>CM038680.1:286447995-287047995 GCA_021605205.1 Aegilops longissima
CCTTCAAGCTAAACAACACAACACTCGAATTCAAAGCTTAGTTGTTCAAATATGATTGTGATATGATAATGATATTAGTTAACCGACACATTTAATTGGTTAGCTAAAGGTCCCACTTGAGTTTCCAAATGCATGTCACGACATATAGAGAGACAGCATAATTGCATTTCTTTGTCACTTGTTGACCGTATTTTCTTGTCCATACCAAATCTTAGTTGTTATTTCAAAGCAAACATCGTTGCTAACTACCCTTTATGCGGTTTGCGACTTCAGATCTGCCATCCCACCGCCACGGTCAACACTTTATCGATCATGCTTATGTTTTTCCCATTTTATGATGACCACAATCAGCCTATGTGGTTCGTGGTCGTAATAGCACCGCTCCACCCATCGAGCTAAACAAGCTTAGTTGTACAAATTCATATCTGATATTATTGCTGATATTAGTAAAACTGAGAGATGTTTAATTGGTTAGCTAAATGTTCCTACTTTAGTTTGAAATGCATGTGAGCCACATATGGAGAGACCGGAAAGAAGTAGTATTCTCTCTGCACTCTGGTTCATCATGGTGGCCAACCGACATTGTATTGAAACACTTGTAATATCTTCAATCTGCTTGCTCTTCCGCTTCTTCTTTAAGATGATACTCTTCTCTTGCGATCGATGGTCAGTCGAGTTGTTCTCCTTAGTATATCTTGAATATGTCAGTCGGTCGACTTGTTCTTCTTTACTATATGTTGAAGCTATCATCATAAGTGTCATCACTTCGGAGCTCTCATATTTTGAGTAGTAGGCCACATTATATTAATGCACACAACAAATTACAGCATGCATGGCATCTTTTAAAAGAATTGCAGAGAGATAGCACAAAGGGGTTTACAGGAGGCAGATTGGATTAGAATCACTTCGCATTACAAAGAAAATCTCACTTGTTTTATGTTTTCATGCATGTCGATATTGAACATTATCAAAATGAATATGAGAATGGGCATACGAGAGGAATATTATGAACGATCCACTGGTTAACAAACTTGGCATGGTGGAGGATGGCCTATCTTATTCACCCATCAAGGTGCTTGCTCTAACTTTGCAAAGTTGTATTGGTCGCATATATTTGCATCGACCTCTTGCATTTCTTCTACTTTGTTACACCATCCGCTTAGTTTAAGCATCATATATGAGTATATGCCATAACTATCCATTTTCTCAGACCTATTCCATGTGTCGTCACACTATGTTTTTCCAACAAATGTTGTTCTTTCGTGATAGATGTCCAAAAGAAGAGGGTGAGTGCAGATCCTCAAGGAGTACAAACTAGGTATTTGGAAAAGGTAGTGGTACCTGTTAAATCAGATAGATCAGCAGCCACGTAAAACACAGACCAATGTATTCACACTTTACCCCTACTCCAAAGGGCTAAACCCCTATTAGAACTGCTGGGAGCCCAAATACAGTAATTGTCTATGATATCAATTCAAAATTTGAACTCCTAAATTTCTGCTTGTGCCTTACCTCTCTCTTGTATGAAAACTAATTTCAGATGAATCTCCTTGCTCAAAGGATCATACGATCTCAAAACAATAATGGGCTCTGCATTGCTCTTGTCAAGACTCTCTCCCATTTGCCTTGTAACGCTGTACTTAATTAATTGCTATTTGATTATGTATCATCAGTCTGAACCTGAGCTTCATTATCCTCTATTTCTTCCAATATTATTTGATCTATATTTACTCTTTGCAAAATGTAGAATAATGGCAATGCTTATAAAGAATTTTCTTTGGGGAATTTATTGAATTATCCTTCCATCAACATGGAGAAGGGCTTTGTCCAGCCCGTGTTAACATGTAATGTAAGTTCATCCTCTCAAGCCTTCAAACACTGTTCTAGTATAGATTTGGATAGGCATCATTGCCTCCACTGCTGTTTGCTTTGCTGTTTACATCTGATTGATGTTTGCAACAACTACCGATTTCAAATTGTAGTTGTAAAACATGTTCCTTATGCGTAATGATCCATTTCTTTGCTTATATAATTGTGAAACCTGTTACGTGTCTCCTTGTTTCTCTTTCGTAGTCGATTCTTACGCCAAGCAGAACTTTAGGGAAGATAGTGAGCCAAACCATCTTGAGGACAGCGAGATGACCCCAAGGTCCTGTCTTGATGAAGACAGTGAGTTGAAGCTACTCACCAGCAGGTGTGAGACAACCTTTGTGCGCCGCCTCAATCAGTTCGACTTCTTGGGCCTCAACTTAAAGCGGAAAGGCTTGCTTGAGCTCAGCTCGACTTGAAGTCAAAGATGCAATGAAGATGTCGAGGACTGCTCTTTGGCGCACCATCATGCTTTAAATCTAGTGTTGATGCATCTATCGTTGACACAACTGAGGTCTACTCAGCTTCTTCAGCAGTTTGGGGGGCCCGACCTGGCCAGGCCTTGTGCCTTCTGAAGTGCTCTCAGTTTTGTATATTCTTTTGTCGACGCGTTTATTTGCACTTGTGGCGAACTTTAATGCCCAGTGGATGTAATATGTGTGATAGCCGTGATAGCCTAGCGTAAGTTGCTTGCTTATTTATTTCCTTGTTGTCTTGTTTATTTGTTTGCTTGTAGTCATTGCAGTTCTTTTTCTGCGGTTTGCTAGTGGCTGCAATAACCTATTTTTTAAAACTAGGCCACAATAACCATGGGCTAATTATTGTAGTGACACTGGGCCTCCTACGGGCGTAGTGTAGCGACCGAATCCGAATGGATCAAGTCTCGTGCTCAGTGTCATCCCTGGATCAAGAATGCCGACACCACACAAGATTTCAAGGATTTATAGCGAGTAGCAATCACACACTTATTACATCGTTGTCCACAAGGGAACTTAATACAATAATATGGCTTAAGGCCATCTAATAATAACAGCGGAAGGCTTGGAAGATAAGTGAGTCCATCAACTCCATCGGCATCACCGAGTATAGAACCACGACCTAACACCTTACTGTCATTCGAAAAGTCATAACGTGAAAGTTGCAGCCCAAAACGGGAGACATGGAATATGCCGCAATGTAACACATAAAGAGCAATGAAGGAATAAGCCTATACTACATGCATATATGGCTGGTGGTAAAGCTCTATGGTTACATTTTGCATAAAGCTAGTTTTTCCCTACAACAAAGGAATAATTTTATTTAACTATCATGGTGGTTGTTAAACATTGAGAATGGTTGACAAGATCCTCAATCCCAATTAAAAGTACTCATCAAAACCCAATAACTTTTATTAGAAGTAACATGTTGAGATTCACATGATATTCAATTACCAGATACTCAAAACGTCCATAACCGGGGACACGGCTAATCATGATTAGTTTATACACTCGCAGAGGTTTATGACTTTTCCCCACAAGACTCGATTGCCTCCGCTTGGTTCTCGTGACTACAAGGTGTTTGAGAAACGGATGACCGAGACATAGTCTTTCAGAAGCGCTAGCACCTTACATGTGGGTAGACCGTACCAACCTACATCCCCTACATCAGCTAGCCTACCCGTAAGAGTTCGCACAACCTAGTCAACTACGCCAGAGCCCATAATTGGCTTGTGGCTGCACACGGAAGTTTCCAGCTTGAATAATCTTATGATCCCTTAGAGCCCGGGTGGCGGTCCGAAGAAATACAGCAAGTCTCGATAGAAACCAGGTGCCTCAATCCACCCAGATGTGTGTTTAGGTTGCCACCTTAGATAAACCATTATTAACAATCTCACATCTGTCATGGATATTCACTCACCCAATCCACGCCTACTAGCATAGCATGGCATAAGCAAACGAGAAGTAACTCCCAAGGTTTCATAAGTAAAACAGTAATAGGTACTACCTCAATCTACTTCCCAAACCCACAATTTAATTAGATCCTAAACATGCAAGTGTTTGAGGGTTTGATCTAATGCATAAAAACTGGGTAGTAGAAAAGTATGATCAAGTGTTACTTGCCTTGCTGATGATCCGCGAGACCTAGAGATTCGAAGTAACAAGCGGCGCACTCCGGGTGATCTAACGCAGACAAACAACAAGCATACAATAAGTACTCATCTAATGCACAGGAAAACTCGAATAAACGATCTAACCAGAGAGTTCAACTTAAGAACCCTGGTTGCAAAAGAATCGAATCAAATAAGGCATCGAAAGTCGAAACTCGAGAGAGAACGACTCGGTTTAGCAATCTGAAACTAAGTCAAAATTTTACAGTAGCAAAACTCCGTTTAAGTAGGTAAGTCGGAACGGCAGTTTCGAAACGAAACTCCAGGCGCTTGAATCACCTGATTCCGATAAACGAGCGAGAAAATAAACAGATTTGAAAATTTGATCGGAAATCGAATTCAGAAAATAACGGATTAAATCCGTTTAAAAGAAAAACGACGAACGGTTAAAACGACGGACGTTCGTTAACAGAACTAATTCAACGAACACGTTCATTAAAACGAACGGGTCGGTGAACGTTCATAAAATAATAAAACCGAAAAAAATAAAACCATCTAGGTTTTTTTTTTTAAAAACCGAACAACGCGAGAAAACCGGATCGGTTTTAAACCAAAACCGGATCGGGACGGGGCGGCGAGGTCGGCTACCTCCGGTGAGGTCGCCGGCGGGGCTCCGGGGCTCCGGCGGAATGGCGGCGGGTCCGCGGGTCATGGGCGCGAGGTCGGCGGAGGGCGGCGAGGGGGGGCGGCGGCGACGGCGGCGGCTTCGGCAAGGCGGGCGGCGGCGGGTGGAGGGGCGGCTGCGGCTCGGGGTGAGGGAGAGGAGGGGGGGGCGCGGGTTATAAGGAGGGGGGGTTCCTTGGGGAGGGCAAGCTGGCGGGCGGCGGGCGACGAGTCCGAGCCGGACGGTCGGGCAAGGCGGGCGGGGGATCTTCACAAGGCCACAGGGGAAAGGGGAGATGGGCGTGGCGGCGGTTGGGCCCTTGGCCCAAAAGGGCGGCGATGGTTTTTTAAACAAAACTTAAAAAAAATCAAACCAAACGAACTCCAAATTAAATAAAATTAATTTTCCCGACTCCTAAAAATGAGTCGAACAAAATGAACTTTAAAACGGCAAAATGCATATTTTAAAATGCTCATTTTTTTGCCTAAAGTAAATAAATCTTCAAAACCAAAATTTGATTTATTTATAATATCTTCATTTTTCCTAAATGTTGGGAAAGTCATTATTCCTCTCTTAAATTTTTGTATCGGAAAACTTTTGAAGATAAATAAATAAATTAAATGATCCTATTTTCAAAATTTGAGAAATCTCAAATATGAAAATAATGAAATTCCAACTCTCTCCGAAGGTCCTTGAGTTGCGTGAAATTTTCTAGGATCGGAAAATGCGAGAAAATATGATATGCATGATGAACTAATGTATAACATTCCAAATTGAAAATTTGGGATGTTACAAACCTACCTCTTAAGATGAATCTCCCCGAGATTCGGGTTGGCTAGAAAATAGGTGAGGTGGTCCTAGCAAAACTTCCTCTCTTTCCTGTGTGGCTTCATCTTCAAAGTGGTGGCTCCATCGAACCTTGCAAAACTTGATAACCTTGTCATGGGTAACTCGCTAGCATAATCGAGAATCTTAACGGTTTTCCTCATATGTTAAATCATCCTTCAACTGAATTGCTTCCAATGGCACTGTGGTTCTTAACGGTACCTCCGCTATCTCGGGTGACATTTCTTCAATCTGAGAAACATGGAATACATCATGAACTCCCGACAGTCCTTCCGCAATTCCAACTTATAAGCAACTTCTCCCATGCGCTGCAAAATCTTATATGGTCCAACAAACGTGGGGCTAACTTTCCTTTAACTCCAAAACGCTTAACTCCTCGAGCGGGATACTCTAAGATATACTGCTCCAACTTCATACTCAATCGCTTTACGCTTTGAATCGGCATAGCTCTTTTGTCTGGACTGGGCTACCTTGAGCCTATCCCGAATCAGTTTAACCTTCTGCTCAGACTCCTTAATCAAATCTGGTCCAAACAACTGGCGATCTCCAGTCTCGTCCCATGACAACGGTGTCCTGCACCTTCTTCCATACAAAGCCTCAAAAGGTGCCATCTTCAAGCTGGTTTGGTAACTGTTGTTGTAAGAAAATTCTGCATACGGCAAATTATCATCCCAACTAGATCCATAATGTAGTGCACAAGCTCTCAGCATATCCCTCCAAAATCTGATTGACTCTCTCATCCGTCCATCGGTCGTGGGTGGAAAGTGCATCAATTCCAATCTAGTTCCCAATGTTTCGTGCAATTGGTTCCAAAATTTTGAGGTAAATTGGGTTCCTCCGTTCGACACGATGCTCCTCGGAACTCCGTAAGCACACAATTCTGGTCATGTATATCTTTGCCAACTTAGCACTGCTATAGGTAGTCTTGATCGAATGAAATGAGCTAACTTTGTTAAACGGTCGACTACAACCCAAATCGAGTCATAGCCTGAACGAGTCTTTGGCAAACCTGTGATGAAATCCATGCCTAGTTTATCCACTTCCATTCGGTATCGGCAATGGTTGTAATAACTCGCCGGCTTCGATGCTCGCTTTTACTTTCTCGACATACATCACAAACTGCTACATACTCCGCAATATCCTTTTTCATTCCGTCCACCGTAAAGTATTCTTCAAATCCAAATACATCTTGGTATTTCCGGTGAATCGAATAGGGTGAATCATGGGCTTCTTGTAAAATCAACTTCCGATCTCCGGGTTATTGGGCACATAAACACGGTCTTCAAACCATAGGGTATCGTGCTCATCCTCATGAAATCCTTTAGCTTTTCCTTTGCTCATTTTCTCCTTTATAGAGGCAACTTCCTTATCCGCCTTTTGGGCTTCTCGATTTTGTCCATCGCTGTTGATTGAATCTCCAATGCTGCTACATAGCTTCTCGAACTATTTCCAAACATAGCTCTCAAGGTCCTCGGCTAATTCATTGGGTATCCCTCCCATCATTAGGGTATTGACGTGGGTCTTACGGCTCAATGCGCCTGCCATTTACATTAGCCTTCCGGAGTGATAATGCAATTTCATATCATAATCCTTGATAAGCTCTAACCATCTCCTTTGTCCGAGGTTCAGTTCCTTCTGTGTGAAGATGTACTTCAAACTCTTGTGATCCGTATATACTTCACAATGATTACCAATGAGAAAATGTCTCCAGGTCTTTAAGGCATGCACAACGGCTGCTAACTCCAAATCATGTGTGGCATAATTCAACTCATGGGGCTTAAGTTGTCGGAAGCATCTGAAACAACTCTTCCTTCCTGCATAAGCACTGCCCAAGTCCTCGACGTGAAGCGCCGCAATACACCTCATAATCCTTGGTCCGGTCTAGCAATATCAAACCGTGAGGTAACCAATCTTTTCTTCAACTCCTGAAAACTTGCCTCACGGTCCTCGGTCCATAAGAATTTGTTATCCTTCTTCAACAATTCTGTCATAGGCTTGGCAATCCTTGAGAAATTTCAATGAATCTTGGTAGTATCCTGCGAGTCCAAGGAAACTCGAATCTCTCCAACTGTCGTTGGTGCTTCCCATTTGGTTACGTCTCAACCTTTGTGGGGTCAACTGCTATTCCTTCTCCGGATATAACATGTCCGAGAAATCCAACTTCCTTTAGCCAAAACTCACATTTGCTGAACTTGGCATACAACTGGTGTTCCTCGGTTTCTCCAAAACCAATCGCAAATGTTCCTTGTGTTCCTCTTCATTCTTCGAGAAAATCAAAATGTCATCAATGAACACCACGGCAAACTTATCCAAAACTCCATAAACACTTTGTTCATCGTGTTCATGAAATAGGCTGGTGCGTTAGTCAGTCCAAATGACATAACGGTATACTCGTATAGTCCATATCTCGTGGTAAATGCTGTCTTGGGTATGTCTTGCTCCCTAATCTTCAATCGATGGTACCTCGATCAGAATCGATCTTGAAAACACCTTAGCTCCTTGCAAACGATCAAACAGATCATTTATCATAGGTAGTGGGTACTTGTTCTTGATTGTTACTTCATTCAATCCACGATAATCAACAACCATTCTTAACGATCCATCCTTCTTCTCCACTAACAATACGGGTGATCCCCAAGGTGAAGAACTTGGGCTAATAAAACCTTTATCCAATAGTTCCTTAATCGCTTCTTGATTTCTTCCAAATCTCGTGCGGGCATCCCAGACGGTCGCTTCGATATCGGGCCTGTTCTCGCAACAGCTCGATCAAAAACTCAATGTCTCTATCCGTGGCATTCCCGCAACTCTTCCGAAATACATCAGAAAATCCTTCACCACCGGTACTTCTTCCCGCACCACCTCGATAAGCAATTAACTTGTGCTCTCCTCGCCCGTGCCGTGATAAATACTTGATCCTTCTTCCTTCCGTGTGGTGAGCAAATTGACTTTGTGGTGCAATCTATGTTTCCTCCATACCTTGATAACCAATCCATTCCTAATATCACATCCAATCCTTGGGATTCCGTAACTATCGTGTCCGAGGGAAAACATAGTGTCCAATTCTTAATGGCATCGATCACACCATTTACTAGCCATGTATTCTGCTCGGGTGAGGTTACTATCATGGGTTACCTAAGGGCTTGGGTTGGTAACTTGTACTTATCCACAAATCCCTTGATATGTATGAATCGATGCACCAAAGATCGAAAAGAACAACTGCAGAAATGACTTAACCAAAACTTACCGACATCGTGATCGGGCTGATCTTCAACCTCCTCCACATCAATGTGGTTCACCCGTCCCCTGCTGAAAGGGTTGGGCTTCTTTCCGAGCTTCCATTGCCATTTCCATTCGCCTTCTCGAGTCATTGGCATAATGCCCGCCTTATGCACTTAAAGCAAGTGATATGACTCAGTCTACTTTGGATGGTGTTGACGGGTTGGTGCGGTTCTGTCCATTGCTTCCTCCATTCCTGCTCCCATTCTTGGTGCCATTATGGTTGTGCGAATTACCTCCTCCATGGGTATGCTGAAACTGAATTCTGATTTAGGGTATAACGAGGCTTCTTGGGCTCCGAGTTATACTTCCCCTGTCCATACTTCCGCTTGTGGTTCTCAATTTGTCTGCTTGCTTTCCTTCAATCATGAGGGCTCGGTCTACTAACTCCTGGTAGTTGTTGAAACTTGCTACCATCAACGGCATGCTGAACTCATCATTCAGTCCTTCTAGAAACTTCTCTGTTTAGTGCATCCGTAGTAACGCTATCCGGGGCATAACGTGCTAATTTACTAAAGTCATCCACATATCGCCAACAGTCCTTCCTCCTTGGCATAAGTTGCGAAACTCACGCTTCTTCATGGCCATGGCTCCTGCCAAACATGGGCGGTCTGAAAAGCTTGTCAAACCGATCCCATGTGGCGGTGTTCACGGGGTAAGTGGCTGTAAAATTCTCCCACCATGCCGATGCGGGTCCTTCAAGTCGATGTGCTGCAAACTTCACTCTTTCACCATCTGTGCATCCTGCAGTGGTCAACTCCCTTCCTATCTTGCGGAGCCAATCATCTGCTACAATCGGCTCGGTGCTACTGGAATACACCGGCGGATTTAGTCTAAGGAAACGAGTCAGGTGATCCGCAGTGGTGGTGGTGGGTTGTTATTGTTGTTGTTGTTGTTGTTGTTGTTGTTGTTGCCTCGGTTCGCACCAATGTTTGAATCAGGTATTCTCGCTGGATCAATTGGGTGATCTCTGGCGGGAAAACGAACCCGGGGTCACGTCTCGGAGGCATCTGATGGGTTTAGAAAAGATGAGAATTTAGAATAGATTGAGGTCTAAGGGGAATCACTACCCAAATGCACATGAGCAAATGCACACAAAATCACTTCATTCAATCAAACAAGAGCTTACAATGATCTAACTATCGCAAAGTGCGTGTACTATAATGTTTACATGGAGGGAATACTACTAATATGTGGGGGACTTCTACTAATTTGAACCGTGGAAGACTCCATGATGTCTGCCCAGCTTCGCCTTCAAAGTCGGGTTCATTTGGATCCGAATCGGTGTCGCCGATGTTGATGTAGTCGCTGGGCAACCGACATACTGGTCTTCATTCCGAGCGCCAACTTCTTCTTGAGTTCTTCGATCTCGCATTTAAGATCGTTATTGTGTCTTGCCGAGCTACGATCTCGCCCATGTAGTCCTTGCGTGTAGTCTTTAGTTCTTCTTCAAGTTCGATGATCCTTCCTTTGCTCGCAACTCCAACATATCATTGCACATTTGGTTCTCCTAGCGCCGAATGTGCTGATTTAACTCGGATGAAAGCTGCAATGGACCTATCCTTCTTGGTGCCGACTATGTCCCATTTGTCATCTCGGCGTCCGCAAATCTGGTAGATAGTGTCCTTGAGGTCTTCTCGATAAACTTCTCCAATGCGCCCCATGGTGATGTGAGCTGCCATGCTCTTTCCTGCACTCCAAGTTGGTGCAATGAAAACACTATCTATAGGCTTGGTGATTGGGGCTAATGTCCTTCCTCGAACGTGAGCTTGAATCTTCCAGCGCTCCACTTCAGGCAGAGTGGCGTTGAAAGTTCCGGTGAAGCTGGGTAGTCCAATGTTCAGGTACTTGGTAACTTCCTTCAAGTGAAATCCAAAAGGTGTGCCTTCATCTGGTTGGGTGTACTTGATCTTCGCGTCCGTCATCCTAAAGAGTAGAAAAGATGAGGAGTTAGAAATGGGAAGAGAGTAGTGATCTATTGCTTTAACTTAGTGGTCGTGTGTCCTAACATCGCGTGTGCTCGATACCATTCTCTCAGAGCGACCAGACCGAATGGATCAAGTCTCGTGCTCAGTGTCATCCTCGGATCAAGAATGCCGACACCACACAAGATTTCAAGGATTTATAGCGAGTAGCAATCACACACTTATTACATCGTTGTCCACAAGGGAACTTAATACAATAATATGGCTTAAGGCCATCTAATAATAACAGCGGAAGGCTTGGAAGATAAGTGAGTCCATCAACTCCATCGGCATCATCGAGTATAGAACCACGACCTAACACCTTACTGTCGTTCGAAAAGTCTCGCGAACGTGAAAGTTGCAGCCAAAACGGGTCAAGACATGGAATATGCCGCAATGTAACACATAAAGAGCAATGAAGGAATAAGCCTATACTACATGCATATATGGATGGTGGTAAAGCTCTATGGTTACATTTTGCATAAAGCTAGTTTTTCCCTACAACAAAGGAATAATTTTATTTAACTATCATGGTGGTTGTTAAACATTGAGAATGGTTGACAGATCCTCAATCCCAATTAAAAGTACTCATCAAAACCCAATAACTTTTATTAGAAGTAACATGTTGAGATTCACATGATATTCAATTACCAGATACTCAAAACGTCCATAACCGGGGACACGGCTAATCATGATTAGTTTATACACTCTGCAGAGGTTTGCGCACTTTTCCCCATTAAGACTCGATCGCCTCCGCTTGGTTCTCGTGACTACAAGGTGTTTGAGAAACGGATGACCGAGACATAGTCTTCGAAGCGCTTAGCACCTTACATGTGGGTAGACCGTACCAACCTACATCCCCTACATCAGCTAGCCTACCCGTAAGAGTTCGCACAACCTAGTCAACTACGCCAGAGCCCATAATTGGCTTGTGGCTGCACACGGAAGTTTCAGCTTGAATAATCTTATGATCCCTTAGAGCCCGGTGGCGGTCCAAGAAATACAGCAAGTCTCGATAGAAACCAGTGCCTCAATCCACCCAGATGTGTGTTTAGGTTGCCACCTTAGATAAACCATTATTAACAATCTCACATCATCATGGATATTCACTCACCCAATCCACGCCTACTAGCATAGCATGGCATAAGCAAACGAGAAGTAACTCCCAAGGTTTCATAAGTAAAACAAGTAATAGGTACTACCTCAATCTACTTCCCAAACCCACAATTTAATTAGATCCTAAACATGCAAGTGTTTGAGGGTTTGATCTAATGCATAAAACTGGGTAGTAGAAAAGTATGATCAAGTGTTACTTGCCTTGCGATGATCCGCGAGACCTAGAGATTCAAGTAACAAGCGGCGCACTCCGGTGATCTAACGAGACAAACAACAAGCATACAATAAGTACTCATCTAATGCACAGGAAAACTCGAATAAACGATCTAACCGGAGAGTTCAACTTAAGAACCCTGGTTGCAAAAGAATCGAATCAAATAAGGCATCGAAAGTCTAAACTCGAGAGAGAATGACCCGGCTTAGCAATCTGAAACTAAGTCAAAATTTTACAGTAGCAAAACTCCGTTTAAGTAGGTTAGTCGAACGGCGGTTTCAAACGAAACTCCAGCGCTTGAATCACCTGATTCCGATAAACGAGCGAGAAAATAAACAGATTTGAAAATTTGATCGGAAATCGAATTCAGAAAATAACGGATTAAATCCGTTTAAAAGAAAAACGACGAACGGTTAAAAAGACGGACGTTCGTTAACAGAACTAATTCAACGAACACGTTCATTAAAATGAACGGGTCGGTGAACGTTCATAAAATAATAAAACCGAAAAAAATAAAACCATCTAGGTTTTTTAAAAAAAACCGAAGAACGCGAGAAAACCGGATCGGTTTTAAAACAAAACCGGATCGGGACGAGGCGGCGAGGTCGGCTACCTCCGCGAGGTCGCCATGGGCTCCAGGCTCCCATGAATGGCGGCGGGTCCGCGGGTCGGCGGGCGGGTCGGCGAAGGGCGGCGGCGGCGGCGGCGACGACGGCGGCGTTTCTGGCGCGGCGGCTCGGGTGGAGGGCGGCGGCGGCTCGGGGTGAGGGGAGAGGAGGCGGCTCGGGGTGAGGGGAGAGGAGGCGGCGGGGTTATAAGGAGGGGGTCGGTTCCTTGGGGAGGGGGCAAGCCGAGGCGGCGGGCGGCGACGAGTCCGAGCCGGACACGGTCGGCGGCGGGAGGGACTCCTCCAGCGTGAGGGAAAGGGGAGATGGGCGGGCGGCGGCGGTGGGCCCTTGGCCCAAAGCGGCGGCGATGGTTTTTTTTAAACAAAACTTAAACAAAAATAAAATCAAACCGAAGCTAACTCCAAATTAAATAAAATTAATTTTCCCCGACTCCTAAAAATGAGTCGAACAAAATGAACTTTAAAACGGGCAAAATGCATATTTTTAAAATGCTCATTTTTTTGCCTAAAGCAAATAAATCTTCAAAACCAAAATTTGATTTATTTATAATATCTTCATTTTTCCTAAATGTTGGGAAAGTCATATTATTCCCTCTCTTAAATTTTTGTATCGGAAAAACTTTTGAAGATAAATAAATAAATCCAAATGATCCTATTTTCAAAATTTGAGAAATCTCAAATATGAAAATAATGAAATCTCCAACTCTCTCCGAAGGTCCTTGAGTTGCGTGAAATTTTCTAGGATCGGAAAATGCGAGAAAATATGATATGCATGATGACCTAATGTATAACATTCCAAATTGAAAATTTGGGATGTTACACGTAGAAACAGTGGGCCTTCTACGGGCCGTACAAACGATGGGCCTTCTTCGGCCGTATCATCAATGGGCCTTATACGGGCAGTATGATCGATTGGCCAAACATGGGCCAATAATAGCCACATTATGGCCGTAAATGGGCTAGAGTTGGAATCGTCCGTTCATGGGCCGACCATAACGGGCCATCGTTAATAGGCCGTATTTCATGACGCTATAAAAACGACCCAACGTGTTAACGGACCACAAACGGGCCGACTGTAACCACGGGCTGAATTTGGCCCATAAGCGTAAAATAACAAAGAACGGGCCGTAAGTAAACGAATCTTTGGAAATGAGCCCAAGAATAAATGGGCTCGAGTAGGTCGAAGATAACATAATGAAACGCCCAACGGAATAACGGGCCCTTAATGGGTATAAAGTGATACCTTCGTTCATTACGGGCCGGTTTCACCACGGGCCGTTAATGGGTGTAAAGTAATACATCGTTCATTACGGGCTAGTTTCACCACGGGCCGTTAATAGGCCAAGAGTTACATAGGGCCTTATATGGGCCGAAGACGCCATGGGCCATACATGGGCCGTAAGCGAAAACGGGCTGGAATTATATTGGGTGGCCCGGATGACGCCATCGGGCCTAATTCGGATAGGGCGAAGGGCACCGGGTTAGCAGTCAGTAAATGGGCTATATGCTAATGTGCCGTTAATAAGCTTTACATGGGCCGACCCACCACCTTTTGACCAAGTCAAATGGGCCAGCCTTTTCACGTGAATGGGCCTCTGTTGGGTCGTACACGGTCGACGTATCATAGGCGCCTTCTATCCAATGAGTGGATGACATCTGTCCCCAACGGTGAGCCGACACCGTGTTTGGTCCACCAATGATGATTTTACACGTGGAAAATCCCCATTGGTCGGGGCTGTTAACGGGTTATCGGATCCAAAACCCGACCCGATAGCTTAACGACGTTCTGTTACGGTGGATGCCACGTGTCGGTCACCCTTGACGAAAGCACTTCTGTGACGCGCGATTTATCGTCATGGAAGTGGACACTTCCGTGATGATAATTTTGGTAATGTCATGGAACACTTATACGACAACACAGGTATGACTATCTTGATTCTGTCATAAAATCGTCATGGATGTACATGCATGACCAAAAATGCGACCTACTGTGACAAACACGTATCATCACGAAAGTGTATTTTTTTGTAGTGTGTCTATCATACAATGTCTATACTTTCAATTACTTTTCTTGTTTATCAGCCATTTGAATTGGAGAGCGTGATGGCAGTATCTAAGGGAGTAACAACACGGTCTTCAGAAAAGATAGTGCTACCAGTTGATGCAGATAGAACCACGGTTGTACTTGCCCAAGGACCAGATCCACCACACATAACCCAGACTCTCGCAGATTGTACCCCTACCTAGTTGGACAGAGAACCAGCTACACCCCTTCTAACCCCAATCCCGCAGATAGTAACCCAGCCCAGTTGACACAGACCGCCTCCACCATAGAGCACCCAAACACGGCGGTTAGTAAGGGAACCGCAGTGCCCAAAGCACGAGGACAACCACTCGAATCCCAACTCAACGCTTAAAGGAGAAGAAGATCTGCTCGGTCAGTTTCGTAGCTATGGTTCATACTCCTTTGCTCTTGCATTATCAGATTTACTCATACCAACTATTTTCAAATTTGAAGGATGGAATTGAAACTCCAATGGCGCAACAGGTATGTTTTAAACCTGTTTCTTTAACTGGTTTCTTTGTTGTAACCTGCTCTATGTTGATTTCAGTTTCAATTGAATAAATAGATATGTTCTCATGTCATGCACATTACAAGTGTTGTTATTGCTCTATAGTTACCCACACTTATATTCTGTCTATTCTGCTTTGTCTTGAACAAATATTATTTGAATTGTGTCTCTATCTTGATTTGGCAACAAAACTAGAATGATATAGACCATAAAGTGACCATGGTACATAGATATATGTTTGTTTCATGTGTTATCCCGTCCACTTGACTATCGAACTCATTTACCAAAATGAGTTTCATATACAACATGGTAAACATGTGATTTGTGCGCTTGTTTTTCTTTTAGAATGCGGACAAAATATTGGAGAAAAAGATCCTGTTATCCAATGGTAAAGGAAGTAATGCGATAAGGTTCAAGATAGTGAGACATCCCCTGTTGGTCTCGAGAAAGCTGATATAAACTATCTTGACGACGGTGAGGGAACCCAAAAGTCCTGCCTTGGCGAGTGTTCGAAATTATTGGCCATCTGCGGCACAAGCTCTTCGAACTCGCTGCCCGAATCAGTTCGTTTTCTTGAGTATCAACTTCAAGTTGAAAGACATCGATCGATGTGTTGCGACAGAAGCTAAAGGACCGAGGAAGTCCTGCAGAATTCAGATGCATATTTTCTAGTGCAAATGAAGTTTTGGAGGATTTAAGCGCCTAACAAGAGAAAGTTAATAAGCTTGCTAAGCATCTTGCTAGCATTATGGGTACCTGTGATATTGTTTATTGAGATCTTCCAAGTGGTTTCAGCTGGATTTGTTTTGTTTGCGGCGTTTATTTGCGCTGGTCGCCAACTTTGACAACTAGTGTATATGATATGTCGCTTTGTTCCCTATATTTGCTTTGGTGGCGAACTTTGATCCCAGTGGATGTAATATGTGTAACAGCTGTGATAGCCTAGCATAAGTTGCTTGCTTATTTATTTCCTTGATGTCTTGTTTATTTGTTTTCTTGTAGTCAGTGTAGTTCTTTTTAAAACTAGGCCACAATAACCATGGGCTAATATTTACCGTAGTGACCTTTGGGCCTCCTACGGTCAGAAACAATGGGCCTTGCCCGGCCAGAAACAGAGACCTTCACGGGTCAGAAACAATGGGCCTTCTACGGGTCAGAGAAACAATGGGCCTTCTACGGGCCGTAGAAACAATGGGCCTCTACGGGCCAGATCATCAATGGGCCTTATACGGGCCGATGACCATAACGGCCATCGTTAATAGGCCGATTTGATGACGCTATGAAAACGCCCAACGACATGGACCACAAACGGGCCGATGTAACCACGGGCTGAATTTGGCCCACAAGCAGAAAATGATAGTAACGGGTCGTAAGTAAACGAATGCTGGAAATAAGCCCAAGAATAAATGGGCTCTGAGAAGGAAGAAAGATAACATTTGTCAAACGCCCAATGTAATAACGGGCCCTTAATGGGTATAAAGTGATATCTCGCTCATTATGGGACAATTTCACCACGGGCCGTTAATGGGTGTAAAGTGATACTTCGTTCATTGCAGGCCGCTTTCACCACGGGCCGTTAATAGGCCAAGAGTTACATAGGGCCTCATATGGCCGAAGACGTTATAATATCCAATATGATTCCAGCCCGCTACCATGGGTTAGCAGCACGGGATCATATTGATGGCCCGATGACGCCATCGGGCCTAATTCGGATAGGGCGAACGGGCCTTGGGTTAGCAGTTGTAAATGGGCTATATGCAAACATGCCGCTAATAAAGTTTCCATGGGTCGCCCGCCACCTTTTGACCAAGTCAAACGGGCCGCCTTTTCACGTGAATGGGCCTCTGTTGGGCGTGCAATGTGTCGACGTATCATAGGCGTCTTCGTCCAATGAGTGGATGACAACCGTCCCAACGATGAGTCGACACGTGTTTCCTCCACCAATGATGATTTTATACGGAAAATCCCCATTGGTCGGGTTGTTAACGGGTTATCGGATCCAAAACCTGACCCGATAGCTTAACGGCGTTCGCTACGGTGGATGCCATGTGTCGGTCACCCTTGACGAAAGCACTTCGTGACGCGATTTATCGTCACGAAGTGGACACTTCCGTGATGATAATTTTGGTAATGTCATGGAACACTTCTACGACGTTACAGGTATGACTATCTTGATTCATCATAAATTTGTCATGGATGTACATGCATGACAAAAACGCGACCCATCGTGACAAACACGTATCATCACAGAAGTGTATTTTTTTGTAGTGATAATACTGTAGCGGTGCTTAGGCGAAGCCCTGCCTTGGTAGAACATCATCATCATCACCATGCCGTCGTGCTGACAAAACTTTCCCTCAACACTCGGCTGGATCGGAGTTCAAGGGACGTCATCGGGCTGAACGTGTGCTGAACTCGGAGGTGTCGTGCGCTTGGTACTTGATCGGTTGGATCGTGAAGACGACGACTACATCAACGCGTTGCAGTTAGTGCTTCCGCTTCGGTCTATGAGGGTACATGGACACACTCTCCCTCTCGCTATGCATCACCATGATCTTGCGTTAATGCGTAGGAATTTTTTGAAATTACTACGTTCCCCAACAATGGTATCCGAGCCTGGTTTTATGCGTAGATGTCATATGCACGAGTAGAACACAAGTGAGTTATGGGCGATATAAGTCATACTACTTACCAAGCATGTCATACTTTGGTCTGGGCGGTATTGTTGGATGAAGCGGCCCGGGTCGACAATATGCGTACGCTTACGCGAGACTGGTTCTACCGACGTGCTTTGCACACAAGTGGCTGGCGGGTGTCAGTTTCTCCAACTTTAGTTGAACCGAGTGTGGCTACGCCTGGTCCTTGCGAAGGTTAAAACAACACCAACTTGACAAATATCGTTGTGGTTTTGATGCGTAGGTAAGAACGGTTCTTGCTAAGCCCGTAGCAGCCACGTAAAACTTGCAACAACAAAGTAGAGGACGCCTAACTTGTTTTTGCAGGCATGTTGTGATATGATATGGTCAAGACATGATGCTAAATTTTATTGTATGAGATGATCATGTTTTGTAACCGAAGTTATCGCAATCAATGGGTGGAGCCATATGGTTGTCGCTTATTGTATGCAATGCAATCGCCCTGTAATGCTTTACTTTATCACTAAGCGGTAGAGATAGTCATAGAAGCATAAGATTGGCGAGACGACAATGATGCTACGATGGAGATCAAGGTGTCGCGCCGGTGACGATGGTGATCATAATGGTGCTTCGGAGATGGAGATCACAAGCACAAGATGATGATGGCCATATCATATCACTTATATTGATTGCATGTGATGTTTAACTTTTATGCATCTTATCTTGCTTTGATTGACGGTAGCATTATAAGATGATCCCTCACTAAATTATCAAAGTATAAGTGTTCTCCCTGAGTATGCGCCTATGTAAAGTTCTTCGGCCGAGACACCACGTGATGATCGGGTGTGATAGGCTCTACGCTCAAATACAACGGTGCAAAACAGTTGCACACGCCAATACTCAAGTTAAACTTGACAAGTCTGTGACGCCGGATAATCAAGCTACAAGAACCTTCGTTAATGATGCCAGTCATCATGATTAAAATTTTGCTAAACCTCACGTGTATCAAACTTAGTTCAAATACAAATTCAAATAACAAGTCAAATTATAGTTTCATAAACGGTGAATTAAAAATGTCCAAAGGGTAATAAATATTCACTAACTAATTATCAAATAACATCCGACATTATATAGAATTTTAATTGCCCTAAAACAATTATAACAATGACCAAAACAGCCTCATTAATCCATTTTCATTTATGCACAATTTAAATGCTCATCAAACCTTTTTGTGGCGGTGCCTAAAATGACTATGCTAATTTAGGACAAGTCTCTTACTTAACTAAAAGTCATTTGCTTTTGTAAATAAAAATAAAACAAAATGTAAAAGAAAATGAAAACAGAATTGGAAAATGAAACAACTACACTACTATGCACTAAGCCTACTCATGCACTAGGCTCGCTATCTATATGGGAGGCCCAGCCTCAACTTGCCCTCTCCTTCCTCCTCTGTTCACGAGAGGGAGGTGGACGCTGGCAGCCGCCCGTGGCCGCTGATGGCCACGCGTGCCGCCATCCGCCGTGCCCCGCCGACCTACAAGATGTCGCCCGCACCGGAACCCTAGCCGCCTCTCCTTCCTCTCCCCGTCTGCGACCTCCTTGCTCGCTTCGCCGAAGCCGCTGCCGCCATGGTTGCGCCATAGCCGCTGCCACCGCCACGCCGCCGCCAACGCTGTCCTCGAGCACCGCCGCCGCCGACTACGTCCTTCACAAAGAAGCCATTGGGGACGGAGCTACTACATCGCCGTCTCCGTCTTCATCTTCTTCCTCGGCACCGCTGCCATCGTCTTCGATTCCGCTACTCGCGCCGCCCCGAGCACGCTGCCACTTCCCACGGCTCCCAGTGAGCCACCGCGTCTCTCCCCTCGCTCCCCCGCACGGATCCACCAACGTAGCCGCCACCACCATCGCCGCCCGAACGCGTCGCCGCCTCCGCTCACCACCGGCGTGCTTTCGGTGACCAAATGGTCACGGGCTCGCGACCGCTGGCTTTGCCGCAACGCTGCATACCTCGCCCAGCTTCTTAGTTCGCCAAAATGCGCACCGCAACACCGGTTCCGCCGCCGCCGAACCTCGCCTCGCCGCCGCGGCGCCATTCCCGCCAACTCGCTGGTTAACACCACTGCTCGATTTCATGCGGCGAGACTCGTCTGAACGCAGCCAACCCGACGGCAATGGTGCCTCTAGCGCTTTTCGGGCTACTCCGCCAAGCCGCCGTTCTTTGGGTCGCCGGAGCAGCTCCGGTGACGTGTCCGACGTGGCGCCAGCTTGGCCGTGGGCCCCACGCGCTCGGGCCGCTGACCGCTGGGCCTAGCGGGCCCGCTGACTAAGTCAATCGCCCGTGGCAGCTCGCTCACGACATGTGGTCCCATAAGTAAAACGTTTTTAAAAAAGTAAATAAAACGATTAATTAAATTGTTAGTTAAACTAGTTAGTTAATTAGTACTAGCTAGTCACTAGCTCGCTTTGGGCCCACGCCCTAACTAACCCTCGTTAGTTTAGTTAAGCCTCTCATAGATAGAGAGGTCGACAGTGGGTCCCACCTGCCGGTTTGACTTGTCTGCAGAGCTGACGAAGGTTGACGCCATCGCGACGCAATAAACCTTTCTCGCTTTTAAAATATTTCGTAAATTGGTTTAAACTTGAAAATCCATAACTTTTAAACCGCTGCTCGGATCGTAAAAGTTTATACATGAAAGTTGCTCGTAACAACGAGACGAATCCGAATTCGCGGTCCGCTTACCCGTCAAGACTCTAACTATCTGAACATGGAACATTCCTCCGGTCATCATCCGTCTGACATAAACCGAACGGAATACATTCTGCTGAATTCCCTTTACCTATATCGTAGGCGCGTTAGGTCACGCCCGCACAACATATTGCCATGTTACGCTTTGTGATGCTATGTTTGCTTTATATTTACTGTTTTTCTCCCTCTTCTCTCGGTAGAGACTACGAGACCGACGCTGCTGCTGCCAGTTCGACTACGGTGTTGACGACCTCTCTCTCTTGCCGAGCAACCAGCAAGCCCCCTTAATCACCAGATATCGCCTACTCTTCTCTATCTGCTTGTATTAGAGTAGTGTAGCACGTTATCGCTTTGAGATACTCCTATACCGCTGCATAGCCTGTCCTTGTTACTATTGTTGTTACCTTTACCGCAATCCTATATGCTTAGTATAGGATGCTAGTACTTTCATCTGTGGCCCTACATTCTTGTCCGTGCTGCGTGCTATACTATCGGGCCGTGATCACTCGGGAGGTGATCACGGGTATATACTATATACTTATACATGATACATGTGGTGACTAAAGTCGGGTCGACTTGTGGAGCACCCGCGAGTGATTCACGGATTGGGGCTGAAAGGACCTTTGTCCCGACCTCTCGATGGATCTTTGTGGCGGAGCGACAGGCAGGTTGAGACCGCCTAGGAGAGAGGTGGGCCTGGCCTGTTCGGCGTTCGCGGATACTTAACACGCTTAACGAGGTCTTGGTATTTGATCTGAGTTGGCTACGAGCTTATACGCACTAACCATCTACGTGGGAGTAGTTATGGGTATCCCCCGCCGTGGTATCACCGAAGCACTTCAGACGTCACGACGGAGCGACGCTACCGGATTGGACTGAACGCTCGCTAGGCTAGGTCGCTTCGGCCGCGTCACAGACGCAACTTGTGTGTGCTCGAGGCGATGGGCCTAGACCTCGCGGCTTAGGTTTAGACCGGCGTGTTGGCCTCTCTGTTGTGCCTAGGTGGGCTGCGGCGTGTTGATCTTCCACGGCGGGCATGACCCAGAAAGTGTGTCCGCCAAATGGGATCAAGCGTCTTGGGTAAGATGGTGCACCCTGCAGGAAGTTAATCTATTGAATAGCCGTGATCTTGATAACAGGACGACTTGGAGTTGTACCTTGAGCTTATGACAACTAGAACCGGATACTTAATAAAACACACCCTTCCAAGTGCGGATACAACGGTGGTCGCTCTCTCTCGTGGATATGAGGAGGGATCGCGGGTAGGATTATTGCTATGTGATGTTACTTGGAGGACTTGATTGCCCTCTTCTACATTGCAAGACGGTGTCCAAAAGCGTAGTCTTAGTTAAGACTAGCTATCCCCTCTTATTACGGCATTCTCGCATTCAGTCCACCGATATGGTCCTTTACACATATATCCATGCATATGTAGTGTAGCTCCTTGCTTGCAGTACTTTGGATGAGTACTCACGGTTGCCTTGTTTCCCCTTTTCCCCCGCCTCTACTCGATTGCTGCAACTGACGATGGAGCCGGAGCAGACGCCACCCTCGATGACGACTACTACTACTGGAGGTGCCTACTACTACGTGCAGCCCGCCGACGACGACCGGGAGTAGCTAGGAGGATCCTGCAGGAGGCTGCTCCTCTTCGATCAGTATCCCGGCTTTGTGCTAGCCATCTTATGGCAACTTGACTAACTTATGTGCGTACTCAGATATTGTTGCTTCCACTGACTCGTCTATGATCAAGCACTTGTATTCGAGCCCTCGAGGCCCTGGCTTGTATTATGATGCTTGTATGACTTATTTTATTTATAGAGTTGTGTTGTGATATCTTCCGTGAGTCCACGATCTTGATCGTACACATTTGCGTGCATGATTAGTCTACGATTAAATCGGGGGCGTCACAAGTTGGTATCGAGCCGATCGCTGTAGGAATCCCCTTCCACACTCCTTGGTCAAGTCGAGTCTAGACATTGCAAAACTTTTACTAACTTGGCTGTGTGCCTTACGGGCCCACGCCGCCATTTGGGTGGTACTAGGATCTTTTACTCCTCGACCTTTACTCTGGGACTCTGAGCCCTCTTCTATTCGGGTTAAATGATTTTGCTAAAAACAAAACTAACTTTAGGTTCTCGTTAATACTTTCTCCGGAGAGCCCTCACTTCAGATGATCTTCTGCACTAGAAGAATCCAAAGTTACTCTCGATGTTTTCTCGAGTCTTTGTGCCATCGCATATGCGATTTTCCTTCCTTATCAACCCCTATGAAAACTACTTACGCTTGTCATTCATACGATCATTCCCCATTGATCTGGTTATTACAAGATACCCTGAAGTTTTCTCTATTGTTCCGAGGATACTTTGTGCCTACTACCTAGCAGTTCTTTGCCACATGAATACCCCTTCAAATAAATCCTCGCACCTGTCGAGTATCCGCTCATCCCCAATTGTTCATGTGTTTCACAAAAGTCTTCAAAATACTATTCGATCTTCCGAAAATCCTCTGGAGCCTTTGGCTCTTGAAATTCTTGCTTGATTGCATTATGGTTAATCCCATAAGTCTCGTAGTGATATTGACATTCCTTGTCATTATCATTTTGAGTCTGTTGACTCAATATGTTTCTGAATACTGCAATCATCATTGATCCTTATAAATTACCTTTCCTACTGAGCTGCCATTCTTTTAACTGGAATTGGTTCTCGACCAATCCAAGTGTCGATTGATTGTACCTTAAGGCTATTCAACTTATCCATCCCTAATCAGAGTATTGCTTCTGACCCCTTGATTTGGGAATCATAATTCCTTTGCATTTGACAATTGAGTTAGTCAGTTGTTTCTATAGTTTGATCTCCTTGCATTCTTCTTCCTCTAGTTGAGTCTCGATGCTCACGTCGGATCCTTGTGGACCACGGATCCTTTGTTGGATTTTATCTAACAACGCCCTTCATATTCAATAACCTTGTGAGCCTTTCCTCTGATACGTAATGCCTTTGGTAAATTGTATCCTCTGCTTTCTCAACCATGCTCTGCCTTCGAGCTTGAGTTAATTATTTCTAAAGATTCTCGGTATATGATTCCAAGAAGCCCTATGGGTTGAACATATGCCTTCACTAAACCGTGTGAACCCGAAAGTTTTCACGAATCATACTCTTCCGGTGCTTCGCGGATAAAATTTTCAACACCGCAACTTCATCGAGCGTGAGCAATGAATGAAAGGTTATGCATTGGAGAAGTGGAGTCGACCTTGAACTTTGTGTTCATGCCCATGGACACGATGTAGATCTTATCATTAAAGCTTCTCTTAAATTAATTATTCTTTTGGTATAAGTTCATCTTATATCCGGAATCGGCCTTTTGCAATCGTGGTTCCAACCATGTTCTCCTTTAAATACCATTTCTCGTGCAAGTTTAAGCACTTGTCTTGGTAGAGCAATACCCAGTCAACCTTTACTTTGATCTTGTGTCGAGTATTACCCCCGGTATCTCGAGATTATCATGGAACCGCATAACTTTTATGAGTTCTTCATCAAGTGCTACCTTCCCACCGATTCCAATTTTTCGCGGGCTCGAGTTATTAAACACTCAAATACACCGATAACTGAACCGAGTCTCTTTCACGGTTCAACGACACTTGATAATCTTCTTTAAGTACGAGTTTGTAACCGATCACGCCATTCCTAGCCTATTTGGCTATATCTTGTCGTAACGATTTTAAACTGTGCTACCTGGTCCTTCTTCTCGGAGCACAATTTTCGACGATGAACTAACCTTACGTCGATCCTCATCGTCATATCATTTCGCCTTGAACAACAAGCTTGGTTTCGAGTTTGTGTCGTACCCTTAGTTCCAATAACCTTTCACTTCATCATTACTTTGACTTGATGTCGTTGCCGATCGATTACATCTTCATGAACTCTCGTGACAAAGGTGTCGTGATCATCAACATTTCGAGCTCATCCAGATATCAATTGAATTCATGATGAGAAATACCATCCTTGCCCTCGATGAATTGTATTATCATCGACCACGTTATTGCCTGCCCACCAACACAAGCTTGTTCATGTTTGGTGTTATACCTTGAGTTCCTTGCTATCCAGCAATTGTTCTTCTTTACCTTGGAGTATTACCATCCTTTATGTCAAGAATGTTCTGAGATTTGTTCCACCTCTTGAGAATTCTTGACATATAAATACTTCTCACCATCACCATTCTTTCTTGGTCCCCGTGTTAATTCCAACAAGTGAACGGTGCTGTTTGGATTCTTTCCTTCTAGCAACCCTATTCTTTGAAGTTAATGGTCGAAAGTTCATTCTTAGGCTATTGATTATTGAATCACCATTCTGACATTGGTCGTGCAACCCAACCCATATTTCGGGCGCACCTTTCGACCAATGTTTAATTCTGTATGTTTTCCTCGAGCATACTTCCTTATATCATTTGATATGACAAATGTTATCTCCTTGTTCACTTAATTGTGGAAATCCATCTTTTGGGAATCTCGATGAATTACCGTTGAGTTCACCAGACACCTCCTTTTCCTCTCCTTGGGTTAATGATGGACTCTTGTTAACGGAAATCACTTCATAGTTCATTTCCCCGAGAATCTTACAATGTCATCTCGTCAAATTGCGTTGCACCTTTTCTTCTCGTGTATCCTAAGTCCGAGGTATCCCGACACCAATCGGATCTGAATCTCACGATATGATGGTTGGGACAACTTTCCAAGAGTTATGATGTTGATCCTTTGGTGACCCGGTAACATGATGTCATGCCTAGCACCCCCCCCCCCCGGCTGGAGGACCTATCATTATAGTTTCCTTTTAACAATGTTAACCACTCTTCCAAAAGGAAATTGAAGGACTTATTCTATAAGCGGTTCCTGATGAATCCATTGAGTATCTAAAGTCCGACCTTTGCTTGAAGACCATGTCAATGCTATCTCGAAGCATGTCTGTGGTACTCCGATTTTCAACAAGAACAATTGAAGCCCAATGCTAAATGTTTCTTGCTCAATTATCCAAACACCGTTGTGTGGGTAATGTCATGAAAATTCTCTCCCCTACCTAAAGAGTTTTCTACATTATAACCTGTCATGGATATCATGCTCTGCTTATCCTTGGGAAGGATATACCCCTGAAATATGTGTTTAAACACATTTTCCTTTCCATTGTTCATTTAACTGAAATCACATTTTCCTTTCCATGGTTTTATTTGACTTTTCTTGGGAATTATATGATCTAGCAGTAATAATTCCCAACATATGCAAACACCTCGATGTACAATTCTGTCAAGAAGACCTCATTACTATTGTTGATGACATGTCGGTAGCCACCGATGGGCGAGAACCTTGCCTATTGGCCCGCCTCGTTCGACGAAAGCAGGAAAATGGTTCTCTTCGTCCCTTGCCCTTGGTGTCGATGATGTTGCGGCATAATCGACGAGCTACCCTCGACACGCCTTGATATCGTGACCGAGCAAGATGCCGCCCGCTTCCTACTTTCAACCACATGGTGGGCCCATAACCCACAGTTCCACAGATCGAAACGACTCTCCAAAGACACCCCGTTATCAAAGTTATTCCTCGCGCTTGACTTCGTATGTAATTCACGGGCCACCTGCCTAGTGATCTATTTTGGTATCAGACGCAATACTTATCCCCATTGCTCTGAACCCCTTTCACACTTCGTTTTAGGCAACGAACGTTTGCCTATGCGTTTGAAACTTCTATTTTGCACCTTCTTATTTTGCTCTCGATAATTGCTTAAGTTTCAATTCGAGAGTTACTATCCGCCACCCTCCCTGATGTTCTCTACCAGATACGTGACCTTGTAGAGGTCAGTTCTTCCGAGATACCCTTATCATTTTTCGTAAGTGCGATGGAGTTCCCGAAGAAAGGATGCGGGCTTCATCATGATGCCACGAAGAAGGGAATGGAGACAACAACACAATGGATCGACCTCTTCGAGAAGAGCAAGCCAGCATGAGAAGACCCGCTAGATTCGTTACCAAACCTCCCCCCCTTTCACTACCTCTTAAATCTCGGGATGAGATTTCTTGTAGTGGAGGAGAATTGTGACGCCCGGATAATCAAGCTACAGTAAACCTTCGTTAATGATGCCAGGTCATCATGATTAAAATTTTGCTAAACCTCACGTGTATCAAACTTAGTTCAAATACAAATTCAAATAACAAGTCAAATTATAGTTTCATAAAACGGTGAATTAAAAATGTCCAAAGGGTAATAAATATTCACTAACTAATTATCAAATAACATCCGACATTATATAGAATTTTTAATTGCCCTAAAACAATTATAACAATGACCAAAACAGCCTCATTAATCCATTTTCATTTATGCACAATTTAAATGCTCATCAAACCTTTTTGTGGCAGTGCCTAAAATGACTATGCTAATTTAGGACAAGTCTCTTACTTAACTAAAAGTCATTTGCTTTTGTAAATAAAATAAAACAGAAAGCAGTAAAAGAAAATGAAAACAGAATTGGAAAATGAAACAACTACACTACTATGCACTAAGCCTACTCATGCACTAGGCACTGCTATCTATCTGGGAGGCCCAGCCCAACTTGCCCTCTCCTTCCTCCTCTGTTCACAGAGGGGAGGTGGATGGGCAGCCACCCGTGGTCGCTGATGGCCACGTGTCGCCATCCGCCATGCCCCGTCGACCTACAAGGCGCCGCCTCGCACCTCGAACCCTAGCCGCCTCTCCTTCCTCTCCCCGTTCTGCGACCTCCTCGCCGCTTCGCCCGGCGCCGCCGTCGCCATGGCTGCGCCATAGCCGCTGCCACCCCCGCCGCCAGCGCCGCCAACGCGTTCCCGAGCACCGCCGTCGTCGACTCGTCCTCTCTGACAAGCCATTGGGGACGGAGCCACTACATCGCCGTCCCGTCTTCATCTTCTTCCTCGGGCACCGCTGCCATCGTCTTCGATTCCGGCTACCTCGCGCCGTCCCCGAGCACGCTGCCACTTCCCTACGGCTCCCGGTGAGCCACCGCGTCTCTCCCCTCGCTCCCCCGCACGGATCCACCAACGTAGCCGCCACCACCATCGCCGCCCGAACGCGTCGCCGCCTCCGCTCACCGCCGGCGTGCTTTCGGTGACCAAATGGTCACGGGCTCGCGACCGTTGGCTTTGCCGCAACGCGTACACCTCGCCCAGCTTCTTAGTTCGCCAAAATGCGCACCGCTGCGCCGGTTCGTCGCCGCCGAACCTCGCCTCCGCCCCCGCCCTCGTCGCGGCGCCATTCCCGCCAACTCGTGAAAGCCAACACCACCGTTCGACTCGCGGCGAGACTCGTCGACGCAGCCAACCGCACGGCAAATGGTGCCCTCTAGCGCTTTTTCCGGGCTACTCCGCCGCCGTTCTTTGGGTCGCCGGAGCAGCTCCGTGGCGTGTCCGGCGTGGCGCCAAAGATGGCCGTGGGCCCCCGCGCGCTTCGGGCGTGATCGGCTGGGCCTAAGCGGGCCCGATTGACCAAGTCAATCGCCGCGTGGCAGCTCTGGCTCGCTGACATGTGGTCCCGCAAGTAAAACGTTTTTAAAAAAAAGTAAATAAAACGATTAATTAAATTGTTAGTTAAACTAGTTAGTTAATTAGTACTAGCTAGTCACTAACTGCTGGGGCCCACGCCCCCTAACTAACCCTGTTAGTTTAGTTAAGCCTCTGTTAAACAGAGAGGCTGACAGGTGGGTCCACCTGTCAGTTTGACTTGTCTGCAGAGTCGACGCAGGTCTTGGCGTCCTTCACGACTTAATAAACCTTTCACCTTTTAAAATATTTCAGAAATTGGTTTAAACTTCGAAAATCCATAACTTTTAAACCGTTGCTCGGATCGTAAAAGTTTATACATGAAAGTTGCTCAGAACAACGAGACGAATCCGAATTCGCGGTCCGTTTACCTGTCAGAAGACTCTAACTATCTGAACATGGAACATTCCCCTCGGTCATCACATCGTCATGGTAGGAACAGGAATACATTCGCTGAATTCCCTTTACCTATATCGTGTAGGCGTGCGTTAGGTCACGCCCGGCACAACATATTGCCATGTTACGCTTTGTGATGCTATGTTTGCTTTATATTTACTGTTTCTTCTCCCTCTTCTCTCCGGTAGACTACGAGACCGACGCTGCTGCTGCCCAGTTCGACTACGGTGTTGACGACCCCTCTCTCTTGCCAGAGCAACCAGGCAAGCCCCCCCTTGATCACCAGATATCGCCTACTCTTCTCTATCTGCTTGTATTAGAGTAGTGTAGCACGTTATCGCTTTCGAGATACTCCTATCTTTGCTGCATAGCCTGTCCTTGTTACTATTGTTGTTACCTTTACCGCAATCCTATATGCTTAGTATAGGATGCTAGTACTTTCATCTGTGGCCCTACATTCTTGTCCGTCTGCGTGCTATACTATCGGGCCGTGATCACTCGGGAGGTGATCACGGTATATACTATATACTTATACATGATACATGTGGTGACTAAAGTCGAGTCGGCTTGTGGAGCACCCATGAGTGATTCACGGATTGGGGCTGAAAGGACCTTTGTCCCGACGGCCCTCTGGATGGATCTTTGTGGCGGAGCGACAGGCAGGTTGAGACCGCCTAGAGAGAGGTGGGCCTGGCCTGTTCGGCGTTCGCGGATACTTAACACGCTTAACGAGGTCTTGGTATTTGATCTGAGTTGGCTCTGAGCTTATACGCACTAACCATCTACGCGGGAGTAGTTATGGGTATCCGGCGTCGTGGTATCGGCGAAGCACTTCAGACGTCGGCGACGAGCGGCGCGCTACCGGATTGGACTGGGAACGCTGCTAGGCTAGGTGCGCTTCCGCCACGTGACATAGCGTGCTTGGTGTGCTTTCGAGGCGATGGGCCTGCACCCTGCGCGCTTAGGTTTAGACCGGCGTGTTGGCCTCTCTGTTGTGCCTAGGTGGGGCTGCACGTGTTGATCTTCAGCGGCGGGCATGACCCAGAAAGTGTGTCGGCCAAATGGGATCAAGCGTCTTTGGGTAAGATGGTGCACCCTGCAGGAAGTTAATCTATTGAATAGCCGTGATCTTGATAACAGGGCGACTTGGAGTTGTACCTTGAGCTTATGACAACTAGAACCGGATACTTAATAAAACACACCCTTCCAAGTGCGGATATAACGGTGGTCGCTCTCTCGGGGATATGAGGAGGGATCGCGGGTAGGATTATTGCTATGTGATGTTACTTGGAGGACTTGATTGCCCTCTTCTACTGTTGCAAGACGGTGTCGAGCGTAGTCTTCGTTAAGACTAGCTATCCCCTCTTATTCGGCATTCTGCAGTTCAGTCCTTGATATGGCCCTTTACACATATATCCATGCATATGTAGTGTAGCTCCTTGCTTGCGAGTACTTTGGATGAGTACTCACGGTTGCCTTGTTTCCCCTTTTCCCCTACCTCTACTCGATTGCTGCAACAGACGATGGAGCCGGGAGCGACGCCACCCTCGATGGCGACTACTACACTGGAGGTGCCTACTACTACGTGCAGCCCGGCGGCGACGAGGAGTAGCTAGGAGGATCCAGGTGCGGAGGCCTGCTCCTCTTCGTCTGATATCGGTTTGTGCTAGCCATCTTATGGCAACTTGACTAACTTATGCGTACTCAGATATTGTTGCTTCACTGACTCGTCTATGATCGAGCACTTGTATTCGAGTCCTCGAGGCCCCTGGCTTGTATTATGATGCTTGTATGACTTATTTTATTTGTAGATTTGTGTTGTGATATCTTCCCGTGAGTCCCTGATCTTGATCGTACACATTTGCGTGCATGATTAGTGTACGATTAAATCGGGGGCGTCACTAGCACATAACAGATATGGCCTCGGAACACAGAGACCGAAAGGTCGAGCGTGAATCATATAGTAGATATGATCAACATAGTGATGTTCACCATTGAAACTACTCCATCTCACGTGATGATCGGACATGGTTTAGTTTATTTGGATCACGTGATCACTTAGAAGATTAGAGGGATGTCTATCTTAGTGGGAGTTCTTGAGTAATATGATTAAATTGAACTTAAATTTATCATGAACTTAGTCCTGATAGTATTTTGCAAATTATGTTGTAGATCAATAGCTCGCGTTGTTGCTTCCCTATGTTTATTTTGATATGTTCCTAGAGAAAAACTATGTTGAAAGATGTTAGTAGCAATGATGCGGATTGGATCCGTGATCTGAGGATTATCCTCATTGCTGCACAACAGAATTATGTCCTTGATGCACCGCTAGGTGACAGACCTATTGCAGGAGCAGATGCAGATGTTATGAACGGTTGGCTAGCTCAATATGATGACTACTTGATAGTTTAGTGCACCATGCTTTTCGGCTTAGAACCGGGATTTCAAAGACGTTTTGAACGTCATGGAGCATATGAGATGTTCCAAGAGTTGAAGTTAATATTTCAGACTCATGCCTGTGTCGAGAGGTATGAGACCTCTCACAAGTACTTTGCCTACAAGATGGAGGAGAATAGCTCAACTGGTGAGCATGTGTTCAGAATGTCTAAGTACTACAATTACTTGAATCAAGTGGGAGTTAATCTTCCAGATAAGATAGTGATTGACAAAGTTCTCCAGTCACTATCACCAAGTTGCTAGAACTTCGTGATGAACTATAATATGCAAGGGATAACGGAAACGATTCCCAAGCTCTTCGTGATGCTGAAATCGACGAAGGTAGAAATCAAGAAAAGCATCAAGTGTTGATGGTTAACAAGACCAGTAGTTTCAAGAAAAGGGCAAAGGGAAGAAGGGGAACTTCAAGAAGAACGGCAAGCAAGTTGCTGCTCAAGTGAAGAAGCCCAAGTCTGGACCTAAGCCTGAGACTAAGTGCTTCTGCTGTAAAGGAACTGGTCACTGGAAGCGGAACTACCCCAAGTATTTGGCGGATAAGAAGGATGTTAAAGTGGACAAAGGTATATTTGATATACAGATTATTGATGTGTATTTTACTAGTGTTCATAGCAACCCCTTGGTATTTGATACTGGTTCAGTTGCTAAGAGTTGTAACTCGAAATGGGAGTTGCAGAATGAACAGAAACTAGTTAAGGGTGAAGTGACGATGTGTGTTGGAAGTAGTTCCAAGATTGATATGATCATCATCGCACACTCCCTATACTTTCGGGATTAGTGTTGAACCTAAATAAGTGTTATTTGGTGTTTGTGTTGAGCATGAATAGGATTTGATTATGTTTATTGCAATATGGTTATTCATTTAAGTCAGAGAATAATTGTTGTTCTGTTTACATGAATAAAACCTTATATGGTTACTCACCCAATGAAAATGGTTCATTGGATCTCGATCGTAGTGATACACATATTCATAATATTGAAGCCAAAAGATGCAAAGTTAATAATGATAGTGCAACTTATTTGTGACACTGCCGTTTAGGTCATATTGGTGTAAAGTTTATGAAAAACTCCATCCTGATGGAATTTTGGAATCACTTGATTATGAATCACTTGGTACTTGCGAACCATGCCTTATGGGCAAGATGACTAAAACTCCATTCTCCAGAACAATGGAGCAAGCAACTGACTTATTGGAAATAATACATACTGATGTATGCAATCCGATGAGTGTTGAGGCTCGCGGCGGGTATCATTATTTTCTGACCTTCACAGATGATTTGAGCAGATATGGGTACATCTACTTGATGAAACATAAGTCTAAAACATTTGAAAAGTTCATATAATTTCAGAGTGATGTGGAAAATCATCATAACAAGAAAATAAAGTTTCTACGATCTGATCGTAGAGGAGAATATTTGAGTTACGAGTTTGGTCCTCATTTGAAACAATGCGGAATAGTTTCGCAACTCACGCCACCTGGAACACCACAGCGTAATGGTGTGTCCGAACATCGTAACCGTACTTTATTAGATATGGTGCAATCTATAATGTCTCTTACCGATTTACCACTATCGTTTTGGGGTTATGCATTAGAGGCAGCTGCATTCATGTTAAATAGGGCACCATCTAAATCCGTTGAGACGACACCTTATGAACTTTGGTTTGGCAAGAAACCAAAAGTTGTCGTTTCTTAAAGTTTGGGGTTGCGATGCTTATGGAAAAAGTTTCATCCTGATAAGCTCAAACCCAAATCGGAGAAATGTGTCTTCATACGATACCCAAAGGAGACAGTTGGTTACACCTTCTATCACAGATCCGAAGGCAAGACATTCGTTGCTAAGAATGGATCCTTTTTAGAGAAGGAGTTTCTCTTGAAAGAAGTGAGTGGGAGGAAAGTAGAGCTTGATGAGGTAACTGTATCTGCTCCCTTATTGGAAAGTAGTTCATTGCAGAAATATGTTCCTGTGACTACTACACCAATTAGTGAGGAAGCTAATGATGATGATCATGTAACTTCCGATCAAGTTACTACCGAACCTCGTAGGTCAACTAGAGTGAGATCCGCACCAGAGTGGTACTGTAATCCTGTTTTGGAGGTCATGTTACTTGACCATGACGAACCTACGAACTATGAGGAAGCGATGATGAGCCTAGATTCCGCGAAATGGCTTGAGGCCATGAAATCTGAGATGGGATCCATGTATGAGAACAAAGTGTGGACTTTGGTTGACTAGCCCGATGACCGGCAAGCCATAGAAAATAAATGGATCTTCAAGAGGAAGACGGGCGCTGATAGTAGTGTTACTATCTACAAAGCTAGAATTGTCGCAAAAGGTTTTTGACAAGTTCAAGGTGTTGACTACGATGAGAGTTTCTCACTCGTATCTATGCTTAAGTTTTTCTGAATCATGTTAGCAATTGCCGCATTTTATGAAATCTGGCAAATGGTTAAACAAAACTGCATCCCTTAATGGATTTATTAAATAAGAGTTGTATATGATGCAACCAGAAGGTTTTGTCAATCCTAAAGGTGCTAACAAAATATGCAAGCTCCAGCGATCCATCTATGGACTGGTGCAAGCATCTCAGAGTTGGAATATACGCTTTGATGAGTTGAACAAAGCATATAGTTTTATACATACTTGCGGTGAAGCCTGTATTTACAAGAAAGTGAGTGGGAGCAGTACAACATTTCTGATAAGTATATGTGAATGACATATTGTTGATCGGAAATAATGTAGAATTATTCTGCAAAGCATAAATGAGTGTTCGAAAGGAGTTTTTCAAAGAAAGACCTCGGTGAAGCTGCTTACATATTGAGCATCAAGATCTATAGAGATAGATCAAAACGCTTGATAAGTTTTTTCAGTGAGTACATACCTTGACAAGATTTTGAAGTAGTTCAAAATGGAACAGTCAAAGAAAGAGTTCTTACCTGTATTACAAGGTGTGAATTGAGTAAGACTCAAAGCCCGACCACAGCAGAAGATAGAAAGAGAATGAAAGTCATTCCCTATGCCTCAGCCATAGGTTCTATAAAGTATGCCATGTTGTGTACTAGATCTATTGTATACCCTGCACTGATTTTGGCAAGGGAGTACAACAGTGATCTAGGAGTAGATCACTGGACAGTGGTCAAAATTATCCTTAGTAGAATAAGGATATGTTTCTCGATTATGGAGGTGACAAAAAGGTTTGTCGTAAAGGGTTACATCGATGCAAGTTTTTGACACTGATCCAGATGACTCTAAGTCTCAATCTGGATACATATTGAAAGTGGGAGCTATTAGCTAGAGTAGCTCCGTGCAGAGCATTGTAGACATAGAATTTGTAAAATACTTACGGATCTGAATGTGACAGACCCGTTGACTAAAATTATCTCACAAGCAAAACATGATCACACCTTAGTACTCTTTGGGTGTTAATCACATAGCGATGTGAACTAGATTATTGACTCTAGTAAACCCTTTGGGTGTTGGTCACATGACGATGTGAACTGTGGGTGCTAATCACATGGTGATGTGAATTATTGGTGTTAAATCACATGGCGATGTGAACTAGATTATTGACTCTAGTGCAAGTGGGAGACTGAAGGAAATATGCCCTAGAGGCAATAATAAAGTTATTATTATTTCCTTATTTCATGATAAATGTTTATTATTCATGCTTGAATTGTATTAACCGGAAATATAATACATGTGTGAGTACATAGACAAACAGAGTGTCACTAATATGCCTCTACTTGACTAGCTCGTTGATCAAAGATGGTTATGTTTCCTAACCATAGACATGAGTTGTCATTTGATTAACAAGGCCACATCATTAGGAGAATGATGCGATTGACTTGACCCATTCCGTTAGCTTAGCACTTCATCGTTTAGTATGTGGCTATTGCTTTCTTCATGACTTATACATGTTCCTATGACTATGAGATTATGCAACTCCAGTTTACCGGAGGAACACTTTGTGTGCTACCAAACATCACAATGTAACTGGGTGATTATAAAGGTGCTCTGCAGGTGTCTCCGAAGGTACTTGTTGGGTTGGCCTATTTCGAGATTAGGATTTGTCACTCCGATTGTCGGAGAGGTATCTCTGGGCCCTCTCGGTAAAGCACATCACTATAAGCCTTGCAAGCATTGTGACTAATGGGTTGTAGCGACCAGACCTCAAACAGTCTGATCTCTGTGCTCAGTGTCATCCCTGGATCAGTAATGCTGACACCACACAGTACTCGGAGGATTTATAACAGAGTAGCAATGACACACTTATTACAATCGAATGTCTCAAGAGAGAACTTAATAAAATAAATATGGCTTAAGGCCATCTAATAACGATAACAACGGAAGGCTTGGAAGAATAAGCGAGTCCATCAACTCCAACGACATCACTGAGTATAGCACCACGACCTAAACACCATACTCGTCGTCTCGGAGGCATCTGAGGGTTTAAAGAAAAGGCGAGAGTTAAGAATAGAATGAGGTCTAGGGAGAAAACACTACCCATATGCACATGAGACAAATCACACAATATCACTCCAATCAATTCAAACAAGGGCATACAACGGTCTATCTATCGTTACAAAGTGTTGGAGCTAAAACTAATTTAGAAATGGGGGAAATCTACTACTGTTATGGTGGTCAACTAGAAAAACTGCTCCGATGAAGACTCCATGATATCTGCTCCAGCTTCATCTTCGTAATCATCATCACTAGGATCGGAATCGGTGTCGTCGATGATGATGTAGTTCTCTGGACAGGTGCAATCTTCATCTTCTCCTCCGGGTGCTGAATTTCCCATGAGTTCTTCAATCTTCTCTTTAAGATCGCCGTTTAGTCCCACTAGAGCTACAATCTCCTCCATGTAGTCCTTGCGAGTGGCCTTCAGTTCTCCTTCTAGTTCGATAATCTTGGCTTTTGCTGTCTTCAACTCCATCATGTCTGCGCACATCTGGTTCTCCTGGCGCCGAATGTGCTGATTTAACTCCTGGATGAAAGCTTCAATGGATCGATCCTTCTTAGTGCCAACTATCTCCCATTGTTCATCTCGGCGCCCACAAATCTAGTAGATAGTATCCTTGAGGTCTTCTTTGTAAACTTCTCCAATGCGTCCCATGGTTATGTGAGCTACCATGCTCTTTCCCAGACTCCAAGTTGGTGCATTGAAAACACACTCTATGGGCTCCGTGATTGGCGCGAACGTCCTTCCGGGAACTTGAGATTGAATCTTCCAGCGCTCTTCTTCGGGTATAGTGGAATTGTAGGTCCCGGTGAAGCTTGGTAATCCGATGTTAAGGTACTTAGTGACTTCCTTCAGGTGTCGTCCCAAGGGTGTATCTTCATCCGGCTGGGTGAACTTGATCCTCGCTTCCGTCATCCTAAAAGAGTAGAAAAGATGAGGAGTCAGAAATGAGAAGAGAGTAGTGATCTATGGCTTTAGCTTAATGGTCGGGTCCTACAGTCAGCGTGTGCTCTGATACCATCTTTGAAGCGACCAGACCTCAAACAGTCTGATCTCTGTGCTCAGTGTCATCCCTGGATCAGTAATGCTGACACCACACAGTACTCGGAGGATTTATAACAGAGTAGCAATCACACACTTATTACAATCGAATGTCTCAAGATAGAACTTAATAAAATAAATATGGCTTAAGGCCATCTAATAATGATAACAGTGGAAGGCTTGGAAGAATAAGCGAGTCCATCAACTCCAACGGCATCACCGAGTATAGAACCACGACCTAAACACCATACTGCTGTCGAAAAGTGCGCAACATGAAGCGTTGCAGCCCGAAAACGGTGACACATGGAATATCTTGGCAATGTAACACATAGAGAATAATGGAATAATAAGCCTATACTACATGCATATTTGGCTGGTGGAGAGCTCTATGGTTACAGTTTTGCATAAAGCCAATTTTCCCTACTGCAAAGGGATAAATTTATTTAACTATCATGGTGGTTGTTAAACATTGAGAATGGTTGACAGCATTCTCAATCCCAATTAAAAGTACTCATTAAAACCCAACAATATTAATTAGAAGTAACATGATGAAATTCACATGATATCCAAGTACTAGATACTCAAGATGTCCATAACCGGGGACACGGCTAACCATGATTAGTTTATACACTTTGCAGAGGTTTGCGCACTTTTCCCCACAAGACTCGATCGCCTCCGTTGGATTTCTCGCACTACATGATGTTTGAGAAACGGATGACCGAGACATAGTCTTTCAGAAGCACTAGCACCTTACATGTGGGTAGACCGTACCAAGCTACAACCCCTACATCAGCTAGTCTACCTGTAAGAGTTCGCACAACTTAATCAACTACGCCAGAGCCCATAATGGCTTGTGGCTGCACACGTAAGTTTCTAGTTTGAATAATCTCATGATCCCTTTGAGCCTGGGTGGCGGTCCGAAGAAATACAGGCAAGTCCTGGTAGAAACCAGGTGCCTCAATCCACCCAGATGTGTGTTTAAGTTGCCACCTTAAATAAACCATTAATTAACACTCTCACATCTGTCATGGATGCACTCACCCAATCCACGTCTACTAGCATAGCATGGCATAATAAGCAAACGTAGAAGTAACTCCCAAGGGTTTGATAATAAAACAGGTAATAGGTACTACCTCAATCTACTTCCCAAACCCACAATTTAATTAGATCCTAATCATGCAAGTGTTTGAGGATAGATCTAATGCATAAAAACTGGGTATGAGAAGAGGTATGATCAAAGTGTTACTTGCCTTGCTGATGATCCGCGAAACCTAGAGACTCGAAGTAATAGGCGGCGCACTCCGGGTATTCTATCGCAGACAAACAAACATGCATACAATAAGTACTCATCTAATGCACAGGTAAAACTCAAATAGATCTAACCAGATAGTTCAACTTAAGAACTCCGGTTTGCAAAAAGAATCAAATCAAACGAAGCAACGAAAGTCAAACGGCGAAAGAAAACAGCTTCGTTTTATTAATCTGGATCTAGGTCAAATTTTACAGGAGCAAAAACTTGTTTAAGTAGGTTATTTAGAAATAGGGTTTCGAGACGAAACTCTAGGCGCTTGAATCGCCTGATTCCGATAAACGAGCGAAAAGTTATACTAAAACGAAAATCGGATCAGGAATTGCGATTAGAAAAATCATGAATTAAATCCGAGAAAAAGAAAAACGACGAACGGGTTAACGAACAAACGTTCGTTAACTAAACTAATCTGATGAACTCGTTCGTTTAAACGAACTAACGGACGAACGTCCGCTATTTAACCTAAACCGAAAAAAAACAAAACTAATAAAAAATGAAACTAAAAAAACCGAAAAAAAACCGAAGAAAAACCGCCCGGTTTTTAGAAAAACCGACGGCACGCGGAACGAGGCGGCGACGAACCTCGGCGAGGTCGTGGCGGGTCCGGCCGGGTTGGCGCGGCGGTGGAGAGTCGGCGTGGTGGCGGGCGCGGGTGGCGCGGGCTATGGTTTGGGGTCTTTGGGGAAGTGGTGGGCCTTGGGCTGGCTCCCCGGCTTATAAAGCCCTCAAGGGCCGGAGTCCTAAGCGGACACGCCCGTAGGTCGGTGGCGCTTTTTTAAAATAATTACTCATGAGAAAAAATAAAAGGAATACTAAGCGAACTCCAAAATCCCGAAATAAATTTTCCCCGGCTTCTAAAATCAAGCCGGACAAGATGAACATTTATTTGGGGCCTAAATGCAATTTTGAAAAATACACATTTTTCCCAAATTCAAATAAAAAGGCGAAAAACTCCAAAATAAAATCTTATTTGATTTTATTATTAAATCTTCATTATTTCTTTATTTTGGGAAAGTCATTTTATTCCCTCTCTCATATTTTGATAGTAGAAATAATTGAAGATAAAATAATTAAAATCAAATGATCCTATTTTCAAAATTTGAGAAAACTCAAATATGAAAATAACGAAATCCCCAACTCTCTCCGTGGGTCCTTGAGTTGTGTAGAATTTCTAGGATCGAGCAAAATGCAACGAAAAAAAATGATATGCAATGATGCTCTATGTATAACATTCCAAATTGAAAATTTGGGATGTTATAAACCTACCCCTTATGATGAATCTAGCCCTCGAGATTGGGTTAACTAGAAAATAGGTGAGGTGGTCCTTAGCAGATCTTCCTCTCGCTCCCGGTGGCTTCATCCTCGTGTGGTGGCTCCTTGAACTTTGCAAAACCTAATGACCTTCTCTGCGGGTGACTCGGTGGCATACTCGAGAATCTTATTTGGTTTCTCCTCGTAGGTCAAATCATCATTCAACTGAATCGCTTCCAGTGGCACTATATCTCTCAGTGGTATATCAGCCATCTCTGCGTGACACTTCTTCAACTGAGAAACATGAAACACATCATGAACACCTGACAACCCTTCGGGTAGTTCCAACTTGTATGCAACTTCTCCCATACGTTCCAAAACTTTGTATGGTCCCACAAAACGTGGCGCTAATTTCCCTTTAACACCAAAATGCTTAACTCCTCGAAGTGGCGACACACGAAGATAAACTCATCTCCGACTTCAGTATTACATCTCCTTGCGTTTTGAATCCGCATAACTTTTCTGTCTTGAGTGGGCTACCTTGAGCCTATCGCGAATCAACTTTACTTTCCGTTCAGACTCCTTAATCAAATCCAGTCCAAACAACTGGCGGTCTCCAACTTCATCCCACAACAACGGGTCCTGCACCTCCGTCCGTATAAGGCTTGAAGGTGCCATCTTCAAACTAGATTGATAACTGTTGTTGGAAGAAAACTCCGCATATGGCAAATTTTCGTCCCAACTTGGATCCATAATCCAAGGAACAAGCTCTAAGCATATCCTCCAAAATCTGGTTAACTCTCTCGATTTGTCCATCATGCGTGGATGAAAAGTGCTAAACTCCAGCTGGTTCCCAAAGTTTCGTGCAAGCGCTTCCGAACTTTGAGGTGAATTGTGTTCCTCTATCGTCGATACTCCTCGGAACTCCATGCAAGCATACAATCCTGGTCATGTATATCTTAGCCAATTTAGCTTCGCTGTAGGTAGTCTTCTTTGGAATGAAATGAGCTACCTTCGTCAAGCGATCGACTACAACCCAAATCGATTTATAGCTTTGAGCGAGTCTGGGCAATCCCGTGATGAAATCCATACCTAGTTTATCCACTTCCATTCGGTATAGGCAATGGCTGTAACAATCCTGCTGGCTTCGATGTTACGCTTTCACCCTCGACATACATCACAAAGCGCTACGTACTCTGCAATGTCCTTTTCATTCCGGTCCACCGAAAGTATTCTTCAAATCCAAATACATCTTGGTATTTCTGGGTGAATCGAATATGGTGAATCATGTGCCTCTTGTAGAATCAATTTCCTGAACTCTGGGTCATTGGGCACATAAACACGGTCTTCAAACCATAGGGTATCGTGCTCATCCTCACGAAATCCCTTAGCCTTTCCTTCGCTCATTTTCTCCTTTATAGAGGCAATCTCTTTGTCAATCTTCTGAGCTTCCTGATTTTGTCCATCAAAGTTATTTGAATCTCCAATCTTTGCTACATAGCCTCTCGGAACTATTTCCAAACATAGCTCTCGAAGATCCTCGGCTAACTCCTTTGGTATCTCTCCTGTCATTAGTGTGTTGACGTGACTCTTACGGCTCAACGCGTCTGCTACAACGTTAGCCTTTCCGGGGTGATAATGCAATCTCATATTATAATCTTTGATGAGTTACAACCATCTCCTCTGCCTGAGATTTAGCTCCTTCTGCGTGAAGATGTACTTCAAACTCTTGTGATCCGTATACACCTCACAATGATTTCCAATGAGGAAATGTCTCCATGTTTTCAACACAAGCACTACGGCTGCTAACTCCAAATCATGCGTGGCATAGTTTAGCTCATGAGGCTTAAGCTATCGTGAAGCATACGAAACAACTCTTCCCTCCTGCATAAGCCTTTGCTCCAAGTCCTCTCGTGAAGCGCCGCAATACACCTCATAATCCTTGGTCCGATCTGGCGGGATTAACCTTGGTGAGGTAACCAAGCGTTTCTTCAACTCTTGAAACTAGCTTCACACTCCTCGGTCCAAGCGAACTTGGTATCCTTCTTCAACAATTCATCATAGGCTTCGCAATCCTTGAGAAATTCTCAATGAATCTCCGGTAGTATCCTCGCAAGTCCAAGGAAACTCGGATCTCTCCAACTGTTGTTGGCGCTTCCCGATTTATCACAGTGATAACTTTAGTGGGGTCTCTTGCTATACCTTCTCCGGATATAACATGTCCAGAAATCCAACTTCCTTCAACCAAAACTCACACTTGCTGAACTTGGCATACAAGCGATGTTCTCTCGAGCTTCTCGAGTACCAAGCATAAATGCTCCTTATGTTCTTCTTCATTCTTCGAGTAAACCAAAATATCATCAATGAACACCACGACGAACTTATCCAAAAATTCCATAAACACTTTGTTCATCATGTTCATAAAATAGGCAGGTGCATTAGTCAGACCAAATGACATAACGGTATACTCATACAGCCCGTACCTAGTGGTAAAAGCCGTCTTAGGTATATCCTGCTCTCGAATCTTCAACTGATGGCACCGTGATCGCAAATCGATCTTGGAAAACACCTTAGCTCCTTGCAATTGGTCAAACAAGTCATTGATCATCGGCAGTGGGTACTTGTTCTTGATGGTCACTTCATTCAGTCCTCGATAATCAACAACCATTCTTAATGATCCATCCTTCTTCTCCACTAGAAGTACAGGTGATCCCCAAGGCGAAGAACTTGGGCGAATAAAACCTTTATCCAGTAACTCCTTAATCTGCTTCTTAATTTCCTCCAGATCTTGGGCTGGCATCCTATACGGTCTCTTAGATATTGGCCCAGTGCCTGGCAGTAGTTTAATCAGAAACTCAATGTCCCTATCCGTTGGCATGCCTGGCAACTCTTCTGGAAACACGTCCGGGTAATCCCTTACCACTGGTACTTCCTCCTGCACAACTCCTGTTAAGGAATTTACATGTGCTCTCCTCGGCTCATGCCGTGATACAAACTTGATTCTCCTCCCTTCTGGGGTGGTAAGCAAAATCGACTTACTGGCGCAATCTATGTTCCCTCCATACTTCGATAACCAATCCATGCCTAATATCACATCCAATCCTTGCGATTCCAGAACTATTAGATCCGAGGGAAATACATAGTGTCCAATCCTTAATGGCGATCGATCACACCATATACTAGCCATGTATTCGCTCGGGTGAGGTTACTAGCATGGGTGACCTAAGGGCTTGGGTTGGTAGTTTATACTTATCCACAAATCCCTTGATATGTATGAATGCGATGCACCGTATCAAAAAGAACAAGCTGCATAAAAGTCTTAACCAAAACTTACCTATTCTGCGTCCGCTGAGCTTCAACCTCCTCCACGGTAATGTGGTTCACTTGTCCTCTGTTGAAAGGGTTCGGCTTCTTTCCTGAGCTTCCATTACCATTACCATTTTGGCCTTCCGGACAATCATTTGCATAATGCCCAGTCTTGCGGCACTTAAAGCAAGTGATGTGGCTCTGGTCTACCTTGGATGGTGTTGACGGGTTGGTGTGGTTTTGTCCATTGCTTCCTCCATTCCCGTTCCCATTCTTGGTGCCATTATGGTTGTGCGAGCTACCTCCTCCATGGGTATGCTGAAATTGTCCTCCTGGCTTCGGGGTAAAGCGAAGTTTCTGTTGAGCTCCAGAGTTATTTTTCCCTTGTCCATACTTTCTCTTGCGATTTTCAATCTGCTGCTGCTTCCCTTCAATCATAAGCGCACGATCTACCAACTCCTGGTAGTTATTGAAAGTGGCTACCATCAACTGCATGCTCAGCTCATCATTCAGTCCTTCTAGAAACTTCTCACCTTAGTCGTGTCCGTAGCAACGTCATCCGGGGCATAACGTGCTAGCTTACTAAAATCATCCACATGCTGGCCAACTGTCCGTCCTCCTTGGCGCAAGTTGCGAAACTCACGCTTCTTCATGGCCATAGCTCCTGCTAAAACATGGGCGATCGGAAAGCTTGTTTGGCCGATCCCATGTGACAGTGTCTACACGGTAAGTGGCTGTAAAATTCTCCCACCATGCTACTGCGGGTCCTTTGAGCTTATGTGCGGCAAACTTCACCCTTTCTCCATCTGTACATCCTGTAGTGGTCAACTTCCTCCCTATCTTACGGATCCAATCATCTGCAACAATCGGCTCGGTGCTACTGGAAAACACCGGTGGATTCAGCCTTAAGAAACGGGTCAAATGGTCAACAGGTGGTGGTGGTGGTGGGTTGTTGTTGTTGTTGTTGTTGTTGTTGTTGTTGTTGCCTTGGTTCTGTACCAATGTTTGAATCAAGGCATTCTGCTGCTGAATCAACTGAGTGATCTCTGGCGGGAAAACAAATCCGGGGTCGCATCTCGGAGGCATCTGAGGGTTTAAAGAAAAGGCGAGAGTTAAGAATAGAATGAGGTCTAGGGAGAAAACACTACCCATATGCACATGAGACAAATCACACAATATCACTCCAATCAATTCAAACAAGGGCATACAACGGTCTATCTATTGTTACAAAGTGTTGGAGCTAAAACTAATTTAGAAATGGGGGAAATCTACTACTGTTATGGTGGTCAACTAGAAAAACTGCTCCGATGAAGACTCCATGATATCTCCTCCAGCTTCATCTTCGTAATCATCATCACTAGGATTGGAATCGGTGTCGTCGATGATGATGTAGTTCTCTGGACAGGTGCAATCTTCATCTTCTCCTCCGGGTGCTGAATTTCCCATGAGTTCTTCAATCTTCTCTTTAAGATCGCCGTTTTGTCCCACTAGAGCTACAATCTCCTACATGTAGTCCTTGCGAGTGGCCTTCAGTTCTCCTTCTAGTTCGATAATCTTGGCTTTTGCTGTCTTCAACTCCATCATGTCTGTGCACATCTGGTTCTCCTGGCGCTGAATGTGCTGATTTAACTCCTGGATGAAAGCTGCAATGGATCGATCCTTCTTAGTGCCAACTATCTCCCATTGTTCATCTCGGCGCCCACAAATCTGGTAGATAGTATCCTTGAGGTCTTCTTTGTAAACTTCTCCAATCGTCCCATGGTTATGTGAGCTGCCATGCTCTTTCCTGACTCAAGTTGGTGCATTGAAAACACACTCTATGGGCTCCGTGATTGGCGCAAACGTCCTTGAGGAACTTGAGCTTGAATCTTCAGCGCTCTTCTTGGGTAAAGTGGAATTGTAGGTCCGGTGAAGCTTGGTAATCCGATGTTAAGGTACTTAGTGACTTCCTTGGTGTCGTCCCAAGGGTGTATCTTCATCCGGTTTGGGTGAACTTGATCCTCGCTTCCATCATCCTAAAAGAGTAGAAAAGATGAGGAGTCGAAATGAGAAGAGAGTAGTGATCTAGGGCTTTAGCTTAATGGTGGGTCCTACGATCGGTGTGTGCTCGATACCATCTTTGTAGCGACCGGACCTCAAGCGATCGATCTCGTGCTCAGTGTCATCCCTGGATCGAGAATCTTGACACCACACACGATTACTCGGAGGATTTATAACAGAGTAGCAATCACACACTTATTACAATCGAATGTCTCCAGAGAGAACTTAATAAAATAAATATGGCTTAAGGCCATCTAATAACGATAACAGCGGAAGGCTTGGAAGAATAAGCGAGTCCATCAACTCCAATGACATTACTGAGTATGGAACCACGACCTAAACACCATACTCGTCGTCTGAAAAGTCTGCAACATGATACGTTGCAGCCCGAAAACGGGTCAGCACATGGAATATGCTGGCAATGTAACCCATAGAGAATAATGGAATAATAAGCCTATACTACATGCATATTTGGCTGGTGGAAAGCTCTATGGTTACAGTTTTGCATAAAGCCAATTTTTCCCTACTACAAAGGAATAAATTTATTTAACTATCATGGTGGTTGTTAAACATTGAGAATGGTTGACAGCATTCTCAATCCCAATTAAAAGTACTCATTAAAACCCAATAATATTAATTAGAAGTAACATGATGAAATTCACATGATATCCAAGTACTAGATACTCAAGATGTCCATAACCGGGGACACGGCTAACCATGATTAGTTTATACACTCTGCAGAGGTTTGCGCACTTTTCCCCACAAGACTCGATCGCCTCCGTTGGATTTCTCGCACTACATGATTTTTGAGAAACGGATGACCGAGATATAGTCTTTCAGAAGCACTAGCACCTTACATGTGGGTAGACCGTACCAACCTACAACCCCTACATCAACTAGTCTACCCGTAAGAGTTCGCACAACTTAATCAACTACGCCAGAGCCCATAATGGCTTGTGGCTGCACACGTAAGTTTCTAGTTTGAATAATCTCATGATCCCTTTGAGCACGGGTGGCGGTCAGAAGAAATACAGCAAGTCTCGATAGAAACCAGTGCCTCAATCCACCCGGATGTGTGTTTAAGTTGCCACCTTAAATAAACCATTAATTAACACTCTCACATCTGTCATGGATGCACTCACCCAATCCACGTCTACTAGCATAGCATGGCATAATAAGCAAACGAGAAGTAACTCCCAAGGGTTTGATAATAAAACAGGTAATAGGTACTACCTCAATCTACTTCCCAAACCCACAATTTAATTAGATCCTAATCATGCAAGTGTTTGAGGATAGATCTAATGCATAAAACTGGGTATGAGAAGAGGTATGATCAAAGTGTTACTTGCCTTGCCGATGATCATGAAACCTAGAGACTCAAGTAATAGGCGGCGCACTCCGGGTATTCTATCGCAGACAAACAAACAAGCATACAATAAGTACTCATCTAATGCATAGGTAAAACTCAAATAGATCTAACCAGATAGTTCAACTTAAGAACTCCGGTTTGCAAAAAGAATCAAATCAAACGAAGCAACGAAAGTCAAACGGCGAAAGAAAACAGCTTCGTTTTACTAATCTGGATCTAGGTCAAATTTTACAGGAGGAAAAACTTGTTTAAGTAGGTTATATTCGGAAAGAGGGTTTCGAGATGAAACTCTAGGCGCTTGAATCGCCTGATTCCGATAAACGAGCGAAAATTTATACTAAAACGAAAATCGGATCAGGAATCGCGATCAGAAAAATCACGAATTAAATCCGAGAAAAAGAAAAACAACGAACGGGTTAACGAAAGAACGTTCGTTAACTAAACTAATCTGACGAACTCGTTCGTTTAAACGAACTAACGGACGAACGTCCGCTATTTAACCTAATCCGGAGAAAAAAAACCAAAACTAATAAAAAATGAAACTAAAAAAAACCGAAAAAATCGAAGAAAACCGCAGCGGTTTTAGAAAAACAATGACACATGGAGCGAGGCGCCGCGAACCTCGGCGAGGTCGGGCGGCGGGTCCGGCGGGGTCGTATGTGGCGGCGGCTTATAAAGCCCCGCGGGCCGGGAGTCCTAGGCGGACACGGCCCGTAGGTCGGTGGTGTTTTTTTTTTAATAATTACGCGCAGAAAAAAAATGAAAAGAAATACTAAACGAACTCCAAAAATCCTGAAATAAATTTTCCCCGACTTCTAAAATCAAGCCGGACAAGATGCACATTTATTTGGGGCCTAAATGCAATTTTGAAAAACGCGCATTTTTCCTAAATTCAAATAAAAAGGCGAAAAACTCCAAAATAAAATCTTATTTGATTTTATTATTAAATCTTCATTATTTCTTTATTTTGGGAAATTAATTTTATTCCCTCTCTCATATTTTGATAGTAGAAATAATTGAAGATAAAATAATTAAAATCAAATTATCCTATTTTCAAAATTTGAGAAAACTCAAATATGAAAATAACGAAATCCCCAACTCTCTCCGTGGGTCCTTGAGTTGTGTAGAATTTCTAGGATCGAGCAAAATGCAACGAAAAAAAATGATATGCAATAATGCTCTATGTATAACATTCCAAATTGAAAATTTGGGATGTTACATGGGTTAGTTGCAAGATGATGTATTACGGAACGAGTAAAGAGACTTGCCGGTAACGTGATTGAACTAGGTATTGAGATACCGACGATCGAATCTCGGGCAAGTAATATAACGATGACAAAGGGAACAACGCATGTTGTTATGCGGTCTGACCGATAAAGATCTTCGTAGAATATGTGGGAGCCAATATGAGCATCCAGGTTCCGCTATTGGTTATTGGCCAGAGATGTGTCTCGATCATGTCTACATAGTTCTCGAACCCATAGGGTCCGCACGCTTAAAGTTTCGATGACGGTTATATTATGAGTTTATGTGTTTTGATGTACCGAAGGTAGTTCGGAGTCCCGGATGAGATCGGGGACATGAAGAGGAGTCTCGAAATGGTCGAGACGTAAAGATCAATATATTGGACGACTATATTCGGACATCGAAAGGTTCCGAGTGATTCGGGTATTTTTCGAGTCTGGGAGAGTTACGGAATTCGCTCGGGAGTATATGGGCCTTGTTGGGCTTTAGGGAAAGAGAGAGAGAGGTGGCGCCCCCCAAGGCCTAGTCCGACTGGACTAGGGAGATGGGCTCGCCCCCTCCTTCCTTCTCTTCTCTCTCCCCTTTCCTTGACTCCTACTCCTACTACTGGGAAGGGGGAGAATCCTACTCCCGGTGGGAATAGGACTCCTCCTAGGGCGCGCCATAGAGAGGGCCGGCCCTCCCCCTCCTCCACTCCTTTATATACGGGGGCAGGGGGCACCCCATAGACACAACAATTGATCGTTTGATCTTTTAGCCGTGTGCGGTGCCCCCCCCCCCACCATAGTCCTCCTCGATAATACTGTAGCGGTGCTTAGGCGAAGCCCTGCGTCGGTAGAACATCATCATCGTCACCACACCGTCGTGCTAACAAAACTCTCCCTCAACACTCGGCTGGATCGGAGTTTGAGGGACGTCATCGGGCTGAACGTGTGCTGAACTCGGAGGTGCCGTGCGTTCGGTACTTGATCGGCCGGATCGTGAAGACGTATGACTACATCAACCGCGTTGTGCTAACGCTTCCGCTTTCGGTCTACGAGGGTACATGGACACACTCTCCCCTCTCCTTGCTATGCATCACCATGATCTTGCGTGTGCGTAGGAATTTTTTTGAAATTACTACGTTCCCCAACAGTGTCCATGTACCCTCGTAGACCAAAAGCGGAAGCATTTAGTAATGCGGTTGATGTAGTTGAATGTCTTCACAATCCAACCGATCCAAGTACCAAACGTACGGCACCTCCGTGTTCAACACACGTTCAGCATGATGACGTCCCTCGAGCTCTTGATCTAGTTGAGGAAAAGGGAGAGTTCCGTCAGCATGACGGCGTGGCGACGGTGATGATAAAGTTACCGGCACAGGGCATCGCTTAAGCACTACAACGATATGACCGAGGTGTTAACTGTGGAGGGGGGCGCGGCACACGGCTAGGAAAAATTGATGTGTGTTCTAGGGGTGCCCTCCCCACGGATATAAAGGAGGGAGAGGGAGGGAGGCAGCCTAGACCGCGCCGAAGTAGGAGGAATCCTACATGGGCCCCTAGTCCAATTCGCCCCCCTACCATATTTGGACAAGGGGGAAAGGAAGGAGGGGGGACGGGAAGGAAGTAGGAGTCCTACTTCATACTTTCCTTCTCCTCCTCTCCTTTCCCTTTCTCCCCACGTGACTGACCTATAGGGGGAGCACCAGCCCCTTGTGGGCTGGTGTGTTCCCTTACTTGGCCCATTAAGCCCATATCTTTGCCGGGGGTTGCCCGGAACCCCTTCCGGTGACCCGGTATCACCCAGAACACTTTCGGTGTCCAAATACCATTGTCCTATATATGAATCATTACCTCTCGACCATTTCGAGACTCCTCGTCATGTCCGTGATCTCATTCGGGACTCCAAACAAACTTCGGTCATCAAATCACATAACTCATAATACAAACCGTCATCGAATATTAAGCGTGTGGACCCTACGGGTTCAAGAACTATGTAGACATGATCGAGACACATCTTCGGTCAATAACCAATAGCGGAACCTGGATGCTCATATTGGCTCCTACATATTCTACGAAGATCTTTATCGGTCAAACCGCATAACAACATACGTTGTTCCCTTTGTCATCGGTATGTTACTTGCCCGAGATTCAATCGTCGGTATCATCATACCTAGTTCAATCTCGTTACCGGCAAGTCTCTTTACTCGTTGCGTAATGCATCATCCCGTGACTAAATCATTAGTCACATTGCTTGCAAGGCTCATAGTGATGTGCATTGCCCAGAGGGCCCAGAGATACCTCTCCGATACATGGAGTGACAAATCCTAATATCGATCTATGCCAACACAACAAACACCTCCGGAGACATCTGCAGAGCATCTTTATTATCACCTAGTTACATTGTGACGTTTGATAGCACACAAGGTGTTCCTCGGTATTCGGGAGTTGCATAATCTCATAGTCAGAGGAACATGTATAAGTCATGAAGAAAGCAATAGCAGAAAAACTGAACGATCATTATGCTAAACTAACGGTTGGGTCTTGTCCATCACATCATTCTATAATGATGTGATATCTTTCATCAAATGACAACACATGTCTATGGCTAGGAAACTTAACCATCTTTGATTAACGAGCTAGTCAAGTAGAGGCATACTAGGGACATTCTGTTTTGTCTATGTATCCACACATGTATCAAGTTTCCGGTTAATACAATCTAGCATGAATAATAAACATTTATCATCATATAAGGAAATATAAATAACAACTTTATTATTGCCTCTAGGGCGTATTTCCTTCACCTAGTACTAGTAAGACATGTGGTGAAGCTTCTTTACGCCAAACTGACAATTCAAGGCTTAGTCCATTGTTCAGTTGTGAAGGAGTGTAGGTACTTGCTCTAAGTGAAATTCAACCTTAACATGTCTTCACTGAAACACTGGTATACCGAAACAACAATTGGAACAGAGGACACAATGGGCCCTCGAGATCTGGTGGGGTATTATTGAAATACTAGGGTGGGCCTAGGGCCCATCTAACATTTTTTGAAAATCCCTAAGGGCCCATGTGGGTTTATTGGCACTAGGTGTTGTGGGAAGTTTAGTCCCACCCCGGAAGTTGAATAGGAGTTGGACCTCCTTATAAGGATTTCTCTTCCACATGCTATTGGAGTTTGAGAAGAGAAGAGGCCCTCGCACACTCCTCCTTCGCCGCCTGCCATGCCACGCCTCGTCATGACGCGCCGCGGGTTGCCGGAATGAGCCGAGACGAGCTCACACCTACCGGCTTATTTTTGTCGGTCAGTAATGGAGAGTTTTCTGACAGCTGGGCCATGATGTGAGACGTCGGATCATGGGCTGTCATGGACTCGGACGTGGGTCAAGCCCACGTCTCTCCACACAGCTGCACCTATATAAGTGTGAGGTGTCTCCTAACCCTAACCGCCAAGAACAGATCACACCTGCTCCACGTGCTACGCCCATCGTTGTTCCTTTGCTGCTGCTACCGCCGGTGACTCCATCCCGCCCGCCGGGTTCACGGTCAATGGGAGAGCAGGTCTCTGAAACCCCGCCTCTCCAGATCCTGTATGGGAGAGGGGTGAATAGGTTTTTGGGAAGCGACTACGCGACTGCTCGCCTCCGTTCGTCTGCTTCCTCTATGTCCGCATCGCCTTCACCATCACCATGTCTCAGTCCAACGCCGACCGTCTCGCCGCTGAGAACCTCGAGGCCTACAAGAAGGCCGCCGAGGACACTGCTGCTGCCACCGCCGCCGCGGCCTCTGCATGGCCTACTGGAGGGTATAACTTGTTTATCTCGCTCCTACTGTTTTATGTTTTAGCCATGCTAGTGTTATACGCAGATCTGTCTGCAATTAGCGTAGTATGTGCTTGCATGATTGAATACCAGTATGCGATTATTTCTGTCAATGCCATGCTACTGATTTACTCGTGGATTATATTAATCAAAAAATTGCCTATTTACTCAGCAAAACCACTGTACGGCCGCACATTCTGAAATAAAAAATCCTAAATTAAAACTTAAATTTTCATCTGTCCATAATATCAAATTATTAAATAATTTATCAAACCCACAACATTAAATGCAACACAAATGCAACAAAGTTCTTGCACACTACAAAGTAATGAAACTAGGCGGTTCTTTCGCCATGCCATTTCCAGTACTCTTCCATCAAAATCTTTCTGAAGTTCATCGTGTGTATCAGAATCTCGAATTTTATTGTACAAAGCGGCAATGACCTTCTACTCGGTGCTATGTCCAAGCAAACCGGCACAACTACTTTTCTGTTGGAAGGTCTGCTTAACGGAATTGCAAATGTGGATGAACAAATCTTTGGACATTCTGAACTGGCGGCGAAAGAACCTATCTGAAAAAAGGGGTAGCTGTAAGTGCATCTAGTGCCCCTTAGTGATTTTGGTGTATTGAAGACTTATAGGTTAAGGGTCTAATGCGTTTATGAGTGTACACAAGTCTATAAGTCTATGAGGAGTTTGATATTTACATAGAAAGTCGACCCCTAAAAATGAAGTTCTTCGACTGAAGACTTTGGTATTCTGAAGACTTTCTGAAGACTTTGAAAGTGAAGAAATTGGTGTGACCTTGAAGACTTGGTATTCATTTGAGGAACATGAAGCGTGAAGACTTTTGTTTTCGCAGTTTCGTTTTCTCTTTCTTGAGTCATAGGAAACATCGTCTTTGTTAAAGGGGTCGAGGAAATACTAAGGAAAAATTTCCATGTGATGCTCAACTCAAAATCCTGCACCTACCAATCCCTTGAGTGAAGCCATTGAAAATCTCATACAGATTCAGTCAATTTCTTGATGATGAGACGAAGTTCTTACGGTCACGAGAATTTGTTCGACCGAGGAGTTAGGAATTCGCCAAAGGCGGATTGCCTACGATGAGGAACATGATAGCCCCGAGGAATTTGAACCTCAAATTTCCCATAGGTTGTCTTCTTGCGCTAGCTATCCCAAAACATCTTATCTACCTAACGGTCATATCATTGAAAGGCATTTATGTCTTATCATGTCGGGCTGCTCCCTAGGCTATAAATAGCCGCCCCCTACAACCACTAGCTGGTTGGCTGCTCCGAGAGAAACTGACACTTGTCAATTGAGAGCATCCCATCCTCCGAGGACTTTGAGTGAAAATCATCAAGTGAGGAAAACCCAAACCCAAACACCTACAAACCCAAAGTGATTGAGCATCACTGAAGAGATTGATCCTGCGTGGATCCGACGCTTGTTACCTTTGAAGACTGTGCTTCTTCCAGACGGTTAGGCGTCATGGTCTAGAGCATCCAAGAGGAATTGTGGATCACCGAGTGACCGAGTTTGTGAAGGTTTGGAAGTCGCTTGAAGACTTACCACGAGTGATTGGACGAGGTCTGCGTGACCTTAGTTCAAGGAGAATATGGTGAGGACTTGGTGTCCTGAGCTGCGTGCTCAGGACTGGGTGTCCGGGACTGTGTGTCCTCGAGTTTAAATACTCAGCCGCTCCAACCAGACGTACAACTGAGACAGCAGTTGGAACTGGTCTACCAAATCATTTTTCTTCACCAACCTTACTGGTTCTATTCCCTCAACTCTTTCATTTCCTCATTACTGTGTTAAGTGCTTCATCATATCTGTGTTTGAAGACTTTGACTGAAGACTTTCTAAATTTCCTCAGTTCAATTTCTTCAGTCTGTTTGTCTTCATCTTGTGTTATCCTGTGATTACGCTTTACGTACTCTGTGCTTGTATTCATTTCATCATGATGACCATGCACGTGATTCTGTTATGCTTACTTCGAGTACTTATTCCGCTGCAAGTAGTTCTTATTGAGGAATTTCCTCACCGCAAATTCCTTAGTGAAGAATTCATAAAATTGCCTATTCACCCCCCTCTAGTCGATATAACGACTTTCAATTGGTATCGAGCAAGGTACTCCTTGTTCGTGTGATTTTAGTTTAACCACCTGGAGTTTTATTTATGTCGACTGCAGGTATGAATAAAGTGACACGCCCCATCTTTGACGGTCATGATTATCCCAAGTGGAAGGCCATGATGAGGAAGCGCCTCATGGCAATGAACAGCAAGCTGTGGACCGTCACTGAGATTGATCTTACCGATCTATGCAAGAAGGCGGACGCTGATGACATTCGCAAGTACACTCGACTTGACATCATGGCGAAGGATATCATCTGTTCCTGCCTATCCAAAGATGAATTCCGGCGCATTATGCATCTTTGCAATGCGAAGCTTATCTGGGACCGAATCTCTGACGTCTATGAAGGTCATCGAACCCGTCATGATCCTAGGTTTGAGGACTTCCAGGAATCTCTCAAAACGATGACTTTCGAACCAGAACCATCATCTTCTGCACCATGCCTCATGGCAAACGGTGCCAAGGTAACCGAATGTTCCTTATCCGAGTCTAGTGATGATGAATCTGATGATGATTTTGGACCTAGCTATACCAAGCTTGTTTGCATTGCCACTAAACAACAAACGGCCTTGGAAAAGGTTCAAAACATGCTAGACAAAAGTGATGATATGTTGGGTGAAGAAATGGATCGCACTAAAGCCTTGATTGAAAATCTTGAGACTTGATCTAGGTTTGACAACCTTCAAGGTCATCATAACACTCTCTTATCGATCATGAGAAGCTTTCTTATGAATTCCTTCAAAAGAAGCAAGATCTTGAGAAGCTAAGAGTGAGTTATGAAGATCTTCGAAGAGCACGATTCATTACTTGCTCAACAAATCAGCTGCTCGGAAGAATTTGTTCCTCCATGCTTAAAGTGCATTGAACGTGAATCTGCTAATTCTACACCTGAATGTTCAAATGCTTCAATTGTTACAAATTCTTCACCTGCCTCTGCTATCACTAATTCCTCATCTGAGGACATTGCTAGTATCACTGAAAATGCAGGGCTGAAGGAATTGTACATGACAGGCATGTACAAAAGCTTCAAAGGGCATCAGACTCTTTGTGATGTGCTTAAAAAGCATATCCTCAACAGGAACCCTAGGAAAGATGGTATTGCCTTTGAGAGGAAAATCAATGCTGATGGTACATATAGGAAGCCTGAGCAGTACCCCAAAACCTCATGGGTTGCTGCAAAGGGACCACCAGTTGATCCATCTAACTTATCTGGCTTTACATGTGAATCTCCTCATTCTTCTGATGAGTCATTTTACTCCAACTATAAACTGTTCAAAAATCAGAATGGTGAAGTATTTGCTAGATATGTTGGCACTAACTCCAGGAACGGTTCCCCTATGAAGAAAATATGGGTTCCCAAAAGGTGCCTTGAAAGTCTTCAGGTGAATGTCCTCATGACACCACCTGTGAAGAATAGGAACCCCAGATCAAAATCTTCATATGGACCAAATTCTTCATATGGATCCAAGTCCTCATACGGACCAAATTCCTCACGTGGATCAAATTCCTCAAAAGGATCAAAGTCCTCACATGATTATCATCATGCTAACAACTCTGTTTCGCAGGGTAGAGCTAAGGGCTATGAATATGTGCATTATTCTTCAAACCATTTTGTTCATAAGTCCTCGAAGAATTTCTCTGCTTATTCATATGCTTACCCTAACCCCTCTTATGTGAAACGAAATGGTCTGGCTTCTTTGCCACCATTCTCATATGGAGCTCGCAGAGTGATGAACTCTTTGCCACCCCTTCAGATGTGGGTGGTGAAGAAAAGAACTAATCTCTTATGCAGGGTCAGGTCTCCAGACGTGCTTTAACGTCTGAAGAATTTGCTGGGGGCCTGACAAAAATGCCTGAAAGGATGCAGGCTAATCATGAAGAAATGAACTTTCATTTCACACGTCCTCATACTGCTATATCTATTTTATTGCTTGATGAAATTCATCTGATGAATTTGATATCATATACTTCAATGATGAAGTATATGAGCTTGAAAGCTGCACTAATTCATCTGCAGGATGATCAACCCAAAGCCACTGAGTGGGTCCTCGGTAGTGGATGTACAGATCATATGACTGGTGACAAGAATTTATTGATGGATGCTCCCTTATCACCATCGCATTTGAAGCATATCATATTCGCTGACAAAGTCAAAAGTCAGGTATTGGGTCTAGGTAAGGTTGCGATCACAAAGGATCGACACATGGACAAAGTCATGCTTGTTGAGTCCTTAGGATACAACCTTATGTCTGTCTCAATGCTTTGTGATCTTGATATGGTTGTTGTCTTTGGCAAGTATCATTGTGTTGTGGTTATGGAAGCTGACAATTCCAAAGTCTTCGAAGGCTTTAGGAGAGGAGACTTGTATATTGTTGATTTCTACTGGGACCGCAACCAGCCGTGTGCCTACTTGCAAAAGCTTCAGAAGGCTGGCTATGGCATCGACGACTTGGTCACGCAGGCATGAGGAATTTGCACACGCTTACAAAGAAGAAGCATGTCATTGGCATCCTCAAGGATCACTTGTGTGGAGCCTGTGAAGCTGGAAAAATGACCAAGGCCAAGCATCTAGCGAAGACTATCATGACCACTACTCGACCATTCGAATTGCTTCACATGGACCTCTTTGGTCCTAATCATTCCTCAGCAGTCACTAATGATGTATCTCTATATGGCTTTGTTATTGTTGATGATTACTCTCGTTACACATGGGTACACATTGTTACTTACAAACATGAAGTGCAGGAAGTCTTCAATCGATTTTCCTCGAGGGCTTCAACCAACTTTTGTGTGAAGATCAAGCACATCAGAAGTGACAATGGAACTGAGTTCAAGAATTCTGGTCTTGATGACTATCTTGATGAACTTGGTATTACTCATGAGTTATCTGCTCCTTATACTCCTCAACAGAATGGCGTCGTGGAGCGCAAGAATAGAATTCTTGTTGAGATGGCTCGCACTATGCTTGATGAGTACAAGATGCCCCGTCACTTCTTGATTGAGGCAATTTACACTGCGTGCCACATCATCAACAGGGTATATCTTCACAAATTCTTCAAGAAGACTGCCTATGAACTCCTCACTAACAAGAAACCCAATGTGAGTTATTTAAAAGTCTTCGATGCTAAATGTTGGATAAGAGATCCTCATCACAATGCTAAATTTGCACCGAAAGCACATGAAGGTTTTATGCTTGGTTACGGAAAGGAGTGGCACACCTACAGAGTCTTCAACAATGTTCTTCAAAAGATTGTTGAAACTGTAGATGTGCGGTTTGATGAAACTAATGGCTCGCAAAGAGAGCACCTACCTTCTATGATAGATGAACCAGCACCTGAGGATTCTATCAAGTTCAAGGCTACTGAGGATGTCATTCCTACTGAAGAATCTGCTGAAGTATTCATTCCATAACGTGAAGAACGTCAAGCTGATGCACCTGAAGAAAATGCTGAAGAAAATGGTGCTGAAGAAAATGCTGATCAAATTCCTCGACGACAACCAGCTCATCCTCGCGTTGCAAAAGAAGTGCAAGTTGAAAAGATCATCGATGACATTGAAGTATCCGGTCCTCTCACACGCTCAAAAGTTTCACATTTATATAACTTTTGTGGGCACTATGCTTTTGTCTCTATCACAGAGCCCACTAAGGTAGATGAAGCATTTCTGGAGCTTGTGTGGATTCAGGCCATGCAAGAAGAATTACATCAGTTCGAGCTCAACAACGTCTGGGAACTAGTCAAACGTCTAGATCCTCGCAAGCATAATATCACTGGCACAAAGTGGATCTACCGCAACAAGCAGGATGAAAATGGCCTTGTGGTGAGGAATAAGGCACGACTTGTAGCTCAAGGCTACACACAGGTTGAAGGAATTGATTTCGATGAAAATTTTGCACTGTTGCTAGACTTGAGGCTATTCATATTATTTGCTTATGCTAACCATCATGATATCACTTTATATCAAATGGATGTGAAAAGTGCATTCCTCAATGGTAAGCTTGAGGAAGAAGTATATGTTGCTCAACCCCTGGTTTTGAAGATCCAAAGAATCCTGACAAAGTCTTCAGACTCAACAAGGCCCTCTATGGCCTCAAGCAGGCCCCTCGGGCGTGGTATGACACTTTGAAGGAATTCCTCATGAAGAATGGCTTCACACCGGTTCACTCGACCCTACTCTCTTTACTAAATCTTATGATGGTGAATTATTTGTGTGCCAAATATCGTTGATGATATTATCTTTGGCTGTCTTGACCAACGTTATAGTGATGAATTTGCCTATATGATGAGTGAAGAATATCAAATGTCTATGATGGGAGAGTTGAAATTCTTCTTAGGTCTTCAAATTCATCAACAACAAGAATGGCATATTCATATCTCGGAGAAATACCTCAAGGATGTTCGAGGAAATTGACATGCAAGATTGCAAAGGCGTCAAAATTCCTATGCCCACAAATGGCCATCTATGCAATCGATGAAAATGGTATTGACTTGATCACAAGGTATACCGCCCATGATTGGTTCTTTATTGTACTTATGTGCATCTAGGCCAGATATAATGCTTAGTGTTTGCATGTGTGCCCGATTTCAAGCTACATCAAGGAATCACACCATAAGGCTGTGAAGCATATTCTTCGATATCTAGCTCACACACCAACACTAGGATTATGGTACCCCAAGGGCTCGCTTTTGATCTCATTGGATATTCGACTCGACTATCTGGTGATCGTGTGGACCGCAAGTCAACATCTGGTACTTGTCATTTCCTCGGACGATCTTTGGTCCGTTGGTCCTCGAAGAAACAGAACTGCGTATCACCGCTTCATCTGCGGAAGTTGAGTACATTGCTGCTGGTTCTTGTTGTGCTCAATTGCTGTGGATGAAGCAAAATCTCAAGGATTATGGCATCAACATGAAGAATGTGCCTCTCTACTGTGACAATGAGAGTGCCATCAAGATTGCTCACAACCCAGTTCAGCACTCGAAGACAAAGCACATTTAGATCCATCATCATTTTCTTCGTGATCATGTGTTGAAGGGCGACATTTCTATTGAGCATGTGAAGACTGAAGAACAGCTAGCCGATATCTTCACACAGCCCTTGGATGAGAATAGATTTAGCAAGTTGCGGTGTGAGCTAAATATCTTAGAGTCTTCGAATGTTCTTTGAAAAGGACACTCATCCTAACACTTATGCAAAATTTATGACTTAGATGTGCAACACATGAAGAAACGTTTTTCTTCAATCAATGAAGAATAACACTCTAAGTGTGAAGAAATTAATGAGGAATTTGATTCTCGAACCCTCGACAATTGTGCGCGATGTCTGAAATCATCATTCTTATACGGTGGGTCACGCCACCACCAAAGTTGAAAATCTTCAATTTGAGTTTTTCCTCGCTTTTTTTAAATTCCTCGCTTGTTCAAATTCTTCAACTTTGCAAAATCTTCACTTTTCCGTCATTTTTCTTCATTTATATATATATATATATATATATATATATATATATATATATATATATATATATATATATATATATATATATATATATATATATATATATGGGTTTATGTCCTCTACAACATTCACTTATGGCTATTTCTTCAAGTTGCGTTTTACGCTAAGTGAATGTGATCGGACCCTTCCCCCTCTATGCTATACTCAACCCAATCTATTCACAAATTATTCATGTGCGTTCTATTTGAAACTCGTTCAAAATCTTCACTGTGTCCTTGTCAGCTGAAGAAATTGCGAACAGAACTTTAAAACTAATCTTATCCAAAATTTTCGGCTTTGCCGCTCAAACCGTTTCGCATCCCATGACAGACTTATCTATTCACCCACGATCTCCACTTTTCAGTACGTGGGTGACACATGTCATCCGAATGAGAAGGGTCAGGGGCACGTTCGTCCTAAATCTTCGGGCAAACAGTTTTTCACTGCGACTATAAATACCCCCTCACCCCTTCCTCACTTCCTTTACTCCGCTCGACCTCTCTCTCCCGCTCGAGCTTCTCAAACCCTAGCATCGCCGCTCCTCCATCGTCGTCGGTGAGGAAGAGCTTCACCGCCTCGACCTCGTCACCGTCGTACTCGCGCCGGCCGCGGAAATCTTCACTCCGCCGCCGCCGTAGCTGTCTTCCTCCGCCCGAGTTAGGGCGTGGAAGATCTACACGAACGAACTTCATACGCACCTCACTGTTCGTCGTGTTCTTCATCCAGGTAATTAAAAGTTACTTTTACTGCCCTCTTTGATTCAAATTTTCTCTACAAAATCTTCAAAGGTGTTTTATTCTTCAAATCCTCACACACAAAACACCTCACTAGTCATCATTCTTGATTCATTTCTCTAAGCATCATTTTCTTCAAGATTCCTTAATTGTGTGGATCTTGGTCTATACAACTCGAACCTAAGACAAAGACGCTTAGTAAAATTCTTCAAGACTCATCCGTCAAATTCCTCAAACTTGTTCTTTCGAAAAACCTTACGAGAATGCATATGACCTCTCCAAATTCCTCGCAACTATACTCTATTCATAGGTACTCATGTCCCTGCTGAATCACTAGGTTCTCATCAACTTAACTCATTTGCAGCGTTCCTCGAAGAAATGTTGCATACTTGTTCAGAGAATTTGATTGTTCAATTACCTCAACTGAAGTATATGGAAGATGGTAAGAAGCCGCAGGAAGGAGGAAAGAAGCCTGAGGTCATGACTTCTTTTGAAATCCCCGAGGACATCTATGCTGACTATTGCACACCTGATGAGGCCAACTTCGGAAAGGAGAACAAAAATCAGCGCAAGGTGCGCATACAGAGGATTGAAAGGAGATGAGCAAGAGAATGGAGGGAGTACAGGTATGTTACTCCAAAGTATATGAAGAAATTCGCACTTAATCCTCCATGCCCAAGAGCTCCATTGGCACTGGCCAAGAAGCGACCCCACCAAACATCAAGCGTGGTGAGGATTTTCCTGAAGAATGGGCCAAGCGCCAAGCCAAGTTGGCTAGACAAGCCAAAGAAGCAGTGAGGAAATTCAATGAAGACTCTGCTGCTGCTGCTGCCACTGAGGCCTCTGTCAAGCCTAGGAAATCAATGGCAAAGAAGCCCGCGCACAAGCCAAGTGCTTCACCAACAGTGCCCTCATGGCCAAGTTCCTCAGCAATGCCCTCACAGCCAGAATCTTCTAAGCCCTCACGGCCAATTCCTCATGCTGCTCCTGCTCCTCCAAAATCGTCAGCTCCTCCTCCAAAGTCCTCAGCTGCTCCGGCAAAGTCCTCATCACCTGTGCATCTGGCCACGTGCCAAAGGACTGCAGCATCTCTATTGCCTCGTGTCTCAAATGAGTTCCTCACCTGCACCAAATTCTTCATCAGCCCAACTCTGCTGAAGACAAAGGCAACGATCGGACGAGGTCCTCGCCAAGTCCTAAGAAGAAACAGGTTGCCTTCCAAGTGCCATCTCGACGATGAAGTCGATGATGATGAACTTGAAGAAATCATCGAGATGCATAAGAAAGGGCCGCTAGAGCCAAAGGCACAACTGCCCAACGCTATTGGATCCTAAGTTGATCCTCGATTACATTGATCTCGCACAAGGACCCAAACACTCCTATGCCTGATTTCAAATTGACTCCTGGTCAAAATCACATGCTGACTCATTTCATCCAAGAAGAGAAATGGAAATTTGAGAAGGCCATGCAGATCAAGAAGGCTCAGTACAAGAAAGAGAAGTTCATGAGGAAAAACGTTGTCTCTTTGACGACTGATGAGTTTACAAAGATCCAGTCTGAAATCAAAGCCCTCAGCGATGATTTTGATGCTTATTATGCTGATTGGCAAGGAGCCAAAGTTAGGTTTGTTAAACTGGCTGAGAAGTTCACCAATGTTGCAGCTCCATCGCAACAAGAAGTTCCTCAGGCTGAAGCTTCTGCTCAGCCTACTGAAGAACATGCCAGCACCACTGATGACTTTCAGCTCTTCAAGAAAATGTTAGTTCCAGGCTGATGACTCCATACCACCACCGAAGAAATTGCCGTGGCATCCACTAGTGGTGCGCTCAAGAAAATGAAGAAGTCGATTGCAATCGCATCGCCATACCAAGAAAATCAATCGATTCCTCGGCTCCTCCTGTGCCTACACCAACTCCTATCCTTCCATCGCATCGATGTGAAGAAGACCAAGGCTGCAGAGCGAGCTGCTGTGAAGAAAAGGAAAGCATCACCGCTTGATTCTTCACTCAAGAAAATGAAGCCTATGACCAGCTCGCTTGAAAATCCCATTGATGTTGTTCCGGTCTCCACCATGCCATCAAAGGACCTTGTTCCTTTTGGTGAAGAATATGAGATCCCTAGCGGATCGATGAAGAAAATCATTCGCTTTGCTTCGTCATAGCAGATTGATGAAGAAATTGAAGTGGATAAGATCCCTTCAACACCGCTTGTTTCTCGCCAATGCCTCGGTTCACACGGTCAAGAGGTCTGGCGTTGAAGAAATTGAAGATGAAGACGTGGATATTGGGTGCACTACGCCAGTGATGAATGATGACTTTTGGGAAAGTCAGCACCCCAATTCTCCACTCTTCACCCCTTTACAAAGAAATTCCTCACCCCCGCACCAACTGCTCAACTGGCTCAAGAAACTCACCCCACCTCGCCTATGCATGAAGAAATTCCAGCCACTAGTTTGAAGAACCTGCTGCTGCTGATCATATGACAACGCAGATCGCAAATCAAGAGGAACCATAAATTCCTCAAAGATGAAGAACCTGAGATTGCGATTCCTGAGGTTGTGATGCAACTCACTGACACTCCTCTGCCCAAACCAAAGGATCCATTCTCACGCAAGCAAAAGTTCAAGGCTGAAGATTTCTTTTGTAACATCCCAAAATTCTAAATTCTGGAATGTTATATTAGATAAATAACTATGCTTGTTGTCTGATTGTTTGTTTGATTGATTGAGTGAAATTGAGTGGAATTTGAAACTTTTGAAAGTTGAATGAGAGGGAATGAAATAACTTTCCCAAACTTTCCCCTTTGCCCTTTTTGGATCTCAATGAATTCAAGTTCATTCCAACACCAAACCCTAGAGTAAAGATGACATGACTTCTTCCATTTGGAATGAAAAGGGTTTTGGAAAGATTTGAATTTCAACTGAGAATATTTCAAATTCAAAGCTTTATGCAACTTTATGATTTTCATGAGAGAAGATAAAATGACTTCTTCAATTATATGAAATATGAGTTGGAGGTTAAAAAGAATCAAATAGAAAGTCATTTGAAAGTATCTTGAAAACCCTTTTCAAATTTGAGTTTTATTTGAATTTTGGAAAAAATGAATTTTTATAAAATTTGGATTTTGCCCCTGGAAAAATGTTCAAATGATAGGGAATATTTCCCTGATCATTTTGATATATATATGTCTTATATAAAATATTTATATATCATATATATTTTCTCTGTTTTATTTTACAAAAAAAATAAAAATAGAAAAAAGAAAAGCCCCTGGGCGCGGCCAGCCAACTGCCCAGCCTAACACCCAGCGGCCCACCAGTGGCCCACCAGCGCCACCGACCGAGCACACCAGCGCGCCACCACGACCGAGCCCCCAGGCTGAACCCTCCGGTCGGCCGACCGAAATCCCCCCTGCTTCTCCACCGACAGGTGGACCCCACCTCCTTCTTCCCTCGCCCACGCCACCCTCCGCGCCGCCGCTCACGGACACCTCATGATCCCCGGATCCGCCCGATCCCTCACCGGATCTTCCTCCTCCAAGCCGAGGCGCCTTTAAATACCCACCCTCACCCCATTCCCCCTCGCCTCACCCGACGCCTCCCTCCCTCAAGAACGCCTCGCTGAGCCCGAGAGCGCCGCCGCCATTAGCCACCCGAGCTCGCCCGGTCATCCCGAGCTCCACCAACCCCACCAAACCGACCTCGCTGTCTGCACCTGGCCGGAGAACTCCGCCGACGCCTCGACCACCGGAGACGCTGAGCACTCGCCGCCGAGCCGCTGCCGCCGCCGACCGGTAACTCGCCGGACCTCTCCCCCCGCCGTCCGATCTATGTTCTACGGCGTAGATTAGATCCCCCCGAAGGGGTATGGTTTTTATTAGGTTAGTTAGTGAACCGGGTTTTAGTCCGGTTTATTTTGTTTAGTTAGGTTTTATTTGAGCCGGCCCGATTCGTTAAACCCTAGGCCCGTTTAGTTATAATACGCACAGGGCGTTAGTTAGGCCCATTAGGCCGTTTTTCTTTATTTTTCATTTTCTGTTTTAATAGAATAGTTTCAGATTTGAAAAATTCATATCTTTTAATCTACTTAATATTTTTAAGTGATTCTTTTTTTGTTGGTTTGAAAATTTCTTATATTTTCTGTAGAAAATATAATTAGCTATGTTAAAATTATTTATAATTGCTTTATTTTAGATTTAGTCAGAATAGTAAATCTGCTATAAAATGAGTTAGGAAAATTATTTTTAATGATTCTTTTGTCCCAACTTTGTTTTGACATTGCCTAACCGTGGAATTAATTTGGGCATTTTAGGATTAATAAAAAATAGTTTTAATCAGGATCATGTTATTCCTAATTAATTAACTAGCTACTGTTTTCCTATTATTTTAATTAGCAAATAAATTTATTTTTCATATGTGATAGATTATTCTAGGTTAGTTTCTGTCACTTTAGAGCATGAACTTTTATTTATAATAAATAAAACTTTTATTTTATTTTTCTTATTAGAAATTGCTTTAGGCCTAATAGGAGTTTTATAATAGCTTTTAAAGTGATTCTTTTTGCTCCTAGTTGCATAATGCATTCTTTTCTGTTAAGTTAACATAAACCCATGCTTAAGTTATGTTAAGAAAATTTTTGTTATGTAAAACTATTTCTAGTTGTTGCTTGAAGTAGGAAAACTTTGAGTTGGATTTCTTCGAGTTTTCCTTTGGGTTTTGATTCGTTTGTTTTGGTGTGTTATGTTACTATGCTATTGTGTTAAGTGATCATATACTATATGCTTATTGTGATTATTGTTTGCCTCGGTAGAATTTCCGGAGTGCGAAGCTTGCTCCCACGAGTCCCTAGTTTTCAAGATCGTCAAGAAGGCAAGTTCACTTTGACCATGCTTTCATACCTATGTTTTATTGCATTTAGTGGCATCTTTGCAACAACCCTCCAAAGAGTGATATTGAATCCTTGTAGTTGAGTAGTATGCATGAGGTAGGAACCCATCACCCTGTTACCAAGCCCGGACGTTATTTATTTTAATGCTACGCTATTGTAGACGGGTTGGTATGAGTGCTCGGAGTGGTGTGAGAACGGAGGATCTACGCCAATGACGATAACTCCATGATGGAAATCTGCAAGGACTGCATCTTCAAGGCCTCAAGACTTCAAGACTCGAGACAAGAATTCAATACACACTCATCGGGTGAAGGACGGTTGACGGGCACCTGGAGAAACCCGGTGGTTGGCGGGATGCATGGAGAAGCGCCATGACATCTTGCGGAAAGCTTCACCCAGACTCAAAGAGACGGAAGAATACTTCATGCCCGAAGCTTACCGTGCAACCGCAAGTCATTATGGGCTCGCTTGGTTGACCTTGGTTGTGACTCTGGCTGGGACGGTGCTAGCAGATGTAGAACTACGGTAGGATTGGATGAGCACCGGACGGTGGTCGAGGAACTCTTCGAAGACCATGTTTGGTCATCTTGTTCTCAAACACCTCAAGTGCGAGAACGTAAAGAGAGGGATCGAATCTTGCGGGTAAAGTGTACAAACCTCTGCAGAGGGTTTAAACCTAATCGATTAGCCGTGTCCCCGGTTACGGACAATTTGAGCATCTGGACCTGGATCTATCTCGGAACTCTCAACACCGGACTGATAACTTAATTGTGGGCAACTTATGATGAATTTGGGCTATGAGACATCGGTTGGCGGAACCATGTCATGATAGGAAACTCCATAGTACAGACTTCATTTATTCCTTTGATGTAGGGAAAATAAATCAGCTTTTACGCAAACAAAACTCAGACACAGAGCCACAAAGCCATATTGCATAGTTTTATCCTCTGTTTTCTCACATTGTGATCTTGCCGGTACATTCAATGTACTGACCTACACGGCTGCAACGTATTATGTTGCAGGATTTTCTTCGACGAGTAAGAGTTACGATACAGGGTTACGGTCTACACTCAACCTGCCGATGGCGTTGATGGGATTCCACACCCGATTACTTGTTTCCGCTGAGATTTATGAGGTATATATCAGTTTTACGTTATTTATACATGTGATTGCACTTTGATATATACATTGATGTACTGTGTGTGCAAAGATACTTGATCCGAGGATGGCACGGATACATAGAGGCTTGACCGTTCGAGGTCGGGTCGCTCTGATATGGTATCGAGCACATGTTGACTGAGGACGTGACCTAGAAATCGGAAATCCCTAGGACAGGAAATTTCTAAAACTTTATTTTCAAAAGACTCTTACTTCTCATCTTTTCAGATTTTATCAAATAGACACTCTCACCTCAAATAGTTAGAATATACCCTTTCCTTTTGACCACACGGAGGATCAATCAAGCCACTCCAAGAAGGACAAGATATCGGATAACCGATGGCCTCTTGAGTAAAGAGGATTTGACCATGCATTAGAAGAGTTGAAGCTGCAACAATTGAAGACTCAAGACTAGAAGAATTTGAAGAATCAAGAATTATTTGACCTTTAGAGACCAAACCCTGTTATACACTTACGTTAGATGCGGCGATTTGTGAGCTGTCATTTGTTTGATGTTTTCCGACAGCCACAAAGTAAAACTCGTTTCTTCAAAACTATTGTTTGTATTGTGTGTATATCCCTCCTCATCTCTCTCATATCTCATCCCAAAACTTTTGGACCCCATAGATGATGAATGAAGTTGGACTGATATTCTCGGATCAAGACTCAACCGGAGGCGTGGCTATGGATTCGAACATGGAGAATCACTTGGAGCAATTTGGTTTCAAGGAAGAATGAAGTATCGACGCTCTTCAAGACTTTGAAGGAAGTGCTGCAACATGGTGGCAGATGCATCAAGCTATACAGGATGGAATGGAGCAAAGACTTGGGAGGAATTCAAGAAGACCTGTTGAGATCACGCCTCATCCGTAAGCACTACGATAACCCAAGAAGAAACCTTGTGCCTGCAAGATTTATGGAGAAATAGGACACACCTGGGAGGAACACAAGGATGGATGCCCTCATTGTGAGGAGAAACACCCAGCTGAGGAATGCCCAACTAGTCAGGTGACTTGTTTCTTGTGTGAAGGAACCACCCACTACCCGACTCAGTGTCACATTTACACCATGGTACAACAAACTATTCAGGAGCAGGAAGAAGGAATGAAAGAAGCCCTCCGAGAAGTTATGAAAGAACCAGTGATGAAGGAATGTGTTGAAGACCTTGATGGAGAAGGCCTCAACAGATTTTACTCCAATGCTTGCTATTCATGTGGAGAAGAAGGACATTTTTCACAGTATTGCACCAAGGAAATAAAAGAGTATCCGGGATACTTCCCGACGGAAGCAATAGAGTTAGATCCACAGGGAATAGAAGCTCTGATCATTACAGAGAAATCCAGGAAGAGAAAAAGAAGGCAACCCGAGAACAACGCAATTTTTGCAGAGAAGGACCTAAGTCATATGACTTGTTACAGGTGCAAGGATTTAGGTCATTACGCTAGTAAATGTCCAAAAAAGAAGCCAAGAATCCAAGGAGCCTACATAATCACAAAGAAGCCCCGAGACATGTCGGAAGTCATTTGTTTTAGCTGCAGGGAAGCAGGACATTATGCTACTAAATGTCCCGACAAGATGAAAGCTGGAGTGGAGTAGTTGGAATTTTGATATGGATAAATAAGAGTAGTAGAAAGCAATTTCATCTTTATGAGTACAATAAGTTGAGTTATGTAATAGATTACTCAGAGGCTGTAATAGTTCATGACTCAATAAAGTTGTAATGTCACATACTGAAAGGCTTTAAGGAGTTGTCATATTTTATCTTGGAAATTAATATTCGGATGAACATGGAAGAAAGTGAGTTGTGATGCATAAACGGAAATTGGAAATTGAGTTTGAAGTTTTGTTTGGATGATATGAATGTGTGCCCTGGAGATATGTACCTTATTCTCGAGCACCATTTTGTTTTACAACTGCAGATGACGACCCTTTACGAGTCTTTCCTTAAAGGTCCGGAAACAATCATGACTCTGACAAGTGATCATGATTACCCGAAGATCCTGAAGGACATGATGAAGCATATTCACCTTGAAGGAGATGCGGTCTACAAAGGCTACCCTTTCATGCAAAAGGGAGTGGAACTTTGGTATGTGGAGGTACACCTCCACCATTTGAAAGGAGTTTGCCCAAAGATGATGGGGCAGTACTTTTTCATCTCACGTGTGCCACAAGCAACTTTCTTCGATGTTGTTCGTGAAGCAGCCATGGAAGCCATATGCCAGATCAGAGAAATACTTGAAGCAAGACTCCGTTATACTCAGGAATACCTAAGCGAAGTGCATACAGAGATGATGGAGGTGAAGCTCAAGGCCACCACGATGAAACAGAAGATTGAAGACTTCAAGGCGCATGTCGCACAATTCCAGCAGGACTAAAAGAATCCTCGAGGAGGATAAATAAATAAAGTTGGAAGTAATGCCTGACCATACCGAACCATGTGGGTGGCAGCATTTGTAATAAACTTTTTGGAATTTGGATTCACGAAAAATGGTTAAGGATGTAATAAAAGATTGATATGAAAATAATGAGATTTATGGATAAACTAGTGCATTTTCTTTGGTGTCGTAGTACTCCGTAAAACCACAGGATCAATGAAGAAAGAAACGTGTTATTCATGACGGTCCATAGAAGGAAGCTGGACAAAATATGAGTTGGAGTTTTGCTTTTGATATGATGGTATGAAGAAATGTATACTCATGGATTTAAAGGAGGAGAGTTACTCCAAGGATGAGTTAAAGCTGCACTAGTGTTGAAGTGGGCCATAACCCACATGCCCAGGAGTTAATAAGAAGCAAGCACGCTCTTGCTGTAGGAACATATTTCGGAAGAAAACTCCGAGTTTAATCATACGACATTTTAGGAGGATACGAAAACCCAAGGATTGTGAAGAACGATAGATGTCTTGTTCAGCTTGCAGAAACCATGGATTTATACGAACTCAGTTCGTCGACAAGTGAAATTCTGCAGTGCTTGTGAGTATGCCCAAGTGTTAGAATACGTGATTCACTGTTTACGTATGTGGTAATGATTCAAGTGCGGGATGGATTGGCCCCCATACCGGAGACTTCTATCATGAACTATCATATGTTGATGGAAAATCAGAGAGCCTCGAAAACCTTAGAAGAGTGTCGACGCGATAAACCATAAAACCATAGAATGGTAGGACGATGGGACCCCTTTACAGGCAACCGTTGCCAATCGTAGGTTATACGATGAGGTTCAATCCAGACCCGTTTCTGCAGGAGAAACCATAAATTGTAGACCACCATGAGTATTTCGATAGTTGTCTAGAATGGACACCGACCTATCACCTAAGAAGATCCAGTCTCGGACGAACTTCAACTTTGAAGAACCGACCCAAGATCTTGGGGAAAACTCTATGCTTCGGACAGAAGAGCGTTAATGAAGGAACTATTGTAAGATATGTGAAGAGACATATATTGTCGGCACTCCAGAGGAAGTATCTGAGTTTATTGGAACCGTAACCTTGCTTTTAAGTGTGGTAGCACCCCTGACCTTTCTGACCAAAACATTTGCTAGAAGACCCCCAACCCCTAACCCTTTCTTGTTAGTTCTTCAATCTCGAGGACTAGATTCATTTTAAGTGTGGTAGGTTTGTAACATCCCAAAATTCTAAAATTCTGGAATGTTATATTAGATAAATAACTATGCTTGTTGTCTGATTGTTTGTTTGATTGATTGAGTGAAATTGAGTGGAATTTGAAACTTTTGAAAGTTGAATGAGAGGGAATAAAATGACTTTCCCAAACTTTCCCCTTTTCCCTTTTTGGATCTCAATGAATTCAAGTTCATTCCAACACCAAACCCTAGAGTAAAGATGACATGACTTCTTCCATTTGGAATGAAAAGGGTTTTGGAAAGATTTGAATTTCAATTGAGAATATTTCAAATTCAAAGCTTTATGCGACTTTATGATTTTCATGAGAGAAGATAAAATGACTTCTTCAATTATATGAAATATGAGTTGGAGGTTAAAAAGAATCAAATGGAAAGTCATTTGAAAGTATCTTGAAAACCCTTTTCAAATTTGAGTTTTATTTGAATTTTGAAAAAATGAATTTTATAAAATTTGGATTTTGCCTCGAAAATGTTCAAATGATAGGAATATTTCCTGATCATTTTGATATATATATGTCTTATATAAAATATTTATATATCATATATATTTTCTCTATTTTATTTTACAAAAATAAAATAAAATAGAAAAAGAAAGCCCTCTGGCGCCGGCCAGCCAACCTGCCCAGCTAACACCCAAAGTGCCCAGCCAGCGCCACCGACCGAGCACACCAAGCGCCAACCCACGACCGAAAGCACACCAGCGCGCCACCCACGACCGAGCCCCCCGAAAACCCTCTGGTCGGCCGACCGACCCGGCCCCGCTTCCCCCCACTGACGGTGGACCCCACCTCCTTCTTCCCTCGCCCACGCCACCCTCCGCGCAAGGCCACGGACACCCGCGATCCCCGGATCCGCCCGATCCCTCACCGGATCTTCCTCCTCCAAGCCGAGGCGCCTTTAAATACCCACCCCTCACCCCATTCCCCCCTCGCGCCTCACCCGACGCCTCCCCTCCCGCAATGCCTCGCCGAGCCCGAGAGCGCGCCGCCGCCATTAGCCACCCTGAGCTCGCCCGGTCATCTCGAGCTCCACCAACCCCACCAAACCGACCTCGCCCGTCCGCACTCCGCCGGAGCACTCCGCCGACGCCCGACCACCGGAGACGCGGAGCACTCGCCGCCGAGCCGTCGCCGTCGCCGACCGGTAACTCGCGGACCTCTCCCCGCCGTCGATCTATGTTCTACGGCGAGATTAGATCCCTCAAGGGGTATGGTTTTATTAGGTTAGTTAGTGAACCGGTTTTAGTCCGGTTTATTTTGTTTAGTTAGGTTTTATTTGAGCCGGCCCGATTCGTTAAACCCTAGGCCCGTTTAGTTATAATACGCATGTATGCTAGTTAGCCCATTAGGCCGTTTTTCTTTATTTTCATTTTCTGTTTTAAGAATAGTTTCAGATTTGAAAATTCATATCTTTTAATCTACTTAATATTTTTAAGTGATTCTTTTTTGTTGGTTTGAAAATTTCCTATAGTTTCTGTAGAAAATATAATTAGCTATGTTAAAATTATTTATAATTGCTTTATTTTAGATTTAGTCAGAATAGTAAATCTGCTATAAAATGAGTTAGGAAAATTATTTTTAATGATTCTTTTGTCCCAACTTTGTTTTGATATTGCCTAACCGTAGGAATTAATTTGGGAATTTTAGGATTAATAGAAAAATAGTTTTAATCAGGATCATGTTATTCCTAATTAATTAACTAGCTACTGCTTTTCCTATTATTTTAATTAGCAAATAAATTTATTTTTCATATGTGATAGATTATTCTAGGTTAGTTTCTGTCACTTTAGAGCATGAACTTTTATTTATAATAAATAAAACTTTTATTTTATTTTTCTTATTAGAAATTGCTTTAGGCCTAATAGGAGTTTTATAATAGCTTTTAAAGTGATTCTTTTTGCTCCTAGTTGCATAATGCATTCTTTTTTCGTTAAGTTAACATAAACCCATGCTTAAGTTATGTTAAGAAAATTTTTGTTATGTAAAACTATTTCTAGTTGTTGCTTGAAGTAGGAAAACTTTGAGTTGGATTTCTTCGAGTTTTCCTTTGGGTTTTGATTCGTTTGTTTTGGTGTGTTATGTTACTATGCTATTGTGTTAAGTGATCATATACTATATGCTTATTGTGATTATTGTTTGCCTCGGTAGAATTTCCGGAGTGCGAAGCTTGCTCCCACGAGTCCCTAGTTTTCGAAGATCGTCAGCAAGGCAAGTTCACTTTGACCATGCTTTCATACCTATGTTTTATTGCATTTAGTGGCATCTTTGCAACAACCCTCCAGTAGTGATATTGAATCCTTGTAGTTGAGTAGTATGCATGAGGTAGGAACCCATCACCCTGTTACCAAGCCCGGGACGTTATTTATTTTAATGCTACGCTATTGTAGACGGGGTTGGTATGAGTGCTCGGGAGTGGGGTGAGAATGGAGGATCTACGTCAATGACGATAACTCCATGATGGAAATCTGCAAGGATCTGATCTTCAAGGCCTCAAGACTTCAAGACTCGAGACAAGAATTCAATACACACTCATCGGGTGAAGGACGGTTGACGGCACCTGGAGAAACCAAGTGGTTGGTCGGGATGCATGGAGAAGCGCCATGACATCTTATGGAAAGCTTCACCCGCACTCAAAGAGACGGAATAATACTTCATGCCCGGAAGCTTACCTGCAACCGCAAGTCATTATGGGCTCGCTTGGTTGACCTTGGTTGTGACTCTGGCTGGGACGGTGCTAGCAGATGTAGAACTACGGTAGGATTGGATGAGCACCGACAAAGTGGTCGAGGAACTCTTCGAAGACCATGTTTGGTCATCTTGTTCTCAAACACCACGAAGTGCGAGAACGTAAAGAGAGGGATCGAATCTTGCGGGTAAAGTGTACAAACCTCTGCAGAGGGTTTAAACCTAATCGATTAGCCGTGTCCCGATTACGGACAATTTGAGCATCCGACTGGATCTATCTCGAACTCTCAACACCGGATGATAACTTAATTGTGGGCAACTTATGATGAATTTGGGCTATGAGACATCGGTTGGCGGAACCATGTCATGATAGAAAACTCCATAGTACAGACTTCATTTATTCCTTTGATGTAGGGAAAATAAATCAGCTTTTACGCAAACAAAACTCAGATACGAGCCACAAAGCCATATTGCATAGTTTTATCCTCTGTTTTCTCACATTCGATCTTGCCGGTACATTCAATGTAATCGACCTACACGGCTGCAACGTATTATGTTGCAGGATTTTCTTCGACGAGTAAGAGTTACGATCTGTGGTTACGATCTACACTCAACTCGCCGATGGCGCTGATGGGACTCCACACCCGATTACTTGTTTCCGCTGAGATTTATGAGGTATATATCAGTTTTACGTTATTTATACATGTGATTGCACTTTGATATATACATTGATGTATTGTGTGTGCCAGCATACTGATCCAGGGATGGCACGGATACACAGAGGCTTGACCGTCTGAGGTCGGGTCGCTACATCTTTGGAGAGCATGTGTTCTTCACAGATTACAACCCCTATGATTCTGCTCACATAAGGAAGAGGCGTTTCTGGACGGCCAGCCAGGCCAATTTCTATTCCTCAGTGTTGTTCAACAAAGACAAAGTCTTCGATCATGCACACATTCCTCATGTGGACATGGAATCTCTGCCGGGCTTCGAGCCAGTCCTCAGTGTTCTTCACGACGCTGGACTGTTAAATTTCTGCACTGACATATGTGATTGGAATGAAGAACTCATTCTTCAATTCTTTGCGACGCTGCACATCATAGGAAATTCTGAAGATGTGAACTCATGGGTGCTGGACTGGATGTCAGAAAACACTCACTACAAGGCACTAGCTACTGAATTGCTTCGTGCCCTACCACTCAGTCCTCCCCTTGAAGGTGCTCGTTTTGCCTATGCAGTGAACCTGAGCTTACAAATCACTACATGCAAGTTCTTATGAAGCCTTTGAAGCCAGGGCAGGCCCCACGAACCAAATTCCTCGTCAAGGAATTATCAGATGTGCCTCGTGTTGGGGAACGAGTAAATTCAAAAATTTTCCTACGATCACGCAAGACCATGGTGATGGCATAGCAACGAGAGGGAGAGTGTCCGCCCACGCACCCTGAGACCGAAAGCGAAGCGTTATATTAACGCTGTTGATGTAGTCAGACGTCTTCACGATCCGACCGATCCAAGCACCGTTACTCGGCACCTCCGAGTTCTTGGCACACGCTCAGCTCGATGACGATCCCCGGCTCCGATCCAGCAAAGCGTCGGGAAGGAGTTCCACAAGACGACGGCGCAGGACGATCTTGATGTTCTACCGTCGCGAGGCTTCGCCTAAGCACCGCTACAATATGACCGAGGTGGAATATGGTGGAGGGGGCACCGCACACGCTAAGGAACGATCACGAAGATCAACTTGTGTGTCCTAGGGTGCCCCCTGCCCCGTATATAAAGGAGCAAGGGGAGGGCGGCCAGCCCTTGGGGCGCACCAGGGGGGGGAGTCCTCCTCCTAGTAGGAGTAGGACTCCTTTCCTAGTCCTACTAGGAAGAGGGAAGGGGAAGGAAGAGAGGAGAGGAGAGGGAAGGGGCTGCGCCCCCTCCTAGTCCAATTCGACTCCCCATGGAGGGGGCGCACCACCTCTGGTGCAGCCCCTCTCTCCCTCTTGGCCCAATAAGGCCCATAACTTCCCGGGGTTCCGTAACCTCCGGCACTCCGGTTTTCTCCGAAACTTCCGAACCTTTCCGTGTCCGAATATAACCATCCAATATATCAATCTTTATGTCTCGACCATTTCGAGACTCCTCGTCATGTCCGTGATCACATCCGGACTCCGAACTCCTTCGGTACATCAAAATACATAAACTCATAATAACCGCCATTGAAACCTTAAGCGTGCGGACCCTACGGTTCGAGAACTATGTAGACATGACCTAGAACTATTCTCGGTCAATAACCAATAGCGGAACCTGGATGCTCATATTGGTTCCTACATATTCTACGAAGATCTTTATCGGTCAAACCGCATAACAACATACGTTGTTCCTTTGTCATCGGTATGTTACTTTCCGAGATTCGATCGTCGGTATCCAATACCTAGTTTAATCTCGTTATCGGAAAGTCTCTTTACTCGCTCCGTAATACATCATCTCACAACTAACTCTTTAGTTGCAATGCTTGCAAGGCTTATGTGATGTGTATTACCGAGAAGGCCTAGAGATACCTCTCCGACAATCGGAGTGACAAAACCTAATCTCAAATATGCCAACCCAACAAGTACCTTTGGAGACACCTGTAGTACTCCTTTATAATCACCCGATTACGCCAGACGTTTGGTAGTACCCAAAGTGTTCCTCCGTAAATGGGAGTTGCATAATCTCATAGTTACAGGAACATGTATGGGTCATGAAGAAAGCATTAACATACTAAACGATCAAGTGTTAAGCTAACGGAATGGGTCATGTCAATCAGATCATTCAACTAATGATGTGACCTTGTTAATCAAATAACAACTCCTTGTTCATGGTTAGGAAACTTAACCATCTTTGATTAACAAGCTAGTCAAGTAGAGGCATACTAGTGACATACTGTTTGTCTATATATTCACACATGTATTATGTTTCCGGTTAATACAATTCTAGCATGAATAATAAACATTTATCATGATATAAGGAAATAAATAATAACTTTATTATTGCCTCTAGGGCATATTTCCTTGATCTCCCACTTGCACTAGAGTCAATAATCTAGATTACAAAGTAATGATCCTTACACCCATGGAGTCTTGGTGCTGATCATGTTTTGCTCGTGGAAGAGGCTTAGTCAACGGTGCGCAACATTCAGATCCGTATGTATTTTGCAAATCTCTATGTCTCCCACTTGGACTTGGTCCCGAATGGAATTGAAGCGTCTCTTGATGTGCTTGGTCCTCTTGTGAAATCTGGATTCCTTTGCCAAGGCAATTGCACCAAGATTGTCACAGAAGATCTTCATCGGTCCCGATGCACTAGGTATGACACCTAGATCGAAATGAACTCTTTCATCCAGACTCCTTCATTTGCTGCTTCGAAGCAGCTATGTACTCCGCTTCACATGTAGATCCCGCCACGACGCTTTGTTTAGAACTGCACCAACCGACAGCTCCACCGCTTAATAAAAACACGATCCGGTTTGCGATTTAGAATCGTCCGGATCAGTGTCAAAGCTTGCATCGACGTAACCATTTACGACTAGCTCTTTGTCACCTCCATATCGAGAAACATATCCTTAGTCCTTTTCGGTATTTCAGATGTTCTTGACCGCTGTCCGATGATCCACTCTGGATTACTTTGGTACCTTCCTGCCAAGCTTACAGCTAAGCATACGTCAGTGTCGGTACACAGCATTGCATACATGATAGAGCCTATGGCTGAAGCATAGGAACATCTTTCATTTTCTCTATCTTCTGCTGTGGTCGGGCATTGAGTCCGACTCAATCTTACACCTTGTAAACAGGTAAAAACCTTTCTTTGCTCGATCCATTTTGAACTTTTTCAAAACTTTATCAAGGTATGTGCTTTGTGAAAGTCCAATCAAGCGCCTTGATCTATCTCTATAGATCTTGATGCCCAATATGTAAGCAGCTTCACCGAGGTCTTTCATTGAAAAACTTTTATTCAAGTATCCTTTATGCTATCCAGAAATTCTATATCATTTCCAATCAATAATATGTCGTCCACATATAATATTAGAAATGCTACTGAGCTCCCACTCACTTTCTTGTAAATACTGAGCTTCTCCAAAAGTCTGTACAAACCCATATGCTTTGATCACACTATCAAAGCGCTTATTCCAACTCCGAGAGGCTTGCACGCACCATAAATTGATCGTTGAGCTTGCACACTTTGTTAGCACCTTTTGGATCGACAAAACCTTCTGGTTGCATCATATACAACTCTTCTTCTAGAAATCCATTCAAGAATGCAGTTTTACATCCATTTGCCAAATTTCATAATCATAAAATGCGCAATTGCTAACATGATTCGGACGGACTTAAGCATCGCCACGGGTGAGAAAGTCTCATCGTAGTCAACCTCTTGAACTTGTCGAAAACCTTTTGCAACAAGTCGAGCTTTGTAGACAGTTACATTACCATCGGCGTCGTCTTCTTCTTAAAATCCATTTATTCTCAATAGCTTGCCGATCATCGGGCAAGTCTACCAAAGTCCATACTTTGTTCTCATACATGGATCCCATCTCAGATTTCATGGCTTCAAGCCATTTTATGGAATCTGGGCTCACCATCGCTTCTTCATAGTTCGTAGGTTCATCATGATCTAGTAGCATGACTTCCGAATAGGATTACCGTACCACTCTGGTGCGGATTTTGTTCGTTGATCTCTGAAGTTCAAGTGACAACTTGATCTGAAGTTTCATGATCTTTATCATTATCTTCCTCACTAACTGGTGTAGGTGTTACGTAAACTGATTTCGTGATTTAACTACTTTCCAATAAGGGAGCTGGTACTATTACCTCATCAAGTTCCACTTTCCTCCCACTCACTTCTTTCGAGAGAAACTCCTTCTCTAGAAAGGATCCATTTTAGCAACGAATGTCTTGCCTTCGGATCTGTGATAGAAGGTGTACCCAATTGTCTCCTTTGGGTATCCTATGAAGACACATTTCTCGATTTGGGTTCAAGCTTATCGGTTGAAGTTTCTTCACATAAGCATCGCAACCCCAAACTTTCGAAACGACAACTTTGGTTTCTTGCTAAACCATAGTTCATAAGGCGTCGTCTCAACGGATTTTGACGGTGTCCTATTTAACGTGAATGCGGCCGCCTCAAGAGCATAACCCCAAAATGATAGCGGTAAATCTGTAAGAGACATCATAGATCGCACCATATCCAAAGAAAGTGCGACACGACGCTCGGACACACCATTGCGCTGTGGTATTCCGGGTGGCGTGAGTTGCTAAACTATTCCGCATTGTTTCAAATGTAGACCAAACTCAGAACTCAAATATTCGCTCCACGATCCGATCGTAGAAACTTTATTTTCTTATTACGATGATTTTCAACTTCACTCTGAAATTCTTTGAACTTTTCAAATGTTTCAGACTTATGTTTCATTAAGTAGATATACCCATATCTGCTCAAATCATCCGTGAAGGTGAGAAAATAACGATATCCGCCACGAGCTTCAACATTCATTGGACCACATACATCCGTATGTATGATTTCCAATAAATCTGTTGCTCTCTCCATAGTACCGAGAACGGAGTTTTAGTCATCTTGCCCATGAGGCACGGTTCGCAAGTGCCAAGTGATTTATAATCAAGTGACTCCAAAAGTCCATCAAGATGGAGTTTCTTCATGCGTTTTACATCGATATGACCTAAACGGCAAGTGCCACAAATAAGTTGCACTATCATTATCAACTCTGCATCTTTTGGTTTCAACATTATGAATATGTGTATCACTACTATCGAGATTCATTAAAAATAGACCACTCTTCAAGGGTGCATGACCATAAAAGATATTATTCATATAAATAGAACAACCATTATTCTCTCGATTTAAATGAATAACCATCTCGCATCAAACAAGATCCAGATATAATGTTCATGCTCAACGGCACCAAATAACAATTATTCAGGTCTAAAACTAATCCCGAAGGTAGATGTAGAGGTAGCGTGCCGACTGCGATCACATCGACTTTGGAACCGTTTCCCACGCGCATCGTCACCTCGTCCTTTGCCAGTGTTCGCTTAATCCGTAGTTCCTGTTTCGAGTTGCAAATATTAGCAATGTAACCAAGATCAAATACCTGTGTACTATCTGCGAGCTCTAGTAAGGTACACATCAATAACAAGTATATCACATATACCTTTGTTCACTTTGCCATCCTTCTTATCCGCCAAATACTTGGGGCAGTTCCGCTTCAAAGGACTACCGCTTGCAGAGAAGCACTCGTTTTGGGCTTAGGTCCAGACTTGGGTTTCTTCTCTGATCAACAACTTGTTTGCTGTTCTTCTTGAAGTTCCCTTCTTCTTCCCTTTGCCTTTCTTCTTGAAACTAGTGGTCTTATTGACCATCAACACTTGATGCTCCTTTTTGATTTCTACCTCCGCAGCTTTTAGCATTGCGAAGAGCTCTGCATAGTCTTTACTAACCCTTGCATATTATAGTTCATCACGAAGCCTTTGTAGCTTGGTGGCGGTGATTGAAGAATTACATCAATGACACAATCATCCGGAAGATTAACTCCCAGTTGATTCAAGTGATTGTAATACCCGGACATTTTGAGTATGTGCTCACCGATGTAACTATTCTCCTCCATCTTGCAGCTATAGAACTTATTGGAGACTTCATATCTCTCAATCCGCATTCTGTTGAAATATCAACTTCAACTCTGGAACATCTCATATGCTCCATGACGCTCAAAACGTCGTTGAAGACCCGGTTCTAAGCCGTAAAGCATGGCACACTGAACTATAGAGTAGTCATCAGCTCGCTTTGCCGACGCTCACAACTTCGCTCAAGATCTCGCAGCAGTTCGTCACCCAGCGGTGCTTCCGGGACGTAACTTTTACGTGCAGCAATGAGGATTATCCTCAGTTACGGACCCAGTCCGTGTAATTGCTACCATCATCTTTCAACTTTGCTTTCTCAAGGAACGCATTAAAATTCAACGGAACAACAGACGAGCCATCTATCTACAGAGAAACATAGACAAGCAAAATACTATCGGTACTAAGTTCATGATAAATTTAAGTTCAATTAATCATATTACTAAAGAACTCCCACTTAGACAGACATCTCTCTAGTTATCTAAGTGATCACGTGATCCAAATCAACTAAACCATAACCGATCATCACGTGAGATGGAGTAGTTTTCAATGGTGAACATCTTATGTTGATCATATCTGCTATATGATTCACGCTCGACCTTTCGGTCTCCGTGTTCCGAGGCCATATCTGCATATGCTAGGCTCGTCAAGTATAACCTGAGTATTCTGCGTGTGCAAAACTGGCTTGCACCCGTTGTAGATGGACGAGAGCTTATCACACCCGATCATCACGTGGTGTCTCGACACGATTTAACTTTGGCAACGGTGCATACTCGTGGAGAACACTACTTGATAATTTTAGTGAGAGATCATCTTATAATGCTACCGTCAATCAAAGCAAGATAAGATGCATAAAGGATAAACATCACATGCAATCAATATAAGTGATATGATATGGCCATCATCATCTTGTGCTTGTGATCTCCATCTCCAAGCAATCATGATCACCATCGCCACGGCGCGACACCTTGATCTCCATCGTAGCATCGTTGTCGCCTCGCCAACTATTGCTTCTACGACTATCGCTACCGCTTAGTGATAAAGTAAAGCAATTACATGGCGCTTGCATTTCATACAATAAAGCGACAACCATATGGCTCACCGCCGATTGCCGATAACTCGGTTACAAAACATGATCATCTCATACAATAAAATATAGCATCACGTCTTGACCATATCACATCACAACATGCCCTGCAAAAACAAGTTAGACGTCCTCTACTTTGTTGTTGCAAGTTTTATGTGGCTGCTACGGGCTGAGCAAGAACCGTTCTTACCTACGCATCAAAACCACAACGATATTCGTCAAATAGACTCCGTTTAACCTTCTCAAGGACCGGCGTAGCCACACTCGGTTCAACTAAAGTGAGAGAGACAGACACCCGCCGGTCACCTTTAAGCAACGAGTGCTCACAGCGGTGAAACCAGTCTCGCGAAGCGTCACGCTGTAATGTCGGTCCGGCCGCTTCATCTCACAATACCGCTGAACCAAAGTATGACATGCTGGTAGGTAGTATGACTTGTATCGCCCACAACTCACTTGTGTTCTACTCGTGCATATGACATCAACGCATAATACCAGGCTCGATACCACTGTTGGGGAACGAGTAATTTCAAAAATTTTCCTACGATCACGCAAGACCATGGTGATGGCATAGCAACGAGAGGGAGAGGTCCGCCCACGCACTCGTGAGACCGAAAGCGAAGCGTTATATATTAACGCTGTTGATGTAGTCGACGTCTTCACGATCCGACCGATCCAAGCACCGTTACTCGCACCTCCGAGTTCTTGGCACACGCTCAGCTCGATGACGATCCCCGGCTCCGATCCAGAAAGCGTCGGGAAGGAGTTCCACAAGACGACGGCGCAGGACGATCTTGATGTTCTACCGTCGCAGGCTTCGCCTAAGCACCGCTACAATATGACCGAGGTGGAATATGGTGGAGGGGCACCCACACGGCTAAGGAACGATCACGAAGATCAACTTGTGTGTCCTAGGGTGCCCCCTGCCCCCGTGATATAAAGGAGCAAGGGGAGGGCGGCCAGCCCTTGGGGCGCACCAAGGGGGGAGTCCTCCTCCTAGTAGGAGTAGGACTCCCTTCCTAGTCCTACTAGGAAGAGGGAAGGGGAAGGAAAGAGAGAGGAGAGGGGAGGGGGGCGCCTCCTAGTCCAATTCGACTCCCCATGGAGGGGGGCGCACCACCTCTGGTGCAGCCCTCTCTCCCTCTTGGCCCAATAAGGCCCATAACTTCCCCGGGGTTCCGTAACCCTCCCAAGCACTCCGGTTTTCTCCGAAACTTCCGAACCTTTCCGTGTCCGAATATAACCATCCAATATATCAATCTTTATGTCTCGACCATTTCGAGACTCCTCGTCATGTCCGTGATCACATCCGGACTCGAACTCCTTCGGTACATCAAAATACATAAACTCATAATAACCGCCATTGAAACCTTAAGCGTGCGGACCCTACGGTTCGAGAACTATGTAGACATGACCTAGAACTATTCTCGGTCAATAACCAATAGCGGAACCTGGATGCTCATATTGGTTCCTACATATTCTACGAAGATCTTTATCGGTCAAACCGCATAACAACATACGTTGTTCCTTTGTCATCGGTATGTTACTTTCCGAGATTCGATCGTCGGTATCCAATACCTAGTTTAATCTCGCTATCGAAAGTCTCTTTACTCGTTCCGTAATACATCATCTCACAACTAACTCTTTAGTTGCAATGCTTGCAAGGCTTATGTGATGTGTATTACCGAGAAGGCCTAGAGATACCTCTCCGACAATCGGAGTGACAAAACCTAATCTCAAATATGCCAACCCAACAAGTACCTTTGGAGACACCTGTAGTACTCCTTTATAATCACCCGATTACGTTGTGACGTTTGGTAGTACCCAAAGTGTTCCTCCGTAAACGGAGTTGCATAATCTCATAGTTACAGGAACATGTATGGGTCATGAAGAAAGCATTAACATACTAAACGATCAAGTGTTAAGCTAATGAATGGGTCATGTCAATCAGATCATTCAACTAATGATGTGACCTTGTTAATCAAATAACAACTCCTTGTTCATGGTTAGGAAACTTAACCATCTTTGATTAACAAGCTAGTCAAGTAGAGGCATACTAGTGACATACTGTTTGTCTATATATTCACACATGTATTATGTTTCCGGTTAATACAATTCTAGCATGAATAATAAACATTTATCATGATATAAGGAAATAAATAATAACTTTATTATTGCCTCTAGGGCATATTTCCTTCACCTCGGACTGCCTATCACATTCTGTCGAAGACATTGAGTCCTATCAAAGGCCACGACTCAAATGATGAAGAAGTCATTGGCATCATGAAGAATCTGCTTTTCAATATCATTCATGGCGTTCCTGTCAACTTCCATGATTTCTTCATGAGGACTCTGGCCAATGTCGCTATGTCACCTATTGAGCTGAAGCCTTATGCACCTTGGATTATGAGATTCATCAGAACAAGGTCTTCACTCAATTACAAAGCTGATACTCTGAATCACTGCAGCTACTTGCCTCTGATTGAAGTCCTCAAACAGACATTTTCCTCAGCTGATGACAAAGGCAAGGCAACTGCTGTTATAGATGAAGGCATTCGTCCATTTGATGGTCAATTTCGCAAGGCTGCATCCTACTCCACTAATGATGACTCTGCCACTCATGACTCTGCCGCCAACACTGCCAAGCAAAATCCTCAAGCTACAACACCCAGGGTGATGAATGATCATGAGCTTCTCCTCAGTCTTCATCAGAAGGTTGATCGCAATCATAAATGGGTCAAGCGTCAGTTTGGTTCAATTCTTCACAACATGACCTCAACCCATAACGCAGTGAAGAAAAATCAGTACTACCTCCATGAAACCTTCACCCGTACCTGGGCTGTTTTGTCTCATGTCTACATCGAAGAAGATCTAAAGAAAATGGGTCTCAAGGAAGAATTTGAATGGTCTGCACCACCTCCGAAGAAATACAAGAAGGTCAAGGTTCCTTCCTTGGTGGCCAGCTCCTATTCTTCATCGCGCGACACTAATGAACATGAAGACTTGGACGACATCTGCGGCAGTCCTACTACGACAAACGACCCGACAACGCCGGGCTCCTCCATCAACTTGATATTCTTCGTATGTTAGTCCTCGCCGATCCTTTTGGTCATTTGATGACAAAGGGGAGAAAATTGAGTTAGTCTTCAAGCGGGTCTATTATATGGGCGTTTTTTTTGCTAAGTTACAACTCTCGCTCTTCTAAAACTTTATTGGATCGAATTGTAATCTTAAACCCGATGGTGCTCTGATACTTTTAAATGTGTTCCTCTGCATGCTTATTCCTCGTTATATGTTAATACACGCATCCTGAATTACATCAGTCACCATATTTCATCATGCATTTCAAATTCTTCATACTATATGTCAAATGCGTGTATGAATTACAAGATATAGGGGGAGATCTCCATGATTCAACTCTTCAAGTGTGCATTGCCTCAAAAGCAAATTCCTCACTATGCACATCTTCAGGGGGAGTTCTTCTATATCTTGCAATCAAATTCCTCAATATCAGTATTTACACTTCATATGTTTATCCCCGTTGAAAACTTAACCTATATTGTCATCAATCACAAAAAAGGGGGAGATTGTAAGTGCATTTAGTGCCCCTTAGTGATTTTGGTGTATTGAAGACTTATAGGTTAAGGGTCTAATGCGTTTATGAGTGTACACAGGTCTATAAGTCTATGAGGAGTTTGATATTTACAGAGAAAGTCGAATTAAAAATGAAGTTCTTCGATGAAGACTTTGGTATTCTGAAGACTTTCTGAAGACTTTGAAAGTGAAGAAATTGGTGTGACCTTGAAGACTTGGTATTCATTTGAGGAACATGAAGCGTGAAGACTTTTGTTTTTGTAGTTTCATTTTCTCTTTCTTGAGTCATAGGAAACACCGTACTGTTAAAGGGGGTCGAGGAAATACTAACGAAAAATTTCCATGTGATGCTCAACTCAAAATCCTACACCTACCAATCCCTTCGAGTGAAGCCATTGAAAATCTCATACAGTTCAGTCAATTTCTTCAATGACAGAGAAGAAGTTCTTCTGGTCGCTGAGGAATTTGTTCTGACTGAGGAATTAGGAATTCGCCAGTGCGGATTGCCTACACAGTGAGGAACATGATAGCCCTGAGGAATTTGAACCTCAAATTTCCCACCATTGCTGTGCTGCGCGCCAACTGTCCCAAAATATCTTATCTACCTAACGGTCATATCATTGAAGGGCATTTATGTCTTATCATGTCGGGCTGCTCCCTAGGCTATAAATAGCCGCCCCCTACAACCACTAGCTGGTTGGCTGCTCCGAGAGAAACTGACACTTGTCAATTGAGAGCATCCCATCCTCCGAGGACTTTGAGTGAAAATCATCACTGAAGACTATGCTTCTTCCAGACGGTTAGGCGTCATGGTCTAGAGCATCCAAACCCAAACACCTACAAACCCAAAGTGATTGAGCATCACTGAAGAGATTGATCCTGCGTGGATCCGACGCTTGTTACCATTGAAGACTATGCTTCTTCCAGACGGTTAGGCGTCATGGTCTAGAGCATCCAAGAGGAATTGTGGATCGCCGAGTGACCGAAGTTTGTGAAGGTTTGGAAGTCGCTCAAGACTTACCACGAGTGATTGGACGAGGTCCGTGACCTTAGTTCAAGGAGAATACGGTGAGGACTTGGTGTCCTGAGCTGCGTGCTTTCGGGATGGCTGTCCGAACTCTGTGTCCTCGAGTTTAAATACGCAGCCGCTCCAACCAGACGCATAACCGAGACAGCAGTTGGAACTGGTCTACCAAATCATTGTCTTCACCAACCTTATGGTTCTATTTCCTCAACTCTTTCATTTCCTCATTATTGTGTTAAGTGCTTCCTCATATCGTGTTTGAAGACTTTGATCAAGACTTTCTAAATTTCCTCGTTCAATTTCTTCACCGTTTGTCTTCATCTTGTGTTATCCTGTGATTACGCTTTACGTACTCGTGCTTGTCTTCATTTCATCATGATGACCATGCTTGTATTATGTTATGCTTACTTCGAGTACTTATTCCGTGCAAATAGTTCTTCGCTAAGGAATTTCCTCACCGGCAAATTCCTCAGTGAAGAATTCATAAAAATCGCCTATTCACCCCCCTCTAGTCGATATAACGCACTTTCAATGGTGTACCAAAATAGTTGCGCATCAACCTCTTGTGCGCCTCAACCTGTTCTCTCTGGATGAACTCACGGCCAAACACGGAACCGCCATGCTTCAGCTTCTTCCTCTTGTGCATCGCCACTAGAATAGCAATGTCCTCTTCTTCAGTCAAATCAAACTCCTCATCGTATGAGGAACCATCCACGAAACAGGAGTCGCACGAGCTCACCTACAATGCGGAAATCACCGTCAAACTACATCTTCATGCTCGATAAAAAAACGTCCAAGTTTGCATGATTTTTTACCTTGGGGGAATTTTCTCGAACACGTTGCAGGCGAGGTGGAAGCAATCAGCAAGCGGCGGGGCGGAGCGTGGGCGGCGGCTGCAGACTGCAGATGGCAGGTGGGCAGCGGCTGCAGACGGCCTCTAGACGGCCGCGTGGCTGCCAGAGGGCTCCACTCGCGGCGACACGCCGACGGAGGTGGGCGAGCAGTCGGAAGTGAAATGAAGGGCGGTTGGGTGTTGCATCTCCAAGTGTTGTATTTTAAATCACTTGGGGAGGGGATGTATTTTTTTTACATCCATCATTTGTTGGAGCAGCGTGTTTAGGCCTCTGAGATGTAAAAGGTAGTTATTTATACATCTACACCATCCATTGGAGACGCTCTTATGGTTGTATGGTTAAGAGGATAGTGGTATCCCTGGCCCGTCTGAGTCAAAGTCATAGATTTGAGATCCATGCTCGTATTTTTCTGGATTTATTTCAGACCCTTTAGTGATGTGGCGACTTCATCAATCATAAGATGATGTGCCGCTCATTCTTTTGAAGGTGCTCATCTCTACTCCTAATGGAGCAGTTGGTAGTCTCGCTTTCAGGTTTTTTTTCGTCCCACCTCCCATGGTTTTTTTGGTACCTCCTCCCACCTTTGCTGGTTTTTTTTGTAGATTTTTTTTCGTCCCCTCCCCCCACTTCATCGGTTTATTTTCGCGTCACCCTCTCACATAACGAAAGAAATCTGAACAGATCAGAACTTTCCATATTGGCGCAAGTTATTTAGTAATGTAGAATCAATCACGAACAATCTCTAAAGATCGAACCTAAATTAATTAACCTTACCTTAAATCACTCAATCACATTAATTACAAAACAAATAATTGATTTAAAAAAATCGCTCGATCACATTAACCTTACCTTAACTCACGGATGGTAATCAATCTCCAAACAAAGGAAACAATACATCGAGGGAGCAGTAAATAAACTCCCTTTCTTATGACATGTATATGATCTTCCCTTCCCTCTCCGTTGTCGAGCGTTCTTGATTCTCGAGGCCGATGCTTGGGCTGCGTCACTGGGTCACGATGTTGTCGGAGGACGAGGACGGTGAGGCCGGGTGCCGCGGCACCGCGTTGGCCGCGGCCGGTGAAGGGGGCGAAGAAGGGCGGCTTCCCTGGCCGTGGCCGTGGCCGTAGCCCTGGGAGTTGGTGCGGTGGAAGCGGCACTTGAAGGACCCGACGTGGGTGGCCGGCGCGCAGACACACTTGGAAGCGGGCTCAGGTCTGCCGGACAGCGCCGACGCCGACCGGGCCACCTCCTTCGCGTATTCTTGGAGTTGTGGCTGGCCGATTTACATGAAATTAATTCCCTCAGTTGTGGTGGCAAATATAATACACATAATCCATATTGTTATGCACTAGCGTGTGTGTGTGAAATAGATGGATTATGGTCCCGTACCCAATAAGATGGATATGTGTGTGTTAGAGAGAGAGAGAGAGAGGGAGAGGGGGAGAGAGAGTGAGGAAGAGGGAGGGAGAGAGTGTGTGTGTGAGGATTTGATGGTAAAAAAAGATCGCCAATGTTACTTGATATGTATGAGAATATTAATATTGAACTCTTAAAGTTAATGTGGCCCCGTTGCAACGCATGGACGTTCTTCTAGTAAGGGTAGGGTGTGTGCGTGCATTTATAGAAAATAAAGTTCAAAAATAAAAAATGAAATTAAAGAAAAACAAAAAAATATAATAGAAAAAATGCGCTCAGGCCTTGCCCAACCGGGCGACTGCATCACTTCCATCGCGTATCTGTTGGGCCGGGCCAAGCATTCACCGATTTCAAAAAAGTTCATCAATTCTGAAAAAGAATGTTTATGATTTTTTTAAATTACGGGCTTCTTAAAAGTGTTTGTAAAAGTTGAAAAGAGTTCTGGGTATGAAAGAAAGTTCATGAATTTGAGAACAATGTTTGCAAATTTAAGAAAATGTTCACGAATTAAAACGGAAAAAAGTTTGAGTAGGGCGTTTGGGTTGGGCGGCTGGTTCCATCTCACATTACCTTTTTCGACATGGTTTAAATGGACCAGGTTTTTTCTAGGGCCTTGTATCACCATTCCAAGCCACCATGCCAAGTTTTTGTGCTTTCGACAATTCTGCATTTTCAAATAATGTTCATGCTTTCAAAATGTGTTTGGAATTTAGAAAATAATCTTGTATTCATTTTTTTACACAAACACAAAAGATGTTCATGTAAATTCAAAATAAATTGGTTTTAAATTTTTGTTCATATTTTCTGATTTTTACTTAAAATTTCAAATTTCGTAGTGTGTTCCAAGATCACTATAGAGGTAGTATGTGCCAAGATGAAGCATCAACGATGCGAGTCTTTACTAAGGACAAAACACTTAAAACAAGAAAATTCATGTCTTATATCTAACTATCCATGAAAGTGGCATGAGATGCCTCCACTATAATCCGCACCATTAATGTTTGATCTGATGGCCTAGAATAGTTTTTCTATTTTCGCACCACATGTACAAATTATATGCTAGTCACTCCCAATAAATCGAAGCTACAAGGGACACAACTTCAAAAAAATGAAAAAGAAACTAAAGTCTAGGCAATACCTTTTCTACACAATAATGTATCCTAATACGGTAATATCTAATTTCCTCTCTATGACTAAACGAGACAACACGACACACCCTCTTTGCACTCTGTATATCATCACTCAATCTATCTATAGGCAGTAATGCCCAAGAAAAGGCAAATGAACCGAGCCAATCCACAAGCACCCGTCCCTTTCCTCCAGTTCACTGATGGATCCAAACATCTTCCTCGCCGCGTCGTGCACGATTACCTCTTCCAACACCTTCCCCTCCTCGCTGACCTTCAACGCAATCACTTGACTTCCAAACCGGCTCAGGAACGCCATGACACGCTGCACGCGCTGGGGTGGCAGCTTCATGACCAACCTCCTCAACCACGGGAAAGAGGTGGACCACTCGGCGATCTTACCTCGCTTGCCATGGAGGCCGACCCAGAAGCCGCCTCTCGGGCTCGCCTTGATGTTGTCTGGGAAGCCCGGTAGCTGCACGAGTTCCTCGAGGGTTGAGGCCTTGGGTGTCTTGAGCCAGTATCGGTGGATCTTGCAAGTTGAGGTCTCGGCGAGGAGAAGGTGGGATCCGTCTTCACTCATGAAAAGGCCGTTGGGGAATGCCAGGCCGTCGACCAAGACCTGAACCTCGTTGGTGCTAGGGTCATATTTGAGCAATCTGCCAGTGGTGTCACCGGATATGACAATGTTCAAGAACTGCCTGCAAATGAAATACAAGCCTCACTCGTTAGGTTAACTAGTAGTACAAATAACGATGCTTGTGTGTATGGAATGTGAGAATTTGTCCTGATTCGTGCGAATATTCATGCACTTAAACATGCACCAAAGTAAGCAGAAGAACTAAAGGGGGTGGCGTTACCTTCTGTGGAACCTCGTGCTGGTCTCGGTGAAGTAGACAACTCCAGTTTCCTGGTCGATCTCGACGCCGTTAGCGAAGCTGAAGAGGCTCCCAGGCTGTCCAGGCCCAATCAGCCTTGAAACGTTATCCCCGGGGCTGACCACTCTCAGCCCAAAATAGGAATCTGCGACGTACAACTCCCCAGTTTTATTGTTGAACTTGAGGCCCAGCGGGCGCCCACACTCCTGCTCCTTCATCGGGTCCTGGGATCCTCTGCAACTATCCAATCTGCACATCACACAATTGATCAGCTTTAGTCAAATCAAAGATGCTTAGCGTTAGCTATCTCGCCTTGATGTTAGGTAAATGTGGATGATGTTGATACTCAGCCCATAAACTTTAGTTTAGTGCTGCATTAGGAGCAGAAAAAAAAACATGATCATCCCGAGAAGATCGTCGTAGTTAAGATGTCAAAGTTAATCCGTGTAGTAGTTCCTCTCTGACGAAATAAAAGAAGGTTCCTCTCTGACGGTTGCAAGTTGCAACTAACCTCAAAACTAAAGGTTGTCGCGCTGTTACTCGTCCCCTACATTCTTATCAGAATGTGACGCATCAGACTACAGTATTACTACACACGTGATACCACGTAGTACGTACTTTGTTGTTCTACCCGTCATGATTTATGGGGGTACGCCAGCTATCTGAATTTCTGACATGATCGGATCAAAATGTTACTTAAAAGCAGTGTAAATGGTTTTGTTTTATTGTTATCAGCATGATCGGATCAAAATGTTACTTAAAAGCAGTGTAAATGGTTTTGTTTTATTGTTATCAGAAGATATTTTCCAATTCAGGAGAAGTTTATATTCTCGATTTTCAAGGGATGTGATCGTTTGTTTTTCGAAAATGTTAACGCCCACACGTGTGGGCGTTTGCACATCGCCCACACGCCTCCATCATCACTCATTTTGCCACGTATGAATAGATGACATCAGCAGATTTTTTTTTTGATTTTCGGCTTAAAAATGTTGTATCTCCTAAATAAAAAAGCGAACTAAAAATCCGTTTTCACCATTAAATCCGTCTCGACGAGATCTTCAAAACTAGACCCCATGTTGATATGTTTCGACGAAATTTATTTTTTTGCCAGAAGTTGCCACGATGTTTACACTGCAGTTGCCATAGGGCTTAAACTAAAGTTGCCATGTGGCAATTTTAGTTTGTAGATCATGTCAATTTTAGTATTTTGATGATGGCAACTCCGGTACTTTGACCATGAAAATTATTTTTTGTATGAACCACGGCAATTTTACGTGCATGTATCATGGCAATTTTAGTTTATGGTTCATGGCAAGTCTAGTTTTTTAATTCCCCGTTTTATAAATGTCAAGATTTACTTTTAAATGTAGAAGAAAATAGCTGAAACATTCATGGCAACCTCAGTGTAAACATCATGGCAATTTATATGCAATAGACATGACAACTTTTAATCCAAAAAAAATTTCATCAAAACATATCAACATGTGATCTAGTTTCGAAGATCTCATCGCGAGGGATTTAATGGTGAAAACAGATTTTCAATCGGATTTTTTGTTTAAGAGATAAAACATTTTAAAAACTGAGAATCCAAAAAGATTCCTGCATACATGCATGCGATGGACGCTAACTGCTTACATTGGACGCGTGCACAGATCTCCTTCCCGCCACGTGTGGCAGTTAGCGCGACCCTTGTTTTTGCTTTCTTGTTAGAAATGACATTTTTTAATTCACAACAGGTACAATTCTCGGTGTATCTACGTTAATCACCTCTTGCTCTCCATTTTTGAAAGAAAATTCACATATGATCCACGATATAGTAGGAGTATCCATCTGTCCTGTCAGTAGTCAGTCCCCCCGAAATAAAATCTGGATCCAATTGGTAGTTTGCCACGGGTGTCGGAGACAGGACAGGGAGGGTAGCTACGTCAGACGGTGATTGCCTTTTTGCCTTGTGGTGAAGAAGATAACAACAGTGCAGCATTTGGTTGCTTGTCCGCGCGTGGAGCCATCGACAATTCTGTCTCCGGCGGGTAGCGCGGCAAAGCAGGAGCAGCCATACTGTGACGTGACACCATTACCAAACGATTTAGCTAACCAGCGGTTCTAATTAATCACAGTCGCCGTAGTAGTACGTAGTACAACGTCGGTTTCCGATCGAGCGGCGTGCCGTCCATCAATCAGAGAGTTAACTATAGTATTATAGTCGAGGGAATGAACTAACTGCTCTACTGATCGATCGCGCAAAGCACCATCACTGAACTGCTAATTCGTCTACTTTGAGGAGGATCATGCAACCCATGCAGATGCAGCATGGAATCGGAGAAGCAAGGAGACACGGTGGTGCGAAGGCTTACAGCTCTGGCGCGGCGGCGGAGGAGTGGTCGACCCAGCGGCCCTCCTCCGGGAGCCACCGGATGACCCTCCCGTCCGACACGCCCGCGTAGGGGCCCTCGCCGCCCACGCCGAACGCCACGCTCTCCGGCCCCGCGGCGCCGCCGTCCACGGGGATCAGCTCCACGTCGCGTATCTCCACCACCGCCCGCACGTCGCCGCGCAGTGGCGATGACGACAGGAGCGCCGCCGCCAGCGCCAGCGCCACGGCAACGGCCACGAGCCTGCAGCTGATTGTCATCATGGTCGCGAGCCACGTACGCGGCGATACATTGATCGATGGGACGCAGGGGAATATAGATGACGCCGGGCGACAGGGGCTATATATGGCCGCCTGACACGGCGACGCCCACGCTAGTTTGAACGGATTTAAAGGGGAGGGATGAGACTGGAGCCCTACGCGTCGTACTCGTACACGCTGCAGTATAGTATATCTGGTGCTCTGGTCTCGTCTCGTCGTCTTTCGTGTATGGCACTCCCATGGCAGGTGGGACGGACGGTGGTCACGGTGCCCAGACTCCTAGAGGAGACGACGAGACTTCGGTGGCGCGCACGTCACTTATCCCCGGAGACGCGGGGAGCACACACGCATGACACACACCCAAAGCCATGTCACTTTCGTGCAATTGAGTAAAGTCTGATTTAAATCTTGAGATTAAAAAGCTCGCCGTAAATAAATCCTCATCTTCAAATCTTTCTTAAAATAGGCTTTCGTCCCGCTTTATATAAAAGCAACAACCATCAAAGTATAAAGGCCGATGCAAGATGGTGAGATAGTCCTCTTACAAAGCCGGTCCCATGATAATCAGATCATGTAGAATGCATGCGACTATGCTACCAACAAAGAACACACAAAGATTTGAACACAGCCCACGCGAGGACCTAGCACACCTAAGATCCATGACAACGCCCCCAAAAGACCACTGCCGAGTCCACAGTTGACAAAGGTCTTCACCTATAGCCCTGACACGAAGAGAAGAACCACGACGACGTCTTCAAGAAGAGTGTGACATTCATAGTCTTTCGCTCGGCAAGTCACCCGTTCCACAACGAGGCCGCCAGGACGAAAGTGACCAGGTCAGATCCCAAGATCCGGATCAGGGCGTCACCCGAGGACAGAGAGCACGCGCGAGCCATCCGCCGCAACACCTCTCGCCGCCCACACAAACTGGAAGGAGAGCCACCACCGCCGCCATGATGCCTGCCGGACAGCAACCATGCGGACCGCCATCCGAGGCCGCTGTCCCGGCATCCCTGTCGCCATACACCATACGCCGCTCATTTCATAATGCACTCAACCACAGTAGGAAGAGCAGAGGCACACCATCTACTCCTAGCCCGACATCAGTCACCGAGTCTAGGTAGGCACCTCCACCGTAGGAGGCACCCACGCATGCATCTCCAGCCAATCCCGGTGGACCGGGGGAGGACACAACTCCATGACTGCCGACGACCGTCGATAAGCAAGCCCCAAGCCCTTGGCCCAAGCGAGCTCGCACACCGCCTTGTCCGTGGTCACCGGCGTCATTGCACGGACCGACGCAATGATACCACGACCACCACCATCGACCACCTTACCCACGAGGAGAGCACGAGCACCACCCGCGAGCAAAACCTAGGTCAAGCCTGATCTCACCTACCCGAAGCGCAAGCTCCGATCCGCCCCGACCCCCTATCTGACCCGCCCGAGCACAAACCCAAGATCTGGAATTTCCCTATTACGCGTGCGGCCGGCACCACCGGCACCCGCCCAACCCCGCGCACCGTTGATACAAACAAGAAGGTGGCCGCCAGCACCACCCAGCGCTGCCTGCCAAACCATGGTGCCGCGTGCTGGTGCACCATTAGCGTTGTCAGCTCCTACATAGACCCGCTCCACCTTGTGACACCACCATGGATCCGGCCGACCCCGAGCTAGGCAGAGTCCCAGCCAAGAGTCTCCACCACGAACGGGAGTACCCGCACCAGCCCTCCCTACCACTACCAAGGCAACACGTCACACCACCACCACCCTCCAAGGCCGCCGAATGGAACACCTGATGGGAACATAGCATTCAATTTCAAAAAAAATTCCTACGCTCATGCAAGATCTATCTAGGAGATGCATAGCAACGAGAGGGGGAGAGTGTGTTCACGTACCCTCGTAGATCGAAAGCGGTAGCGTTTGACAACGCGGTTGATGTAGTCGAACTTCTTCTCGTTCCGACCGATCAAGCACGGAACGTACGACACCTCGGAGTTCTGCACACGTTCATCTTGATGACGTCCCTCGAACTCTTGATCCAGCAAAGTGTCGAGGGAGAGTTCCGTCAGCACGACGGCATGATGACGGTGATGGTGAAGTGATCTGGGCAGGGCTTCGCCTAAGCACTACGTGAATATGACCGGAGGCGTAAACTGTGGAGGGGGGCGCCGCACACGGCTAACAATGTTTGTTGTGTGTTCTAGCGGTGCCCCCCTCATATATATTGGTTGGAGGGGAGGAGAGGCAGCCAAGGGGACGCCCCAAGTAGGAGGAATCCTACTTGGGGTCCTCCCAATTCGGCCTCCCCCCTTTCCTATTCCAATTCGGAGTAGGAAGGGAAGAGAGGGAAGGGGGAATCCTATTCCCTTTTTTCCTTTCCTTCTTCCCCTTTCCTTCTCCAATTTGGCCAGCCCATATGGGGGGCGCACCAGCCCCTTTGTGGCCGGTGTGTTTCACCTCTCGGCCCATTAGGCCAATATAGCTTGCCGAGGGTTGCCCGGAACCCCTTCCGGTGACCCGATACGTACCCGGTACCCCCAGAACACTTCTGGTGTCCGAATACTATCGTCCTATATATGAATCTTTATCTCTCGACCATTTCGAGACCCCTCATCATGTCCGTGATCTCATCCGGGACTCCGAATAACATTCGGTCACCAAATCACATAACTCATATAATACAAAATCGTCATTGAACGTTAAGCCTGCGGACCCTACGGGTTCGAGAACTATGTAGACATGGCCGAGACACCTCTCCGGTCAATAACCAATAACAGAACCTGGATGATCATATTGGTTCCTACATTTCTACGAAGATCTTTATCGGGCAAACCGTAATGACAACATACGTTATTCCCTTTATCATCGGTATGTTACTTGCCCGAGATTCGATCGTCAGTATCTTCGTACCTAGTTCAATCTCGTTACCGGCAAGTCTCTTTACTCGTTCCATAATGCATCATCCCACAACTAACTCATTAGTCACATTTCTTGCAAGCCTTATCATGATGGAATTACCGAGAGGGCCCAGAGATACATCTCCGATACTCGGAATGACAAATCCTAATCTCGATCTATGCCAACCCAACCAACACCTTCGGACATACCTGTAGAGCATCTTTATAATCACCCAGTTACATTGAGACATTTCATAGCACACAAGGTATTCCTCCGGTATCCGAGAGTTGCATAATCTCATAGTCAAAGGAATATGTATATGACATGAAGAAAACAATAGCAATAAAACTAAACGATCAACATGCTAAGCTAACGGATGGGTCTTGTCCATCACATCATTCTCCTAATGATGTGATCCCATTCATCAAATGACAACACATGTCTATGGTTAGGAAACTTAACCATCTTTGATTAACGAGCTAGTCTAGTAGAGGCTTACTAGGGACATGGTGTTTTGTCTATGTATCCACACATGTATCAAGTTTTCGGTTAATACAATTCTAGCATGAATAATAAACATTTATCATGATATAAGGAAATATAAAATAACATCTTTATTATTGCCTCTAGGGCATATTTCCTTCAGTCTCCCACTTGCACTAGAGTCAATAATCTAGTTCACATCACCATGTGATTTAACACCAATAGTTCACATCACCATGTGATTAACACCCATAGTTCACATCGCCATGTGACCAACACCCAAAGGGTTTACTAGAGTCAATAATCTAGTTCACATCACCATGTGATTAACACCCAAAGAGTACTAAGGTGTGATCATGTTTTGCTTGTGAGAGAAGTTTAGTCAACGGGTCTGCCACATTAAGATCTGTATGTATTTTGCAAATTTTTATGTCTACAATGCTCTGCATGGAGCTACTCTAGCTAATTGCTCCCACTTTCAATATGTATCCAGATTGAGACTCAGACTCATCCAGATCGGTGTTAAAGCTTGCATCGACGTAACTCTTTATGATGAACTCTTTATCACCTCCATAACTGATAAATATTTCCTTAGTCCTCTAAGGATAATTTTGACCGCTGTCTAGTGATCTACTCCTGGATCACTATTGTACCCCTTTGCCAAACTCATGGCAAGGTACACAATAGGTCTGGTATACAACATGACATACTTTATAGAACCTATGGCTGAGGCATAGGGAATGACTTTCATTCTATCTCTATCTTCTGCCGTGGTCGGGTTTTGAGTCTTACTCAGCTTCATACCTTACAACTCAAGCAAGAACTCCTTCTTTAACTGATCCATTTTGAACTCCTTCAAAATCTTATCAAGGTATGTACTCATCGAAAGTCTTATCAAGCATCTTGATCTATCTTTATAGATCTTGATGCCCAATATGTAAGTAGCTTCACTGAGGTCTTTCTTTGAAAAAATCCCTTTAAACACTCCTTTATGCTTTCCAGAAAATTCTACTCCCTCTGTTCCAAAATAGATGACCCAACTTTGTACTAAAGTTAGTACAAAATTGAGTCATCTATTTTGGAACGGAGGGAGTACATCATTTCCGATCAACAATATGTCATTCACATATACTTATCAGAAAGGCCGTAGTGCTCCCACTCACTTTCTTCTAAATACATGCTTCACCGCAAGTCTGTATAAAACAATGTGCTTTGATCAACTCATCAAAGCGTATATTCCAACTCCGAGATGCTTGCACCAGTCCATAGATTGATTGCTGGAGCCTGCACACTTTGTTAGGACCTTTAGGATTGAGAAAACCTTCTAGTTGCATCATATACAACTCCTCTTTAATAAATCCATTAAGGAATGCAGTTTTGACATCCATTTGCCAGATTTTATAAAATGCGGCAATTGCTAACATGATTCGGACAGACTTTAAGCATCGATACGAGTGAGAAAATCTCATCATAGTCAACACCTTGAACTTGTTGAAAACCTTTTGCGACAATTCGAGCTATGTAGATAGCAACACTACTATCAGCGTCCGTCTTCCTCTTGATGATCCATTTATTCTCGGCTCGTCGATCATCGGGCAAGTCAATCAAAGTCCATACTTTGTTCTCATACATGGATCCTATCTCAGATTTCATGGCCTCAAGCCATTATCGGAATCTTGGCGTATCATCGCTTCCTCATAGTTTGTAGGTTCGTCATGGTCTAGTAACATGACTTCCAGAATATGATTACCTTACCACTCTGGTGCAGAACGTGCTCTGGTTGACCTACGAGGTTCGGTAGTAACTTGATCCGAAGATTCATGATCATTATCATTAGCTTCCTCACTAGTTGGTGCAGGCATCACGGGAACGGTTTTCTGTGATGAGCTACTTCCCAATTCGAGAGAAGGTACAATTACCTCATCAAGTTCTACTTTCCTCCCACTCACTTCTTTTGAGAGAAACTCCTCTAGAAAGGATCCATTCTTAGCAACAAAGATCTTGCCTTCGGATCTGTGATAGAGGTGTACCCAACAGTTTCTTTTGGGTATCCTATGAAGACACACTTCTCTGATTTGGGTTCGAGCTTATCAGGCTGAAGCTTTTTCACATAAGCATCGCAACCCCAAACTTTTAGAAAGACAGCTTAGTTTTCTTGCTAAACGCAGTTCATACAGTGTTGTCTCAACGGATTTAGACGGTGCCCTATTTAACGTGAATGCAGCTGTCTCTAATGCATAACCCCAAAATGATAGTGGTAAATCGGTAAGATACATCATAGATCGCACCATATCTAATAAAGTATGGTTACGACGTTCGGACACACCATTATGCTGTGGTGTTCCAGGTGGCGTGAGTTGTGAAACTATTCCACAATGTTTTAAATGAAGGCCAAACACGTAACTCAAATATTCGCCTCCATGATCAGATCGTAGAAACTTTATTTATTGTTACGATGATTCTCCACTTCACTCTAAAATTCTTTGAAATTTTCAAATATTTCAGACTTGTGTTTCATGAAGTAGATATACCCATATCTGCTCAGAAAATAACGATACCCGCCGCGAGCCTTAACACTCATCGGACCGCATACATCGGTATGTATTATTTCCAATAAGTCAGTGGCTCGCTCCAATATTCCGGAGAACAGAGTTTTACTCATCTTGCCCATGAGGCATGGTTCGCAAGTATCAAATGATTCATAATCAATTGATTCCAAAAGTCCATCTGCATGGAGTTTCTTATGCGCTTTACACCAATATGACCTAAACGGCAGTGCCACAAGTATGTTGCACTATCATTATCAACTTTGTATCTTTTGGCATCAATATTATGAATATGTGTGTCACTACGATCGAGATTCAATAAACCATTTATATTGAGTGTATGGCCATAGAAGGTTTTATTCATGTAAATAGAATAACAATTATTCTTGGACTTAAATGAATAACCGTATTGCAATAAACATGATGAAGGAAATATGCCCTAGAGGCAATAATAAAGTTGTCATTTATATTTTCCTCTGACTATGAGATTATGCAACTCCCGAATACCGGAGGAACACCTTGTGTGCTATCAAACATCACAATGTAAGTGGGTGATTATAAAGATGCTCTACAGATGTCTCCGAAGGTGTTTGTTGGGTTGGCATAGATCATGATTAGGATTTGTCACTCCGTGTATTGGAGAGGTATCTCTGGGCCCTCTCGGTAATGCACATCACTATAAGCCTTGCAAGCAATGTGACTAATGAGTTAGTCACGGGATGATGCATTACGTAACGAGTAAAGATACTTGTCGGTAATGAGATTGAACTAGGTATGATGATACCGACGATCGAATCTCGGGCAAGTAACATACCGATGACAAAGGGAACATCGTATGTTGTTATGCGGTTTGACCGATAAAGACCTGCGTAGAATATTTAGGAGCCAATATGAGCATCCAGGTTCCGCTATTGGTTATTGACCGGAGATATGTTTCGGTCATGTCTACATAGTTCTCGAACCCGTAGGGTCCGCACGCTTAAAGTTCGATGACAGTTTGTATTATGTGTTATGTGATTTGATGACCCAAGTTTGTTCGGAGTCCCGGATGAGATCACGGACATGATGAGGAGTCTCAAAATGGTTGAAACATCAAGATTGATATATTGGATGATGTTATTCGGACACCGGATGAGTTCTGAGAGGTACCAGATAACTATCGGAGTGCCGGAGGGTTATCTGAACCCCCCGGGGGAACTAATGGGTCTTCATGGGCCTTAGTGGGGAGAGAGAAGGGCCACAAGGGGGCTGGCCGCGCGCCCCCTTGGGTTCGAATTGGACTAGGGGAAAGGGGGCGACACCCCCTTTCCTTCCCTTCTCCCTCTCCCTTCCTTCTTCCCCCTTCCTCCAGGTGGAAACCTACTAGGACTTGGAGTCCTAGTAGGATTCCCCTCTCCTAACGCGCCCTACAGGGGCCGGCCGGCCTTCCCCTCCCCTCCTTTATATACGAGGGCAGGGGGGCACCCTAGAACACACAAGTTTCTCTTAACCGTGTGTGGTGCCCCCCTCCACAGTTACACACCTCGGTCATATCGTCGTAGTGCTTAGGCGAAGCCCTGCGCCGGTAACTTCATCATCACCATCGCCTCGACGTCGTGCTGACGGAACTCTCCCTCGGCCTCAACTGGATCAAGAGTTCGAGGGACGTCATCGAGCTGAACGTGTGCTGATCGCGGAGGTGCCATACGTTCGGTACTTGGATCGGTTGGACCGTGAATACGTTCGACTACATCAACCGTGTTACTAAACGCTTCCGCTTTCGGTCTACGAGGGTACATGGACACACTCTCCCCGCTTGTTGCTATGCATCTACTAGATGGATCTTGCGTGATCGTAGGTAATTTTTTTTGAAATACTGCGTTCCTCAACACATGATCCAATCATATTCATGCCCAACGCAAATACCAAATAACATTTATCTAGGTCCAACACTAATCCCGAAGGTAGAGGGAGTGTGCGATGGTGATCTTATCAATCTTGGAATCACTTCCAACACATATCGTCACTTTGCCTTCAACTAGTCTCTGTTCATTTTGTAACTCCTGTTTCGAGTTACTATCTTAGCAACTGAACCGGTATCAAATACCCAGGGGCTACTATGAGCACTAGTAAAGTACACATCAATAACATGTATATCAAATATACCCAGGGGCTCTTATCCGCAAAGCATTTGGGGCAGTTCCGTTTCCGGTGACCATTCCCTTTGTAGTAGAAGCACTCAGTTTCAGGCTTAGGTCCAGCTTTGGGCTTCTTCACGGGAGTGGCAACTTGCTTTCCATTCTTCTTGAAGTTCCCTATCTTTCCCTTTCCCTCTTTTCTTGAAACTAGTGGTCTTGTTAACCATCAACACTTGATGCTCTTTCTTGATTTCTACCTTCACTGATTTCAGCACCGCGAAGAGCTTGGGAACCGTTTTCGTCATCCCTTGCATATTATAGTTCATCAGGAAGTTCTAGTAACTTGGTGATAGTGACTAGAGAACTTTGTCAATCATTATCTTATCTGGAAGATTAACTCCCACTTGATTCAAGCGATTGTAGTACCCAGACATTCTGAGCACATGCTCACTAGCTGAGCTATTCTCCTCAATCTTGTAGGCAAAGTACTTGTCAGAGGTATCATACCTCTCAACACGGGCATGAGTCTGAAATACCAATTTAAGCTCTTGGAACATCTCATATGCTCTGTGGCGTTCAAAACATTTTTGAAGTCCCGGTTCTAAGCCGTAAAGCATGGTGTGCTAAACTATCAAGTAGTCATCATACCGATCTTGTCAAACGTTCATGACGTCTGCATCTGCTCCTGCAATAGGTCTGTCATATAGCGGTGCATCAAGGACATAATTCTTCTATGCAGCAACGAGGATAATCCTCAAATCATGGATCCAGTCTGCATCATTGCTACTATCATATTTCAACTTAGTTTTCTCTAGGAACATATCAAAAATAAAACAGGGGAGATATACGCGAGCTATTGATCTATAACATAGATATGCAAATACTATCAGGACTAAGTTCATGATAAATTAAGTTCAGTTAATCATATTACTTAAGAACCCCCACTTAGATAGACATCCCTCAAGTCATCTAAATGATCACGTGATCCATATCAACTAAACCATGTCCGATCATCACGTGAGATGGAGTAGTCTTCAATGGTGAACATCTCTATGTTGATCATATCTACTATATGATTCACGTTCGACCTTTCGGTATCCAGTGTTCTGAGGGGATGTCAGCATGTCTGTACATGCTAGGCTCGTGAAGTTTAACCCGAGTATTCCGCATGTGCAATGCTGTCTTGCACCCGTTGTATGTGAACGTAGAGCTTATCACACCCGATCATCATGTGGTGTCTCGGCATGATGAACTGTCGCAACGGTGCATACTCAGGAGAACACTTATACCTTGAAATTTTAGTAAGGGATCATCTTATAATGCTACCACCGTACTAAGCAAAATAAGATGCATAAAAGATAAACATCACATGCAATCAAAATATGTGACATGATATGGCCATCATCATCTTGTGCCTTTGATCTCCATCTCCAAAGCACCATCATGATCTCCATCGTCACCGGCTTGACACCTTGATCTCCATCGTAGTGTCGTGGTCGTCTCGCCAACTATTGCTTCTACAACTATCGCTAACGCATAGTGATAAAGTAAAGCAATTACATGGCATTTGCATTTCATATAATAAAGCGACAACCATAAGGCTCCTGCCAGTTGCCAATAACTTTTACAAAACATGATCATCTCATACAACAATGTATATCACATCATTTCTTGACCATATCACATCACAACATGCCCTGCAAAGAACAATCTAGACGTTCTCTACTTTGTTGTTGCAAGTTTTACGTGGCTGCAACGGGCTTCTAGCAAGAACCGTTCTTACCTACGCATCAAAACCCCAACGGTGATTTTTCAAGTTTGCTGTTTTAACCTTCAACGAGGACTGGCCGAAGTTAAATTCGATTCAACTAAAGTTGGAGAAACAGACACCCGCCAGCCACCTTTATGCAAAACTAGTTGCATGTCTGTCGGTGGAACTGGTCTCATGAATGTGGTCATGTAAGGCTGGTCCGAGCCGCTTCATCCAACAATACCGCCGAATCAAAATAAGATGTTGGTGGTAAGCAGTATGACTATCACCGCCCACAACTCTTTGTGTTCTACTCATGCATATCATCTACGCATAGACCTGGCTCGGATGCCACTGATGGGAACGTAGCATGCAATTTCCAAAAAATTCCTACGCTCATGCAAGATCTATCTAGGAGATGCATAGCAATGAAAGGGAGAGAGTGTGTCCACGTACCCTCTGTCGGTGTCAAAACCGGCGGATCTCGGGTAGGGGGTCCCGAACTGTGCGTCTAAGGTCGATGGTAACAGGAGACAGGGGACACAATGTTTACCCATGTTCGGGCCCTCTCTATGGAGGTAATACCCTACTTCCTGCTTGATTGATCTTGATGAATATGAGTATTACAAGAGCTGATCTACCACGAGATCGTTATGGCTAAAACCCTAAAAGTCTAGCATGTATGATTATGATTGTCTGTCTATGGACTAAGCCCTCCGGTTTATATAGACACCGGAGGGGACTAGGGTTGTACAAAGTCGGTTACAGAGAAAGGAATCTTCATATCCAGACGCCATGCTTGCCTTCCACGCCAAGGAGAGTCCTATCCGGACACGGGAGAGAGCCTTCGGTCTCACATCTTCATAGCCCATCTGTCCGGCCCACGTCATACAGTCTGGACGCCCGAGGACCCCTTAATCCAGGACTCCCTTAGTAGCCCCTGAACCAGGCTTCAATGACGATGAGTTCGGCGCGCAAATTGTCTTCGGCATTGCAAGGCGGGTTCCTTCTCCTGAATATTCCAACACGGTCTTCAAACACAATGAACGTGTCCGGCTCTGCAAAACAAGTACCACACACAACCGTAGAGAGTACAATACTTCACGAGTCCAATCTGCCGACAACTTTTTGTAGCGTGACATCACGTCCCTGCCCGGTTATTATTTCGAACCGTTTTTCAGCCTGCCGCTTCACATTTCAAGATGCAGTTTCTATTGGCACGTCTTGTCGCAGCAGAGGTCATGTCCCCTTATTACGGGATTCTCATCAATACGGGCGTGGGTAATCCAACCGTGTCGTCTGCACAGCCCTTGGGAACAGGCGAGTTTTAAGGCGAGTGGGGAGGCGCTTGGTATTTGCTGCCTTTATAAGGAGATAAGGATTCTCCCTTTTCACCCACGCCTTCTCTCTCTATCTTCCCTCCCATTCTCGAGCTCCACCGCCCAAGTCCTCATCTTTTCCGCCTCAAGAAAGCACTTGACCATGTCCGGATCTGGAGCGCAAGGCAAGTGGATGGCCTCCTCTGTCAAGGAGAAGGACATCACTAAGCTTCGGGAGGCCGGGTATCTGGCCAAAGAAATCGCCCACCGGCTTCCAGCCGAGGGGCAGATCGTCCCTACTTTGAAGCCCAATGAGAGGGTAGTGGTCATCCCCCACTTCATCCGCGGGTTAGGGTTTCCTCTCCACCCTTTCGTCTGCGGACTCATGTTCTATTACGACCTAGATTTCCATGATCTAGCCCCAAACTCTTTCCTCAACATCTAGGCATTTATTATCGTGTGCGAGGCCTTCCTTCGCATTCCACCCCACTTCGGACTGTGGCTTAAGATCTTCAACGTGAATCCGAAGGTGGTGGATGGTCAATACGCGGAGTGCGGAGGTGCCATGGTGAGCAAGATGCCCAAAGTCACATGGCCCAAAGGTGCCTTTGTGGAGACCGTCAAAGGGTGGCAACAACTGTGGTCCTGTGTCATAGAGCCCCGCGACGCCACCTGGGCCGCGGCTCCCGAATTCCAGTCTGGACCCCCAATGCGGCTCACCTCCTGGCTAGAGAAGGGCCTGAATTGGTCTTCGTTGGACGAGCTGGCGACGCTGCAAACGCGCATCTAGAGCATGGTGGACAAGAACATCAAGCTCGTCAATGTAATCCAGGTGATGCTAGTTCGCTGGATCCTTCCATGCCAGAGCCGGACTTGCCACTTATGGGAGTTTCATCCGGTCGAGCACCAGACCTTGCAATAGTTCTACGGAACCACGCACGAAGATATCTGGAAGGTGCTCTTCAAGGGCAGCGAGACGCCATCGGGGACGACCGAAGACCGTGGGCATGCCCTGACACATCCTGCCAGTGCGGTAAGTCTTTCACGTTTCAAGGTGTATCCTTTACTTGGTTGTTCATGGAAGATATCTAAGTCTCACCATTTATTATTTTTTCAGGGCTGGACAAAGAAGGCGGAGCGGATTCGATGTCCGGCTCCGCTGTCCGAGGAGCCAGCAATTCCTCTTCTGACGAAGATGCTGGTCCCGACACCTTACAAGGCACCGGAGAAGAAGGCCAAGGGGGCCAGAAGTGGCCTCCGCCGTAAGGGTGCTTCGGACGTGATGTCCGAAGACAACGAGACTCACTCCTCTGCCACCGAAGACGATGACGAGGAAGAGGAAGAAAGCAACTCTCCCCTGAGGGGGGAAGGAAGAAGAGGGCGGCCTCCACAAATCTGGAGGCGGAGGCGTCCAAGAGGGGGAAGGGCTCCCTTGCGGATAACTCTGCGTGGGACGTCGACAGCAGCCCAGAACCGCGCCCCCTAGACAAGCCCCTAGCCAGATCGTGAGTACTAAAAAACCCGAATGCGTCCATATACCCGGCCTCTCCACTTCATAGTCTTAACATTTTAAATTATGCAATTGTAGTCCGGCCCACGACAGCTCCCTATGATCCTCATCAGGAGGTTCGCTGGATTCAAAGGCGATGGCCAGCGAGTCAGCACCGGCCGCTTACTCTCCCAAGGCCAAGGGCGACGCCGAGGTGCTGTCCCGAAGGACCTTCCTAGGCCAGGGAGAGGTTCAGGAGGCCGTCAGGCTGGCGCCGGAGGGTAAAACCTCGGCCGCCGGACACATGGGGGAGCAAATCCCCATGGAGACTGGTGATGGGGGCCATATTCAGTTCGGCCCCCAGCTGAATATGGTCCCGGAGACCTATAAAGCTTCGAAATCCTGCGAGCAACCTCCTTCGAAAGAAGGTGGCGAACCTATTCTGCCGGTGACCTCTGTCCACCCAGAGGCACCGGATAATCTGCTGGAAGTGCTACGAGGCGCTTCCATTGTGGAGGAACACCGTATTCTTATGGGTACGGTGGTTGAGAGGGTTCAGTCTGTTAAGAGCGGACTGACCGAAGCCTGCACCAGCCTGCTGACAGGCTTTGAGGTAAGCGACGCAAAAAGAAAGTCACAGTATAGACAGTAGCCCCTGAGACACTGTCCGGTGTTCGAAAGGAAAAGCTGGACAGAGGATCAAGTAATTTTCACAGGAAACTAACTAAATATGTCTTATGTGAATAAGCAGGCGTCGTTGCTGGCCGCAACCTCTCATGTTGCTGAGGTCTCTGGACTAAAGCAGAGACTGGAGCGGGCCGAGGAAGAGCTCAGCCGTGTGAAAAAGCAGCTGGAGGACAAGCAAGGTATGTGATAACCTTATGTATATCCGGAAAGGATGAATGACTTGTGCTGATCATGGCGCCATGATATGTGTAGGAGCGGCTGTTGAGGTGGAAACCCTCAAGAAAGCGCTGGCCGAGGCCAAAAAGAAAGCGACAAAGGAGCAAAACGCCCGTGAAAAGCACGAGCCCAGGGTTTGTGAGGTCCAGCAGGAGCTCCAGGATGCCGTCAAGAAATGCGAGTCATTGGAGCGCGACATTGCGGATCAAGAGACCGAGCTTGCAAAGGCTCGCTAGAGCATGCAAGAGGCCCAGGTTGAAGCCCAGGGCGCCCTCCAGGAAATCCAGGAGGCCAAGAAAATCGCGGCGGGCAAGGCCCTTATTATGCAAAGCAAGTATGTGAAGAAGAGGTATCTCTTACTAACCTGGATTTGGAGTTCTCTAGGGGCATTTGCGGATCTGCCGCACAGTGTTTCTGACGCTGCGGAGTTCTTCCGAGCCGAAGAGGGGAGCTCGACGGAGAAGTTGTTCTGGTCGCAATACCTTGCGCCAGAACATCCAGTGCCCTTTAGCGATCAGCTGAAACAGCTGGTCGAACTGCATAGGGTGGCCGAACTGGCCATGAAGGACTTAATAATACGGCTGTGGCCTGCCGAAGCCATACCCAGCAGCTATTTCAGTCTCGTGAAGCGGCTGGTCAATGCCTGCCCCCGGCTTGACGCCATCAAGCGATCATTCTATATTGAAGGTGCGCGGATGGCCTTCATCCGTGTCAAGGTGCAATGGGCGAATATGAATGTCGTCAAGCTCGCGACTGAGGGACCGCCCGAGGGCAAGGAGCACCGCACGCCCGAGTGATATTTTAGCGATGTCCTGGAGGGATCCCGCATTGTAGCGGAGCAATGTGCGAAAGATGTAATCTTTGAATGAATACGTACATGTTGTCTCACCCTGTATTATGAAACAAAGTTGATTATGTAATATAATGCTTGTTAAAATTTTACCTCCTGCGCGGCTGTTTTTATGAAATCTGAGAGTTGGGCAGTCGTCGGCTTCAGCCCCCACGTAGTTAGTGCAGGGGTGTTCGGGATGGAATCTAAACAATCTTGATCCAATTGTTTGGTCCTTGAAGGAGGTGTTTAGCACAATGAACCAGGCAATCGGACTATGTGGCTTTATTACTCTCACTTAGCCATAGGAGTTTGACAATAAAAATTTAGGCGCTGCCCCTAGTATCCGAACTGGGGTGTTGTAAAACACCTGATCGGGTAAGAACTGATCCATCGCATAATGCGAAAAAAATCGCGAAAGATTTGAAACCTCTGAAGAGCTGACCGGCTCTCGCCGCATCATGACAGTCAGTTTTCAGCTTTCTCTACTAAGGTGCTCATCCGGATAAACGAGGACACAATCGCAGTAATTCTCCCTTTACTACCCTAGCCGATATAGCGGAACGTAAGGTAGTAAACACAGGAGCCGGGCAACCTAACTATTGACCAAAGACATGATTCGGAGCCAATGCATATAATGCTAAATTCGGGGTGCCGAACTATACTGTAAAAAAGTGTTCGAACTTTATTGCCGCATTGTGGGGTGCGATGAAGCCCCTAGCGGATTAATGTGTACCAGAGTGTACGGGTGCAATAAGATTGTCAAAAAAGGAAGAGTAGCAAGCTACTGCCGCAGAAGTTGGGCCGCAAGCCGTTTCCATTATAGTTTAGTTAATACGTTAAAGCGTATTTGTACAAGTAGTGCAATAAGTAGTGCGGCTATTAATATGCCACGACCAAGGGAGAGCTGCGTGCGGGTCCTGAAAACAGGTAGGGTGATCATTTAATGAGACCACCTAGAAATTCCCCTATGCATCTGTGCTTCTTGCCGTCTTGGTGTATCTATCCTTCAAAAGGACCGGTGACCAGGCCGTCAGAAAAAGCCTGTGTGAAAGAAACCTGAAAATGGAAAAAAGAAAAGAAAAAGTGAAAGTATGTGTGTCTGGGGGAGGTCGAGCCGTATTATGGATCACAATCTAGTTATGCCTCCGTCTATGCCCATGGTATTTTGAGTGCGTAGTTACGCGCGGTACGAACGCCGCCGCTTGGTCGGGACTGGGACGGAGGCCGAATTGCTAGTTGAGCTCTTGACGAGCTGGGCTGTCCTGCTGCAGAGTAGTCCAGACTCACTTGACAGTGTCCGGGAGCTCGGCCGCCGAATTAAGGTTCTGCTTGAAAAGGCTGCTTTGTACTTTTGCTACTAAAGCCGCGGTGTGCTCCTCGGTACAGAGGGAGCGTTCCGTGTTTCCATTGACTGCTATGACACCGCGTGGTCCTGGCATCTTGAGCTTGAGATAGGCGTAGTGTGGCACCGCGTTGAATCGAGCAAATGCGGTTCGTCCAAGCAGTGCGTGATAGCCAATGCGAAAGGGGACGATATCAAAGATCAATTCTTCGCTTCGGAAGTTGTCCGGAGATCCGAAGACAACCTCTAGTGTGATTGAGCCCGTGTAGCGGGCCTCCACACCTGGTATGACTCCTTTAAAGGTAGTCTTTGTGGGCTCGATCCGTGATGGATTAATGCCCATTTTGCGCACTGTATCCCGATAGAGCAGATTGAGGCTGCTGCCCCTGTCCATGAGGACTCGCGTCAGTTGGAATCCATCAATTATTGGGTCGAGGACCAGTGCGGCTGAACCGCCATCACAGATACTGGTCAGATGATACCTGCGATTGAAGGTGATCGGGCATGACGACCATGGATTAAATTTTTGGGCGACTGGCTCTATCACATAGACGTCCCTGAGCGCGCGCTTGCGCTCCCTCTTGGGGATGTGGGTAGCATATATCATGATCACCGTTTTGACCTGAGGGGGAAACTTCTTCTGTCCCCCTGTGTTCGGTGGCCAGGGCTCCTCGTCATCATCCTTGCTTTGTGAACCCTTCTCCTTGTTCTTGGCATTTAACTTGCCGGCCTGTTTAAAAACCCAACAGTCTCTGTTGGTATGATTGGCTGGTTTGTCGGGGGTGCCGTGTATCTGGCACGGGCGATCGAGTATGCGGTCCAAGATGGATGAGCCCAAATTGTTCCTTTTGAACGACTTCTTTCGCTGGCCGGACTTGGAGCCACTGAATCCGGCGTTGACCACCGTGTCGTTGGTATTATCACCGTTGTTTCGACGCTTGTGTCTGTTGTGTCGGGGCTTGCCGTTGCTATTTCTGGCTTCCGTAGTGCCAGGTTCACTTGCATTGTTATTACTACGGGCTAGCCAGTTGTCTTCGCCCGCGCAAAAGCGGGTCATAAGTGCCGTAAGGGCTGCCATGGACTTTGGTTTTTCTTGGCAGAGGTGTCGCATGAGCCATTCATCCCGGATGCTGTGTTTAAAGGCCGCCAGGGCTTCGGCATCCAAACAGTCGACAATCTGGTTCTTTTTGGTTAGGAACTTAGTCCAGAATTTCCTGGCTGACTCTCCGGGCTGTTAAATTATGTGACTTAAGTCGTCGGCAGCCGGAGGTCGAACATATGTACCTTGGAAGTTGTCAAGGAAGGCCTCTGCCAAGTCCTCCCAGCTGCCAATGGAGTTTTCGGGCAGACTGTTCAACCAGTGCTGGGCTGGTCCTTTGAGTTTTCGCGGGAGGTATTTGATGGCATGGAGATCGTCGCCGCAGGCCATATGAATGTGAAGAAGAAAATCCTCGATCCATACCGCCGGTTCTGTTGTCCCATCATATGATTTGATGTTTACGGGTTTAAACCCTTCTAGGAATTCGTGCTCCATTACCTCGTCAGTGAAGCAAAGGGGGTGTGCGGCGCCTCTATATCGGGCCACATCGCGACGTAGCTCGGATGGAGTCCGTCTGCGGTTCTCGGCCCGGGCGTGAGTATGATTGTTGCGTCTAGCTAGGTTGCCGTTGTCGCATGTCGGGGCACGTCCCCGTGATCCATAGATCGATCTGTTCTGACCTGCTCTACTGTCCAAGTCCTGCCGCAGGTCATATGTATGTCCCCGAGCTGTTTTATCTCCGCCCTTACGGTGAGGTAGGGCGGGCTGGTGTTCGGCTTGAGTTGCCGCTTTGTCCCGACCACGTGGTGGTCGGTCAGCCGCGTTGCGTGATGATGGTACGGGCTCCAGCGCCTAGTCCTCGAACTGAGGTAGCAATTTGCGCTTCAGGTAACTTTTGGCTGGGCGCTTGAGGCCGTATTCCTCAGCTACCAGGACATCAGTCCATCTATTGTTGAGCAGATCTTGATCAGCTTGAAGCTGCTGCTGCTTCTTTTTCAGGCTCCTTGCAGTGGCTATTAGCCGACTCTTAAAGCGCTCCTGCTCGAGAGGTTACTCAGGCACGATAAAATCCTCGTTGCCAAGGCTCACCTCATCCTCGGAGAGCGGAAGATAATTATTGTCCTCCGAGTCTTCGTGTATGGCCTGTTCATCAGGGCTAACTTGCCCATCTTCCCGATCGTCCTATTTGGCAGTTTGCTCGTCGGGGTCTTCTTTGTCTTCGGCACTGTCTGGAGTGTTATCATCTCCTGTGCCGGTGTTTCTGTATTTTCTGTGGCGTGATTTAGAGCGGCGCCGCTGATGTCGGTGCTTTGGTTGTGTCTTAGGAGGTTCATCCTCAACTGGATCTTCCTTTTCATCGCCGCTATTCTCTTTGGGTGCATCCACCATGTATACGTCGTAGGAGGAGGTGGCCGTCCAACATCCGATCAACGGCGGGTTTTCGGCCCGCTCCTCTCCAGCATCGTCATCCATATCGTCGATGTCTTCGGAGCTGTAATCAAGCATGTCGGTTAAGTCTTCGACAGTGGCTATTAAGTGGGAGGTGGGTGGGAAGCAAAATTGCCCGTCACCAGCCCACGGCTCAAACCGTATATAATTCGGCTGTTAGTCCCCTGCTAAGGAGAGGGTTTTTAATGAGTTTAGCACATCGCCTAAAGGTGAGTGCCGAAAGATGTCCGCGGAGCTGAATTCGACGATTGATGTATGATCAAGCTCGATGTATGCGATCGCACGTGGTTCAGAACCTGTAGCCGGAAACAAGTACGAGGTTCCGATGGCACAGATTCTACCCGAGGTTGGGTATGTGTGCGGCTCCAATGCCGCTGAGTCTGCGGCTTCAGTGGTGGGATTGAGCTTCCCGCCCTCGGATGGCGCGATCTGCTCTAGATCAAGGGCCAGAGCGGTTACAGGCGCTATCTCTTGGGTGTGATCCAATGACAGATTTAAGTCGTGTTCATCGCGGTGGCAGGGAGCGGCTGCCGTGGGCGTGAATCCATCGAAAATCAAGTCTCCGCGGATATCAGCGACGTAGTTCAAGCTTCCAAATTTGACCCGATGGCTAGGGGCGTAGCTGTCGATCTGCTCTAGATGGCCAAGCGAGTTGGCCTACAGTGCGAAGCCGCCGAATACGAAGATTTGTCCGGGAAGGAAGACTCCCCCTGGACAACATTGTTGTAGATGATTGACGATGCCATCAAACCTTTTGGAGACGACGCAGCAGAACTCTCAATGAAAGCACCAATGTCGGTGTCAAAACCGACGGATCTCGGGTAGGGGGTCCCGAACTGTGCATCTAAGGTCGATGGTAATAGGAGACAGGGGACACGATGTTTACCCAGGTTCGGGCCCTCTCTATGGAGGTAATACCCTACTTCCTGCTTGATTGATCTTGATGAATATGAGTATTACAAGAGCTGATCTACCACGAGATCGTTATGGCTAAAACCCTAAAAGTCTAGCATGTATGATTATGATTGTCTGTCTATGGACTAAGCCCTCCGGTTTACATAGACACCAGAGGGGACTAGGGTTGTACAAAGTCGGTTATAGAGAAAGGAATCTTCATATCCAGACGCCAAGCTTGCCTTCCACGCAAGGAGAGTCCTATGCGGACACGGGAGAGAGCCTTCGGTCTCGCATCTTCACAGCCCATCAGTCCGGCCCACGTCATACAGTCCAGACGCCCGAGGACCCCTTAGTCCAGGACTCCCTCACCCTCGTAGACCAAAAGCAGAAGCGTTTGACAACGCGGTTGATGTAGTTGAACTTCTTCTCGTTTCGACCAATCAAGCACCGAACGTACGACACCTCCGAGTTCTGCACACGTTCAGCTCGATGACGTCCCTCGAACTCTTGATCCAGCAAAGTGTCGAGGGAGAGTTCCATCAGCATGAAGGTGTGGTGACGATGATGGTGAAGTGATCTGCGCAGGGTTTCGCCTAAGCACTATGTGAACATGACCGGAGGCATAAATTGTGGAGGGGGGCGCCGCACACGGCTTTCAATGTTTGTTGTGTGTTCTAGCAGTGCCCCCCTCATATATATAGGTTGGACGGGAGGAGAGGCAGCCAAGGGGGCGCCCAAGTAGGAGGAATCCTACTTGGGGTCCTCCCAGTTCGGCCTCCCCCCCTTCCTATTCCTATTCGGAGTAGGAAGGGAAGAAAGGGAAGGGGGAATCCTATTCCCCTTTTTCCATTCCTTCTCCAATTTGGCTAGCCCATATGGGGGGGGGGGGGCACCAGCCCCTTTGTGGCTGGTGTGTTTCCCCTCTCGGCCCATTAGGCCCATATAGCTTGCCGGGGGTTGCCCGGAACCCCTTCCGGTGACTCGATGCGTACCCGGTACCCCCAGAACACTTCCGTTGTCCGAATACTATCGTCCTATATATGAATCTTTACCTATCGACCATTTCGAGACTTCTCATCATGTTCGTGATCTCATCCAGGACTCTGAATAACATTCGGTCACCAAATCACATAACTCATATAATACAAAATCGTCATCGAACGTTAAGCGTGCGAACCCTATGGGTTGGAGAACTATGTAGACATGACCGAGACACCTCTCCGGTCAATATCCAATAGCGGAACCTGGATGCTCATATTGGTTCCTTCATATTCTATGAAGATCTTTATCGGTCAAATTGTAATGACAACATACATTATTCCCTTTGTCATCGGTATGTTACTTGCCCGAGATTCGATCGTCGGTATCTTCATAACTAGTTCAATCTCATTACCAGCAAGTCTCTTTATTCGTTCCGTAAAGCATCATCCCGCAACTAACTCATTATTCACCTTTCTTGCAAGGCTTATCATGATGTTCATTACGGAGAGGGCCCAGAGATACCTCTCCGATACTCGGAGTGACAAATCCTAATCTCGATCTATGCCAACCCAATAAACGCCTTCAGAGACACCTGTAGAGCATTGTTATAATCACCCAATTATGTTGTGAAGTTTGATAGCACACAAGGTATTCCTCCGGTATCCGGGAGTTGCATAATCTCATAGTCAAAGGAATGTGTATATGACATGAAGAAAGCAATAGCAATAAAACTGAACGATCAACATGGTAAGCTAACGGATGGGTCTTATCCATCACATCATTCTCCTAATGATGTGATCCCGTTCATCAAATGAAAACACATGTATATGGTTAGGAAACTTAACCATCTTTGGTTAATGAGCTAGTCTAGTAGAGGCTTACTAGGGACACGGTGTTTTGTCTATGTATCCACACATGTATCAAGTTTCCGGTTAATGCAATTCTAGCATGAATAATAAACATTTATCATGATATAAGCAAATATAAAATAACAACTTTATTATTGCCTCTAGGGCATATTTCCTTCAACACCGATGCCAGCTACCACTACCATCGATCGAATCTGGGCAAGTGATGCCAGATCTGCCGCCAGCTCGACCCCAGCCCGTGCCCGGGTGGACAACGGTGAGCTGCCTCACAACTGGGGCAGGGCCTCGCCGGACGGGCCACCACAACGCCCAAGGGAGGGAGCCGAAGCTGGGACTCGAATGCTGCCCCGCACTTCTCGCAAGCCCCGCGCTGCCCCGCATCTGCCAACACTACAAAAAAAGACACGCCCGTGACATTTTGGGCCGAATTTTTTTTCTGTCATGCTTATGACACTTTGAAAGGATCGAGAAGATGTGTCTAGAGGGGGTGAATAGACTCTAATCAAGAAAAGTTGCAGTTTTTAATTTCCTTTAGTTGATGTGAAGTTTGAGCACAAGTTTAAACATTCACAATACAAATCAAGCAAACATGCAAGCATACAAAGAGTATATGAGCAGCGGAAAGTAAAGCATGCAAGTTGCAAGAATGTAAAGACATGGGATTGGAGTGTGCAAACGCAATTTGTAGACACAGAGATTTTTTATCCGTGGTTCCGATAGGTGGTGCCATCGTACATCCACGTTGATGGAGACTTCAACCCACGAAGGGTAACGGTTGCGCGAGTCCACGGAGGGCTCCACCCACGGAGGGTCCACGAAGAAGCAACCTTGTCTATCCCACCATGGTCGTCACCCACGAAGGACTTGCCTCTTCGGGTGGAAGTGTAGGCAACCTCACTAGGGTAGATCTTCATGAAGTAGGCGATCTCCTTGCCCTTACAAACTCCTTGGTTCAACTCCACAATCTTGTCGGAGGCTCCCAAGTGACACCTAGCCAATCTAGGAGACACCACTCTCCAAGAAGTAACAAATGGTGTGTTGATGATGAACTCCTTGCTCTTGTGCTTCAAATGATAGTCTCCCCAATACTCAACTCTCTCTCATAGGATTGGATTTGGTAGAAAGAAGATTTGAGTGGAAAGCAACTTGGGGAAGCCTAGAGATCAAGATTTATGTGGTTGGAATGGAATATCTTGACCTCAACACAAGTGTAGGTGGTTTTCTCTCAGAAAATATGTATTGGAAGTAGGCATGTTCTGATGGCTCTCTCCACGAATGAAGAGTGGGTGGAGGGGTATATATAGCCTCCACACAAAATCTAACCGTTACACACAAATCACCAAATTCGGTGGGACCGATTCAGAGAACTCGGTCGGACCGATTTGGTTCATAATGTGACCGTTAGGAATTTCTGTGGGACCGAGTTGATAAACTCGGTGGGTCCGATGTGCTAGGGTTAGGGTAAATCCAAAACTCGATTTGACCGATTACTCAAACTCGGTGGGACTGATTTGGGTAATAAGTGAAACCGAATGTTGGCCAGGCAAACTCGGTGGGGCCGGTTGCAAATCTTGGTGTGACCGAAACTATTGCAACAGACAACAGAGAGTTTGCAAGCCCATCTCGGTGAGACCGAGATCCCATCGGTAAGACCGAAATGATTAGGGTTTCTGGCAGTGGCTATGTCAACTGAACTCGGTGGCTTCGAATAGAAAGAATCGGTGGGGCCGAGTTGGACTTTTTGGATTAGGACATATGTGGAAGTGAGAAAGTGGTTGAGAGCTTTGGAGCATATCACTAAGCACTTTGAGCAAGCAAGTCATTAAGCAACACCTCATCCCTTCTTAATAGTATTAGCTTTCCTATGGACTCAATGTGATCTTGGATCACTTAAAATAGAAAATGTAGAGTCCCGAGCTTTGAGCTTGAGCCAATCCTTTGTCCTTAGCATCTTGAAGGGGTTCCACATCCTCTTGTCCATGCCACTCCATTGTTGAACTTATCTGAAACATACTAGGTAGAAGCATTAGTTCAACAAGAGATATGTTGACATTAATTACCAAAATCACCCAGGGAGCACTTGTGCTTTCACACTTCTTTGACGATAATTGTGACAAATCCTGGTATCATCATAGATGTGGTGGGCTCCTACTTCTATGATAAATAATCATGACAGAAAATGGGCTTTTCCTCCTGGGCGGGCCGGAGACACAGCTGCATGACATTCTTTGTGCCGTCCATGACGGAAAAAATCGTGGTAGAAGCAAGGGCGAGAAAAATATCGGGGAGTTCCCGGTTACAGTGGGTCGTTGGGGGCCGAGCGATGTGCGTTTTTCTCGTACACGTACACGCATGTGTGCGAGGCATTGCGCTCTAACTGAACCCGAGTGAGGCGTTGGGCTCTAACTGAACCCGAGTGATTGCACTAGCTACATTACTGAACCCCGATCGATCCTTTGCTGTTAACTGAATCCGAGTGATTCCTTCGCTACTGCTGTTAACTGAAGCCAATCGATGCTGCCTCTGGATGAATAGTGAGCGTTGTTGGGGGGGGGGGTTGGATGAACAGTTCCCGGTGGGGGTTTGGATGAACAGGACCCCATGGTAGTAGAGGCCGTTGCCGCTGGATGAACATAACCCCGATCGAGCCGGTTGGGGGTGGATGAACAGGACCCCGTGGAGGGCTGGTTGAACAGTAGCTGGTGGAGGGCTGGATGAACAGTAGCCCATGGAGGGGTGGTTGAACAGGACCCAGTGGAGAGGGCTAGTTAAACAATAGCCGGTGGAGGAGCGGTGTAGGCTGGATGAACAGGAGCCCGTGGATGAACAAATGCAGTGGAGGTGGAGGAGGTCGACGGTGGATGAACAAGAGCCCATGGAGGCCGGGAGGAGGTCGATGGTGGAGATGAACAGTATCCCATGGAGTCCCGTTTTGCGCACGCCACACCCTCCCAATGAACAGGACCCTGTTTTTGACAGTAGCGCCCAACACAAGTCCGTTTCTCCGTTTTGCGGTACGCCACACCCCTCCCGATCAACAGGACCCCGTTTCGACCGTAGGAGGTCCAAGAGAAGTACTTTTCCTCCGTTTTGCGGTACACCAGACCCCTCCCGATGAACAGGATCCCGTTTCGACCCTGGCCGGTCGAACACAAGGCCGTTTCCTCCATTCTGCAGTACGCCAAGCCTCGTTTCAATCGGCTGTTCCATCCAAGCTGGTTGGCTCCCGATGAACACGACGTATTCCGTTACCTCGATGAACCGACGCATTCCGTTGCCTCCCCATGAACACGATGACATAGTTTCTCCGTTCTGACCCATCCATGTACACGAGCCCTGTAAGTGCATCTAGTGCCCCTTAGTGATTTTGGTGTATTGAAGACTTATAGGTTAAGTAACTAATGCGTTTGTGAGTGTACACAGGTCTACAAGTCTATGAGGAGTTTGATAATTACAGTGAAAGTCGACCCCTAAAAATGAAGTTCTTCAACTGAAGGCTTTGATATTCTGAAGACTTTCTGAAGACTTTGAAAGTGAAGAAATTGGTGTGACCTTGAAGACTTGGTATTCATTTGAGGAACATGAAGCGTGAAGACTCTTGTTTTTGTAGTTTCATTTTCTCTTTCCCGAGTCATAGGAAACACCGTACTGTTAAAGGGGGTTGAGGAAATACTAAGGAAAAATTTCCATTTGATGCTCAACTCAAAATCCTACACCTACCAATCCCTTGAGTGAAGCTTTTGGAAATCTCATACAGATTCAGTCAATTTCTTGATGTGAGACGAAGCTCTTACGTCACGAGAATTTGTTCGGACCGAGGAGTTAGGAATTCGCCAGGCGAATTGCCTACAGTGAGGAACATGATAGCCCCGAGGAATTTGATGTTCAAATTTCCGACCGTTCTTTGTCTTCTTGGCCACCTGTCCCAAATATCTTATCCACCTAACGGTCATATCATTGAAGGGCATTTATGTCTTATCATGTCGGGCTGCTCCCTAGGCTATAAATAGCCCCCTACAACCACTAGCTGGTTGGCTGCTCCGAAGAACTTGACACTTGTCATTTGAGAGCAACCCATCCTCCGAGGACTTTGAGTGAAAATCATCAAGTGAGGAAAACCCAAAACCAAACCCTATAAACCCAAAGTGATTGAGCATCATGAAGAAATTGATCCTGCGTGGATCCGACGCTTTTACCTTTGAAGACTGTGCTTCTTCCAGACGGTTAGGCGTCAAGGTCTAGAGCATCCAAGAGGAATTGTGGATCGCCGAGTGACCAAGTATGTGAAGGTTTGGAAGTCGCTGAAGACTTACCACGAGTGATTGGACGAGGTCTGTGTGACCTTAGTTCAAGGAGAATACGGTGAGGACTTGGTGTCCTCAGCTGCGTCTTTCGATGATTGGGTGTCCGGACTGTGTGTCCTCGAGTTTAAATACTCAACCGCTCCAACCAGACGTACAACCGAGACAACAGTTGGAACTGGTCTACCAAATCATTGTCTTCACTAACCTAACTGGTTCTATTTCCTCAACCCTTTCATTTCCTCATTCTTGTGTTGAGTGTTTGTTCATATCTGTGTTTGAAGACTTTGGTGAAGACTTTCTCAATTTCCTCGTTCAATTTCTTGATCCGTTGTCTTCATCTTGTGTTATCCTGTGATTACGCTTTACGTACTCTGTGATTGTCTTCATTTCATCATGATGACAATGCTTGTAATCTGTTATGCTTACTTCGAGTACTTATTCCGCTGCAAGTAGTTCTTCGCTAAGGAATTTCCTCACCGCAAATTCCTCGATGAAGAATTCATAAAATCGCCTATTCACCCCCTCTAGTCGATATAGCACTTTCAATTGGTATCGAGCAAGGTACTCCCTTGTTACGTGTGATTTTAGTTTAACCACCGGAGTTTTAGTTATGTCGACCGCGGGTATGATCAAGGTCTCGGCAGGGTGTCCTACCTTCGATGGGACGAACTACCCTCTTGGAAGAACAAAATGCGAATGCATCTTGAAGCCATTGACAACGATCTACGGTATGTTGTGACAAAAGGTGTTTCCTCGGTCACACCTTCTCCGAATGATGCTGATGTGAAGAGATTCAAGCAACTCGATTCTCAAGCGAAGAATATCATATGTGGCCATCGAGCAAAGGTCAATATGGAAGAGTGAGTGCTTTGGAATCTGCCAAACTCATCCGGGACAGGCTGTCCAAAGTAAATGAAGGTGTTTCAACTCAGCGTGACTCTCGAGTTGATGTTCTTCGAATCTCTTCAACCGCTTCAAAAGACTCGACAACGAAAATGTTCAACAAACCTTGATCGCTTCACCGACATCTCAAATGAGCTTCAAGCTTTGGGTGCCACCGACATCACCGACCATGAGGTGGTGAAGAAATTGCTAAGATCGCTTGATTCCTCATTTGATACTCCGCATCGATGATACAAGAATGAGCTGACTACAAGTCTCTTGATCCTGCTGATATCCTCGAAGGCTAAATACTCACGAGTTCGACTTCAAAAAGAGAGATCTCTATGGTTACGGCTATGGAAAACACGTGCCTCGAAGGCCAAGGCTGTGTCCGAATCGAGAGTGAAGACTCGGTAGTAGCCTAGGAGATCTGAAGAATTTGGCCAGAGCTAGCTTGCGCTCGTGAAGAAATTCCAGAAATTCTCAAGGCGTGGTCGCTTTGGAAAATCCTCAAGAAGCAGTGATTCCTCATCTAGTGACTATAAGAAGACTTTGTCACAAATGCAAGAAACCTGGTCACTATATCCAAGATTGTCCTCGATTGGGAAAAGGAATTAAAGAAGAAGAAGCACAAGGATTACAGTTACGATGGCGTGAAGAAGAAGAAGAAATCATCGAAATCTTCATCATCAAAATCCTCAAACCTTCTTCTCACAAGAAGAGCAGCTCCAAAAGGCTCGGGCATTCATTGGCAAGGAAATGGACTCTGAAGCTGAATCTCGAGGAAAATGAGGAAGAGGAGGAGTCGAAGAATCCGAATCTGGTGTGGCTAGTCCGGCTCTTGCCATCGCTTATGTTAGCAAGTCCATCTTCAACACTCAAGAAACTGACTCACCGACAAGCCCGATGAGGAAAATGATGACTACGCCCCACCTATTGCTTCATGGCAAAAGGTGCCAAGGTACTCAATTTCACCTCCTCTGAATCTAGTGAAAATGAATCGATGAGGATCTCAAGCCCAGCTACTCTAAACTTGCTAAGATTGCTATAAAACAACAAAGGGCTTTTGAAAAGGTTCAAAACATGCTAGATAAGAGTGATGATATGTTAGGTGAAGAAATGGATCGCACTCAAGCTCATTGAAAATCTTCAGAGACTTGATCTAGGCTTGACAACCTTCAAGGTCATCATAACACTCTCTTATCGATCATGAGAAACTTTCTTATGAATTTCTTCAAAGAAAGCAAGATCTTGAGAAGCTAAGAGCGAGTTATGAAGATCTTGTAAGGGCGCGATTCATTACTTGCTCAACAAATCAGCACCTCTCAAGAAGAATTTGTTCCTCCATGCTTAAAGTGCATTGAGCGTGAATCGCTAATTCTTCACTGAATGTTCAAATGCTTCAACTGTTACAAATTCTTCACCTGCCTCTGCTATCACTAATTCCTCATCGAGGACATTGCTAGTATCCTTGACGATGCAGGGATGAAGGAATTGTACATGACAGGCATGTACAAAAGCCTCAAAGGGCATCCGACTCTTTGTGATGTGCTTAAAAGCAGATCCTCAACAGAACCCTAGGAAAGAGGTATTGCCTTTGAGAGGAAACTCAATGCTGATGGAGCATCTTTGGAAGCTGGCGGTATCCCAAAACCTCATGGGTTGCTGCAAAGGGACCTCCAGTTGATCCATCTACCTTATCTGGTTTTACATGCGAATTTCCTCATTCTGCGATGAGTCATTTGACTCAACTATAAACTGTTCAAAAATCAGAATGGTGAAGTATTTGCTAGATATGTTGGCACTAAGCTGCGAGAGCGGTTCCCCTATGAAGAAAATCTGGGTTCCCAAGAAGTGCCTTGAAAGTCTTGGTGAATGTCCTCATGACACCACCTGTGAAGAATAGGAACCCCAGATCAAATTCTTCATATGGACCAAATTCTTCATATGGATCCAAGTCCTCATACGGACCAAATTCCTCACGTGGATCAAATTCCTCAAAAGGATCAAAGTCCTCATATGATTATCATCGTGCTAACAACTCATTTTTGAGGTAGAGCTAAGGGCTATGAATATGTGCATTATTCTTCAAACCAATATGTTCATAAGTCCTCGAAGAATTTCTCTGCTTATTCATATGCTTACCCTAACCCCTCTTATGTGAAGCGAAATGGTTTGGCTTCTATGCCACCATTCTCGTATGGTGCTTTCATGAGTGATGAACTCTTTGCCACCCCTGAGATGTGGGTGGTGAAGAAAAGAACTAATCTCTTCTCTGAGGTCAGGTCTCGGGCGTGCCTTAACGTCTGAAGAATTTCTTTGAGGGCACGACAATTTTCTGAAAGGACGAGCTAATCATGATGAAATGAACTTTCATTTCACACGTCCTCATCTTGCTTATCTGAATCTTGGTGATGAAATTCATCGATGAACTTGATATCATATTCTTCATCGATGAAGTATATGAGATCGTAAGTTATACTAATTCATCTGCAGGATGATCAACCCAAAACCACCGAGTGGGTTCTCGATAGTGGATGTACAAATCACATGATTGGTGACAAGAATCTATTGATGGATGCTACCTTATCACCGTCACATCCAAGCATATCATCTTTTTGACAAAGGCAAAAGTCGGTATTGGGACTTGGTAAGGTTGCTATCTCTAAGGACATGCACATGGACAAAGTCATGCTTGTTGAGTCTTTAGGATATAACCTCATGTCGGTCTCAATGCTTTGTGATCTTGATATGGTTGTTATCTTTGGCAAATATCGTTGTGTTGTGATTATGGAAGATGACAATTCCAAAGTCTTCGAAGGCTTTAGGAGAGGAGACTTGTATATTGTTGACTTCTCTACAGGTCCACAACCAGCCGTGTGCCTACTTGCAAAAGCTTCAGAAGGCTGGCTATGGCATCGACGACTTGGTCACGCAGCATGAGGAATTTGCACACGCTTGCGAAGAAGAAGCATGTCATTGGCATTGAGAATGTCAAATTCCTCAAGGATCACTTATGCGAACTGTGAAGCTGGAAAAATGACCAAGGCCAAGCATCCAGTGAAGACTATCATGACCACTACTCGCCCTTGAATTGCTTCACATGGACCTCTTTGGTCCCAATCATTATTCAGGTGTCGTTAATGAAGCATCACTATATGGCTTTGTTATTGTTGATGATTACTCTCGTTACACATGGGTACACATTGTTACTTACAAAAATCAAGTGGAAATCTTCAAGCGATTTTCCTCGAGGGCTTCAACCAACTTTGGTGTGAAGATCAAGCACATCGGGAGTGACAATGGAACTGAGTTCAAGAATTCGGTCTTGATGACTATCTTGATGAACTTGGTATTACTCATGAGTTATCTGCTCCTTATACTCCTCGGCAAAATGGCGTCGTGGGCGCAAGAACAGAACTCTTGTTGAGATGGCTCGCACTATGCTTGATGAATACAAAGCGCCTAGTCGTTTCGGATTGAAGCAATTGACACTGCGTGCCACATCATCAACAGAGTATATCTTCACAAATTCTTCAAAAGACTGCCTATGAACTCCTCACGACAAGAAACCTAATGTAAGTTATTTCAAAGTCTTGATTGCTAAATGCTGGATTAGAGATCCTCACCACACCTCTAAATTTGCACGAAAGCACATGAAGGTTTTATGCTTGGTTACGGAAAGGACTCGCACACCTCTGAGTCTTCAACATCGCTCTTCACAAGATTGTTGACACTTTGTAGATGTGCGGTTCGATGAAACTAATGGCTGCAAAGAGAGCACCTACCTTCGTGTTAGATGAACCAGCACCGAGGATTCTATCAGGTTCAAGGCAACCGAGGATGTCATTCCTCATGAAGAAACTGCTGAAGAATTCATTCTGTCTGTGAAGAACGTCGAGTGATGCACTGAAGATAATTTGAAGAAAATGGTGCTTGAGGAAAATGATCAAATTCCTCGAAGACAACCAGCTCATCCTCGCGTTGCAAAAGAAGTGCAAGTGGAGAAGATCATCGATGACATTAAAGCGCGAGTCCTCTCACTCGCTCAAAAGCTTCACATTTATCTAACTTTTGTGGGCACTATGCTTTTGTCTCTATCACAGAGCCCACTAAGGTAGATGAAGCATTTCGGAGCCGGTGGATTCAGGCCATGCAAGAAGAATTACATCGATTCGAGCTCAACAACGTCAGGGAACTGGTCAAGCGTCCAGATCCTCGCAAGCATAATATCATTGGCACAAAGTGGATCTACCGCAACAAGCAAGATGAAAATGGTCTTGTGGTGAGGAATAAGGCACGACTAGTAGCTCAAGGCTACACGAGTTGAAGGAATTGATTTCGATGAAACTTTTGCACTGTTGCTAGACTTGAGTCTATTCGCATATTACTCGCCTATGCTAACCATCACAATATCACTTTATATCAAATGGATGTGAAAAGTGCATTCCTCAATGGTAAGCTTGAGGAAGAAGTATATGTTGCTCAACCCCGGTTTTGAAGATCCAAAGAATCGACAAAGTCTTGAGACTCAATAAGGCCCTCTATGGCCTCAAGCAAGCCCCTCGGGCGTGGTATGATACATTGAAGGAATTCTTCGTGAAGAATGGCTTCACACCCGTTCACTCGATCCTACTCTCTTTACTAAATCTTATGATGGTGAACTGTTTGTGTGCCAAATATATGTTGATGATATTATCTTTGGCTGTCTTGACCAACGTTATAGTGATGAATTTGCCTATATGATGAGTGAAGAATATCAAATGTCTATGATGGGAGAGTTGAAATTCTTCTTAGGTCTTCAAATTAAATCAACAACACAATGGCATATTCATATCTCGGAGAAATACCTCAAAGATGTCTGAAGAAATTGGCATGCAAGATTGCAAAGGTGTCAAAATTCCTATGCCCACAAATGGCCATCTATGCAATCGATGAAAATGGTATTGACTTGATCACAAGGTATACCGCTCCATGATTGGTTCTTTATTGTACTTATGTGCATCTAGGCAGATATAATGCTTAGTGTTTGCATGTGTGCCCGATTTCAAGCTACACGAAGGAATCACACCATAAGGCTGTGAAGCATATTCTTGATATCTAGCTCACACACCAACACTAGGATTATGGTACCCCAAGGGCTCTACTTTTGATCTCATTGGATATTCGACTCGACTATCTGGTGATCGTGTGGACCGCAAGTCAACATCTGGTACTTGTCATTTCCTCGGACGATCTTTGGTGCATTGGTCCTCGAAGAAAGCGAACTGCGTATCACTTTGTCATCTGCGGAAGCTGAATACATTGCTGCTGGCTCGTGTTGTGCTCAATTACTATGGATGAAGCAAACCCTCAAGGACTACGGCATCAACGTGAAGAATGTGCCTCTCTATTGTGACAATGAGAGTGCCATCAAGATTGCTCACAACCCAGTTCAGCACTCGAAGACAAAGCACATTCAAATTCGTCATCATTTTCTTCGTGATCATGTGTTGAAGGCGACATCTCCATCGAAAGCACGTGAAGACGAAGAACAGCTAGCTGATATCTTCACTAAGCCCTTGGATGAGAAGAGATTTAGCAAGTTGCGGTGTGAGCTAAATATCTTAGAATCTTGAATGTTCTTTAAAGGACACACATCCTAACACTTATGCAAAATTGATGACTTAGATGTGCAACACATGAAGAAGCGTTTTCTTCAATCAATGAAGAATAACACTCTAAGTGTGAAGAAATTAATGAAGAATTTGATTCTCGAGAACCCTCGACAATTGTACGCGGTGTCTGAAATCATCATTCTTATCTGGTGGGTCACGCCACCACCAAAGTTGAAAATCTTCAATTTGAGTTTTCCTCGTTTTGAAATTCTTGAGTTTTCAAATTCTTCAACTTTGCAAAATCTTCACTGTTTCGTCGTCTTTCTTCATTATATATATATATATATGGGTTTATGTCCTCTACAACATTCACTTATGGCTATTTCTTCAAGTCGCTTTTTCTGCTAAGTGAATGTGATCGGACCCTTTCCCCTCTATGCTATACTCAACCCAATCCATTCACAAATTCTTCATGTGCGTTCTACTTTGAAACTCGTTCAAAATCTTCACTGTGTCCTTGACAGCTGAAGAAATTGCAACGGAACTTTTAAAACGAATCTTATTCAAACCTTCGTTTTTACCGCTCAAACCGTTCCGCATCCCACGATGCATTATTCTATTCACCCACGATCGAACACGATCTCCACTACACAGTACGTGGGTGACACATGTCGTGAGAAGGGAAATGGTCAGGGGCATGTTCGTCCTAAATCTTCGGGCGATCCGTTTTTCACCGGGTCTATAAATACCCCTCTCCCCTTCCTCACTCTTTTACTCTGCTCGACCTCTCTCTCCCGCTCGAGCTCCTCAAAACCCTAGCGCCGCCGCTACTCCATCGTCGCCGGTGAGGAAAAGCTTCACTGCCTTGACCTCTTCGCCGACGTACTCGCGCCGACCGTGGAAAATCTTCACTCCGCCGTCGCCGTAGCTGATTTCCTCTGCCAAGTTAGGGCGTGGAAGATCTGAACGGACAAACTTCCCAACTGTTCTTCTCAGTTCGTCGTGTTCTTCACTTCGGGTAAATTAAAAGTTACTTTTATTACTCGCTTTGATTCTCAAATCTTCTTCAAATTCTTCAAAGGTGTTTATTCTTCAAATTCTTCACACATATGAACACCTCAAATCTCTTGATTCGTTTCTCTAAGCAATGATTTTCTTCAAGATTCCTCAATTGTGTGGATCCTCGATCTATACAACTCTGGAACCTAAGACAAAGAACGCTTAGTGAAATTCTTCAAGGCTCATCTGGTCAAAATCCTCAAAACTTGTTTTTTAAAACCTTCTGAGAACGCATATGACCTCTCCAAATTCCTCGCACCTATACTCTGTTCACAGGTACAAATGTCCGCTGCTGAATCCCTAGGTTCTCATCAACTTAACTCATTTGCAGCGTTCCTCGAAGAAAAACTGCACACTTCTTCAGAGAACTCAATTGTTCAATTTCCTCAAGCTGAAGAAAATGGCGAGGCGGTAAGAAGAAGCCGCAGAAGGGAGGAAAGAAACACGAGGTTATGACAGCGTTTGAAATCCACGAGGAAATATATGCTGACTATTGCACTCCGGATGAAGAAAGCAAAAATCAACGCAAGGTGCGTATTCGGAAGATTGAGCGGAGATGGGCACGGGAATGGAAGGAATACAGATATGTAACTCCTAAGTACATGAAGAAATTCGCTCTAATCCTCCATGCCCAAGAGCTCCTTTGGCACTGGCCAAGTAGCTGATCCCACAAGCATCAAGCGAGGTGAGGACTTTCACGATGAATGGGCTAAGCGTCAAGCAAAGTTGGCAAAGCAAGCAAAGGAAGCGGTGAAGAAATTCAATGAGGATTCTGCTGCTGCATCACATTGAGGTCTCGGTCAAACCGAGAAATCAATGCAAAGAAGCCTGCTAATAAGCCAAGTGCTTCATCATCTGCACCCTCACGGCCAAGTTCCTCAAGAGCACCTTCCAAGCAATTTCCTCACTGCTTGCCGTTCCACCAAAGTCCTCAACAGCTCCGTCAAAACCTTGAGTTCCTGTGCACCTGGCTACTTGTCAAAGGACCACTGGTTTCTCAATTGCCTCAGGCATTTCTACAAGTTCCTCAGCTGCTCCCATTTCTTCATCTGGCCCGACTCAGTTGAAGACCAAAGCAACAGCTGGACGAGGTCCTCGGCCTAGTCCAAGGACGAAACAAGTTGTATTTCATGTACCATCTGACGATGAGGCATCTGATGAAGAACTTGAAGAAATCATCAGAGACCGTCAAGTGAAGGCCGCTAGAGCCAAAGGTACATCTGTACCACTGCTATTGGATCCGAAGAAAGTCCTCGACTTTATTGATCTCTGGCACAATGATCCCAATACCCCTCTGCTCGATCTTCATCGACACTGGTCAAAGTCATGCGTTGACTCACTTCATCATTGAAGAAAATGGAAGTTTGAGAAGGCGAGGGAAATCAAAAGGCTCAATACAGGAAGGAGAAGTTCCTAAAGAAAAGCGTTGTCAAGATGACACGAGGAGCTTCTCAAGGTCCAAACGAAATTCAAGACCTCGGCAAAACTTGATTCCTACTATGCTGATTGGCAAGGAGCCAAGACCAGATAAATCAACTGACGAAGAAATTCACAAGTGTTGCTGCCCAATGCAACATGAAATTCCTCAGGTGGAGCCTCGGCTCAGCCTATTGAAGAAAATGCCAGCACCACTGATGACGTTCAACTGCTGAAGAAAATGCTAATTCAGGGCTGATGATCCCATCCCGGCCCGAAGAAAACTGCCAGGCACCCACTAGTGGTGCGCTGAAGAAATTGCTCAAGACAGAGGCTGCATCAGTTGCTCTGAAGAAACTGCACCAAATTCCTCGGCTCCTCCTGCACCAACTCCAACTCCAATTCTTCCATCCGCTTCGATGTGAAGAAAACCAAGGCTGCTGAGCGAGCTGCTGTGAAGAAAAGGAAAGCATCATTGCGTCAGATTCTTGATTGCGAAGAAAATGAAGCCAATGACCAGCTCATTTGAAAACCCAATTGATGTTGTTCCAATTTCCTCCATACCATCAAAGGAAGTTGTTCCTTTTGGAGAAGACTATGAGATCCCAATCGGATCGATGAAGAACATCAATCTGCTGCTTCGTCGAGAGAAAATTGATGAAGAAATTGAAGTGGAAGCAATCCCTTCAACCCCATTATTTCCTCATCGAGACCATGAAATTCCTCAAGCTGGTCTTGAGAAATTGAAAATGAAGATGTGGATATTGGATGCACCACTCCGGTGATAAATGATGACTTTTGGGAAAGTCGGCATCCCAATACTCCTCTCTTCACCCGCTCCAACAAGTTCCTCACTCTCCTGCACAAACAGTCCAAATGGACTCGAAGAAAATCAACCCACTGGTTACGTGCATGAAGAAATTCCAGCCACTAGTCTTGATGAAACTCTTGCTTCTTTGCTAATCCTCGGCACTTTTGTTGAGGAACAAGGAATTCCTCGGTGAAGAACCTGAACTTGTGATTCTGAGGTGGTGATGCAACTCATCGACACCCTCTGCCCAAGCAAAAGAATCCGTTCTCAACCAAGCAAAAGTTCAAGGCTGAAGATTTCTTTGCCGAGCACGTGTTCTTCATTGAATATAATCCTTATGATTACGCTCGCATTAGGAAGAAGCGCTTACGGACTGCCACCAAGCCAACTTCTATTCCTCGGTGCTTTTCAACAAGGACAAAATCTTGATCATGCTCATATTCCTCATGTGGATATGGAGTCATTTGCCGGAGCTTTGAGCCGATCCTCGGTGTTCTTCACGGACGCAGGACTTCTAAACTTCTGCCGATATTTGTGGTGGAATGAAGAGCTAATTCTTGATTCTATGCAACCATGCACATCACGGAGGCGAAGGCGTAAATTCATGGGTCTTAGATTGGATGGTGAAAACACTCACTACAAGGCACCAAGCAAGTGAATTGCCGTGCCCTACCACTCGATCCTCCGCTTGATGGTGCACGTCGTCTCTATGAAGAAAAGAACTTTCAAATCACTATATGCAAGTCTTGATGAAGCCTTTGAAGCCAAGGCAGGCCCAAGAACCAAATTCCTCGTCAAGGAATTATTATATGTGCCTCGGACAGTCTATCGAATTCAGCGAAGACTATGAGTCCTATCAAAGGCCACGACTCGAACGATGAAGAAGTCGTTGGCATCATGAAGAATATGCTTTTCAACATCATCCATGGCGTTCCCGTCAATTTCCATGATTTCTTCATGAGGACTCTGGCTAACATTGCCATGTCACCTTTTGAGCTGAAGCCTTATGCGCCTTGGATTATGAGATTCATCAGGTCAAGGTCTTCACTAAATTACAAGGCTGATACTTTGAACCACTGCAGCTACTTGCCCCCGATTGAAGTCCTCAAACGGACAATTACCTCGGTGATGACAAGGGCAAGGCTCTTTGCTGTGATAGATGAAGGCATTCGTCCATTGGATGGACAGTTTCATAAGCGACATCCTACTCCACCAATGATGACTCGCCACACATGACTCGGAAGCAAATACCTCGGTCAAGCAAAGTCCTCAAGCTCTGCACCGTGGTGATGGTGATCGTGAATTACTCCTCGGTCTTCATCGGAAGGTTGATCGCAATCATAAGTGGGTCAAGCGTCGGTTTGGTACTCTTCTTTACAACATGACCTCAACACACAATGCGGTGAAGAAAAACCACTACTACCTTCATGAAACCTTCAAGCGCTTTGGGCTGTTCTTTCACATGTCTACAGTGAAGAAGAACTGGCTTCAATGGGACTCAAGGAAGAATTTGACTGGTCTGCACCTCCTCCGAAGAAATTCAAGAAGGTCAAAGTTCCTTCCTTGGTGGCCAGCTCCTATTCTTCATCTCGCAACATTGATGAAAATGAAGATTTGGAAGACACTGCTGCTGGTCCTACTTCAACAAACAACCCCAACAATGCTGGCGCTCCGTCTTCAACTTGAAAATCTTCACGAGCGTTAGTCCTCAGTTTTGATCCTTTTGGTCATTTGATGACAAAGGGGGAGAAATTTGAGTTAGTCTTCAAGCGGGTCTAGTTTTTGTCTATATACAGTATTTTATTAAGTTACAACTCTCGTTCTTCTGAAACCTTTTATTGGATCGAGTTGTAATCTTAAACCCGATGGTGCTTTGATACTTTTGATGCATTATGCTCTTGCTCTATGCTCTGATTACAGTAGTTATGCTCTGATTCTCGTGAGCCCCTTGAAAATCTTCATAGCAAATCATTTTGGCCTTTGGGCTCTGGTACTCTTGATGCGTTACATTGCATAACATCAAGCACCATATTTCATCATGCATTTCAAATTCTTCATACTATATGTTAAATGCGTGTATGAATTACAAGATATAGGGGGAGATCTCCATGATTCATTTCTTCAAATGTGCATTGCCTCAAAAGCAAATTCCTCACTATGCACATCTTGAGGGAGTTCTTCTATATCTTGCAATCAAATCCTCATTATCAGTATTTACACTTCATATGTTTATCCCGTTGAAAACTTAACCTATGTTGTCATCAATCACCAAAAGGGGAGATTGTAAGTGCATCTAGTGCCCTTAGTGATTTTGGTGTATTGAAGACTTATAGGTTAAGTAACTAATCGTTTGTGAGTGTACACAGGTCTATAAGTCTATGAGGAGTTTGATATTTACGGTGAAAGTCGACCCTAAAAATGAAGTTCTTCAATGAAGACTTTGATATTACGAAGACTTTCTCGAAGACTTTGAAAGTGAAGAAATTGGTGTGACCTTGAAGACTTGGTATTCATTTGAGGAACATGAAGCGTGAAGACTTTTGTTTTCGTAGTTTCATTTTCTCTTTCTTGAGTCATAAAACACCGTCTTTGTTAAAGGGGGTCGAGGAAATACTAAGGAAAAATTTCCATTTGATGCTCAACTCAAAATCCTACACCTACCAATCCCTTGAGTGAAGCTTTTGGAAATCTCATACAGATTCAGTCAATTTCTTGATGGATGAGACGAAGCTCTTACAGTGTTGAGAATTTATTCGACCGAGGAGTTAGGAATTCGCTTGATTCGAATTGCCTACGATGAGAACATGATATACGAGAATTTGATGTTCAAATTTCCGACCGATTCTTTATCTTCTTGGCTTGACTGTCCCAAATATCTTATCCACCTAACGGTCATATCATTGAAGGGCATTTATGTCTTATCATGTCGGGCTGCTCCCTAGGCTATAAATAGCCGCCCCTACAACCACTAGCTGGTTGGCTGCTCGAGAGAACTTGACACTTGTCATTTGAGAGCAACCCATCCTCCGAGGACTTTGAGCTGAAAATCATCAAGTGAGGAAAAACCCAAAACCAAACCCTACAAACCCAAAGTGATTGAGCATCATGAAGAAATTGATCCTGCGTGGATCCGGCGCTTTTACCTTTGAAGACTGTGCTTCTTCCAGACGGTTAGGCGTCAAGGTCTAGAAACATCAAGAGGAATTGTGGATCGCCGAGTGACCAAGTATGTGAAGGTTTGGAAGTCGCTGAAGACTTACCACGAGTGATTGGACGAGTCTGTGTGACCTTAGTTCAAGGAGAATCGGTGAGGACTTGGTGTCTGAGCTGCGTGCTCGATGATTGGGTGTCGGGGACTGTGTGTCCTCGAGTTTAAATACTCAACCGCTCCAACCAGACGTACAAGCTGAGACAACAGTTGGAACTGGTCTACCAAATCATTGTCTTCACCAACCTAATCTGGTTCTATTTCCTCAACCCTTTCATTTCCTCATTCTTGTGTTGAGTGTTTGTTCATATCTGTGTTTGAAGACTTTGGTGAAGACTTTCTCAATTTCCTCAGTTCAATTTCTTGATCTGTTTGTCTTCATCTTGTGTTATCCTGTGATTACGCTTTACGTACTCTGTGATTGTCTTCATTTCATCATGATGACAATGCTTGTAATCTGTTATGCTTACTTCTGAGTACTTATTCCGCTGCAAGTAGTTCTTCGCTAAGGAATTTCCTCACCGGCAAATTCCTCAGTGAAGAATTCATAAAAATCACCTATTCACCCCCCCTCTAGTCGATATAACGCACTTTCAAGCCCTGGTTGTACGTATGCGCGAGTAGGCGTTCGAGACCCTGCCCGTATGTACGTACGTGACCGTATTTACTTTCTTGTACCCTGGCTGTACGTACGTGTACATGCTACGTGCGCACCTCTACTACGACACGTATGCGCCTATTCTACGACATGTGCCCTTCCTTACACGGCCACAGTTCATCGCTGCAGCATGCAGACAAACCGATTGTATGTACGTACATGTTCGTGACCAGAATGACAACGCTACGTACGTGTAACACCCCCGGTGTAATGATGCTACAGTAACCCCTGGGGTTAAGTTAATTGTTTTGCTAAACATGTGCCTGATTATTATTGTATCATGCTCTTTCACATTCCAGTTGAATTCAAATTCAAACTCTGTGTGAAATTCAAAATGCTCAGACATGAACACAAAAATGTTCATCATGTGCCAAATAATCCACAACTAATATTGGTGGTGAACCAACATTTTGCAAAAGGTTTAAGTGGCCTAAGCTACTTAAGCGTGACCTAAACAATAAATTGAATGCCCTTTTAATTTATAAAATTGGCAACTATTCCAAAAGCCTCCCACCCTTTTTGTGGCGATTGCAATATACTTCTTTGAAATTATTTAGGCCAATGGCATAATTTTTGCAAAATCTTTATTGGCTAAAAAGAAAAGGCAAAAGCTGCTGGAAAAAAAAAGGAAAGCAAAAAAAAAGGGAAAGGGCGAGCCCTGGCCTCCCATGGGCTTGGCCCACCCAGAATAGCCCAGCCCAGGCTAGGCAGCCCCTCCCCCTGTAGTCTTCCCCTCCTCCCTTGTCTGCGGCGACCAGCGCGCGCCGCCGCCGCCGAACCACCTCGTCGGCCCACGCCGCCCTTCTGACGCGCCCGTGAGAGAGATAAGGGTAGCCCGGCGCCTCGGGCTCCCTCCCACTCGCCCACTTGCCCCCTCTCCCCAGATCCAGCTCTCTCCTCTCCCTCTCCTTCGTTGGAGAGAGAGACCGGCCTGTGATCGCCGCTGTTCTCCGTCGTCCTCGTGGCCACCGACCGGCCTTCGCCTCGCCGACGTGCCCCCAGGCGCTGCCTCGACCTCCACATCCGCCCCGCCGAGCCGCACGGACCGGGACTGCCCCGCCGCACCGCCACTCATCACCGGCCTTTGCGCAATGCCGATCCGGCGAGGTCCCGAACCCCCGCCGCCTCCACTCATCACAAGCGCGATTCCGGTCACCCCGCGTCAACCGACCTCACCGCCGCGGCAGCAGGCTCTCCCGTTGAGCAGCGCGCTTGCGCCCGTGTTGGCCCCGTGTAAGCGAATCCCGGCCGTCTCCGGCGTCGTGCCACCGCGGGAGAGGTTGCCGGAGCCTTCTCGCGCTGCCGGCGTGGCGGTAAGGCCACCACAGGTCCTTGCCGGCCAGCCCCGCGAATCTGTTGACTAAGTTGACTCAGTCAACTTTGCTGACTGGGCGTCCCTTGTCAATGACAGGCGGGCCCCACTCGCTAATTAACTTTAGTGTAATTTAAATTGGTAAATTAACCTAAGCAGCACTTGACACAGGGCCCCCCCTTAATTAGCTTCGGCTTAAGTAAAATGAACTCATTTAGCTCTCTCTATGACATGTGGGTCCCGGTGGACCCCTGGTCGATTGACCTTGTCGGTGAGTACATTGACTGCTGGCGTCATCAACTACGTCATGCGATGTCATATTTCTATTTTTGTTAATTTAGTTAATTCGAATATTGTTTAAACTTTAAAATTCATAGGAATTAAACCGTAGCTCGAGATGAAAATGTTTTCTATATGAAAGTTGCTCGAGAAAAATCCAGCGAATCCGAATCGTGGTCCGTTCATCATCACATGCCCTAGCATGCTGAACATGGAACCTTCCCCTCTTTTCCTTGTCAGGAATCCACCTAACGTCGAGAATTCACCCTCGGATGTTTCCCCCTTAAATGCATAGCGTGTAGTACCGCGTTAGAAACACGCCTAGCGCTACATATCGTCATGTCATGCTTAGTGTTACCTCTGTTTGCTATGTATTTCTGTTTCTTCCCCTATTCTCTCCGGTGACCCGAGGGCGTGATGCCCGGTGATCGACTCGTCACCGGCGACTCCTCCTTGCCCGAGCAACCAGGCAAGCCCCCCTTTGATCATCTCGTTATCGCCCATTCCATTCTCTCATGCTTGCATTAGGTTTTGCTACTGTTATTGATTGCTCTATTACGATGCATAGCTTTGCTTTTGTAACTTTCTTTGTTGTACCTTACACCTTATCCTAAAGCTGCTTAGTATAGGTTGTAGAGATCCATCGGTGACCCCCACTTTGTCCATTGCCTTGTTGAATAATCGAAGACCGATCAGCGGGATCGAAGACCAGACCCGACACCGCACATCACTTCCCTTAGTTGCTCGACACTCTTGGGTTACTATCGAGTCTGGGGTGAGACCTCATCGGCGCCGATGTTAACCTGTAGGGTAGTTATTGATCGTGGTCGCCGAGGTGATTTCCTCTTTAACTACTTACGATCACGACTACGTGGTGCAACCCCTCAAGTGTGGACCTCGGTGAATCCTCTTCGTTCACCTTGATGATTACATCAGTGGAATTCACGGAGTGATTCCTAGGGCTTTCCCTTGATGTTTAGACACATAGTTACTATGATTACTATGACTTTACCTGAGCCATGTTACTAAAGGCGGGTTAGACCACGAGGTGTACCAGCGAGCTTAATTGCGAGTGATGTGGAGCAGGTTGACACTGGAGGGTGCCAGAGATAATTACGGCGTGGCGGGCATTCCTAGCCCTTGCCGCAAGTCCTCGAGATGGAAGCAGAGGTCACCTCTTTCGTGAGTCTCTGCTTGTTACCGCGCATTCCTAATCCAATATTTGATCCGAGGGGCCTCTGGCCTAATAACACTAACCATCACGTGGGCATAGTATGGGCGTTCTGCGTTGTATACATCAGCCGAAGCTTAATAGGCGTCGTGGCCGGGCTTGCGCGGGTTGGACTGCGTGGCGCTTTGCCTTGTTGAAGGAGGTAGCTAGGTCTGCTCACCGGCTGCCACATAGCGTCTTGGGAGTTCGGGAGATGGCCCATGACCCACAGGGGCATAGGTTCGATCCGTCTTGGCCTCTCTATTAAGCCTAGGTCGGGTTGCGGCGTATTGTTTGGCGAGGCGGGCATGACCAGAAAGTGTGTCGGCGGAGTTAAGCGGCGTGGTGGGTAAGTTGGTGCACCCTGCGGGGAAAACATCTGTCGATAGCCTGTCCCTCTGATAGCGAGGCACTTGGGTTAATATCGATCGATACAACTAGGCTGGATACTTGTGATGAGGCGGATGGTGATGAGGATTTGATTGTGATGATAACGGATAGTATGGCTCAGGGATGCCTTTCTCGCGGGAGTCGAGAAAGGATCTCCGGCGAGTTGATAACACTACTACTTTACTTTATGCTACTCTACTCCTTCCGGTTCTTTGCAAGATGGTGGTTTCGAAGATGCTAGTCTTCGATAGGACTAGGCCTTCTCTCTATTACGGCATTTACGCAGCCAGTCCACATATCTGACCTTCCTTTGATAATGTTGCATATGTAGTGTAGATCCTTGCTTGCGAGTACTTTGGATGAGTACTCACGGTTGCTTTGCTCCCCTTTTCCCCTTTCTTCTTCTTTCGGTTGATGCAACCAGATGGCGGAGCCAGGGCGGATGCCTCCGCCGATGCTTACTACTACGTGGAGGCCGCCGATGACCAGGAGTAGTTAGGAGGCTCCCGGCAGGAGGCCTTGCCTTTTCGATCGATGTTGCTTTTGTGCTAGCCTTCTTAAGGCAAACTTGTCTAACTCATATACGTACTCGAGATATTGTTGCTTCCGCTGACTCTTGTGTTTCGAGCTTATGTATTGAGCCCTCGAGGCCACGGCTTGTAACATAAAGCTTGTATTATTTTATTTTGTGTCTAGAGTTGTGTTGTGATATCTTCCGTGAGTCCTTGATCTTGATCGTACACATTTGCGTGTATGATTAGTGTGCGATTGAATCGAGGCGTCACGAGTTGAGTATCGAGCCGATTGCTGTAGGTAGCCCCTTTCCAACTCCTTGCGAAGTTGAGTCTAATCACCGAAAAACTTTTACTAACATTGGCTGTGTGGCTTACGGTCCCACGTCGCCATTGGGTGGTATTAGCATCTTTACTCCTCGTCTATACTCGGGACTATGAACTCTCTTCTACTCGGGTTAAGCGAATTTACTAACATTAGGATCCGTGACCACATTCACCCGAAGTTGGATAAAGCCATAGTTATTCCTTAGAATAGCCTCTTGAATAGTACACACACATCGTGTTGACTACGAAGTGGAATCCATCGTACATCTTTCCTTATGCATGTTTCATCATGAATGATCCTTGTCTTTGCAAATGCTCAATGCTGAACTACCCCTGTTACATGTTAGCGGGATGGTTAGACCCACTGGTGCGTGGCCGTGGTGCCAATGATCCACCACCGCCTGAATTCTTTCTTTGGAATGATGCAACAGTTTGAGTTGAATCGCCGGTTCTTGGAAGGAATGATGGCTCCGTTTCCTCGTCGAACATGAATCAACAGCCAGCCCGGTAACTCTGCGGGACTTCATGCGCCTCAACCCAACTATCTCGCAGCTCAACTCAACCCCTTGATGCGATGGTAGCTCCGCGACATCACGTATGAAATGGAGTACGCTAGTGTGGCCCTGCCGACTATGTCACCTTTGCATCTTTCTTTACGAAGGGTCCGCTGCTCAATGGTGGGACAGCCACAGGCGTACCCTACCTCTTGGAGCGTTCATTACTTGGCGGATTTCCAAGCTGCCTTCCGTGCCCGTTTCATTCCTCGGGGAACCATGGACAGGAAGAAGCGAGAGTTCATAACCTCACCCAAGGCAACAAGTGCGTAGATGCTTATCAGCGGGAATTTCGGACTTGTCACGTTATCTTTGAAGAAGACATTGCAAGCGATGCTCGTAAGCAAGAGAAGTTTCGTGATGGACTTCACCACGATATCAAGCTAGCATTGCTCGTTCATGACTTTGCCGACTTTGCCACCTTGGTGAACAAGGCTATTCAGGTTGAGACTGGTCTTGGGAACACCAGGATCCCTTAAGGCGTAGTCATGACGTTGGCTCATCTTGAACCCGTCGGTAGCGAAGCGTCGGATATGGATTCCCCACGGCATGTATCATCCAACGCACTGCACCAAGACAGTCCTATGTTGCACCTCGTCGCCTCCTCCACCGCATGAGGCAGCCCCTTTGGGCTGTACCACCCCAAGCTTCGCTCCCAATCCCAATGATGGTCTATGCTTCAAGTGTGGCCTTCGGTCACCGCTCGAGAAATGCCCTCGAATCGGGATCAGTGGCTCTGCCTTCAGCTGGTCGTAACAATCAGCCCCATAACAACAATGCGGACCTTATGGTGCGTGGTCGGGCTAATCATGTTGATCTGAATGAAGCTCAAGATCAACCTGCCGCTGTGATGGGTACTCTTCTCGTTAATTCAGATGCGGCTTCTTTTTATTGATTCAGGGCCTCGCATTCATTCATGTCGAGAAAATTTTGCATACACACGACATTCGATGCGAGCCCATGAACACTCCGATAGTGATACGCACCCTGCGGGTCGATGTCGAACTACCATGATTGGTCGCGGCGTCCCGTTGAAATTGAAGGGCTGGAATTTCATGTTTCTCCCATTATTGCAGAGTCTTCCAAGATTGACCTCATTGCAGGGAATGGAATGGTTGAAAGCATATCTGCCTCTATCGTTTGCGCCACCAAGGTTGTTCACCTCCTACATCCTTCAATGAAATAGTAGCTACCATGCTCAGCTTGTTGAGACGGCTGGAGCACGACTTTATGCTTTGAATCGTTGAGCGCAGCACCTCTTGAGGAATTGAAAGATTCGAGTTGTTCGCGACTTCAAGGCGTATTTCGGAAGAACTTCCGGGAATACCCCCTGCCGGGCTGTTGAGTTCGTCATCGATTTGAAACCAGGCACCGTTCCTATCGTAAGCGGCCCTACAAGATGCCGCCTCATGAGCTCCTTGAGCTGAAGGAGAAATCGACAAATCTCTTCGCGATGGTTTCATTCGTCCAAGTTCCCTCTGCTTGGGAGCACCTTTTCTCTTCGTCAAGAAGAAGGGCCAGTCTGAACCGTTTGGTCCAAGACTATCGTCCTATCAACCAAGCTACAATTCAGAACAAATATCCCTTCCTCGGATCAATGATCTGTATGATCAATGGCTGGATCATCGATATTCTCTAAACTCAACTTGAGGTTGGGTTACCACCAGATCCGTGTTCGTGAAGAGGATATTCCAAAGACCGCATTAAATCACTCGTTATGGTTCTTACGAGTACACCGTCATGTCATTCGGTTTAACCAATGTTCAGCTACATTCTCTCGTCGATGAACTACATATTCATGGATTACCTCGACAAGTTAAATCGTAGTCTATCTGGATGATATCTGGTATATTAGAAGAATAAAGAAGAACATCTTTGAACATCTTCGTCTTGTTACGGAAAAGCTTGAGAGCATCAACTTTATGCCAAGTATTCCAAGTGTGAATTCTGGTTGCCCAAAGTCACCTACCTTGGTCATGTTATCTCCAAGGATGGTATTGCCGTCAACCCAGAGCGCGTTCAGGCTATTCTTGACTGGACCCCTCCTAAGACTGTCAAGCAAGTCAAAAGCTTTCTCGGCCTAGCCAGCTACTGTCGCCACTTTGTCGAGAACTTCTCCAAGATCGCCAAGCCACTGACTAATCTGCTTCACAAAGGCGTTAAGTTATTTGGACGAGACAAATGTCGGGAAAGTTTCCGAGCACTCAAGGACAAGTGACTTCGCCCTAGTGCTTGCTCCTCGATTCTCGCAAGGACTTCGTCATCTATTGTGTAAGCTTCACGTCAAGGATTAGGCTGTGTTCTAATGCAAGAGCGCGAGGTGATTGCTTATGCTTCCCGTCAAGTGCGTCCTCACGAGGAAAACTACCGGTTCATGACCTTGAGCTTGCAGCGGTTATCTTTGCATTGAAGCTATGGCGGCAGTACCTTCTCGTGTCGTTGCAAGATCTTCAGCGATCATCGAGTCTGAAGTACTGTTTACTCAACGGATCTGAACCTCCGTCGGCGGTGGATGGAAGCTATTGTGGACTACAACTGCGGTATATCGTATACCCTGGTAAGGCTAATGTAATGGCTGATGCCTGAGCGCAAGTCTTATTGCAATAATCACATGGTCTACAAAGCTCAACCCCGCCTTTATGAAGAGCTATGCAAGCTAAACCTTCAACTAGTTCCACGGGTTCTCTGAATAACCTTGTCTTTGGAACCAACTCTTCTAAAAGCAATTAAGTCTGCTCAAGCCAAAGATGCTCACATTGATTTGATGAAAAGGATCTTGCCTTAGAAATCTAGAAATTCTCACTTGGTGAAGATGGGACCTTATACTTTAGAGATCGCATTGTAGTACCCGGTTCGAGCTTATAGCGGAGAAGGTGATGAAAGAAGCGCATGACACCTCTCTCTATTCATCAAGGAAGTACCAAGATGTATCTAGACATCCGTCGAAATCTTGGTGGTCTAAAATGAAGCAAGATATTGCTCGATATATCGAAGAATGTGGCGTTTGCCGTCGCGTCAAAGCAGAACATCGAAACCGGCTGGACTTCTACAACCGCTTCCGATTCACGAATGGAAGTGGGATAAGATCAAATGGATTTCGTCACAGGCCTTCCCAAGTCTCGAGAAAGGTAGCGATGCTATCTTTGTTGTCATCGATCAATTCTCGAAAGTTGCTCACTTTACGCGCGATCAAGGAGACAATCTTTGCTAGTCAATTAGCAAACTTGTATATCTCGAAATTGTGTCACTCCACGGCATTCAGAAGGAGATCGATTCGGACAGCGAGTATATTCACTTCAAAGTTAAGGATAGTTTCAAGAGGCAATGGGAACTCATATTACACGAACCTTTGCTTATCATCCCCAATCCCAAGGCCAAGTCGGCGAGTCAATCAAATTCTTGAAGACATGCTTGAGCTTGTGTTATTTATTCGGCAAGAAGTGGGAAGAATCTCTCCCTTATGCGGAGTTCTCTTATAACAACAGCTATCAAGCCAGCTTGAAGATGGCACCCTTTGAAGTGCTTTATGGGCGTAAGTGCGAACCCCTACGAATTGGTGAGAAGCGGGAGCGGGCACTCATTGGTCGAACATTATTCAACAAGCTGAAGAGCAGGTTCGCATTGTCGGGATAATCTCAAAGCGGCCCATCCGCGGAAGAGCAACTATGACCGGAAACACTGGGGTTCAACTTACCAACCTGGTGAACAAGCTTATTTGCGTGTCACTCCTTTGAGAGGCACTCATCGGTTCGGAGTCAAGGGCAAGTTAGCTCCTCGCTACATTGGTCCTTTCCGCATTCTGGCTCGTCGTGGGCTAGTGGCTTATCAACGAGTTGCCACCTCGGTTCTCTCATGTTCATAGCGTCTTCCACGTGTCGCAACCGTCGATGCTTCAAGGATCCGGGCGTGAAGTGGATCGGAATTGATTGAAATTCAAGATGCTCTCACATACAAGGAGCATCCGATCTGCATTCTTGAAGAAGCTGAGCGTCGAACACGCGAGAAGGTTACCAAGTTCCTCAAGGTGCAATGGTCAAATCATTCTAAGGATGAAGCCACTTGGGAGCGAGGATAACCTCCGTCTGAATACCCGACCTGTTCCTTCTACCTCTTAATTCTCGGGGCGAGAATTTCTTTTAGAGGAGGAGAGTTGTAACACCCGGTGTAATGATGCTCTGATAACCCACAGGGTTAAGTTAATTGTTTTGCTAAACATGTGCACGATCATTATTGTCTCATGCTCTTTCACATTCGGTTGAATTCAAATTCAAACTCGTGTGAAATTCAAAATGCTCGGACATGAACACAAATATGTTCATCATGTGCCAAATAATCTACAACTAATATTGGTGGTGAACCAACATTTTTGCAAAAGGTTTAAGTGGCCTAAGCTACTTAAGCGTTGACCTAAGCAATAAATTAAATGCCCTTTTAATTTATAAAATTGGCAACTATTCAAAAGCCTCCCACCCTTTTGTGGCGGTGCAATATACTTCTTTGAAATTATTTTGGCCAATGGCATAATTTTTGCAAAATCTTCATTGGCTAAAAAGAAAAGGCAAAAGCTGCTGGAAAAAGAAAAAGGGAAAGCAAAAAAAAAGGGAAAGGGGCCAGAGCCCCTGGCCTCCCAGTGGGCTTGGCCCCGAACCAGCCAGCCTAGGCTAGGCAGCCCCTCCCCACATCGTCTTCCCCCTCCTCCTTTGTCTGGCGACCGCGCTGCGTCGTCGCCATGACCACCTCGTCGGCCCACGCCGCTCTGAGCGCCCTTGAGAGAGATAAGGGCAGCCCGGCGCCTCGGGCTCCCTCCCCACTCGCCCCTCTGCCCAGATCCAGCTCTCTCCTCTCCCTCTCCTTCGTTCTGGAGAGGAGACCGACGCGGTCGCCGCCGTTCTCCGTCGTCCTCGCGCCCACCGACCGGCCTTCGCCTCGCCGATGTGCCCCCAGGCGCTGCCTCGACCTCCACATCCGCCCCACCGAGCCGCCAGACGGACGGGGCGGCCCCGCCACACCGCCACGACCTCGCCGCCGCCCTCGGCTCCAGCGAACGCCGCCGCCCGAATCACGCCCTGCTGCTCCTAGTCACCCAGCAGCCACCGTGTGCCCCAAGGTGAGCTCCGGCCCCCTTTTCCCTCTCCTCGCGCGTCTCCGCCTCCACCGTAGCTAGCTCGCCCGCCAAGCGAGCTCCGCTATCCGCCATTGCCGTCGTGAGGGTTACGCCACCGAGCTCCTTCGCTCGAGCTAGTAGCTCGCAGCGAGCTCTGGAGGCCGCCGTGACCTCGCCAGCTCCTTCCGTTCGCCAAATCACGCCTTTGCAACACCGATCCGGCAGTACGAACCCCACCGCCGCCTCCACTCAAATGCTTGCCCGACGAGTTCGGTCACCCAGCGTCCAACCAACCTCACCACGCCTTGACAGGCAGGCTCTCCCCGTTCGACAGCTTGAGCCGCGCCGTGTTGGGCCCCATAGCGAATCCGGCCGTCTCCGGCGTCGTGCCGCCCTTGGGAGAGGTCGCGCGAGCCTTCTCCGGCGCCCTACCGGCGTGGCGGTCGGGTCACCCCTGGTTCACTTGCCGGTGGGCCCCATGGTCTGTTGACTAAGTTGACTCAGTCAACTTTTTGCTCAAGGCGTCCTTGTCAATGTGAGGCGGGCCCCACTCGCTAATTAACTTTAGTGTAATTTAAATTGGTAAATTAACCTAAGCAGCCTGAAAGTGCGTTATATCGACTAGAGGGGGTGAATAGGCGATTTTATGAATTCTTCACGAGTAATTTGCGGTGAGGAAATTCCTTAGCGAAGAACTACTTGCATGCGGAATAAGTACTCGAGTAAGCATAACAGAATACGCATGGTCATCATGATGAAATGAAGACTAGCACGAGTCTGAAAGCGTAATCACATGATAACTCAAGATGAAGACAAACAGTGAAGAAATTGAGTGAGAAATTGAGGAAGTCTTGAACCTGATATGAACAAACACTCAACTTAGTAATGAGGAAATGAAAGGGTTGAGGAAATAGAACCAGATTAGGTTGGTGAAGACAATGATTTGGTAGACCAGTTCAACTGCTTTGTCTCGGTTATGCGTCTGGTTGGGCGGTGAGTATTTAAACTCGAGACACACAGTCCGGACACCCGATCGCTGAGCACGCAGCTCGGGACACCAAGTCCTCACCGTATTCTCCTTGAACTAAGGTCACAGACCTCGTCCAATCACTCGTGGTAAGTCTTGAGCGACTTCCAAACCTTCACAGACTTCCAATCCCTCTTGGATGCTCTAGACCATGGCCTAACCGTGCGGAAGAAGCACTGATCTTCAAAGGTAACAAGCGTCGGATCCACGAGGATCAATTTCTTGATGATGCTCAATCACTTTGGGTTTATAGGGGTTTGGTTTTGGGTTTTCCTCACTCGATGATTTTCGCTCAAAGTCCTCGGAGGATGGGTTGCTCTCAAATGACAAGTGTCAAGTTCTCTTGGAGCAGCCAACCAGCTAGTGGTTGTGAGGCGGCTATTTATAGCCTAGGGAGCAGCCCGACATGATAAGACATAAATGCCCTTCAATGATATGACCGTTAGGTGGATAAGATATTTTGGGACAGGTGGCGCGCACACATCAGCGATCGGAAATTTGAATCTCAAATTCCTCGGGGCTATCATGTTCCTCCTTGTGTAGGCAATCCGCCTTGGCGAATTCCTAACTCCTTAGTCGAACAAATTCCTCGTGACCGAAAGAACTTCGTCTCATCACTAAAGAAATTAGTGAACTATATGAGATTTCAAAGGCTTCACTCGAAGGATTGGTAGGTGTAGGATTTTGAGTTGAGCATCACATGGAAATTTTTCCTTAGTATTTCCTCGACCCCTTTAACGATCGATGTTTCCTATGACTCAAGAAAGAAAATGAAACTACGAAAACAAAAGTCTTCACGCTTCATGTTCCTCAAATGAATACCAAGTCTTCAAGGTCACACCAATTTCTTCACTTTCAAAGTCTTGAGAATATCAAAGTCTTGATCGAAGAACTTCATTTTAGAATTCGACTTTCTTTGTAAATATCAAACTCCTCATAGACTTATAGACACTGTGTACACTCACAAGCGCATTAGTTCCTTAACCTATAAGTCTTCAATCCACCAAAATCACTAAGGGCACTAGATGCACTTACAATCTCCCCCTTTTGGTGATTGATGACAATATAGGTTAAGTTTTCAACGGGGATAAACATATGAAGTGTAAATACTGATAATGAGGAATTTGATTGCAAGATATAGAAGAACTCCCCCTGAAGATGTGCATAGTGAGGAATTTGCTTTTGAGGCAATGCACATTTGAAGAGTTGAATCATGGAGATCTCCCCCTATATCTTGTAATTCATACACGCATTTGACATATATAATATGAAGAATTTGAAATGCATGATGAAATATGGTGCTTGATGTAATTCAGCATGCGTGCGATAACATTAATGAGGAACAAGCATGCAAAGTAACGCATCAAGAGTATCGAGCACAAAAGCTCAAGAGAATCGGAGCATAGTGCATCAAAAGTATCAAAGCACCATCGGGTTTAAGATTACAACTCGATCAATAAAAGTTTGGAAGAGCGAGTTGTAACTTAATAAATATATGGAAAATAAAATAAACCGGCGAAGACTAACTCAAATTTCTCCCCTTTGTCATCGAATGACCAAAAGGATCGGCGAGGACTAACGCTCTGAAGAATTTCAAGTTGAAGAAGGGCGCCCGGCGTTGTTAGGGTCGGTTGTTGTAGTAGGACCTGCAGCGGTGTCGTCCAAGTCTTCATTTTCATCGATGTCGTGCGATGAAGAATAGGAGCTAGCCACCAAGGAAGGAACTTTGACCTTCTTGTATTTCTTGGAGGAGGTGCGGACCAGTCAAATTCTTCCTTGAGTCCCATTGTCGTCAGTTCTTCCGCTTTGTAGACATGTGAAAGAACAGCCAGTGCGTTTGAAGGTTTCATGGAGGTAGTAGTGGTTTTCTTCTTTGCATTGTGTGTTGAGGTCATGTTGTGAAGAATTGAACCAAGCGACGCTTGACCCATTTATGATTGCGATCAACCTTGATGAAGGCGAGGAGTAACTCACGATCGGTCATCACCACAGGTCTTGATAGCTTGAGGACTTTGCTTGACCGAGGTATTTGCGGTAGAGTCATGTGTGGCGAGTCATCATTGGTGGAGTAGGATGCTGCTTTGCGAAACTGTCCATCAATGGGCGAATGCCTTCATCGATCACAGTGATAGCCTTGCCCTTGTCATCAGTGAGGTAAATGTCCGTTTGAGGACTTCAATCGGGGCAAGTAGCTGCGATGGTTGAGTATCAGCCTTGTAATTGGTGAAGACCTTGTCTGATGAATCTCATAATCCAAAGGCGCATAAGGCTTCAGCTCAAATGGTGACATAGCAATGTTTGCGAGTCCTCATGAAGAAATCATGGAAGTTGGCCAGGGGCGCCATGGATGATGTTGAAAAGCATATTCTTCATGATGCCAGCGACTTCTTCATCATTGAGTCGTGGCCTTTGATAGGACTCATTGTCTTCGTCGAATCCGATAGGCAGTCCGAGCACATACAACAATTCCTTGACGAGGAATTTGGTTCTTAGGGCCTGCCTTGGCTTCAAAGGCTTCATTAGCACTTGCATATAGTGATTTGAAAGTTACGGTTCATTGTAGATACAACGAGCACCATCAAGTGGAGGACTGAGTGGTAGAGCGAAGCAATTCGATTCTTTGGTGCCTTGTAGTGAGTATTTTGAGACATCGATCTAATACCCATGAGTTCACGTCTTGGCGTCTCCGGTGATGTGCAGCGTTGCATAAAATTGAAGAATGAGTTCTTCATTCCGATCCACGAGATATCGGTCAGAAATTGAAGTCTGCGTCGTGAAGAACACGAGGACTGGCTCAAAGCTGGCTGAGACTCCATGTCCACATGAGGAATATGAGCATGATCGAAGACTTTGTCTTTGTTGAAAAGCACCGAGGAATAGAAGTTGGCTTGGTGGCAGTCGAAGCGCCTCTTCCTATCTGCGAGCGAATCATATGGATTATAGTCGATGAAGAATACGTGCTCGGCAAAGAAATCTTCAGCCTTGAACTCTTGTTTGCTTGAGCGGATTCTTTTGCTTGGGCGAGGGGTGTCGGTGAGTTGCATCACCACCTCGGGAATCATGAGCTCAGGTTCTTGGTGAGGAATTTCTTGTTCCTCAGCGGTGCGATCGAGGATCAGCAAAGGCGGCAGTTCATCGGCACTAGTGGCTGGAATTTCTTCATGCCTGAGCAAGTGGGTTGAGTTTCTTGAGTCCATTTGGACTGTTTGTGCGGGACCGAGGAATCCGTTGGGCGGGGTGAAGAGAGGAGTATTGGGATGCAGACTTTCCCAAAAGTCATCATTCATCACTGGTGTGGTGCACCCTATATCCACATCTTCATCTTCAATTTCCTCAACACCAGCCTCTTCAGCTGTGAACTGAGGCATAGGTGAGGAAATGACTGGGGTTGAAGGGATTGCGTCCACTTCAATTTCTTCATCAATCTGCTCTGACGAAGCGGCGAATGATGTTCTTCATCGAGATCCGATTGGGATCTCATAGTCTTCTCAAAAGGAACAAGGTCCTTTGATGGAATGGAGGAAATCGGAACAGCATCAATTGGATTTTGAATGAGCTGGTCATTGGCTTCATTTTCTTCGGCGAAGAATTTGACTGGTGATGCCTTCCTTTTCTTCTTTGCAGCTCGTTACGCAGCCTTGGTTTTCTTCACATCGAGGCAAATGGAAGAATTTGAGTTGTTGTTGGCGCAGAGGGAGCTGAGGAATCTCGGTGAATTTCCTCAGGCGCAATCTGATTGCCTGTATTGTTTAGTTTCTTGAGCGCGCCACTAGTGGATGCCTGGCAATTTCTTCGGTGGCTGGAATGGGATCATCAGCCACAGAACTAGCATTTTCATCAGCCACTGAACTTCATCAGTGGTCTTGGCATGTTCTTCGATCGGCTGAGCGAGGCTTCACTGAGGAATTTCATGTTGCGTTGGGGCAGCAACATTTGTGAACTTCTTCGTCGGGTTAGCGAATCGACCTTGGCTCCTTGCCAATCACCATAATAAGAATCGAAGTTTTTTTGAGGTCTTGAATTTCATCTGGACCTTGAGAAGTTTCTCGGTGTCATTTTGACAACGTTTTCTTGAGGAACTTCTCCTTTACGTATTGAGCCTTTTGATCTCTCTTGCCTTTTCAAACTTCCATTTCTCTTCAGCGATGAAATGGGTCAACATATGACTTTGTCCAGGGGTCAGATGAAAGTCAGGCATAGGGGTGTTAGGATCCTTGTGCCAGAGATCAATATAATCGAGGATTTTCCTCGGATCCAACAGCAGTGGCACAAATGCGCCTTTGGCTATAGCGGCCCTTTCTTGGCGATCTCTGATGATTTCCGCAAGTTCATCATCAGAGGCTTCATCATCAGAAGGCACATGGAATGCAACCTGCTTCTTCTTTGGACTTGGCCGAGGACCTCGTCCAGTTGTTGCTTTGGTCTTTAGCAGAGTCGGGCCAGATGATGAAATTGGTGCTGCTGAGGAACTTGCAGAAACGCCTGAGGCAATCGAGAAACCAGTAGTCCTTTGACATGTTGCTAGATGCACAGGAACTGAGGACTTTGACGGAGCAGTTGAGGACTTTGGTGGAGCTGTGGCAGTGTGAGGAATTTGCCTTGAGGGCGCTGCTGAGGAACTTGGCCGTGAGGGCGCTGATGGTGAAGCACTTGGCTTATGAGCAGGCTTCTTTGGCATAGATTTCCTCGGTTTGACCGAGGCCTCGATGCGATAGCGATGGCAGAATCCTCATTGAATTTCTTCTTTGCCTCCTTGGCTTGTCTTGCCAATTTAGCTTGGCCCTTAGCCCATTCATCAGGAAAGTCCTCACCACGCTTGATGCTTGTGGGATCAGCTACTTGGCCAAGTGCCAATGGAGCTCTTGGGCATGGAGGATTGAGAGCGAATTTCTTCATATACTTTGGAGTTACATATCTGTAGTCCCTCCATTCCTTGCCCATCTCCGTTCAATCTTACGAATCGCACCTTGCGCTGATTTTTGGTTTCTTTGCCAAATTTTGCTTCATCAGGTGTGCAATAGTCAGCATAAATTTCCTCAGGGATCTCAAAAGCAGTCATGACCTCAGGTTTCTTTCCTCCTTTTTGTGGCTTCTTACCGTCGCCATACTCTTGATTGAGGAATTTGAACAATTGAGTTCTCTGAAGAAGTATGCAGTTTTTCTTCGAGGAACGCTGCAAATGAGTTAAGTTGATGAGAACCTAGTGATTCAGCAGCGGACATGAGTACCTGTGAACATAGTATAGTTGCGAGGAATTTGGAGAGGTCATATGCGTTCTCGGAAGGTTTTCAAAAGAACAAGTTTTGAGGATTTTGACCAGATGAGCCTTGAAGAATTTCACTAAGCGTTCTTTGTCTTAGGTTCGAGTTGTACAGATCGAGGATCCACACAATTGAGGAATCTTGAAGAAAATGATTGCTTAGAAAGCGAATCAAGAGCATATAACTTGTGAGGTGTTTGTGTGTGAAGATTTGAAGAATAAACACCTTTGAAGATTTTCAGGAAAGCTTGAGAATCAAAGAGAGTAATAAAAGTAACTTTTAATTACCCGAAATGAAGAACACGACGAACTGAGAAGAGCGGATGGGAAGTTCGTCAGTTAGATCTTCCACGCCCTAACTTGGCGGAGGAAGACAGCTACTCTGGCGGCGGAGTGAGGATTTCCTTGATCGGCGCGAGTATCGTCGGCGAAGAGGTCGAGGAGCGAAGCTCTTCCTCACCGGCGATGATGGAGTAGCGGCGGCGCTAGGGTTTGAGGAGCTCGAGCTGGGAGAGAGATCGGCGGAGTAAAAAAGTGAGGAAGGAGAGAGGGGTATTTATAGAGGCAGTGAAAAACTGTTCGCCCGAAGATTTAGGACGAACGTGCCTGACCATTCTCCTTCTCACGACATGTGTCACCCACGTCTTGTTTAGTGGAGATCGTGTACGATCGTGGGTGAATAAAATAATGCATCGTGGGATGCGGAGCGGTTTAATGGCAAAACCAAAAGTTTGGATAAGATCCGTTTTAAAGTTAGTTCGCAATTTCTTGGTGACAAGGACTCGTGAAGATTTTGAACGAGTGCCAAATAGAACGCACATGAAGAATTTGTGAATAGATTAGGTTGAGTATAGCATAGGGGAAGGGTCCGATCACATTCACTTAGCAGAAAAAGCGACTTGAAGAAATAGCCATAAGTGAATCTTTGTAGAGGACATAAACACACACACACACACACACACACACACACACACACACACACACACACACACACACACACATATATATATATATATATATATATATATATATATATATATATATATATATATATATATATATATATATATATATATATATATATATATATATATAGTCATTGAAGAAAGAGGCGGCGGAAGCAGTGAAGATTTTGCAAAGTTGAAGAATTTGAAAAAGCTGAAGAATTTCAAAACTGAGGAAAAACTCAAATTGAAGATTTTCAACTTTGGTGGTGGCGTGACCACCGTATAAGAATGATGATTTCAGACACAGCATTACAATTGTCGTAGGGTTCTGAGGAATCAAATTCTTCATTAATTTCTTCACACTTAGAGTGTTATTCTTCATTGATTGAAGAAAACGTTTCTTCATGTGTTGCACATCTAAGTCATCAATTTTGCATAAGTGTTAGGATGTGTGTCCTTTTCAAAGAACGTTCGAAGATTCTAAGATATTTAGCTCACACCGCAACTTGCTAAATCTCTTCTCATCCAAGGGCTTAGTGAAGATATCAGCTAGCTGTTCTTCAGTCTTCACGTGCTCGATGGAGATGTCGCCCTTCAACACATGATCACGAAGAAAATGATGACGAATTTGAATGTGCTTTGTCTTGAGTGCTTTGAACTGGGTTGTGAGCAATCTTGATGGCACTCTCATTGTCACAGTAGAGAGGCACATTCTTCACGTTGATGCCATAGTCCTTGAGAGTTTGCTTCATCCATAGCAATTGAGCACAACACGAGCCAGCAGCAATGTATTCAGCTTCCGCAGATGAAGCGGTGATCGCAGATTCTGCTTTCTTCGAGGACCAACAGACCAAAGATCGTCCGAGGAAATGACAAGTACCAGATGTTGACTTGCGGTCCACACGATCACCAGCATAGTCAGAGTCAGAATATCCAATGAGATCAAAAGTAGAGCCCTTGGGGTACCATAATCCTAGTGTTGGTGTGTGAGCTAGATATCGAAGAATATGCTTCACAGCTTTATGGTGAGATTCTTTCGGTGTAGTTTGAAATCGGGCACACATGCAAACACTAAGCATTATATCTGGCCTAGATGCACATAAGTACAATAAAGAACCAATCATGGAGCCATCTTCATCTTGCTTGTTGCGGTAGATCCACTTTGTGCCAATGATATTATGCTTGCGAGGATCTGGACTTTTGACCAGTTCCCAGACATTGTTTAGCTCGAACTGATGTAATTCTTCTTGCATAGCCTGAATCCACTCCGGCTCCAGAAATGCTTTATCTACCTTGGTGGGCTCTGTGATAGAGACAAAAGCATAGTGCCCACAAAATTTAGATAAATGTGAAGCTTTTGAGCGTGTGAGAGGACCTGGCGCTTTAATGTCATCGATGATCTTGTCAACTTGCACTTCTTTTGCAACGCGAGGATGAGCTGGTTGTCGTCGAGGAATTTGATCATTTTCCTCAGCACCATTGTCTTCAAACATTATCTTCAGTGCATCACTCGGCGTTCTTCACGTCAGAATGAATTCTTCAGCAGATTCTTGATGGGAATGACATCCTCGGTTGCCTTGAACTTGATTGAATCCTCGGTGCTGGTTCATCTAACCTGAAGGTAGGTGCTCTCTTTGCGAGCCATTAGTTTCATCGAACCGCACATCTACAAGTGTCAACAATCTTGTGAAGAGCGATGTTGAAGACTCAGGTGTGCGAGTCCTTTCCGTAACCAAGCATAAAACCTTCATGTGCTTTGGTGCAAATTTAGAATTGTGATGAGGATCTCTAATCCAGCATTTTGCATCAAGACTTTGAAATAACTTACATTGGGTTTCTTGTCGGTGAGGAGTTCATAGGCAGTCTTCTTGAAGAATTTGTGAAGATATACTCTGTTGATGATGTGGCACGCAGTATCAATTGCATCAATCCAAAAAGCGACTAGGCGTTTTGTATTCATCAAGCATAGTGCGATCCATCTCAACAAGAGTTACGTTCTTGCGCTCCACGACGCCATTTCTTTGAGGAGTATAAGGGCAGATAACTCATGAGTAATACCAAGTTCATCAAGATAGGCATCAAGACCGAATTCTTGAACTCAGTTCCATTGTCACTCTGATGTGTTTGATCTTCACACCAAAGTTGGTTGAAGCCCTCGAGGAAAATCGTTTGAAGACTTCCACGCACTTGATTTTTGTAAGTAACAATGTGTACCCATGTGTAACGAGAGTAATCATCAACAATAACAAAGCCATATAGAGATGCATCATTAACGACAATTTGAGTAATGATTGGGACCAAAGAGGTCCATGTGAAGCAATTCGAAGGGACGAGTAGTGGTCATGATAGTCTTCGCTGGATGCTTGGCCTTGGTCATTTTTCCAGCTTCACAGGCTCCGCATAAGTGATCCTTGAGGAATTTGACATTCTCAATGCCAATGACATGCTTCTTCTTTGCAAGCGTGTGCAAATTCCTCATGCCTGCGTGACCAAGTCGCCGATGCCATAGCCAGCCTTCTGAAGCTTTTGCAAGTAAGCACACGGCTGGTTGTGGTCCTGTAGAGAAATCGACAATATACAAGTCTCCTCTCCTAAAGCCTTCGAAGACTTTGGAATTGTCAGCTTCCATAATCACAACACAGCGATACTTGCCAAAGATAACAACCATATCAAGATCACAAAGCATTGAGATCGACATGAGGTTGTATCCTAAGGACTCAACAAGCATGACTTTGTCCATGTGTTTATCCTTAGAGATCATAACCTTACCAAGACCCAATACGACTTTTGCCTTTGTCAAAAAGATGATATGCTTGAGATGTGGCGGTGATAAGGAGCATCCATCAATAGATTCTTGTCACCAGTCATGTGATTTGTACATCCACTATCGAGAACCCACTCGGTGGCTTTGGGTTGATCATCCTGCAGATGAATTAGTACAACTTACGATCTCATATACTTCATCGGTGAAGAATATGATATCAAGTTCATCGATGAATTTCATCACCAAGATAATGAGATAAGCGGTATGAGGGCGTGTGAAATGAAAGTTCATTTCATCATGATTAGCCTGCGTCCTTCGAGCAATTTTGTCGAGGTCCCCAGAAAATTCTTGAGACGTTAAGACACGCCGGAGACCTGACCCTGCAGAAGAGATTAGTTCTTTTCTTCACCACCCACATCGAAGGGGTGGCAAAGAGTTCATCACTCTGCGAGCACCATACGAGAATGGTGGCATAGAAGCCAAACCATTTCGCTTCACATAAGAAGGGTTAGGGTAAGCATATGAATAAGCAGAGAAATTCTTCGAGGACTTATGAACATATTGGTTTGAAGAGTAATGCACATATTCATAGCCCTTGGCTCTACCCTACGAAACAGAGTTATTAGCACGATGATAATCATATGAGGACTTTGATCCTGTTGAGGAATTTGATCCACGTGAGGAATTTGGTCCGTATCAGGACTTGGATCCATATGAAGAATTTGGTCCATATGAAGAATTTGATCTGGGGTTCCTATTCTTCACAGGTGGTGTCATGAGGACATTCACGAAGACTTTCAAGGCACTTTTGGGAACCCAGATTTTCTTCATAGGGGAACCGTTCTGCAGATTAGTGCCAACATATCTAGCAAATACTTCACCATTCTGATTTTTGAACAGTTTATAGTTGGAGTCAAATGACTCATCGGAAGAATGAGGAGATTAGCATATAAAGCCAGATAAGTTAGATGGATCAGCTGGAGGTCCCTTTGCAGCAACCCATGAGGTTTTGGGATCTTGCTCGGGCTTCCAATATGTTCCATCAGCATTGAGTTTCCTCTCAAAGGCAATACCCTCTTTCCTAGGGTTCTGTTGAGGATCTGCTTTTAAGCACATCACAAAGAGTCGATGCCCATTGAGGCTTTTTACATGCACATCATATACAATTCCTTCAGCCCTGCATCGTCGGTTGATACTAGCAATGTCCTCGGATGAGGAATTAGTGATAGCAGAGGCAAGTGAAGAATTTGTAACAGTTGAAGCATTTGAACATTCGGTGAAGAATTAGCGATTCACGTTCAATGCACTTTAAGCATGGAGGAACAAATTCTTCCCGAGAAGTGCTGATTTGTTGAGCAAGTAATGAATCGCGCTCCGTCTGAAGATCTTCATAACTCACTCTTAGCTTCTCAAGATCTTGCTTTCTTTGAAGAAATTCATAAGAAAGTTTCTCATGATCGATAAGAGAGTGTTATGATGACCTTGAAGGTTATCAAACCTAGATCAAGTCTCGAAGATTTTCATCGGGGCTTTAGTGCGATCCATTTCTTCACCTAACATATCATCACTCTTATCTAGCATGTTTTGAACCTTTTCTAAAGCCCTTTGTTGTTTTACAGCAATCTTAGCAAGTTTTGAGTAACTGGGCTTTAGATCTTCATCAGATTCATTTTCACTAGATTCAGAGTCACTAAATTCAGATGAGGAACATTCGGTTACCTCGTCACCCTTTGCCATGAGACATGATGCAGACGATGATGATTCTGGCTCGAAAGTCATCGTTTTGAGATATTCCTTGAAGTCCTCAAACCAGGGATCATGACGGGTTCGATGACCTTCATAAACGTCGGAGATTCGGTCCCAGATGAGCTTCGCATTGCAAAGATGCATAATGTGCCTGAATTCATCTCTTGATAGGTAGGAACAGATGATATCCTTCGCCATGATCTCAAGTCGAGTGTACTTGCGAATATCATCTGCGTTCGCCGACTTGCATAGATCAGTAAGACCAATCTCAATGACGGTCCACAGCTCGTTGTCCCTTTCCATGAGGCGCTTCCTCATCATGGCCTTCCACTTGGGATAATCATGACCGTCAAAGATAGGGCATGTCACTTTCTTCATACCTGCGGTCGACATAACTAAATCTCCAGGTGGTTAAACCAAAATCACACAGAACAAGGGAGTACCTTGCTCTGATACCAATTGAAAGTGCGTTATATCGATTAGAGGGGGGTGAATAGGCGATTTTTATGAATTCTTCACTGAGGAATTTGCCGGTGAGGAAATTCCTTGGCGAAGAACTACTTGCAGCGGAATAAGTACTCAGAAGTAAGCATAACAGAATACACGCATGGTCATCATGATGAAATGAAGACTAGCACAGAGTACAGAAAGCATAATCATAGGATAACTCAAGATGAAGACAAACAGACTGAAGAAATTGAGCTGAGGAAATTGAGAAAGTCTTCAGTCAAAGTCTTCAGACATAGATATGAACAAACACTCAACGCAGTAATGAGGAAATGAAAGGGTTGAGGAAATAGAACCAGTTAGGTTGGTGAAGACAATGATTTGGTAGACCAGTTCAACTGCTGTCTCGGTTATGCGTCTGGTTGGAGCGGTGAGTATTTAAACTCGAGGACACACAGTCCGGACACCCGATCGCTGAGCACGCAGCTCGGGACACCAAGTCCTCACCGTATTCTCCTTGAACTAAGGTCACATGACCTCGTCCAATCACTCGTGGTAAGTCTTGAGCGACTTCCAAACCTTCACAGACTTGGTCACTCGGCGATCCATAATTCCTCTTGGATGCTCTAGACCATGACGCCTAACCGTCTGGAAGAAGCACAGTCTTCAAAGGTAACAAGCATCGGATCCACGAGGATCAATTTCTTGATGATGCTCAATCACTTTGGGTTTGTAGGGGTTTGGTTTTGGGTTTTCCTCACTCGATGATTTTCGCTCAAAGTCCTCGGAGGATGGGTTGCTCTCAAATGACAAGTGTCAAGTTCTCTCGGAGCAGCCAACCAGCTAGCGGTTGTGAGGCGGCTATTTATAGCCTAGGGAGCAGCCCGACATGATAAGACATAAATGCCCTTCAATGATATGACCGTTAGGTGGATAAGATATTTTGGGACAGGTGGGCAAGAAGACAAAGAACGGTCGGAAATTTGAATCTCAAATTCCTCGGGGCTATCATGTTCCTCTTGTGTAGGCAATCCGCCTTTGGCGAATTCCTAACTCCTCGGTCGAACAAATTCCTCGTGACTGGAAGAGCTTCGTCTACATCCTTTGAAGAAATTGACTGAATTGTATGAGATTTCAAAGGCTTCACTCAAGGGATTGGAAGGTGTAGGATTTTGAGTTGAGCATCACATGGAAATTTTTCCTTAGTATTTCCTCGACCCCTTTAACGAGACGGTGTTTCCTATGACTCAAGAAAGAGAAAATGAAACTAAGAAAACAAAAGTCTTCACGCTTCATGTTCCTCAAATGAATACCAAGTCTTCAAGGTCACACCAATTTCTTCACTTTCAAAGTCTTGAAAGTCTTCGAATATCAAAGTCTTGATCGAAGAACTTCATTTTAGGGCCGACTTTCTTGTAAATATCAAACTCCTCATAGACTTATAGACCTGTGTACACTCACAAGCGCATTAGTTCCTTAACCTATAAGTCTTCAATCCACCAAAATCACTAAGGGGCACTAGATGCACTTACACAGCCACTGACACCCGGGGCCCACCCCCCTTAATTAGCTCTGCTTAATTAAAATGAACTCATTTAGCTCTCTCTCTATGACATGTGGGTCCCAGTGGACCCACAGGTCAGTTTGACCTTGTCAGCGAGTCTGTTGACTGCTGACATCATCAGCACGTCATGCTGATGTCATATTTCTATTTTTGTTAATTTAGTTAATTCCAGAATATTGTTTAAACTTAAGAAATTCATAGGAACTAAACCGTAGCTCAGATGAAAATGTTTTCTATATGAAAGTTGCTCATAAAAATCCAACAAATCCGAATACGTGGTCCGTTCATTTATCACATGCCCCTAGCATGCTGAACATGGAACCTTCCCCCTCTTTTCCTTGTCCGGAATCCACCTAACGCCGGGAATTCACCCTCGGATGTTTCCCCCCTTCGTCTGCAACGTGTAGTACCGCGTTAGAGCACGCCTAGCGCTACATATCGTCATGTCATGCTTAGTGTTACCTCTGTTTGCTATGTATTTACTGTTTCTTCCCCCTCTTCTCTCCGGTAGACCCCGAGGCCGCTGATGCCCCGGTGATCGACTACGTCACCGACGACTCCTCCTTGCCAGAGCAACCAGGCAAGCCCCCCCTTTTTGATCATCCCGATATCGCCCATTCCATTCTCTCATGCTTGCATTAGATTTTGCTACTGTTATTGATTGCTCCTATTCTGATGCATAGCCTGCTTTTGTAACCTGCTGTTGTACCTTACCTGCTTATCCTAAACTGCTTAGTATAGGTTGCTTAGAGATCCATCGGTGACCCCACTTTGTCCCGATCGCCTATTTGGATAATCGAAGACATTATCAGCGGGATCGAAGACCAGGCCCGACACCGCACATCACTTCCCTTAGTTGCTCGACACTCTTTGGGTTACTATCGAGTACCAAGGGTGAGACCTCATCAAGACGCCGATGTTAACCACAGAGGGTAGTTATTCGATCGTGGTCATCGAGGGTGATTTCCTCTTTAACCACTTCGACACGACTGTCGTGCAACCCTCAAGTGTGGACCTCGAGGGTGAATCCTCTTACGCTCACCTTGATGATTACATCGAGTGGAATTCACGGGGTGATTCCTCGGGCTTTCCCTTGATGTTTAGACACACAGTTACTATGATTACTATGACTTTACACTCGAGCCATGTTACTAAAGGCGAATCGACCACGAGGGGTACCCGCACGAGCTTAATTGCAGTGATGTGGAGACAGGTTGACACGGAGGGTGCCCGCGAGATAATTACGGCGTGGTGGGCATTCCTAGCCCTTGCCGCAAGTCCTCGAGACGGGCAACGGGTCACATCTTTCGTGAGTCTCTTGCTTGTTACCGCTGCCCTAATCCACTCACGATTTGGATATTTGATCCGAGGGCCTCGCCTGATAGCACTAACCATCACGTGGGCATAGTATGGGCGTTCTGCGTCGTATACATCAGCGAAGCTTAATAGACGTCGGCGGCGGCGGCGCTGCGCCGGGTTGGACTGCGTAGTACTGCCTTGTTGAAGGAGGTAGCTAGGTCTGCTCACCGCCGCCCCACGCAACATGCAGGAGTTCGGGAGATGGCCCATGACCCCGGGGCATAGGTTTAATCTGGCGTGCTGGCCTCTCTATTAAGCCTAGGTCGGGTTGCGGCGTATTGTTTGGCCGAGGCGGGCATGACCAGGAAAGTGTTTCCGCCGGAGTTAAGCGGCGTGGTGGGTAAGTTGGTGCACCCTGCAGGAAGAAAACATCTATCGATAGCCTGTCCTATGGTAACGGACACTTGGAGTTGTATCCCGATCGATACAACTAGAACTGGATACTTGTGATGAGAACTGGATGGTGATGAGGATTTGATTGTGATGATAACCGGATAGTATGGCTCTGGGATGCCTTTCTCGCAGGGAGTCGAGAAAGGATCTCCGGCCGAGGTTGATAACACTACTACTTTACTTTATGCTACTCTACTCCTTCCGGTTGCTGCAAGATGGTGGTTTCGGAAGATGCTAGTCTTCGATAGGACTATGCCTTCTCTCTATTCGGCATTTCTGCAGCCAGTCCACATATACAGCCTTCCTTTGATAATGTTGCATATGTAGTGTAGATCCTTGCTTGCAGTACTTTGGATGAGTACTCACGGTTGCTTTGCTCCCCTTTTCCCCTTTCTTCTTCTTTCGGTTGATGCAACCGGATGGCCGGAGCCCAGAGCCGATGCCTCCACCGATGCTTACTACTACATGGAGGCCGCCGATGACCAGGAGTAGTTAGGAGGCTCCAGGCAGGAGGCCTTGCCTTTTCGATCGATGTTGCTTTTGTGCTAGCCTTCTTAAGGAAAACTTGTCTAACTCATGTCGTACTCAGATATTGTTGCTTCACTGACTCTTGTGTTTCGAGCTTATGTATTCGAGCCCTCGAGGCCCCTAGCTTGTAACATAAAGCTTGTATTATTTTATTTTTTGTCTAGAGTTGTGTTGTGATATCTTCCCGTGAGTCCTTGATCTTGATCGTACACATTTGCGTGTATGATTAGTGTACGATTGAATCGAGGGCGTCACAGTACGCTTCGACCAGGTGGTTCCCGACTGTCAGGCACTTCCTTGCGTGCGAAGATGTAGCTGGTGGGTCCCAGCAGTCAGGGGGCGAATCATTTTTTGGCACGTAATATGGACGCACTTCCTTGCGTGCGAAGATGTAGCTGGTGGGTCCCAGTAGTCAGGGGCGAATCATTTTTTCGTGAAATACGGTGGCCCGTCTGGTGGGTCCCTGCTGTTAGGTGGAGGAATCATTATTTTCCGCGTAATAAGGAGGCACTTCCTTGCTGCCGTTGTGGACCCAACTTTCAGCCTCTCCATGTACAGTACTCTTGCGATGGAAGTCGTTCCTTGACCATGTTGACCACGCCGCGCCGAGAGCACCAGGGTGGTGGACGAAGGTGAGGCCTAAGAAGAGGACGACGTGGAGACGGGGAAGACGCGGCAGTGGATGCCCACACGGAGAGGAGTACGAGGGTTCATTGGTTCGGCTGCGGTGTGAGGCTGCCATCGCCGCAGGGCCTGGCCAGCGGTGGGAGTAGTAGGGGGCGGTGCGGCCTCAACGGTAGCACAGCCGGCCACTGGAGGCAGGAGCAGGTGGTCTCGCCGACACTGGTTTGGGCGGCCGGTGCAAGAAGAGCAGCGATTGAAGAAGCAACAGGACCGTTCGATTCAAATCCAACGGTCACTGCTGCTAGAATCATTTGTCGACTAAGTTGACAAAGCCCTGCGTACGGGTCAACTTAGTAGGCCCACATGTCAGCCTCCGAACCGGTGCACCCCAGATGTCAGTGGGAGGAATCATTTTTTTTTGCATAATGAGGAGGCAGTTGATTGCGTGCGGCCAGGCCAACGGAGGGAGTAGGGAGGGCCGGTGAAGCCTGCGCGGCATCTCAGCGGGCCACAAGAGGAGGGAGCAGGCAGTCCCGCCAGCGCTAGTTCAGGCGGCTGGAGCAGGAAGATTAGAGATTGAAGATGCACGTCGGCCGTTGGATGGACATCCAACAGGCACTGCTGCTAGAATCGTGTGTTGACTAACAAAGCCTTGTGTAAACAAGTCAGCCTCAAAATCTGTGGCGTGTAGCCCATTTGTTATTATTTTTATAATTTTTACTCATTTTCTAATTCATATGGAATTTGTTGCAGCCCATTTTCCATTTTTAGAATTCCTGCCCATTTTCTGGTCAGTAACAGGGTTAAAAAATTGAATTAAAAATGTGCGAAATTTTGAAAATTCACAAATTTTTGTTGGGGAACAAAATATTCTTAATCCAAAAATTAGTAGCCGTACTAAAACAAATTTAAAAATAAATTAGTACTATGTCATGTTAAAATCCAATGAAATATAAAATATCAGTGAAGAACAAAAACAAAAAAAGAAACTAATTTCCCATTTGCTATATTTTTTTTGGAATTTTCAACCCCTTTGATATTACTTTTAACAGATACTGACCATATTCTTTGGCCAGGCTGGAATGCATCCCTCCTCGTCTTGAAAGATTTGCAGCCCAGTAATTCAGAGAAAACAAATAGGCCTAGCTTGGGTATTCTTCAAAAAGAAATAGTGGGCTACCTATTTTCCCAAAGAAAAAACTGCTGGGCTGGTCATGTTATTAGACGTGCCACAGAGACCGCATAACCCAGTTTATAGCCTGCTCCTCCGAACAAATCCTCAAAAAAAGTTGTGCAATTCTATCGTTAATTGACTATACATTGAAAATGATGTGGGTCCCAGATATGAGCAGGGTGGGTTAGAGTAAAAAAAAGAGGGGTGCATCTGAGTAGTAAATGAGGCGCTTGCTTGTGTTCGGGAGTGGACCTGGTGGGTCCGTACTGTCATACTCACAACTACAGTCCTCTCCCGATTCACTATGTTGATAGGGCCGGACGGCGGCGGCGCGGCGAGCGCACCAAGGTGGAGGATAAAGTGCTGTCGCCAATGTGCTGGGCTGGGTTGGACATTCTTATTGAAAAATAAAATTGGACCAGAACTATTTATGATGTTGACTACGATTTGCATGGGTCCGCTGGTTGCAGGAAGAAAATGGTGGGAGAAAGAAGACTGGTCGCTATCTTTGCCTAAGAATAATATCGACTGAATGTAACGACACTATCATAGGAAATAATATCCTCCTATTAAATCGTGAATTTAAAGAACTGGTGCATGAGCATTTAGCTTTATTTATTTATTTACTTATTTATGTTTAGTGGACCATGAGCTTGTACCTGGGCCGGATTCATGTGAGAGCCTCCCTTCCAGTTAATTATGGGCTCCTCTATTGGGCCTTCATCAGTGGACTGCATGTTATCAACAAGTGGAAAATGTGTTCCATATCAAAAAAAGTATGCGCTACATACGGTACGGGGCACTAAAGGATTGGACCGTGCAACGACTTCCAAAACATTGTGTTTGTCGTTCTAACAACACATTTATTCAACAAGCAGACGAAATATACTACGGATTGTACATTGAAAACAGCAGCAGCAGCAACCAGGGCTGGGGGTGCAACAGAAGCAGTAAACAGGACAGAAGATTAAAGACACAACTCTCTCTTCCAAACCAAACATCAGCAATCATTACAAAAGGGCTACCAAAAGAGAACAAGTGTATGCATCAAACTAAATAAAGATCCTAGTACACCAAGTGTACGCATCTAACTAACTGGCTCAGTTAGACGTTACTATTTATTAAGCTGTGGAGATTGGCTGACGGCTTGAACCAGATGGGTGCCTGACAGGGGAAACTCCAGCCAGGAGGTTGAAGTCTGATACTTGCTACCCTCTCTCCTACTTTCGGCTGCAGAGCGTGGCGGCGCATATCTGGGTATGGTGTATGCAGAGACGCATGGTACGCTGTGTACACACAGTTTTGCCTGATGAACAAAACCGTGCTGCCATCATGATCCTTGTCGTTGGTTATCTCCTGGTTAATCAGATAATTCAGCCCGAGAAACAGAGAGCGTGTACCAAGGCTACTTACCAGCCTCCAGTCAAAAATTCCTGAATGCCCAGAGAAGCTGGGATCCTGCTCAAAGACCTTGCAGTGACTGTGATTGTATTCCGCCAAACAACACGTATGGTACGTGCGAACGATTGATCCTCTGATCGAGGCAAGAACCACTTGCAACTGCCATGCCGCTTTTCTTTGGAAGGTTCTGGGACTAGTAAGGGTAGGGACACCAGGCGGCCTACAACATCATATCAAGTCGGAGTCAAATAAAAAAGGGCTCTTAATGTAGTCAATCTTAAGAACAACATGTTATGAGCATGAATATTTTTTCAGTAAATGTTGACAGTAATATAAGCAAGCCATCATGATATCATAGGAAAGTAACATACTGCTCTAACAGCCGTTTGTAGCAATGACTGGAGTAGGCCAGCAATACGTCCAGCCATAGAAGGAGTCGACAGCGTAAATGAAGCCCTTGTGTTCAATGGCATCAGAGAACCATGGAGGATCGATGATCCTGCGATGGACGTGCAAATTTATCCACTTACCGCAGTGACCTGTCGGATAGGCGAGACCGCGGTTGAAGAACACAATTAGCTTGAAGTCTTTATAATTCACAGGTCTTGTGGGCACTTGGAAGATTACAACCTTGAGCAAATCAAACTTGGTATCATGTTGGCTACTGTAAGATTCCGAGAATTCTGGGCCGCGGTGCCAAAGCACTGCAGTGTTAATCGAAGGAAGGGGGATCAATCGCTGGGTGTAGACCTCCATGAGCATCCAGCTGCCGCGACCGTCCACGATCACCATCCAAGACGTGTTCATGCCGACCCAGTACATACCGTTAATGTAGTTGAGGGTGACGCGGATCATATCGCAGTCAAGGGGGTTGATGCTCGCCACCCTATGATTGTTATGCTGCGTGACACGCCGTTTCTGAAGATCAGGCAACATCAGCAAGCAAGGAGCTGGCTTAAAAAGCTCCAGCCTGAGGGCTTTGAGTAAACGGTACAGCCCCGACGAGCACGCGGCGAGTGGCATGGTACTGATATTGTCCACACGTGAAACAATGAGCTTTATTACCTCTGTGGGGAGCGAATTCCAGTCACTCTTTCGGTGAACGCTGCTCGGTTCTGCCATTGTTAGTGCTTGGGTTTTAGAAGAGGGGGGAGGCGCCTTAGCGAGGATGGAAGATTGGACGATTATGTGCGGACAAAGATGGAGAAGCGAATATGTGATGCGAGAAGTGGACAGGTGATGATGACTACATCACGCCGCTTGACTTACGAGACAGATACCAACAACGTAGGGTCATATCGATGCCAGACAACTTGCTTGAGCGATCACAGTACTGGTACTCCCTACAGTACCTAATACTATGCCCTATTCTACTTTGGATCCGTTGCAATGGACGGGCTCATTTCTATAAAGGTTTATCTCTTGCATCATCCGCAACGAACACCTGGTGTACTGGTCCGGGCCGGATGCTTGCAACGCAATGACCTGAGTTCGAATTCTATCCTAAACTGTAGCTTTTTATACTTTTTTAATGTATACTTCTTCCGCTATTGTACTGGGAGTGGAACCCACAAAGTACTTAGAATACAAGATTAAGGATGGATTTGTTTCTTTTTAACTTTCTGTACGAATCTGTAGCCAGCCTGGAAGTCATGTACACTATACTGACTGTGGAACCCACATAGTACTTAGAATACAAGATTAAGGATGCAATTAACTTTTTATAGAGGGAGAATCATACACGCAATTAACTCAAATGGATTGGACATGACTCTATTATTCTCCAACGGCAACCGGCAAATTTCCTCCCGCGGGCCGGAGTAGGTTTGTCGGTTTGCATGCGGGTTTAACGGAGGCGTTTGATGGAGGCGAGGAGGCGTGTTCAGCCGGACGTGCACCGGGCGACGTAGTACTATTCTATTTGACAGCTACTAGTATATTATAAAAAAGAAAGAAGAGTAGTAGAGATAGATATAAGTGTTGGGGAACGTAGCAGAAATTCAAAATTTTCCTACGTGTCACCAAGATCTATCTATGGAGAAACTAGCAACGAGGGGAAGGAGAGTGCATCTACATACCCTTGTAGATCGCTAAGCGGAAGCGTTCAAGAGAACGGGGTTGAAGGAGTCGTACTCGTCGTGATTCAAATCACCGATGATCCTAGTGCCGAACGGACGGCACCTCCGCGTTCAACACACGTACAGCCCGGTGACGTCTCCCATGCCTTGATCCAGCAAGGAGAGAGGGAGAGGTTGAGGAAGACTCCGTCCAGCAGCAGCACAACGGCGTGGTGGTGGTGGAGGAGCATGGCAATCCCGCAGGGCTTCGCCAAGCACCAAGGGAGAGGAGGAGGAGGAGAGGCAGGGCTGCGCCAAGAGGGAGAAGTTCTCATGTATTGGCAGCCCCAAAACCCTCAAGTATATATAGGGGAGAGGGAGGGGGGGTGCGCCCCCTCTAGGGTTTCCACCCCAAGGGGTGCGGCTGCCCCCAATCCCATCTAAGGGTTGCAGCCAAGGGGGGAGAGGGGGGAAACTTGCCCCCCAAGTTAGGTGGAAGCACCCCTTCCCCAAACCCTAGGCGCCTTGGGCCCTTGTGGGGGGGGGGGCGCACCAGCCCACCTGGGGCTGGTCCCCTCCCACACTTGGCCCATACAGCCCTCCGGGGCTGGTGGCCCCACTTGGTGGACCCCCGGGACCCTCCCGGTGGTCCCGGTACGTTACCGATAAAACCCGAAACTTTTCCGGTGACCAAAACAGGACTTCCCATATATAAATCTTTATCTCTGGACCATTCCGGAACTCCTCGTGACGTCCGGGATCTCATCCGGACTCGAACAACATTCGTAACCACATACAAACTTCCTCTATAACCCTAGCGTCATCGAACCTTAAGTGTGTAGACCCTACGGGTTCGGGAACCATGCAGACATGACCGAGACGTTCTCCGGTCAATAACCAACAGCGGGATCTGGATACCCATGTTGGCTCCCACATATTCCACGATGATCTCATCGGATGAACCATGATGTCAAGGACTCAATTGATCCCGTATACAATTCCCATTGTCTAGCGGTATTGTACTTGCCCGAGATTCGATCGTCGGTATCCCGATACCTTGTTCAATCTCGTTACCGGCAAGTCTCTTTACTCGTTCCGTAACACATCATCCGGTGATCAACCCCTTGGTCACATTGTGCACATTATGATGATGTCCTACCGAGTGGGCCAGAGATACCTCTCCGTCTGCGGAGTGACAAATCCCAGCCTCGATTCGTGCCAACCCAACAGACACTTTCGAGATACCAGTAGTGCACCTTTATAGCCACCCGATTACGTTGTGACGTTTGGTACACCCAAAGCATTCCTACGGTATCCGGAGTTGCACAATCTCATGGTCTAAGGAAATGATACTTGACATTAGAAAAGCTTTAGCATACGAACTACGATCTTTGTGCTAGGCTTAGGATTGGGTCTTGTCCATCACATCATTCTCCTAATGATGTGATCCCGTTATCAACGACATCCAATGTTCATGGTCAGGAAACCGTAACCATCTGTTGATCAACGAGCTAGTCAACTAGAGGCTTACTAGGGACATGGTGTTGTCTACGTACCCACACATGTATCTGAGTTTCCTATCAATACAATTATAGCATGGACAATAAACGATTATCATGAATAAGGAAATATAATAATAACTAATTTATTATTGCCTCTAGGGCATATTTCCAACAGTCTCCCACTTGCACTAGAGTCAATAATCTAGTTCACATCGCCATGTGATTAACACTCACAGGTCACATCACCATGTGACCAACATCCAAAGAGTTTACTAGTGTCACTAAACTAGTTCACATCATCATGTGATTAAGACTCAATGAGTTCTGGGGTTTGATCATGTTTTGCTTGCAAGAGAGGTTTTAGTCAACGGGTCTGCAACGTTCAGATCCGTATGTACTTCGCAATTCTCTATGTCATATTGTAAATGCTGCTTCCACGCTCCACTTGGAGCTATTCCAAATGGTTGTTCCACTATACGTATCCTGTTTGCTACTTAGAGTCATTGGGATAGGTGTTAAAGCTTGCATCGACGTAACCCTTTACGCCGAACTCTTTATCACCTCCATAACCGAGAAACATGTCCTTATTTACTCCAAGGACAATTTTGATCGCTGTCCAATGATCCATTCTGGATCATTCTTGTACCCTTGACCGACTCATGGCAGGCACACTTCGTGCGGTACACAAGATAGCATACTATAGAGCCTACGTCGAAGCATAGGGACGACCTTCGTCCTTTCTCTCTCTTCTGCCGTGGTCGAGCTTTAACTCTTAACTTCATACCTTACAACTCAGGCAAGAACTCCTTCTTTGGTGATCCATCTTGAACACCTTCAATATTATGTCAAGGTATGTGCTCATTTGAAAGTACCATTTAGCTTTTTGATCTATCCTCATAGATCTTGATGCTCAATGTTCTAGTAGCTTAATCCAGGTTTTCCATTGAAAACACTTTTCAAACAACCCTATATGCTTTCTAGAAATTCTACATCATTTCGATCAACAATATGTCTACAACATATACTCATCGAAATTTATAGTGCTCCCACTCACTTCTTTGGAAATACAAGTTTCTCATAAACTTTGTATAGACCCAAAATCTTTGATCATCTCATCAAAGCGTACATTCCAACTCCGAGATGCTTACTCCAGTCCTTAGAAGGATAGCTGGAGCTTTGCATACTTGTTAGCGTCTTTCAGGATTGTCAAAAACCTTCTGGTTGTATCACATACAACCTTTCCTCAAGAAAACTGTCAAGGAAACAATGTTTTGACATCCTATATGCAAGATTTCATAAATAATGCAGTAACTGCTAATCCAACTCCAACAGACTCTTAGCATCGCTACGAGTGAGAAAGCCTCACCGTAGTCAACTCCTTGAACTTGTCGGAAAATATCTTTAACGACAAGTCGAGCTTTCTTAATGGTGATACTTACCATCATTGTCTGTCTTCCTTTTAAAATCCATCTTTACCCAACGTCCTTACAACCATCAAGTATTTCTTCCAAAGTCATGGATCCTCTCTGGATGTTATGGCCTCGAGCCATTTCGCGGAATCCGGGCCCACCATCGCTTCTCCATAGCTCATAGGTTCATTGTTGTCTAGCAACATGACCTCTAAGACAGGATTATGCACCACTCAAGTAGTACGCATCCTTGTCACCCTACGAGGTACGGTAGTGACTTGATCCGAAGCATCATGATCACTATCATCAGCTTCCACTTCAATTGGTGTAGGTGCCACATGAACAACTTCCTGTGCCTTGCTACACAGTGGTTGAAGTGATGGTTTAATAACCTCATTAAGTCTCCACCATCCTCCCACTCAATTCTTTCGAGAGAAACTTTTCCTCAAGAAAGGACCTAATTCTAGAGACAATCCTTTTTGCTTCCGGAACTGAGACTGGAGGTATACCCAACTGTTTTGGGTGTCGTATGAAGATGCATTTTATCCGCTTTGGGTTCGAGCTTATCAACCTGAAACTTTTCACATAAGCGTCGCAGCCCCAAACTTTTTAAGAAACGACAGCTTAGGTTTCTCTAAACCATAGTTCATACGGTGTCGTCTCAACGGAGTAACGTGGTGCCCTATTAAAGTGAGTGCGGTTGTCTCTAATGCCTAACCCATGAACGATAGTGGTAATTTGATAAGAGACATCATGGTACACACCATATCTAATAGGGTGCAACTATGATGTTCGGACACACCATCACACTATGGTGTTCCAGGCGGTATTAATTGTGAAACAATTTCCACTATGTCTTAATAGCGTGCCAAAGCTCGTAACTCAGATACTCATCTCTATGATCATATCATAGTCATTTTATCCTCTTGTCACGATGATCTTTAACTTCACTCTGAAATTACTTGAACCATTCAATAATTCAGACTTGTGTTTCATCAAGTAAATATACTCAGTATCTACTCAAATCATCTGTGAAGTAAGAACATAACGATATCCACTGCGTGCCTCAACATTCATTGGACTGCACACATCAAAATGTATTACTTCCAACAAGTTCTTTCTTGTTCCATTTCACTGAAAAACGAGGCTTTCAGTCATCTTGCCCACGTGGTATGATTTGCATGTCTCAAGTGATTCAAAATCAAGTGAGTCCAAACGGTCCATTTGCATGGAGTTTCTTCATGCATATACACCAATAGACATGGTTCGCATGTCTCAAACTTTTCAAAAACGAGTGACTCCAAAGATCCATCAACATGGAGCTTCTTCATGCGTTCTATACCAATATGACTCAAATGGCAGTGCCACAAGCAGGTGGTACTATCATTACTATCTTATATCTTTTGGCATGAAAATGTGTATCACTACGATCGAGATTCAATAAACCATTCCTTTAGGTGCAAGACCATTGAAGGTATTATTCAAATAAATAGAGTAACCATTATTCTCCTTAAATGAATAACCGTATTGCAATAGACATAATCCAATCATGTCTATGCTCAACGCAATCACCAAATGACAATTATTTAGGTTTAATACTAATCTTGATGGTAGAGGGAGCGTGCGATGTTTGATCAAATCAAACTTGGAAACACTTCCAACACATATCGTCAGCTCACCTTTAGCTAGTCTCCGTTTATTCTGTAGCTCTTTTATTTCGAGTTACTAACACTTAGCAACCGAACCGGTATCTTAATACCCTGGTGCTACTAGGAGTACTAGTAAAGTACACGTTAACATAATGTATATCCAATATACTTCTATCGACCTTGCCAGCCTTCTCATCTACCAAGTATCTAGGGTAATTCTGCTCCAGTGGCTGTTCCCCTTATTACAGAAGCACTTAGTCTCGGGTTTGGGTTCAACCTTGGGTTTCTTCACTGGAGCAGCAGCTGATTTGCCGTTTCATGAAGTATTCCTTCTTGCCCTTGCCCTTCTTGAAACTAGTGGTTTCACCAACCATCAATAATTGATGCTCCTTCTTGATTTCTACTTTCGCGGTGTCAAACATCGTGAATACCTCAAGGATCATCATATCTATCCCTGATATGTTATAGTTCATCACAAAGCTCTAGCAGCTTGGTGGCAATGACTTTGGAGAAACATCACTATCTCTTCTGGAAGATCAACTCCCACTCGATTCAAGTGATTGTTGCACTCAGACAATCTGAGCACAAGCTCAACGATTGAGCTTTTCTCCCTTAGTTTGCAGGCTAAGAAAATCGTCGGAGGTCTTATACCTCTTGACGTGGGCACGAGCCTGAAATCCCAATTTCAGCCCTCGAAACATCTCATATGTTCCGCGACATTTCGAAAAACGTCTTTGGTGCCTCAACTCTATACCGTTTAACTGAACTATCACGTAGTTATCAAAACATGTATGTCCGATGTTCGCAACATCCATGACGACGTTTGGGGTTCAGCACACCGAAGCGGTGCATTAAGGACATAAGCTTTCTTCTGTCCGCATAATCGCTACTGTCAACTTTCAACTATATTTTCTCTAGGAACATATCTAAAAGGTGGAACTAAAGCGTGAGCTTATGACATAATTTGCAAAGATCTTTTGACTATGTTCAGGATAATTAAGTTCATCTCATGAACTCCCACTCAGATAGACATCCCTCTAGTCATCTAAGTGATTACATGATCCGAGTCAACTAGGCCGTGTCCGATCATCACGTGAGACGGACTAGTCATCATCGGTGAACATCTTCATGTTGATCGTATCTACTATACGACTCATGCTCGACCTTTCGGTCTCTGTGTTCCGAGGCCATGTCTGTACATGCTAGGCTCGTCAAGTTAACCCTAAGTGTTTCGCGTGTGTAAATCTGTCATACACCCGTTGTATGTGAACGTAAGAATCCATCACACCCGATCATCACGTGGTGCTTAGAAGCGACGAACTTTAGCAACGGTGCACAGTTAGGGGAGAACACTTCTTGAAATTGTTGTAAGGGATCATCTTATTTACTACCGTCGTTCTAAGTAAACAAGATGAATAAACATGATAAACATCACATGCAATCAAATAGTGACATGATATGGCCAATATCATTTTGCTCCTTTTGATCTCCATCTTCGGGGCTCCATGATCATCATCGTCACCGGCATGACACCATGATCTCCATCATCATGATCTCCATCATCATGATCTCCATCATCGTGTCTCCATGAAGTTGTCTCGCCAACTTATTACTTCTACTACTATGGCTACCGGTTAGCAATAAAGTAAAGTAATTACATGGCGTTGTTTAATGACACGCATGTCATACAATAAATAAAGACAACTCCTATGGCTCCTGCCGGTTGTCATACTCATCGACATGCAAGTCGTGAATCCTATTACAAGAACATGATCAATCTCATACATCACATATCATTCATCACATTCTTCTTGGCCATATCACATCACATAGCATACCCTGCAAAAACAAGTTAGACGTCCTCTAATTGTTGTTTGCATGTTTTACGTGGCTGCTATGGGTTTCTAGCAAGAACCTTTCTTACCTACGCAAAACCACAACGTGATATGCCAATTGCTATTTACCCTTCATAAGGACCCTTTTCATCGAATCCGTTCCGACTAAAGTGGAGAGGCGGCATCCGCTAGCCACCTTATGCACCAAGTGCATGTCACCGGTGGAACTGTCTCACGAAGTGTACGTGTAAGGTCGGTCCGGCCTCTTCATCCCACAATACCGTCGAAACAAGATTGGACTAGTAACGGTAAGCATATTGAACATCATCAACACCCACAACTACTTTGTGTTCTACTCGTGCAAAGAATCTACACAATAGACCTAGCTCATGATGCCACTGTTGGGGAACATAGCAGAAATTCAAAATTTTCCTACGTGTCACCAGGATCTATCTATGGAGAAACTAGCAACGAGGGGAAGGAGAGTGCATCTACATACCCTTGTAGATCGCTAAGCGGAAGCGTTCAAGAGAACGGGGTTGAAGGAGTCGTACTCATCGTGATTCAAATCACTGATGATCCTAGTGCCGAACGGACGGCACCTCCGCGTTCAACACACGTACAACCCGGTGACGTCTCCCATGCCTTGATCCAGCAAGGAGAGAGGGAGAGGTTGAGGAAGACTCCGTCCAGCAGCAGCACAACGGCATGGTGGTGGTGGAGGAGCGTGGCAATCCCGCAGGGCTTCGCCAAGCACCAAGGGAGAGGAGGAGGAGGAGGAGAGGCAGGGCTGCGCCAAGAGGGAGAAGTTCTCATGTATTGGCAGCCCCAAAACCCTCAAGTATATATAGGGGAGAGGGAGGGGGGTGCGCCCCCTCTAGGGTTTCCACCCCAAGGGGTGCGGCTGCCCCCAATCCCATCTAAGGGTGGCGGCCAAGGGGGGAGAGGGGGGAAACTTGCCCCCCAAGTTAGGTGGATGCACCCCTTCCCCAAACCCTAGGCGCCTTGGGCCCTTGTGGGGGGGCGCACCAGCCCACCTGGGGCTGGTCCCCTCCCACACTTGGCCCATGCAGCCCTCCGGGCCGGTGGCCCCACTTGGTGGACCCTCGACCTCCGGTGGTCCCGATGCTATCGATAAAACCCAAACTTTTCCGGTGACCAAAACAGGACTTCCCATATATAAATCTTTACCTCTGGACCATTCCGGAACTCCTCGTGACATCTGGGATCTCATCCGGGACTCCGAACAACATTCGGTAACCACATACAAACTTCCTCTATAACCCTAGCGTCATCGAACCTTAAGTGTGTAGACCCTACCGGTTCGGGAACCATGCAGACATGACCGAGACGTTCTCCGGTCAATAACCAACAGCGGGATCTGGATACCCATGTTGGCTCCCACATATTCCACGATGATCTCATCGGATGAACCATGATGTCAAGGACTCAATTGATCCCGTATACAATTCCCTTTGTCTAGCGGTATTGTACTTGCCCGAGATTCGATCGTCGGTATCCCGATACCTTGTTCAATCTCGCACGGCAAGTCTCTTTACAAGTTCCGTAACACATCATCCCGTGATCAACCCCTTGGTCACATTGTGCACATTATGATGATGTCCTACCGAGTGGGCCCAGAGATACCTCTCCATCAACCGGAGTGACAAATCCCAGTCTCGATTCGTGCCAACCCAACAGACACTTTCGGAGATACCTGTAGTGCACCTTTATAGCCACCCAGTTACGTTGTGACGTTTGGTACACCCAAAGCATTCCTACGGTATCCGGCAGTTGCACAATCTCATGGTCTAAGGAAATGATACTTGACATTAGAAAAGCTTTAGCATACGAACTACGATCTTTGTGCTAGGCTTAGGATTGGGTCTTGTCCATCACATCATTCTCCTAATGATGTGATCCCGTTATCAACGACATCCAATGTCCATGGTCAGGAAACCGTAACCATGTGTTGATCAACGAGCTAGTCAACTAGAGGCTTACTAGGGACATGGTGTTGTCTATGTACCCACACATGTATCTGAGTTTCCTATCAATTCAATTATAGCATGAATAATAAACGATTATCATGAACAAGGAAATATAATAATAACTAATTTATTATTGCCTCTAGGGCATATTTCCAACAATAAGAGTAGAGATAGAGACTAGGGAGGAGCACCATCTACTGCTTCGTGTGCTACTCATGTGCTCCATTCGGCAGCCGCAACGTCCCCTACAGCCACTCCCTCCTGCGCTCCATTCGGCAAAGCGTATTTGTTGAAATTTGAGGAGCGACTCGCGATCTGTTGGCATGACGACTTCACCGACGCATTTAATTCTTCCCCGACCTCGGCAACCTCTTCCTCAACGACATGGGCGACAACCTCATCGCCAACGGTGCTGCTCCCGTTGCACCGTATGTGTTTCTGTCCTTCATGTTCGAAATCGTGGTAGAATTCATGTTTCTAGTCTATGTCCTAGATTCGATCTGTTCATCTACTATGCTAGTCCACATGATTAGTTTAATCTCTGTTATAGCCCTCTTTGATTTATTTTGTGCTTATTCGGACTAAATCTCGTAGTAACTTGCTCATATATTTAATTGGTGCAACGTCCCCTACAACCACTACCCTTTCATGGACGGCCTGGTCGATGCCTCCAAGGAGCCCTTCGTCTACTGCTATGAATGCCCGATGCCGTTTTGGGGCTCGCCGGCGGACCTCGTGCATCACCTCACGCAGGCGTCCGGCGATCACGGTGCACAAGTAATAGTTGTACTCCCTCCGTCTAGGTGTATAAGTCCTCCCTCCTTCTTGGTCATGGTGCATAACAAAAGATGACTTATTCACCTGGACGGAGGGAGTAGCACAGTCTGCAAGCATATATAGAGAGAGACGTGTGGTGCGATAGTATATAGTAAAGTTTGTGCTATATGCACGTAGTTACAAAATGCGTATGGATACACAAGGTTTTCAAACTTTTCGTTTTACATACTTAACTAAGGACGCTAATAATTCCCGAACGTTTGGGATTTATCATTTGCGTCCCAAAACTAATGAGATCGCCTTACGAAACTAAATTATATTCCTAATAAAAGCCACTGTGCTCGCAGGAGTGCTTGCGGCATGCCACGAGTACCCTGGTGCGCGGCCGTTTCCCAGCGCACCGACACAACACCTCTTCCTTAGCCTCGCAACTCGCGAGGTGCTGATTGGCAGCTTGCCGACGGGCGAGCGGGATCTCACCGGTGTGGTGATCCGGCGCCAACAGGTACTCCTCCTCGCTGGAAGCGTGCACCCGGTCCACGTACCGCCAAGCGTAGATGAGGCAATTGGGCCCGACTGCACTCAAGGCTTTGGCACGGGCGTCCTCCGCCACCCTCATGGCCCTCGCACGAGCCTTCTGCCAAAGAGCCAATTGCCTGACTCTCTCAGACGTGACATAGGCCTGCCAGGAAGCTTGCCTCGCGGCACACTTCTCTTCCTCGGCCTTCTTCTCCGCCTCTATTTTGGCGTGCTCTGCCGGAGGCAAAGCCTCCCACAAGGCGACATCCATTTCTTTCCAAAGCTCCTCAAGGCTGGGGGGCTCAGCGGGCGGCGCGACGTTCTCCTCGTAGTGAGGAGCCGACACGTCCTCCGACGTGCGTGCTGGCGAGATTGGGAACGCCAACGAGTCCACCTCGACGCGTCGCGGCGAGGAGCGGAATGCCGACGTGTCCTCCTCGATGCGTCGCTGAGAGGAGCGGAACGGTGACGCGTCCTCCTCAACTAGTGGAGGCGAGGAACGGAACAACAACGCGTCCTCCTCGATTAGTGGCGGTGAGGAACGGAACGGTGATGCGGGACCATCCACGCGGCGCAGCGAGGGGAGCCTAGGGCTAGGGAGGGGCGATGCCATGGTGGTCGATGTGAGAGGGAGGGGGAGGAGATAGCGATGAACGTGAGTGTTCTTCCAATGGCACACCTACGTAATATATGGACTGAGCTTAAGTGACTTAACTGCAGGTCCAGTTGCGTCACTGGCATGTGAGCCAAATGCCTGTTGGGCCCACATGTCAGTGACCCAATGCACCTGCAGTTAAGTAACTGAAGCAGCTGCGTGGGCTTATTTGTTGGAGTAGATTACGGGTGAGGGAAGGGGTGGAAATATTGCTGGTCACAACGGATTGGACGAGCGCGGGGGAGGAGAGTCATGCATGCATATTTTTTCCACACGGGGTGGAGTGGTGGGACTGCCGAGGGAGAAGGAGAGTCAAGCAGGCGTTCAGATTTCAAGGTGCACTAAATTATTGCATGTGATGATTAAGGCTGGCCATAGTGGTGGTAATGTGGTACTCCCTCCTTTCCGATTTATAGGGCTTAATTTGAAAATCTCTTCAACCAAGGTAGATGATGAATGGTGGAATTAATTCCGTAGTTTGCAAAAGCACTTAATTAGTACTCTCGTTTTTATCAAAAAATTGTTTAAACCGATGCATTAATTACACCACATGCATGCATGACCACTCCTATAAAAATCTCAGTTGGTGGTGATGGTATGTCTGCCTCTGGACAACATGAGCCGTTCGACCTACTTGGAACCAACGGTTGAGATGTGTGTGCATAGAGACATGGCCTTGCCACCGGAGGTATAGCAGATATTTACCCACCTCTGCCACTGTATAAAATATGGAACTACTCATTCCAGCCTCATTTCCTTTCTGGTTCATATCCTTGCATTCTTGCCGGTGGCGGCAAAGGTTCCTGAAGATGGAGTCCAGACTCTAGAAACCACTAAAAAACTATTCCACCGCCTCTATATTGGTAAGAGTAGGTGAAAATTTTGAATCGAGCCCTTTAAACTAGAAGGGAGGTACTAGTACTCTAATAGCTAACCTTGTTGTGATGACTAGATAGGACATGGCATGCACCTGGACGAAGGAACTAGTCTGCATTGTGCATTTAAGTTTTGTCTGAAGTCAATGTACCTCTACTTTGACCAAACTTATAGAAAAATGCACATCAACATTCACAATGTGAAATCAATATTTTTATACTCATTATAAAACATAGTTTTTATACTCATTATAATCAGTATTGTAGATATTGATATTTTTAGTATAAATTTGGTCAAAAACTTTGTAAGCGGTTGAAAGAAGTAAAAAGGACCAGAGGGAGTATCATGCATGCGGAGTAGGCAAAAAAATTGCTCATTTATAGCCGGTCGAAGTCTCAAAGGGCGTGACCACGCAAGGGAGGCAAAGGTCATGGGAGGCACGACGGTTGACAGAATTAAGTGAAGTTACATCCATGCGCCGGCATGGCATGCAAACAGGAAGAAGCTATACCGTCAGGCCTACGATATGGGTCTAGTAGACATGACATCTAGTGTGTCCTGCATAGTACCCGAGAACTCTTTGGGGGCTTGGAGCCATTTATCCACCGGGCAAGTCAACAACCCCACGCCATTCGCATGCCCTACTCGTCCCCATCTTCTACCTTACAATAGTTCGCTCCCAGTCGTCCCATCCTTTCACATTACACCAGTTCAACTTCTCCTAACCCTCCTCCAAAACCCATGGCCTCCCAAATGTCCATGGTCGCCGCTGAGTACCTGGTTAGAGCCATCACCGGCGATGAGTTCATCATCATCTACACCCGTGGATCTGCGACGGTGAAAGCATGCCTTGCTCGCTTCCTACGCATGTTCAACAGTTCAAAGGATGAGTGGGTCGCTGGGCTATATGTTGAGTACACTACAGTCCTGGAAAGCGAGAAGATTCTAAAGGAGGCAGAGAAGAAGAAGCCTGCCGTGATCCAGGTTTGCGTACATAACGTGTGCTTGGTCTACCACATATGCCATGCCGACGTTGAGTGCCAGGATTTTAAGAACTTCCTCAAGTACGAAGGAGTGAAATTCGTTACTGTAGACTTTAGGAACGACAAGGATGTCCTGGGTCAGATAGGCCTTGTTGTAGGCCAGCCCTTCGATCTCCAGAAGACAAGCCTGGTGTCCTCCTCTCAGCCTTCAATGCTGACCCTGGCAGCAGCCATGATTGATCCTTCGTACGCTAAACTGAAGAAACCTCACCACGAGTTTCATCATGCATGGGAATCAAAGACAATAGATGAAGATCACATCCTGTACACAACAATGGATGCCTACCTTTGTTTAAATATCTACAAGGGTTGGATGAAGAAGCAGAGCCCAGTGTCCGGTTCGAGCAAAGAAGCGTCAGCGAAGAGGAAGAGGAAGAGGGACGAGGACGAAGTCGAGGACGTGGACTCGGACTCCGAGTAAGGTGGTAGTGCCATCGCTCACGCTGGTTCTATTGCAGTGTCAAGTAGACTAGTTGCTTAGTTATATTTCAGGGGTGTGTTGTGCTGAGCCCCCAGCAGAACTATGTTTATGTTCTTTCTCGTTATTTGAACTTTATGTTCTTTCTCGTTATTTGAACTCTTTAGTACGTACAATAGTACTAGCACTATGTCTTACTACTGTTCTTCTTGTAGTTGGTACTACTGCTCGTATCTTCGTGTTCCTACTGTACTTAATAGTACGTTCGTACTAGTAGTATAATTTGGGCCAGTCGATTGAAAGAAGTTCAACGGAGCGAAGGAAGAAGACGACAGAGAAGCTACCCCAGTATCTATATTAGGGTGGCAGGGTGCCCATGATCTATCTTATGAGTGTTGGGTGTGGAATGCAGTTCGCCGGAAAAAATGGATCATGCCGAGCATGGTGGTGGCACACGGTTCAGGGGAGGGTGGGGTGGCGGCGGCAGGCGGTTAGGCGTGTGGCAGGCTGGCGGCTTGATGCCTGAGAGAGAAGATGAACAGTGCATCAATTTTGGAGGTTGAAGAAGCCCTTCTGGCCATCCATGTTGCATCCAACGGCTCACAAGAGTCGAATGACCCAAATTGCTCCTTCAGATTGCAGGATCCACATGGCATTCAAGGTCTCGAAGGTAGATTCCGCGTCCGCACCCGGTTTGCGGGCTCGGCGCGGGCGCGACCAGCTTCCGACGCGATAGCCACCATGCGCGCCTCCTCCGCGCGTGCGGAGACAACAATGACATGCTAGTTCCTCCTTGACGGCGTGCCGGAGCACACGCTCATCCTCCTCTTTGTATGCTGTGTGCATAGACGCGGCCCCACCAGCTGCTCGCGTTCTTGGCAGCACGGCGGCATCGCGAGGAGGGACTGCAAACGACGTGACCGGGCAAGCCTTCGGTTTCATAGCACAGGGATGGTGGCGACACGGCGGTGATGGGCGAGAAATGGTTGGCCAGAGTAGGCGGGCGCCGGCATGCGCAACGGCAGCGGCGGCATATTGATGAGTGCGCGTATGGGAGCTTAGTTTAGTTTTATATAGGGTTTGTCAAACTTAAAGGAAAAATGTACTAGTACACGTAAACATTAGACTGAGGCAGCGCTTATATTAGTTACCACAGCCACAATACGGAATCCTGTGCAAGCGCGTGAACCACGGCCGTGCGGTCGATCGAATGGTGCGTCACAGTGTCGCGCTCGAAGGACATCCACCGAACCTTTTTGTCTCTGTGAAAACAATCCTTGAATATTACTCAACTTCTTTTTCCTAGAAAAGTTCTGGACACTACAATGTTTCAATATATTTGAATTTAGCTCCAGTTCGTGTTTATTTGGATTTGGACGTTTTAGGTGCGCCCTAGTTTTTAAAATACTGATTTTGTGTGTGTGACTGAGAGAGAACTTGTGTATGTGTCCATATGTGTGTTGTGGCGGAAGGGCAATGTGGAGATGGTGTGCGTGTGATAGAGACATAGAGAGGTGTGAATGTGCAAATGATCATGCATGAGTGAGACATAGACATATGCCGATACGTTGTGTATACATGAGAGAACGGTCTTCTATTTGTACTTGTGTGTGTGAGAGAGAGAGGAGCATCCGTAACACAACAACCATCTCTCTCGATTCGTCCATCCCTCGCATGATTCCGTGTAACACATGCATCAACGCACACATTTTTACACCCTCACCCGGCCCCTGTGTCGGTGTCAAAACCGGCGGATCTCGGGTAGGGGGTCCCGATCTGTGCGTCTAGGCTGATGGTAACAGGAAGCAAGGGACACAATGTTTACCCAGGTTCGGGCCCTCTCGATGGAGGTAAAACCCTACTTCCTGCTTGATTAATGTTGACGATATGAGTAGTACAAGAGTAGATCTACCACGAGATCGTAGAGGCTAAACCCTAAGAGCTAGCCTATGATGGTATGATTGTAATTGTGATCGGCCTTCTAAGGACCAACCTCTCCGGTTTATATAGACACCGGAGAGGGCTAGGGTTTACATGGAGTCGGTTACAAGGAAGGAAATACAATATCCGGATCGCCAAGCTTGTCTTCCACGCAAAGGAGGGTCCCATCCGGACACGGGACGGAGTCTTGAGTCTTCACGCTTCAATAGTCCGGATGATTTATATAGTCTGGCTATCCGGATACCCTCTAATCCAGGACTCCCTCATTAGCCCCTGAACTAGGCTTCAATGACGATGAGTCCGGCGCGCAGTCTTGTCTTCGGCATTGCAGGGCGGGTTCCATCTCCGAATACTCCAAAGTATCTGTTACGACGAATAGTGTCCGGCATCCCATCAATGTTGTACTCCTCGGCTTCAGTGCCTCAATAATGACCATCTCCATGTTTCGAACGAATGCGAGGAGCCGAAGCATTTTCGCATTTGCCACCTCCAACATTTCGGGCTGACCGTCTATTTGAAGAGACGGGGATTCTCAGATCCAAACCTCACTCTCCCCCGTCGAGCAAGCATCCAACAGAGCGCTCCAGAAAAACCATTCCAACATGGCCGGTCGTCGCAGCTCCTCTGCTCGCTCTCCTTGCTCCAAGCCGGGGGACTGGGAAGAGTGTTCAGTTCCCCATAGCCGTTTGATCGAGTTACAAACCCAAGGGTTTCTCCCACCGACGTTCATGGTCCCCGTCCGAGCCGGAATAGCCACCTATAATGGCGGGGAACAGGCGGAGGGATCCCCTAATCCATCTCCAGAGGAGCGAATATGCCTCATACCGCATCTGCTAAGGGGCGTCGGGTTTCCCATCCACCCGTTCCTTCGCGGGCTCCTCGAGTTATACGGCCTCCAGTTGCACAACTTTACCCTTGCCTCTATACTACATATAGCAGGGTACGTTGCCCTTTGTGAGCTATTTTTAGGCTGCGAGGCTCACTTCGGGTTATGGAAGAAGATGTTCTGCCTTGTCCCCTGCAACCAGGGAGAATCCCTATGTCAGGTGGGTGGGGCCGAAGTATGGCGCATTACCGAGACCGGATACCTATCCGGCACTCCCAAGAAGGCACCAGGGAACTGGCATTCAGAGTGGTTCTACATTGACGATGTTCCCCTTCCGGATCCAGTCCGGACAGGTCTCCCCAAGTTCAGTAACGCCCCAACGAGGGCACGTCTAAGCTGGCGCCCCCGAGGCCCCCAAGAGGAGGATACCAGGGAAATACATTACCTGATGAGCAGGATAAAGTTACTGGCCAAATCCGGAGTAACGATAGTCGAGGTTATGGCAATATGCATAATACGGGGAGTGCAACTGCTTCAATATCGGGGGAAGCCCATGTGGCACTTCAACAGGGAGGATGATGCCACCCGCTGTGGCCGTAAGGGTCCGGACTCCGCCACTGCTCTGGCAAGGATATTGTCCGATTTATACAAAGGGGAAGAGGAAGAATTCCTTCACATCAAACCGCGAGATGGATTATCCATGCACACCCCCCCAAACTGGGTAAGTTGTCATTCCTTTCCCCGCGTCACTCATTGTGCGTTCTTCGCCAAGATTATCTGCCTTGATATTCCTGAGCAAGAACTGAAGAGGGCCGTAGAAGGAATTTCCAGCCCCTCCCCGCAGCCAGAGGACCCCGGAAGGGCCCTAGATCCAGGACTCGAAGAAGATCCGGATATTACCGTGGAGCTTGTCAACGGGATATTTTATCAAGCGAGCTACGATGGCGCCTCAGTGGCCATTATTGCCGACTATCCCGGACTGCTGCCTGCGTCGCGCGTAAGCCAAGCCGAAAAACCCTATCCTCCGAAGAGGACTCCCTTCAGATGTCATGCCTTACCCTTGAAGTGTCGTGTTTTTGCAGAGACGACGGTCGGAGCATGGGGCCGAGCCCCTAGGGACTCATCGGCCAAGGGTGTATGGATCGGGCAGGCTCAAGAAGAAGGAGATAAGGGTCGACTCGCCGCTACAGAGGTAAGGCAAAAACCTGTGCTGCGATTATGGTATTTTTGAAGTATAACAGCGCCCTTTGTGTCCTGGCAGGAAGAGGAGCAGCCAGACTATATCCGGGGATCCTGCCAACCACGCCTCCACCAGCCGGATTCGGGAACCGGCTTCGAGAGCGGAGGCGGGAGCGGGGCCCATGCTGCATAGTTCTCCGACAGAGGATGTGGATATGCTCCCAGCCATGAATTCCGAAGTAGAGAGCGCCATGAATCACCGGCGCCGATGGGCCATACTTCGGAACAACATCTTTTCCGAAGAGGCATTTAACGCCTTCAATTCGGGAGGCGCATACATCCGAGCTGCTCAAGGCGGGCTTGCCCGAGCGACGGACCAGTATACCAAAGATATACGGGTAATAAAATTTGATAAGCATGTGTAGCAGTAGCCCCTGAGACTTGAAACGGTTGGAATAACTGTTTTACAGATCAATTTATGCACAGGTCCTTGTAGATAAGAATGAGCAATTGTCTCGGGAGCTGGAGGAGTGCAAGGCCGAGCTAAGGGCCGCAGTTGCCAAGTTAGAGGAATCCCAAAAGCCCTCATCTGGTAACATTTGTCGCAATTGTATGAAGATGCACCAATCAGTAAATGGCTGATATGACAAGTCTAACAGAAAATTCTGCAGACAATCCCGGGGTGAATCCGGAGGACGTAAGAGATGACGAATCACATCTCAAAAGGCAGCTGAAGGCTGGCGAGCGCATTCTTACGCAAGTTAGGCAGGAGAAGAACAATCTTCAAGATGCCAAAGTCCAGCTGGACGTGGAGTTAAAAGACGTCCGCGCTCAGCTGGCGGACTCCGTCAAGGAGAACGAAAGGCTTCGACGTGGCATTTACGGTAAGTGCCTAGACGAACTGTAGTATAGTTCGGCGTAGAAGTATATTGAAAGGATTTTGCTTGTAGGAATGTTAACAGGCCGCCCTGAGGAGGATATGCCCTCATCTGCAGGCGATTTACTACAAGACCTCTTACAACTGCACGAGCGAGCTCGGCAGGTGATGCAGGGCGTTGCTCAGGCCTTGTGGCCATCAAGTTTCCTGCCGAATGGCATGGGGGAGCTTGTGGATATGCTTCAAGGAGCACGGCGACGCTTCCGATTGTGGCAGATGTCAGCTTGCCGGCAAGGTGCAAGCGAAGCCTGGGCTATGGTGAAGACACGCTACACCAAGCTGGACCCGAACCATATGGCTGAAGTTGGACCGGCGGGGCTAGATGGGCAAGAAATACCCGTGAGTCTGGTATATGACCAGGTAGCATTAGCCGTAAAGTATTCTCAACAGGATTGTAAGCTAGATAGCGTGTTGGATGGTATAGAGGAGGAATATAGTCAGTCCAAGTGACTGTGTAATTCAATGGACATAAGTAGTCCCTAGCCGGATTAAAATCATTTGTCATGGTGGACCTTTTCGCTTCAGCCCCCGGATCCTATAGTCCGGGGTGTGTCCGAATACCCACTCAGTTATACAGAACCGGGGTGCGTGGACACAAGGCATAGGGGTCATAAGTTCTTGAATAGACAAGTACCCAACTAGTTATGTTATATTACATGGATAGTAAGAAACATCTTCCAGGGAGAATAGTTCCGTTAGGGGTTCCTTTCCATGGGTACACATGCGACGATGCACATGTCCGGACTGCGAACAAGGGCGCAGGATACAAAACATCTGGGGATTGACGTTGTAATAAACAAGTACATCTTTTGTTCACCGACCGAATATTCTCTTAAGGAAGCTAGCTTTCGGCTTCACCCAGTCTGAGGTACACATCCGGCTAAACCGGTAGTAACAATCGCAGAGGTGCTCCCCTTATGCCCTAGCGGAATTAACGGGAACGTATGGCATAAACACAAGAGCCAGGCAACCCAGCTTGGCCACATCTTAAGTCATATCGGTGCATATAATGGTGAAGAAAAGGCACATATGGAAAAAGAAATGCATATGTGATGGGCAAAAAGCCATTAGAGTAATCATTTTTAGCTTCCGTATAGGAAGCCCCCTGGTATTAATTACACACATAGTGCGGCCGGAAGGATCCGGGAGTCCGTACTGTATTAAATACTTTGTGTGAAGAGGAAAAAGGTTGAGAAAGGAAAAGGGAGGGAGCATAATTAAAAAGGAGGGGGTAAGGAGATGAACACTTAGTTCGGCGCTAGGCGTAGAATCTCCGGAGTCTGGCCGAGTTCCATGGGTTCGGCTGAAGTCTGTTATCGGATGCATTACGTAAGCGGTACGCGCCTCCGGTGAGAACTTTGTCAGTGACGAAGGGACCTTCCAACTTGGGTTTGAGCTTGTCCTTCTTCTTCTCCGGTAGGCGTAGAACGAGCTCGCCAATATTATAAGTTTTGGCCCGCACTTCTCTGCTTTGGTATCGTCGAGCCTGCTGTTGATAGAATGTGGAGCGGGCTTTTGCGACGTCATGCTCCTCCTCCAGGGCATCCAAGTTATCCTGCCGATCTAACTCGGCTTCCTTCTCTTCGTACATGCGTACGCGTGGCGAATCATGTATTATGTCGCAGGGTAGTACTGCTTCCGCGCCGTACACCATAAAAAATGGTGTATATCTGGTGGTGCGATTCAGCGTGGTCCGCAGCCCCCCAGAGTACATTGTCGAGCTCCTCGACCCATTGCGTATCCGACTCTGTCAAGGATCGCACTAGTCTGGGTTTGATGCCGCTCATGATGAGACCGTTTTCCCGTTCGACCTGGCCATTTGTTTGGGGATGGTAGACGGAAGCGTAGTCGAGCTTAATGCCCATTTTGTCGCACCAAGTTTTCACTTCGTCAGCTGCGAAATTGGAGCCATTATCAGTGATGATGCTGTGGGGGACGCCGTATCGGTGTACGACCCCGGATATGAAGTCTATTAGTGGTCCGGATTCGGCTGTTTTGACTGGTTTGGCTTCAATCCATTTGGTCAACTTGTCCACCATGACCAACAAGTATTTTTTCTTATGGCTTCCCCCTATAAGGGGTCCGACCATGTCTAGCCCCCAGACCGCAAAGGGCCAAGTTATGGGGATTTTTTGGAGAGCGGTAGGGGGCATATGACTCTGATTGGCAAAGAGCTGGCAACCGACGCAGTGTTGGACAAGGTCCTGTGCGTATGCTCGGGCCGTCGGCCAATAGAAGCCTGTACGGAAGGCTTTGCTGACTAGTGCTCAAGCCGCGGCGTGGTGTCCGCCCAGTCCGGCATGGATTTCAGCCAAGAGCTGCCGCCCTTCCTCTTCGGAGATGCATCTTTGGAGCACTCCGGTCGCACTTTTCTTGTAGAGTTCCCCTTCATGGACTTTGTAAGCTTTAGAATGCCGGACGATGCAGCCTGCTTCATTTTGGTCTTCGGGAAGCTCCTGCCTATTTAGGTAGGCCAAGAAAGGCTCGGTCCACGGGGCGATTACAACCATTATTTCATGGGCCGAAGATGTTATTTCAGTGAGTAGCCTCCGATTATGTTTGATAGTTCGGAATCTGGGGGTGTGTTCAAATCCGAGCTGGTATTGCCGGACTCCCCTTCCCATACTACGGATGGCTTGAACAGCCTTTCGAGGAATATGTTAGGTGGGAAAGGGTCGCGTTTAGCGCCGATGCGGGCGAGGACGTCCGCTGCTTGGTTGTTTTCTCGAGCCACATGGTGGAATTCGAGCCCCTCAAACCGAGCTGACATTTTGAGGACGACATTACGGTAGGCCGCCATTTTAGGATCCTTGGCGTCAAAGTCTCCGTTGATTTGTGATATTGCGAGGATTGAATCCCCGCACACTTCCAGGCATTGATTGCCCATAGAGACTGCCATCCGAAGATCGTGCAACAGAGCCTCATATTCGGCCGCATTGTTGGAGTCTGTGTATAATATTTGGAGGACGTACTGGATCGTGTCTCTGGTGGGAGACGTCAGGACTACACCTGCTCCCAATCCGGCCAACATTTTAGAGCCGTCGAAGTGCATGATCCAGTTAGAGTACGCGTCGTACTCTTTAGGGAGTTAAACTTCGTCCATTCGGCGACAAAGTCAGCCAAGATTTATGCGACTTGATGGCCCGCCGTCGTTTGTATGTTATGTCAAACGGAAGGAGCTCGATGGCCCATTTAGCAATCCGGCCCGTAGCTTCGCGGTTATTTATTATGTCGTTGAGTGGTCCTTCGGAGGCCACCATAATTGAACACTCTTGAAAGTAGTGTCGTAGCTTCCGGGATGCCATGAAGACCGCGTATGCTATTTTTTTGATAGTGTGGGTATCCGGATTTGCATGGGGTGAGGGTCGTGGATACGTAATAAACCGGCTTCTGGAGCGCGAATTTGTATCCGTCAACCTCTCAGCACTGCGCTTACAACTTGATGTGATGCGGCTATGTACAGCAGCATAGGTTCGCCGATATTTGGCACTGTTAGGACCGGATTACTGGCCAATAAGGTCTTTATTTCATCCAGTCCGGACGCGGCTGCATCCGTCCACACGAAGTGTTCGGTGCACCGGAGAAGGCGGTAAAGAGGTAATGCCTTTTCTCCTAACCTGGAGATAAAGCGGCACAAAGCAGCCACACATCCAGCCAATTTCTGGATGTGCTTGAGGTCTGTTGGTATAGCCAACTGCGACAGAGCTCGGATTTTTGCCAGATTCGCTTCAATTCCTCTATTGGAAACAATAAAGCCCAGCAGTTTCCCCGAGGGGACGCCGAAAACACATTTTTCCGGGTTCAGCTTGATGTCGTATGTCCGGAGGTTATCGAATGTAAGCCTCAAGTCATCTATTAGGGTTTCGACATGTCTTGTTTTTATGACCACGTCGTCCACGTATGCCTCCACTGTTTTGCCGATTTGCTTTTCCAGGCATGTTTGAATCATGCGTTGATAGGTTGCGCCGACATTCTTAAGCCCAAAAGGCATAGTGTTGAAGCAAAAAGGGCCATATGGCGTTATGAAAGCTGTTGCAGCTTGGTCAGACTCTGCCATTTTTATTTGATGGTATCCAGAGTATGCGTCGAGGAAACACAGCGAGTCGTGTCCTGCTGTGGCATCGATGATTTGATCGATGCGAGGGAGGGGAAAGGGATCTTTGGGGCAAGCCTTGTTGAGGTTTTTAAAGTCGATACATAGGCGCCAAGATTTGGCCTTCTTTGGTACCATTACCAGATTTGCCAGCCAATCCGGATGCTTGATATCTATGATGAATCCGGCCTCGAGTAGTATGGCTAGCTCTTCCCCCATGGCTTGCCGTTTGGGCTCTGAAAACCGCCTTAGAGTCTGCTTGACCGGTTTGTATCCTTTTAGTATATTGAGGCTGTGTTCGGCCAATCTGCATGGGATGCCCGGCATGTCCGATGGGTGCCAGGCGAAATGTCCCAATTCTCGCGTAAGAAGTCTCGTAGTGCGGCGTCCATTGCAGGGTTCAACTGTGTCCCGATGGAAGCTGTCTTCATGGGGTCCGTTGGATGGACTTGGAATTTGACTATCTCGTCTGCGGGTTTAAGTGAGGTGGACTTGGGTCGCTTGTCGAGTATTACGTCGTCCCTGTCCATGTTTGACCTAAGTGTTGTTAGTTCTTCGGCCGCTAGGGCTTCGTATAATGCTTCCAGGGCTAGTGTTGCGGTCTTGTTTTCGGCGTGAAGTGCGACGTCCGGATCACTGGCTAGAGTGATGATTCCACTGGGTCCGGGCATTTTAAGCTTCATGTACCCGTAATGGGGTATAGCTTGAAAGCTTGTAAACGCGTCCCGCCCTAGAAGGGCGTGGTATCCGCTGCTAAAAGGAGCCACTTGGAATGTGATTTCTTCGGACCTATAATTCTCCGGTGTGCCGAATACCACATCGAGTGTGATTTTTCCCGCACACCGCGCTTTCCGACTGGGGATAATTCCCCTGAAGGTTGTGCCGCTTTGTTTAATGCGGCTTTTATCAATTTCCATCTTGTTGAGTGTTTCTACATAGATCAAGTTTAATCCGCTTTCGACGTCCATGAGTACTTTAGTGAGTCGAAAGCCGTCCACGATTGGGCTAAGGACCAGAGCGGCTGGTGCCCGGACAGTCTGGAATCGAGGTTCATCACTGGCATTGAAAGTTATAGCAGTGTCATCCCATGGGTTTATTTTTGCCACATGGCGAATTTCAGCGGAGCTTCGATGAGCTCGCTTGCGCCTATTGTTTGAGGCAAAAGTCTCGAAGACTGTTAGTACCGTATTGTGTTCGTTGGCGGGATGTTGCTCTGCTTTATGGCTTGCAAGAAGGTCCTCGCCACCTTTTGCGACCTGCCGGAGTATCCAACATGCCCTAAGGCTATGAGTTGGTGTTGTGTCCGGAGTACTGTGGAGTTTACATGGCCCATTGAGCCATTCTTCCAATACGGTTCCCCGCCCTGGGGTGGGCTTTGGTTTCTTGGGGATTTGATTGGCCGACTTACGAGATTTTGCCCGTTTAGTTCGGACAAAGGTTTTGGTGAGAGCCGGACTATCCCAAAATTCTGTTTGGGTCCTCCAGGAGCTTTCCATCGCGCAGTACTTCTGTACTATGGTTGCCAAGTCCGCGAAGTGTACTATGTCACGGTGACTTATAGCATTAAGGATTCCTTTGTTGGTGTAATTTTTGCAGAAAAGTGAGACTACGTCCTCCTCGCGGCAATCCTTGACCTTGTTTAGCACAAGGAGGAATCTGTCCCAGTAACGATGTACTGTCTCCTGGGGCTCTTGCCTGATATGGGAAAGACGGTTTAAGTCCTTGTGGGTGGGAATAGCTGAATCCGGATTCTGATCCGCTCTAGCACCCAGGGGCGTGGGAGCTTCCGAGCCTGACAGCTCGGGATCCAGGGTGCTGCCCAATTTCTCCGGCCCAATGCCCGATTCTAAGTCCGGGATCCGGGTCATGTATTCCCTTGGGCGGGTGTCTGGCTCAGGGAGCTCGGTGATCTGGACATAATTCGTCCTCAGAATTGAGGGGTAATCCGTGTGTGGTTCCTCCACTACCGCTATGTCATGGGTGGCCGGCGGGGATTTAATGTCCCTTTGGTCGAGTTTAAGCCCGATCCGGTCATAGTCCGTAGTGACTCCCAAAGCGGCGATGCGATCCAAGAGCTCATTTAGGGAGGAGAGCTCTATCGGATCCATCTGTTTGGCGAGTTCCGAAATGACGCGAAGGTTATGCGTGATGACCCGAGAGGCCATCGTCGGTGCAACCGCTGATGGGGCAGCCATGATGAAGCCGCCAAGTCGGAGAGTTTGGCCTACAGCCAGCGCTCCCCCAGAGGTAACGTTGTCCTTGACAACGAGACGAGCCATCGAGCCTTGCAGCAACGACACAGAGGATCTCTCAATCAAAGCACCAATGTCGGTTTCAAAACCGGCGGATCTCGGGTAGGGGGTCCCGATCTGTGCGTCTAGGCTGATGGTAACAGGAAGCAAGGGACACAATGTTTACCCAGGTTCGGGCCCTCTCGATGGAGGTAAAACCCTACTTCCTGCTTGATTAATATTGACGATTTGAGTAGTACAAGAGTAGATCTACCACGAGATCGTAGAGGCTAAACCCTAAGAGCTAGCCTATGATGGTATGATTGTAATTGTGATCGGCCTTCTAAGGACCAACCTCTCTGGTTTATATAGACACCGGAGAGGGCTAGGGTTTACATGGAGTCGGTTACAAGGAAGGAAATACAATATCCAGATCGCTAAGCTTGTCTTCCACGCAAAGGAGAGTCCCATACGGACACGGGACGGAGTCTTGAGTCTTCACGCTTCAATAGTCCGGACGATGTATACAGTCCGGCTGTCCGGATACCCCCTAAACCAGGACTCCCTCACCCTACCCACCTCAAGGCCCGCACATCGCTCTCTATCTCGCACGCACAATCTCGTTGTGAAAACCCTATTTAGCATGTAGCTTTCCATCACATACACACACATTTCTCTCCATAGGTTTGATTTCTCTCAATATCTGACACACACACACACACACACACACACACACACACACACACCGCACACACACTCCCCCTCCCCCGAGCACACTATTCATCCCCATCCAAGGTTATATGGCGACCACTCTCGCTTGTGCTTCTCTGCACCCCAGCATCCACAACACCTCAATCTTCGAAGAAGGCATCGAGGAGATCGAAGATGGCGACCACACTCCACTAGAGAATGCAGGGCCATTTGAAAGCAGGATGATGTGAAGACGGCTGACTGACTCCTCCCCCCTCTCTCTCCCGCACAAAATTACCAATCCCTCTCTCTCCCGCACAAAATTATCAATCCCACAACCCACGAGATCCTTCCCCTCCCGTCCATGTTTTTCCAGCTCTCTCATCAAACTTGTTGTCTCTTCTCCTTCCATGTGTATAGAATCCGAATGCACACGCATCTCACGTATATCACATGTCTCCATCTTTCTCACAGACCTAACTTCTTTCTCTCTCTTTCTATCTCTCTCTCTCTCATTAGGTTTGTCTCCTACTCTCTCGTCCACATACATACAATCTTTCCTGCCCTATCTGCTCCATATTCACAAGCTCTCTCTACACGTTTCATTCACACATTGGGATGTGTTCAAAATGTTGCTTTTATAATGGACGATGTAGAGTTATGGTTGGTTTTGTTGCATCCTACAAAGTAATAACTATGAAATGCATTTAGATTCTCATTTGACTGGGATTATGTGAGTTTGAGCATATTGTGAAGTACTATAGACCTCGTATACATCTTGGAATTCAACAATGATTGTAACTATTGAATTGTATAGACCATTACATTCAAGTCGGTAGCCTAATATATTTATTTCACAATTACAACAAATGATTAATTAAGCTACCAACTAAGAAAACAAATGTGTACTCCTCCGTTTTTATTTAAGTCCGTGTATTAGCATTGGTCAAAGTCAAGTTTTGTAAACTCTCAGAAAGTTTATAACAAAAAAATATTAACATATACAATAACAAATAAATAGCATTAGATTCATTATTAATGTACTTTCACATCATACATATTTGTTACGGTAAATGTTTACATTTTTCTAGAAACTTGATCAAACTTTAGGAAGTTTGACTTCGGTCAAACCTAATATGCAGAGTTAATAAAACGGAGGGAGTACTAGTAGTTACTAGTACTACTCGCTAGTTGCTTACCCAATCACCCAACATGCCACACGGGAAGTTCAGTGTCACAAAATTTTGAGGTCGGCGGGAAAATCTCCCGCGACCCTGATTCGAGCAGTGCGAAGTTACCATCATAGCCTTCGGAACAGGCCTATAGATGACACTTGGTAGGGGGCTGTTTTCATAACTTCAGGTTCACCCTACCCAGCCAACCCCACCCCGGCACCCAAATTAGTACACCTGAATACTCCCCATTTTCTATCCCCACCGCAAAATAGACTTCTCCACGGCACCGCAGCCTTCGTGCTCCTCCCCTTCTACATCGGCGCACTCGTCCACCGTAGCACATCTGCCTCATTGACGACCTCGTATGCCGCACTGGAGCCGGTCCATCGTCATCGTCGTACACGGAGCCTCTTCCCCGGCACCATCTTCCACGGTCTCGGATCTGCTTCCCGAAAGCCAACGCCAAGCGCAGAAGCACCACCGTCATGGACAATGAACTAACTTCGTTGCCGGCCATGATGCACAGAAGCTGCTGTGACCATCGTTCTCCTCCTTGATTGGTAATGTGTGTATTGAATCACTTAGCAATACATGTGTAGTTCCAATTTTGTTCATACCTACCCTTCAAATTTCCTGGTTGCTATTGTTCCCGTAAAAGTAATTGGTTATAGCCTCCATTGTCCAACAGAATATCAGCTGGTAATTGCGTGTCGCTCCTGTATCGCACTGTGCTTGGGTAGGTTCTTCTCTGAAACCAGTAGTGTGGCAAATGATGGAAAGTTTTTTAGAACTAGCAAGATGCCCATGCGTTGCACGGAACATCAAGATGCATTTTTATGAGTAGTTTATCTTGTGGGAGAAAAGGATGAATGAGGGAAGGCCTTATTTGCAAATCTGGAGAGGGGTGTGGGTATCTTTATGCAAAATTGCCATAGTTTCCTTCCTATCCATCAGATATAAATCGAACGGCCTATATTGTAGGATGGTAGGCACACCATCATCACCAACTCTAGTTTTTTAAACAAAAAAAAGTAGAGAAGTAGAGATAAATATTAAATATAAAATAAATATAACAGTAGAGAAGAGAGTAGAGATAGCAGGGACAAGGATCGCGCGCGCGCGGGAAAAAGCTATCGGGCGCGCGCTAGTTTTGGCGCGTGGCATCCGGCGCGCTTTATAAAATCCAACGCCCTCCCACCGCTCTGTACCTTGCCACCGCTCTTTCCCCGCTCTGTGCCTCGCCACCGCTCTCTCCCTGCTTTGCGCCTCGCCATCGCTCTCTCCCTGCTCTTTCTCGCCTCGCCGCCACCGCTCTCTCCCCGCTCTTTCTCACCTCGCCGCCACCGCGCCACCATGCTGCCGCGTCGCCATGAAACTTGGGGATACCGCGGTGTCCGCGCGTGCCCCTCCGGCGGCTTCTAAGCCGAGATCCGGTTCCACGGGATGTGCCTCGGCCTCGGCAATTTCGACACAGCCAACGAGGCCGCCCGCGCGTATGACGCGGCGGCGTGGCGCCTCTGATGGCCTCATAGATCATTGAACTTCCCCAACGTGCCGACGCGGGAGCAGGTGCAGGAGCTCACGCCTCTGCCGCGGCTTATCACCGACAAGGATCGTCGCGATAACCGAAGGCGGGAGCACCGTCTCGGCATCTTCAAGATGGACGAGGAAGGCATGTTGCTGTGGCGCCAACGCTTCCCGCAGGACATCATCAGTGAGTGCGAGTTCTACGCGCAAAGGAGGGCGGAGAGGGAGAAGAGGAGGGCGGAGCGAGCCGCCTATCGCGAGGAAAAGTGTACGCAAAAAGCGGACGCTCAATTCAACATGAGGCTAGGAGCAACGTCGCCCTGGGAATCCGACGATGATTGGTATCTTCATGCCTACATTGAGACGTTAGAGGAGGAACACCGATGAGGAGTCGGACGACGAGGAGTAGTTGAACTATCTATTTTTTATCTATCTATGTTATATCTATGCTGAGAACTATCTATGTCCCTACTCTCTAGTCTCTACTCTCTATCTCTACTTCTCGATCTCAGCACTTCAGGCCCGCAAAAACTGGCTATTCCGGCGTTGTAAACGCTTTATAAAGCGTCGCGCGTTGCGCTTATGTTGGAGATGCTCTAACATGGCAGACGAGTGCTTTAATGTTGCCCACAAGATGCGTGAGTATTACTACTCCCTCCGTCCCATCATATAATAATGTTTTTGATGGTAGTGTAGTGTCAAAAACGTTCTTATATTATGGGACGGAGGGAGTAGTATATTTTTCTTGCCATGTTGAGTTTTTAAAACCACGAGTGCGAACATGCATAGGAGCAATGAAGACCAAACACGGGATATTGGGGACATCTTCAAGGAGCATGGGAAGTTAAAGATGAGGTGCACCGAACCTGTAAAGCGAGCTTTGGTAAGTAACACCCTTTCAATTACTTTCGTTTCGCCTCGTGTTCTTCAATGTGTATATGTTGTAGTTTCTGTTTCTCTTAGCCTCGTGTTCTTCGATGTGTAATAAGAAGAGTCTTAATCGTCCTAATGCTTTTGTTTTTAGCTTGATGTAGGAAGTGGGTGTTCTCACCTTGTAGTCTGTTTTTATATTTTTCCTTTTGAATTCACTTCTCCGAGTCCTGTTTATCTGGCTTATACTAAATGGATCTGGGTTGCTCTGAGTATTGATCTAAAAAAGAAGTAACTTCATGTCAGGATGTAGTTCCTGCGAGGAGGGAAGTATGGTCAACCTCAAGATCATGTTTCCAAAATGAGGCTAGATTACACACAAGGTGCCAGTTCCCTAATGATGTTGGATTAGACACAAGGTGCAAATTCCCAGATGATGCTAGATTACACACAAACCAGGTGGAGTCGGCAACTGTTCATGTCCTCGTGGCTCTTGTAAAGGCTGAAAGCAAGCGTGCAGCAGCCCTTGAGAATGTAGCCGAGTTCCTGAAGAAGCGAAAAGAGAAATCAGATGCTCTCTTCACCCAAGCCAAAGAAGAGATGAAAGAAGCCAGAAAGAAGCTAGCAGAGGCAGAGCAGGCTAGGCCTCTCCTGCTATCTAAAACTGTTGTGAATACAAATTTTCCTTCATAATAGCTAGGTTCAATTGTTTATCCAGTCAGCATGCCTGTTGCGATGTCCGTGCATCTACAGATGTGGCACAAAATAATTTTTTTAGGGTCATGTAATAACAGCAATTAGTTTCCAAACAATAAGAGACGAAGCATTGGACATGGTATAGTTCACGCGCAAGCCCAACATTCCAAGTTAAACTTCCACATCAAACTCATGTTCACAGATATCTGCACATTCATAGATAATGTCCACAATCATGATTCACTTCAAAGCCAAAAAAATGTGAGGAGAGTTATAAATTAAGAAAAACCTCAAGTTCCTGCTACCACTGCGAGCACAACAAGTCAAGACCATGCGTAATAATTATATTTTGGTCATTTTTTGTGTTCTAAAATGCCGGCCGGCTCGCGGAAGGACGTGTTGCCGACACACACACAGATTCAATGGAGGCAGGTGGGGTAGTCTGAAGTCGGTTGCATGTGGCGAGGAGGCGTGTTCAGCCGGGCCTGCAGCGAGTGGGGCCCTCTTGGCCGGCACGCCGGTTCAATGCCTGCACTATGAGAGGGCGCATCCGTGTCAGAGCAATCACTCCCTCCAGTCCTTTTTTGTTTGGGTCTAACAAAATCTCGTTTTCCATTCACATTTTACAAGTAAAATTCGTGGACAAACTTTGACCCAAAATACGATGGGGACTAGTAAACCAGGATGGAGGTAGTAGTTTTTTTTATCAAAGAAGGGTTTCCCCCTTCCGATTTTCATTACTGAAAACCAACATCTAGACCATAGTATCTGCCCTAGAACTACCAGGTTCAACATCTCGCAACATAAACCCATACAACCATATGCCAAGGAGGTAGTAGTTATGAATTCCATTTTCGCTCCATACCAATCGTTCTAAAAACTAATTAAGTACTTATAACACGCCATTGAAAATCGGAACTCTTACCCCGCTAAAAAATTGATATTTTAAACGTGGTTACTCGATCCGTGGCAACTGGCGAGCCACCGCCTCCAGGTTGTTCACCTGTGGTCCCGACCATCAACTCCTACGAATCAAATTATCACGCGTGCTGACTATTCCTACAAAGGTGCGCTCCACCATGTGCCCGGTACCCGCGCATGCAGCAATCGTGCACCTAGGGTTTTAGGGTTTATTTGATAATGGTGCCTTTATGTAACTCTCATGTGTGCGAGACAACGAGAGATCGACTTCATGCGTGCGCCTCTTCTCTTCATATATATTCCTTTGGCGATTTTGATGAGATAAGGGAGGAATGTTGTTGGTTTCAAGATTCAAGAAGTGGTATATCTCTAATTTCTACTCTTACTAGCAAGATGCCCGTGCATTGCACGGGACATCAAGATCTTTTGGGAGAAAGGGATGAACGAGGGAAGGCCTTATCTGCAAATGTGGAGAGGAGTGCGGGTAAATTGCCATAGTTTCCTTCCTATCCGTTAAATATAGATCAGGCAACCTATATTGCAGGATGGCAGGCACACCATCTTCACCGACTATGCTATTTATAAGAGTAGAGATAAAAAAACAGAGTTGGTGATGATGGTGTGCCTGCCATCCTGCAATATAGGCCATCCGATTTATATCTGACGGATAGGAAGGAAACTATGGCAATTTTGCAAAAAGATACCCACACCCCTCTCCACATTTGCAAATAAGGCCTTCCCTCGTTCATCCTTTTCTCCCACAAGATAAACAACTCATACAAATGCATCTTGATGTTCCGTGCAACACATGGGCATCTTGCTAGTTGTTGCAAAAAGCCCATGTGTGTGTGTGTGTTGTGTGTGTGAGAGAGAGAGAGGAGGAGGACGGAGTGCATGTGTGATAAAGACATAAAGAGTGTGTGCGCGAGAGGTATCAGCTTAAAATGAGGTGATAGTGTCTTGAGAAGGGACGAAAAATCTACATAGATACAAGAAGCACGAGAGAGACACGTACGCGATAGTGGACACACGAGTGTGCGGGTGTATAAACCTATCTAGAGGCTAGTCGATCAATGTTTGTGAGAGAAATACGAGTCAGGGGTGCGAAAGCAAGAGTTTTGTGTGTGTGAGAGAGAGACGGTAGTCAGGAAGGGGAGTGGAAGCAGGAGTTGTGTGTGTTTGTGAGAGAGCGGGGAGTTTCTTTGATTGGTAAACAAACGAATAATGTCAGTTTTATAACTGGGATGGAGACGGAAAGGAGATCGCAACAAATGTTGTGTCTGCGGGAGAGAGTAATTTTAGTTATGAGTCATATCTAGAGACATATAGGGTGTGTGAGAGAACCCCATAGAGAGAAAGACAAAGTGAAAGACGAGTGAGACTGTGTGTGTGGCGGTGAAAAAGAAAGCTTAGGTACCTAGTGATACCAGAGAACAGTAGAGACATGAGAGATAATGAAAACCGTGTAATGTATAATGATAGGGAGAGTGTGACACTTCTCAAGGAAGACATCGAGAGATCATGTTTGCGGAGATAGGAGAAACATGAAGTGAGCGTGCGGGTGAGCTGGAGAAAAGAGAGTGATAGCTACATGAAGGAGCATGCGAGAGAGATGGGCGTGAAAGGAGTCAACATAAAAGGGATTCACTTATTTGAATTCGAGATGATGATACATGTAATTCATACTCGAACCAAAATTGATCTATCAAACATGCATACTCATCTGAATTCACACGCATCCATGTCATTTAATATGTAGATATTACTGATCCATACATTTTAGTAGAACATAATTTGGTTTAAATTTTTTGAATTCAACCTTATGATTTTGAGATCATTGTATTTGTAAATCATATTATACATATAAAGGAGCAGAATTCTTTGTTGTGCTTTTGAAAGTATATGTAAAAAAATGATGTATATAGAATTTTATTCCAATCGAAAATGGATCCTGCCCGAACAAAAATAGAATACAAACTGGATTAGAATTGAGTTGGCACGGTTAACATGCACTATTGCTCTGCAAAAATTTGAACGAAGTGGGGAAAGTCGCAGTAACCGCCCGAACCAAAATCTGCGAGATGGAAATTACTGTCTATCCCTGACACGCAAAGCATATCGGCTCGATTTTTATTGGTTCCGATAGGGGTAGGTTTGTAATTTCACTCAAACGTGACATAACCGCCTCTCACCCTGATTCATACACGGTGGGCGCCAAAACACAGTGTCTCCTCGGCCGAAATCGACTCCTTCCCTGATTCATACACGGTGGGTGCCAAAAACGAACTCTTGTCGGCAAATATTCGGTGTATGCGAGATTACCGTCCTATCGCCAACCGACTAATATTGTTGTGAGGTAGGAAATTTTAGATGGGGGCTAAGTTTGTAAATTTCCTCGCATTTGAGACAAGCGCGCCCTGAAGACATGGTTCCCCCTTCCTCTCTCCCTACATTTCCCCATTCGTACTCCGTGGGCGCCAAAACACCCTCTCCACCCCAGCCTTCTTCGTCCGCCACCGCATCCACCACTGTCCTCCTCCACCATGTTGGAGCTGATACCTCGATTCCATCGTCCATTACAAGAGACCGACCTCTCTCATCCATGGCTTTGGACCGGGATCCATGCATCCCGTCCTCTTGCTTCATCCCCATCGTCGTCCACCTTTCCGGCGCCGTTCCTACGACCGTCTCGTCCACCACGCCCCGCCGCCACCGTCTACCCTCCTAGATCTGCTGTAACATCCCAAAATTCCCATTTGGAATGTTTTACATTTATAGCTAAGCATCTATGCATATTGTTTGAAATTGAGTGACATTTGAAGTTTCAGAAGATTTTGAGTTTGATGGAATTTGAATTCAAATTGGCAGTTGAAAGTTATTTCAAATCAATGCCTAACAAATACTTGAGAAAAAGTATGAGAGGAGTAAACATGACACTCCAAATATGTCAGAAGAAACCTTGCCAAAAAATTTGAATTCAAATCTGATTTTATTTGGGATTTATAGAAAATGTTTTTTTTAAGTTTGAGTTTTGCCCCTGGAAAAATGTTCAAATTGTAGGGAATATTCCCCTGATCATTTTGATATATATATGTCCTATATAAAATATATATATTTAATATATTTTCCCCTCTCCCTAATTCAAAAAAAATAGAAAAAAAAACTCCAGCGCCACCAGCCTAACTGACCCAGCCAGCCAGTAGCAGCCAGGCCAGCCAGGACCAGCCGAGCACCAATGGGCGAGCCAACCAGCCCAGCCAGCTACCGAGCCGACCGACCCAGGCCTTGGCCGAACCCCCCCTCCTTGGTCGCCTGTCGCTCACCCCTCTCCCTCTCTCACCGACGTGCTGGCCCCACCTCTCCTTTCCTCGCCCACGCCACTCCACGCCAAAGACAACCGCCTTGCCGCCGAAATCCGGGATCCGGGATCGCCTCCCGATTCGCCCCTCCTCCAAGCCGCCTCCTCCCCTATATACCCCCCTCGACCGTTGCTCCCCTCGCCCGCCAAAGCGATCTCCCTCGCCGCAATCGCTCGCCGAGCTGCCCGCCCCCCGCTTCGTCTCCGACCCCTCGAGCTCCACCGACTCCACCCCGAGCTCCCTTGCTCGCCAAGACCCGCGAAGGCCTCCGCCGTCTTCCCCGACCACCGAAGCCACCGTGCCATCGTCGCCCGAGCCGCCGTCGACCGTCGCCGTCGTCTCCACCACGGTAAGTCGCCGGAGATGCCCCCCACCGTTAGATCTAAAATCTAGGGTTTAGATTAGATTTAGCGAAGGGGTAGGTTTTAGTTTAAAAACCCGGTTTAGTTTCGATTTTATTTAGGTTTAGTTTAGACCGGCCCGACTCGGTTTATTTTCCCATGCGTTTTAGTTATTAAATCGCCTGGCGTTAGATAGGCCCATTAGCGCCAGTTTTCTTTTAGTTATTTTATTTTTCATTTCTGTTTTTAACAGAATAGTTTCAGTTTTGTAAAATCCATATCTTTTAGGTTACTTAATATTTTTAGTTGATTCTTTTTTTGTTAGTTTGCAAATTTGTTGTAGTTTCTGTAGAAAATATGTTTAGTAATGTTAAAATTATTTAAAATTGTTTTATTTTAGATTTAGACAGATTAGTAATTCTGCTATAAAATGAGTTAGGATTATTTTATTTTAGTGATTCTTTTGTCACTACTTTGTTTTGACCTTGCCTAACCGTAGGAATTTATTTGGGCATTTTAGATTTAATAAAAAATAGTTTTAATCAAAATCATGTGGTTCTTATTTATTTAACTAGCTACTATTTTCCTATTGTTTTATTTAGCAAATAATCTTATTTTTCCTATGTGATAGTTTATTTTAGGTTAGTTTATGTAACTTTAGAACAGGAACTTTTATTTACAATAAATAAAATTTTTATTTTATTTTTCTTGCTAGAATTGTTATAGGCATAATAGGAGTTCTATAATAGCTTTTGATGTGATTATTTTTGCTCCTAGTTGCATGGTGTTTTCTCTTCTGTTAGTTAGCAAAAACCCATGCTTAGGTTCTCTCTTGGTTGTTGTTTGATGTGGTGAAAACATTGATTTGGATTTCTTCGAGTTTTCTTTGGGTTTTGGTTCAATTGTTTTGTGTGTTATGTTAGCATGTTGTTATGTTAATTGATTGTATGCTCTTATGCTTATATGATTGTGTTTGCTTCGGTAGAATTTCCGGAGTGCGAAGCTTGCTATCACGAGTCCCTAGCTTTCGAAGATCGTCAGCAAGGCAAGTCATTTGACCATGTTTTCTTTTACAATGCCTATGATTTTATTGCATTAGAAATTATACCTCCCCACCATGCATGCAGTAGGAGAATTTTTAAGTTATGTTCTTGAGTAGTATCATGAGGTAGGTTGAAACCAATCCCCTTATTACCATGGCCGGGACGAAGTAGTTTATTTTGCTATGCTCAGAAGCGGGTTGGTTGAGTGAATCATAAGGGAGATGTGAGAGTCAAGATGATGACAACCCCATGACTTCAAGCTCAAGATGGACTTCAAAATTCACTCTTTGGGTGGAGGGCGGTTGTGGGCACCTGGAGAAAACCAGCGGTTGGCGGGATGCATGGAGAAGCGCCATGACATCTTATGGAAAGCTTCACCCAGCCACGAAGAGCGGATGTATACCCCATTGACGGAAGCTTACATGCAGCCGCAAGCCATTATGGGCTCTGGCTTGGTCGACCCTAGGTGTGACTCTGGCGGACGGTGCTACGAGATGTAGAAGAACGGTAGGATTGGATGGGTACGGCGGTGGCGGAGGAACTCTTGGAAGACCCTGTTTTGTTCGTCCGTCTTCAAACACCATGAAGTGCGAAGACTTAAAGGAGGAACGATTCTTGCGGGTAAAGTCGCAAACCTCTGCAGAGTGAAGATCTAATCGGTTAGCCGTGTCCCGATTCTGGACAATTTGAGCCTCTGGAACTTGGAGTATTTGGATATCTCAACACCAAAATTAATGAATTAATTGAGGGGGTTATTTAATAATTGGGACTGAGACATTGGTTGGCGGAACCATCTCAATAACTACCAACATTTTGTAGTATTTTCAAACAAGTCCTTGTTGTAGGGAAAAACTGGCTTTTTCGCAAAACAATGAAACTTAGAGCCCCACAGCCAAATTGCATATAATGTTAGTAATTTTTATTGTTATTCTCTCTTCATGACTTGCCGGCATATTCAAAATGCTGACCTACACGGCTGCAACGTCTTATGTTGCAGAGGAGTATTCCGATCAGGAGTGAGGCTACGATCCATGCTTGGCGATTGCCCTATGGAGTCGGATGGACTCGCTATTTCGTCTACGCTTCCGCAGCTTTATTTAGTCTATTTCTCATGAGTTGGCCTTCGGCCGAATTTATTCTATTGTAATAAAGACTCGATATGAGAATCGTGTAATAAATTCAGGTGTGATTGAACTTTGATTATTTCATCAATGTACTATGTGTGCCAGCATGATCTTGGGATGGTACAGCTACACAGAGACTTGACCGTTTTCGGGTCGGGTCGCTACCGAGATGGTATCAGAGCACACGCTGACCGTAGGACGTAACCCCTAGGATCGGAAAGCCATAGGAAGAGACTATTTATTTTATGTCCTTATCATTCCGTAATTCTCCCTGTTCATTTCGACTTCTCTCCGATTTTCAACATTCTAGATGGCGCGAGTTCACCCCAGTTCTGCTACGGAGTTTTGCCACCAGATGAGGCGATGCCTCTCGGCAAGAAGCTGGTCCAGATCGTGAAGAAGCTGAAGATTGATCTGCCCTCAATCACCGGAAGCCTACCAATGCACTTCCGAGCGGATACCCGCTACAGGATTGAGGTGCACATTCCAGGGAGGACCTTCGGAGGACATTCAGAGCCTATTGACTTTGAGTTTACCGACTTCAATTGGATCCTCGGAAGAGACATGGCGATTTATCGTGCACTTGGACATCTCCGAGAAGAGTACAGGGCCGAGCTCGACCCATCAGACCTCGCCATGATTTCTCGTAGAGCTAGGAATGGAGATATCATCCGTACCGTGGAGGACGACTCCATTCTCTCATATGTCCAAGACTTGGAGTGTCTCCTCAGGAAACGGGAGATCCAGACTCGCCGTAACTCGAAGGTACACAGGAGGCTGTTGTTCCATGAACTGGAACTGGAGGAGAAAGCACACACAGACTTCCTTGATCATGAAGAAGAAATCAAGGATTTCATGGAGAGAGTCGACAAGCTGAAGATGGATGTTGCCGCATTAGAGGAGAAGATGGACTTGGGAGAAGACCTTTTTCCGAGTGGAGATGACGGACCCCTCGTGAGCAATGACCAGGATTATGAAGAGAGCTCCACTGAAGAAAGCCGCAAGAGGAGGCGCCGCATCAGAGGACGCCACATCGGAGGACGACGCACCAGAGGACGCAAGGATAATTGATGAAGACATTTAGTCGACCGCCATGTTATTTTATTTCTCCGTCGATCAGTTAGGCCGTTATTTTCGATTAGTCGTGAAATTTGTAATCCGAGATTGAACCATGTTTGAGTTGATTGAATAAATGATTGGTGTGATTATGATTGTGCATCCATTTGGGTAGTGATATTTTCTCATTAGACCCTTGTTCTATTCTAATTTTCTCATCCACTCCAAAACACCAGATGCCTCCGAGACGTGACCCCGGTCTCAACTTTCCGCGGAGCTCACCCGGCTGATCCAGCAGCAGAATGCCCTCATGCGGATGCTCATCGTAACGAACAACAACAACAACAACAATCCACCGCCACCACCCCCGTTGACAACTTGACCCGCTTCCTAAGGCTGAATCCGCCGGTGTTCTCTAGCAGACCGAGCCGATTGTGGCCGATGATTGGCTCCGCAAGGTCGGAAGGAGTTAGCCACTGCTGGATGCACAGATGAGAGAAGGTGCGCTTTGCTGCACATCAACTTGATGGACCTGCAGCCTCTTGGTGGGAGAACTACACGCCACTTATCCCATCGCCACCATCACGTGGGATCAGTTCCAAAGAGCTTTCCGCACCGCTCATGTATCACTGGAGCCATGAGTGCGAAGAAGCGTGAGTTCCGCAACTTACGCCAGGGAACCGTCTTGTGGGGCGATGCGTGGATGAGTTCAGCAAGTTAGCTCGCTATGCCCCGGATGATGTGGTCACAGATGCCGCAAAGCAGGAAAAGTTTCTCGAGGGACTCAATGACGAGCTGGGTATGCAGCTAATGGTAGCTACCTTCAACAACTACCAGGAGCTGGTAGACAAGAACACCATACTTGAAGGCAAGCAACAGCAGATTGATAGCCGCAAGCGGAAGTATGGCCAGGGGAAGTACAACTCTGGAGCTCAGCTGAAGCCCGTTATGCCCCATACTCGGGAGGGCATACCCATCACACCCATGGAGGGCATAATCATGGAGGACATAACCATGGAGGAATTGGGAACAACCGCAACTAGGATAACAAGATAGGCAATGGAAACGGCAATGGCAACCAGCATCGTCCTGCCCCAGCTCAGAAGGATCTGAGTCACATCACCTGTTTCAAGTGCCAGAAAACAGGGCACTATGCCACCGACCGCCCGGAGGCCAAGCGGAGGAATGGAAAGCGGCAATGGAAGCTCAGCAAAGAAGCCCAACCCTTTTCCTCGTGCTCAGGTGAACCACATTGACGTGGAGGACGTCTATGATCAGCCAGACACTGTGGTTGGTAAGTTTTTATTAAATTCACATCCAGTATTGGTACTCTTTGATTCTGGTGCAACGCATTCATTCATATCAAGGGTAGTTGTGGAAAAGTACGGGTTGCCCACTAGAACCCTTAGAAGCCCTCTTCACGTTAGTTCCGCGGGAGGAGAAATGATGGCAGGCTTAGGCTGTCATGCAACCCTCAACATCGGAAACCATAAATTTCCCGCAGACCTCATAGTATTGGAAACCAAGACCTTGGATGTAATCCTAGGCATGGATTGGTTGACAAAGTTAGAAGGAAACATAGACTGTGCTCAGAAGTCGATTCGCTCAACACTCCGGAGCGAAGAGGATCAAGTATGTATCGGGCGTAACCCGATGAAGAATCGGTGCATTCCCTCACGGGAGTTGTTCGGGAGGAAGTGCCGAGAGTGCGAGATTTTCCGATGTGTTCCGGAGGAATTACCAGAATGCCACCGGACAGGACATTGAATTTCTGATTGAGTTATTGCCCGGCATAGCCCCAATATCCAAGAGACCCTATCGGATGCCCCCGAACGATTTGGAAGAGATCAAGAATCAAATTAATGAACTCTTGGAGAAGGGATATATTCGGCCAAGCTCGTCACCTTGGGGAGCCCCAGTTCTTTTGGTAGAGAAGAAGGATGGAACCCTGAGAATGGTTGTGGATTATCGATCGTTGAATGACGTGACCATCGAGAACAAGTACCCTCTGCCGATGATTAATGACCTATTTGATCAGCTAGTTGGAGCCAAGGTATTCTCCAAGATCGATCTTCGATCAGGGTATCATCAGTTGAAGATCCGTGAAAAGGATATACCCAAAACAGCATTCACCACCAGGTATGGTTTATATGAGTATACCGTCATGTCATTCGGATTGACTAATGCCCCTGCATACTTCATGAATTTGATGAACAAGGTATTTATGGAATATCTAGACAAGTTTGTCGTGGTGTTCATCGATGATATACTGATTTTCTCCAAGAGCGAGGAAGAGCATAGGGAACATTTGCGTCTAGTTCTGGAGAAACTCCGAGAACATCAGTTGTATGCCAAGTTCAGCAGATGTGAATTTTGGCTGAAGGAAGTCGGATTCCTCGGACATGTTATTTCAGGAGAAGGAATAGCAGTTGACCCCACCAAGGTTGTATCAGTCACCGATTGGCAGTCGCCCACCTCAGTCAAGGAGATCCGCAGTTTTCTCGGACTCGCAGGATATTATCGGAGGTTTATTGAGAATTTCTCGAAGATTTCCAAGCCCATGACTGAGCTGTTGAAGAAGGACGCCAAGTAAATTTGGACCGAGGATTGTGAAGCCAGTTTCCAGGAATTGAAGAAAACGTTTGGTTACAGCCCCAGTGTTGATTTTGCTGGACATACACAAGGATTACCAGGTATATTGTGACGCTTCTCGTCAGGGACTCGGAGGAGTACTCATGCAGGAAGGAAAAGTTGTAGCTTATGCCTCCAGACAGCTACGACCTCACGAGATGAATTACGCCACACATGATTTGGAGTTAGCAGCCGTAGTGCATGCACTCAAAACCTGGAGACATTTCCTTATCGGAAACCGTTGTGATGTTTACACAGATCATAAGAGCTTGAAGTATATTTTCATGCAGAAAGAGTTGAACCTCAGGCAGAGGAGATGGCTAGAGTTAATCAAGGACTATGACATGAAGTTGCATTACCACCCAGGAAAGGCTAATGTTGTAGCAGATGCTTTGAGCCGTAAGAGTTATGTGAATACTCTCATAGCGGGAGGATTACCCCAGGAGTTACTCGATGACCTCAGAGATCTTCGACTGGAGATAGTTCCGAGAGGATATGTTGCAGCTCTGGAAGTTCAGTCCACTTTGGCCGGAAGAATTCGTGAAGCCCAGAAGTCGGACAAGGAAATTGATGAGATAAAGAAAAGGATGAATGAAGGAAAAGCTAAAGGGTTTCGTAAGGATGAATACGGAGCTATATGGTACGAGGATCATATTTATGTACCCAATGATCCCGAACTCAGGAAGCTAATTCTTCAGGAGGCTCATGATTCACCGTACTCGATTCACCCCGGTAACACCAAGATGTATCTGGATTTGAAGGAAAGTTTACGGTGGGCGGGTATGAAGAAGGATATTGCGAGTGCGTAGCAGTATGCGATGTTTGCCAAGCAGTAAAGGCGGAACATCGAAGCCAGCAGGTTACTTCAACCTTTGCCGATTCCCGAGTGGAAATGGGAAAAACTTGGAATGGATTTTATCACAGGATTACCGGGACCCGTTCAGTTATGATTCCATCTGGGTAGTGGTTGATCGATTGACCAAGGTAGCTCATTTCATTCCGTGAATACTACCTATACCAGCGCTAAGTTAGCCAAGATGTACATGACCAGGATCGTATGTCGCATGGATTTCGAGGAGTATCGTGTCAAATAAAGGAACACAATTTACCTCAAAGTTTTGGAATCAGTTGCATGAAACTTTGGGTGCGAGGCTGGAGTTCATACAGCTTTTCATCCCGAGACATGATGGACAGACCGAGAGAGTCAACCAGATCACGGAGGACATGTTGAGAGCTTGTGCGCTAGACTATGGGTCTAGCTGGGATGATAATTTGCCATACGCGAATTCTCGTACAATAACAGTTATCGAGACCGATCGAAGATGGCCCCTTCAAGCTCTATACGGAAGGAGGTGCGAACACCATTGTGGGATGGTGTGGGAGATCGAAAACTTTTCGGTCCCAATCTTATCGAGATTCGAAGAGAAAGTCAAGCTGATTCGAGATAGACTCAAGGTAGCCCAGTCGAGGCGTAAGAGTTATGCCGACGAGAACGCAAGGAAGTAACTTACGGCGCGGAGACCGGGCATATCTTCGTGTGTCCTCACTTCGTGGAATCAAGAGATTCGGTGTTAAAGGAAAGTTAGCACCCGGTTCATTGGCCCTACAAAATCCTCGAGCGTCGTGGAGAAGTTGCCTACAAGTTGGAATTGCGGAAGGATTGTCCGGAGTTCATGATGTCTTCCATGTTTCTCAAGCGAAGAAATGCCATGCCGACATGGCCGATATTCCGTTGAGAGACACGGTGCTCTAGCGGCCATACAGCTCGACGGTGATCGACTTATGAGGAGAAACCCGTCCGAATTCTCGAGACTGCGAACAGAGTTACCCGCAGCAAGATCATCAAGTTTTGCAAGGTCTCTGTGGAGTCATCATTCGAGGAGGAAGCCACCTGGGAGCGAGAAGAAGACCTCCGCCGAGACCACCCACACCTATTTGCTAGCCAACCCGAATCTCGAGGGCGAGATTCATCTTAAGGTGGGTAGGTTTGTAACATCCCAAATTTCCGATTTGGAATGTTTTAAAATTATAGCTAAGCATCTATGCATATTGTTTGAAATTGAGTGACATTTGAAGTTTCAGAAGATTTTGAGTTTGATGGAATTTGAATTCAAATTGGCAGTTGAAAGTTATTTCAAATCAATGCCTGACAAATACTTGAGAAAAAGTATGAGAGGAGTAAACATGACACTCCAAATATGTCAGAAGAAACCTTGCCAAAAAATTTGAATTCAAATATGATTTTATTTGGGATTTATAGAAAAAAAATAGAAAAAAAAAAAACCCCAGCGCCACCAGAATAACCCTGCCCAGCCAATAGCCGAGGCAGCCCAACCAGCGCGGCATAGCAGCCAAAGAAGCCGAGCCAACCCGGCCCAGCCAATACCGAGCCGACCGACCCAGCGCGCGAACCCCCTTCCCTTCGGTTGCCCGTCGCTCACCCCTCTCCCCTCTCTCACCGACGTGCTGGCCCCACCTCTCCCTTTCCCCTCGCCCACGCCACTCCACGCCAGCACAACCGCCGCCGCCGCCGGAATCCCGGGGATCCCGGGATCGCCTCCCGGTCGCCCCTCCTCCAAGCCGGTCCCCCCCTATATATACCCCCCCTCGACCCGTTCCGCCCCCTCGCCGCGCCCGAAACGATCTCCCCTCGCCGCAATCGCTCGCCGTAGCCGTTCCGCCCCACCGCGCCATTGACGCCCCACCTCGTCTCCGACCCCCGAGCTCCACCGACTCCACCCCGAGCTCCCCTTGCTCACAAGACCACGGGAGGCTCCGCCGTCTTCCCGACCACCGAGCCACCGCGCCATCGTCGCCCGAGCCGCCGTCGACCGTCGCCGTCGTCTCCACCACGGTAAGTCGCCGGAGATGCCCCCCACCGTTAGATCTAAAATCTAGGGTTTAGATTAGATTTAGCGAAGGGGTAGGTTTTAGTTTAAAAACCCGGTTTAGTTTCGGTTTTATTTAGGTTTAGTTTAGACCGGCCCGACTCGGTTTATTTTCCCGGGCGCGTTTTAGTTATTCGTCGCCCGAGCGTTAGATAGGCCCATTAGCGCCAGTTTTCTTTTAGTTATTTTATTTTTCTTTTCTGTTTTTAACAGAATAGTTTCAGTTTTGTAAAATCCATATCTTTTAGGTTACTTAATATTTTTAGTTGATTCTTTTTTTGTTAGTTTGAAAATTTGTTGTAGTTTCTGTAGAAAATATGTTTAGTCATGTTAAAATTATTTTAAATTGTTTTATTTTAGATTTAGACAGATTAGTAATTCTGCTATAAAATGAGTTAGGATTATTTTATTTTAGTGATTCTTTTGTCACTACTTTGTTTTGACCTTGCCTAACCGTAGGAATTTATTTGGGCATTTTAGATTTAATAAAAAATAGTTTTAATCAAAATCATGTGGTTCTTATTTATTTAACTAGCTACTGTTTTCCTATTGTTTTATTTAGCAAATAATCTTATTTTTCCTATGTGATAGTTTATTTTAGGTTAGTTTCTGTAACTTTAGAACAGGAACTTTTATTTACAATAAATAAAATTTTTATTTTATTTTTCTTGCTAGAATTGTTATAGGCATAATAGGAGTTCTATAATAGCTTTTGATGTGATTCTTTTTGCTCCTAGTTGCATGATGTTTTCTCTTCTGTTAGTTAGCAAAAACCCATGCTTAGGTTCTGTTAAGAAAAATTTGGTTGTGTAAAACTATTTCTTGGTTGTTGTTTGATGTGGTGAAAACATTGATTTGGATTTCTTCGAGTTTTCTTTGGGTTTTGGTTCAATTGTTTTGTGCGTTATGTTAGCATGATGTTATGTTAATTGATTGTATGCTCTTATGCTTATATGATTGTGTTTGCTTCGGTAGAATTTCCGGAGTGCGAAGCTTGCTATCACGAGTCCCTAGCTTTCGAAGATCGTCAGCAAGGAAAGTCATTTGACCATGTTTTCTTTTACAATGCCTATGATTTTATTGCATTAGAAATTATACTCCCCACCATGCATGCAGTAGGAGAATTTTTAAGTTATGTTCTTGAGTAGTATCATGAGGTAGGTTGAAACCAATCCCCCTTATTACCATGGCCCGGGACGAAGTAGTTTATTTTTGCTATGCTCGTAGACGGGGTTGGTTGAGTGAATCATAAGGGAGATGTGAGAGTCAAGATGATGACAACCCCATGACTTCAAGCTCAAGATGGACTTCAAAATTCACTCTTTGGGTGGAGGGCGGTTGTGGGCACCCTGGAGAAAACCAGCGGTTGGCGGGATGCATGGAGAAGCGCCATGACATCTTGCGGAAAACTTCACCCAGCCACGAAGAGATGGGTGTATACCCCATTGACGGAAGCTTACGTGCAGCCGCAAGCCATTATGGGCTCGGCTTGGTCGACCCTAGGTGTGACTCGGCCGGACGGTGCTACGAGATGTAGAAGAACGGTAGGATTGGATGGGTACAGCGGTGGCGGAGGAACTCTTGGAAGACCCTGTTTCGTTCGTCCGTCTTCAAACACCATGAAGTGCGAAGACTTAAAGGAGGGAACGATTCTTGCGGGTAAAGTGCGCAAACCTTTGCAGAGTGAAGATCTAATCGGTTAGCCGTGTCCCCGGTTACGGACAATTTGAGCCTCTGGAACTTGGAGTATTTCGGATATCTCAACACCAAAATTAATGAATTAATTGAGGGGGTTATTTAATAATTGGGACTGAGACATTGGTTGGAGGAACCATCTCAATAACTACCAACATTTTGTAGTATTTTCAAACAAGTCCTTGTTCTAGGGAAAAACTGGCTTTTTCACAAAACAATGAAACTTAGAGCCCCACAGCCAAATTGCATATAGTGTTAGTAATTTTTTATTGTTATTCTCTCTTCATGACTTGCCAGCATATTCAAAATGCTGACCTACACGGCTGCAACGTCTTATGTTGCAGAGGAGTTTTCCGATCAGGAGTGAGGCTACGATCCACGCTTGGCGATTGCCCTATGGAGTCGGATGGACTCGCTATTTCGTCTATGCTTCCGCAGCTTTATTTAGTCTATTTCTCATGAGTTGGCCTTCGGCCGAATTTATTCTATTGTAATAAAGACTCGATATGAGAATCGTGTAATAAATTCAGGTGTGATTGAACTTTGATTATTTCATCGATGTACTGTGTGTGCCAGCATGATATTGGGATGGTACAGCTACACAGAGACTTGACCGTTTTCGGGTCGGGTCGCTACATCTGCTTCCACGCCGCTGACAACCGTCGCTATCGTAGCACCGTCAAATTCTCAACAGATGCATACACGGCGCCGCACCAAAGGCGGTACTCCTTCGTATCTGCTCAACTTATTTATCGCAGCAAGAAAATAGATCGTCACTGCTTTACTCTGATTTCTTGTCCATCACTTACTCGTTAGTTGAAAGCAAACATTGGTTGCAAAGTTGCCTTTGTCCGGTTTGCACCTTCAGATCCGCCATGGCACGCTCGACACTATACTCGCAATGCTTATGGTTTTACCCTTTTATATTCCACACTAGTTAAATGATAGTAGACTAAATTTCAATATTGGGTCAGTTGATTTTTGAGAGCTCGCCGGAGTTCGCCGGTGCGAAGGAAGGGGCGGTGGTGGGGCCTCACCAAATGAAGAAAACTCAACGCGGGTGGGGGCAGGGGTGGGGGTGGGGGTGGCGGAGGAACACATGTGGTGGGGGTGGTTCAGGGGAGGGCGGGGGGGGGGGGTGTCGGGGCCGGTGGTTCGTCCAGCGGCCCGTGCGGTGTTCTGTATGGGAAGAATCAGAGGCAAGGAAGAAGAAGGGTTAGGAGACGTAGGATCTTCATCCAACCGCCCGAAATGGTTGACTGACCCAAATGACAAAAGTCACGTGACTTGCATGCATACATGCCTTTATATTCAAAGTACCATCACCGTAGCTGCTTAGCACTGCTCCTGAATCCATCAAGCTAAACAACGTGCCACTCATAATTCCAAACTTGTTGCTCAAATACGAATCTGATATGATGCTGATATTACTAAACAGATAATGTTTAATTGGTCAGCTAATGTTCCTACTTTACTTTTGAAAAGCACGTGCACCACATATAGGGAGACAGCAGGGAGTTGCATTCTTAATGCGCTCTAGTTCATCATGTGTGGGCACTGTGCAACGAACATTTTACTATCCAAAATCTGCTTGCTCTTCTTTAGCATGTTCCTCTTCCGTTCTTCTTTAATAAGTAATCTCTCCGTTCCTAAATACAAGTCTTTGTATAGATTCCACCATGGACTACATATGGAGCAAAATGAGTGAATCTGCACTCTAAAATGTATCTGTATACATCTGTATGTGATCCATAGTGGAAATCTCTACAAAGACTTATATTTTGGAACGGAGGGAGTATGATAGTAGTATAGTATGTTCCTTATAGTGAAGATGAGCAGGGACATTTGCAGTGTAGAGGTCTATACGGTCGGTTGTGATGACCACTTTGAACTCTTCGGGCCTCTTTGATTCATAGGATTTTGTAAACTTAGGAATAGGAATTGTAGTGGCCTGCCCACTTGAATCCTCTAAGATTAGCAAGGAAATGCGGGGAGCTGTGTCACCTTTTAGAGTTACACTGATATTAACAGTACCGCACCTTCATTTGAAGAGAGCTGGTATCCGAAGCCTTTCTAGCCGTATCAGCAATTCTAGCACATATATTCCAACAAGTTCCAGTTTGCTGATTTTACTCCTGATGCTTACGGTTTTCCGTTATATCTACACTAAGATCTGTGTAGCTGCTTTGTGTCGCACTAGCAGCAGTCCACCCTTGAAGCTAAACAACACACCAATCATAAGTCCAAAGCTTACTTCTTCAAATACAAATTGTGATATGATACTGATATTAGTTAATAGAAACACATTTAATTGGTCAGGTAATGCTCCCACTTGATTTACCAAATGCATGTGGCCACATATAGAGAGACAACATGGAATTGCATTTCTTTGGGCGTTGTGATTCATCATGAGTGGGCAACCAACATTGTATGCAATGAAGCAGAACCTCAAGAATATGCTTCCTCTTCTGTTCTTTAACATGTTCCTCTTTTGTTATTCTGTATTTAGTACGTACAGTATGTTCCTTGCCAGGAAGGGGAGCAGGGACATCTGCAGTCAACAACTGATAAAGCTGGCCTATGCATGATCGATAGGCTTTCAATTAGTAGCGGCAATACAACACCGTATTTTCCAGCCAGCTCCACTTTCCCGATTTATATATCGTGGTTATGGTGTACCCTTTTTATGTACACTACGATCTGCCTAGTTGTTGTGTGCTCTTGTTATCATGGTTTGGCAATAAACTCTCTATACAGTATATTATGAACATATCATCTGCCAACTATCCTTACTTCTGGAGCCTATTTTTGTGTACTTGTGCTAGATTATGTTAATGCACGCACCATATTACAGTACACATGAGCTCTGTCATTAGAATCTAGTGATAGCACACAAGGCTTTATAGGGGCGCCCCTATATTAGAATATCCTCTACATTACAAATAGAATATCACTACTATTTATGTTTTCATGGTTCTCAGATATTATACGTAATTACAGTGACTATCAGAATCCGCGCATCAAAAAAATATTGTGGAACACTTCAACGACTTACAAAATTGGCACCAAGGCATTGAGTGCCATTCTGGATGCAATGAAACTCATACGCTCCCCACCTATAGATTCTTGTTCAGAATATGATCCTACTGACTATTCTGACCTCGAGGAGTCAAAGGCAGATGGCCTTTCCTGTTCACCCATCGAGGTGCCTGTTCTAATTTGGCAAGGTTTTATTGATTGCACGTATCTTGCATATGTTGTCTTGTATTTCTTCTACTTTGTTGCACCACCACCTGCTTAGTTTACTCATCATATATGTCAAGGTGCCATGCCCATCCATTATCAAGACATATTCCATCTATCATCATACCATGTTTTTTCACTCAAATGTTGTTCTTGTGCATAAGACATCAAAAAGGAAGAGGGTGATTGCCGAACCTGAAGGAACACCGGCAAAGTCCTTGAAAAATGTGGTGGTGCCAGAGAAATCAGACAACACCCCACTTATATTGGCTGTACAACCAGTGACACAAAACGTAGGACCAACTCCGATGGTGTACCCATCCTTCACTGGCCACACCACTAGCCCCACCACACAGGACCTGCACTCCAGCAAAAGGTATGCCGATTTCAGTTGCCATAGCACCAGCCGTACCACAGAAAAATCCCACTCCAGCAAAAAGTACAACAAGTCCACCGGCCGAAGACCTATCCCAACTGCAGAGACGGCCAATTCCTACAGATTGGAACCCCATTCGAGTTAATCCCAGTTTAAAAGACAATGCTTTCAATGTTGTTAGGAACTACATGCATATATGCCCATCATGGAAAGATTATAGTGAAGACAAACACCATTTTCACATCTTCCTGTCCCACTTACGTGTAAGTGCTATTATTCATGGTGAGTATTTTCCTGTTTTCTACTGATTGAACACATCAATGATTTACATTACATTGTTGTAAGTAGGTGAGGGTCAATCTGGATAGTCATGAAGAGCAAAGCTTGCTTGCGCTTTTCAAGGAAGCATTGCAGCAGTATCGATGTTACCTGAGGAAATCACACTTTGATGGCAAGTCTATAAACGAATTTCTGGTGAAGTCTCCTGTGCTAAATTTAGAAGAAATTGAATGGAAAAACCTTGTTATGCACTAGTCTCGTTCCTAGGATGAGGTATTGTCTATGATATCGCATGACAATTTGAACTTCTACTTTTCCGCATGTGCAATACATATCTGTTTTGCAGGAAATCTGCTCAAAGAGGAATTCCGGTTTGAAAAGAATGACAGGATATCGCAAATATGCTGCCCCCTGCTTTGCTCTTGCTAGTACCTGTTGTCCTGTATCACTGTACTTGCATTCATACCTGGTTCATTATGTGACAACAGTATGCATGATAGCTTGCTTATTAATTGTTCGCTCCAAATTATCTGATCTATATGAATGGTTACATTAGTGTAGAATATATCCAATGCCAATGAAATTTTTTAGCTCTGCATTGTTCTTGTAAGTACCTGATGTCCTTTATCAGTGTACTTATATTGACAGGTAGTTGTTCATGTACCATCACTCTGCAGCTTATTTTCCTTTGCCCTCCATTTTCTACACATCAGATCTATATTTACTCTTACCATAAGGTTGGATAACACCAATGGTACTGAAGAAGTTTAGCTCTGCATTTCTCTTGGCTGTACCTTTTGCCTGTATTGCTGTACTTACATTTATATCTACTTGGTTATGTAGCATCACTCTTCATCTTATCTTAAATATTCTCCATTTTTCTTATATTATCACATCTATATTTACTCTTAACAAAATGTAGAATAAAGGCAATGCTTATGAAGAAGATTCTATGGTAAACTTCTTGAATTGCCCCCCCCCCCATCAGCATGGACAAGGGCTTTATAGAGCGTGTCTTCACCAGTAATGTAAGTTTGTCCTTATCAAGCCTTCAAACTTTGTTGTGTATATTTGGTTAGGCATGACTGCAAGAGCTGTTTATTTTTGGTGTTTGCATCAAATTGCATGTTTAAAGTTTATTCTGTAGTTCACAAACAAAAGTTTGTCCTTCTCAATTTAAGTTTTCAGTTGTACAACCAAGTTCCTTCCTCATACCATGTAAATTAAACTATACAGAGCAAGTGATCTTCTTTTGCACTGCATGTATGCTTCTGTTCTTGATCCATAATCCAGTGGTGTGGTGAACCTACCCACTACAGCACAATGTCATATTCTGCAATGTCTCAACTATGAACAATGTCATATCACTCTACTATTATTTAAACCATCTCTTTATTTGCCAATCTGAAATGGGATAAATTGACAGCACACTAACCATTGATACTTATGAGTTCTTGATTTGTAATCAAGTGGTGTTGTGAAGCTGCCAACTCCTTCACAATGTCATTTCCTGCCATGTCTTAACCTGAACAATACATATTGTGTTAATGCTATTTTAAACTGTGTCACTTTAGTCGTCAGTAGGAAATGTGATGAAGTGTCAGCACTGATACTTATATGTGCAAAACCTGTCATATGTCTGCTTGTTTATCTTTCAGAGCGAGGAGGATATAAGTGTCAAACAAGCACAGTCTCATCAGCTTGCTTAGCTGCTTGTGTTGCAGCTCCCGAGCAGGGCTAACCTTTCTTGAACTCTATTGAAATGCTGTCAGTTTTGTATATTATTTTGTCGGCATGTTTATTTGCACTGGTGGCGATCTTTGATGCCCAGTGTATGTAATCTGCTATCTGCTTGTGCTTTATTATCATAGTGGCAAACTTTGATGCCTAGTGGATATAATATGCCATAATTTCTTTATTGTATAGTCTAGGTTTTTTCTTATTCATGATGCTGCAGTTATTTTACTATATATATATATATATATATATATATATATATATATATATATATATATATATATATATATATATATATATATCTTGTCTTCATAGTAAACCGGCCGAATCGTAAAATTACAGTACATAACCGGGCCGTCAAGCAAATCACTATGTATGATCCGCATCATGGGCCCAGTCATCTTGGTCTGTTAACATGCCTAAATGTAAACTGGCCCACTAGTAGATTCGGGCCTTTAATAGGCCGAGTAAACCGCCAGCCCTATTTTCGCAAGAAAACTCAATGGGCTTTTAGGAGGCTGAAAAGTAGGTTAGGCCGAAAGCATGCCGAACAGCTCACGGGCCGGCAGCAGGCCGAAATAGACCCCGACCCATGATTGTGACAATCACATCACGAGCCGTTAACAGGCCAAAATGGTCTAGGTCCTTGTTTGGCCCAATCAGATTATCGGCTATGAGCAGGCTGGATGCAAACCGGGTCGTAGTTAGGCCCAACTATATGACGGGCTTTTAACAGGCCGAAATAAATATAGGGCCGAAATGTTAAACGGGCCTTTAACATGCCGAAACTAATATCAGGTCGAATTACTAAATGGGCCTTTAGCAAGTGGGCCCAAAAGCATAGCGTCCAATTGACGGGCCGAATCTGATATGGGCCATAATTTAGCCCAAAGTCTCTTAAAGGGCCGGATCTGATCTGGGCCGTAATTTGGCCCAAAACATGGTAGGCTTTTAATGGGACGGATCTCATATGGGCCTTTATTAGGCCCGGAACGTGGCAGGCTATTAATGGACCGGATCAAATATGAGCCGGCATTTTTCCCAAAACATGGCAGCATGTTAATGGGCCGGCCCACTAGTGTCCTCAAAATCATGTGGGCCTTTAGCTAGGCTGGCCCATTATGGTCGGCGAAATCTCGTGGGCCTTTAGCTGGGCCGGCCCATTTGTTGGGGAACGTAGCAGAAATTCAAAATTTTCCTACGTGTCACCAAGATCTATCTATGGAGAAACTAGCAACGAGGGGAAGGAGAGTGCATCTACATACCCTTGTAGATCGCTAAGCGGAAGCGTTCAAGAGAACGGGGTTGAAGGAGTCGTACTCGTCGTGATTCAAATCACCGATGATCCTAGTGCCGAACGGACGGCACCTCCGCGTTCAACACACGTACAGCCGGTGGCGTCTCCCATGCCTTGATCCAGCAAGGAGAGAGGGAGAGGTTGAGGAAGACTCCGTCCAGCAGCAGCACAACAGGCGTGGTGGTGGTGGAGGCGTGGCAATCCCCAGGCCGCCAAGCACCAAGGGAGGAGGAGGAGGAGAGGCGGGGCTGCGCCAAGAGGAGAAGTTCTCATGTATTGGCAGCCCCAAAACCCTCAAGTATATATAGGGAGAGGGAGGGGGTGCGCCTCTAGGGTTTCCACCCCAAGGGTGCGGCTGCCCCAATCCCATCTAAGGGTGGCGGCCAAGGGGAGAGGGGAAACTTGCCCCCAAGTTAGGTGGAAGCACCCCTTCCCAAACCCTAGGCGCCTTGGGCCCTTGTGGGGCGCACCAGCCCACCCGGGCTGGTCCCTCCCACACTTGGCCCATGCAGCCCTCGGGGCAGTGGCCCCACTTGGTGGACCCAGGACCCTCCGGTGGTCCCGTGCGTTACCGATAAAACCCGAAACTTTTCCGGTGACCAAAACAGGACTTCCCATATATAAATATTTACCTCCGGACCATTCCGAACTCCTCGTGACGTCCGGGATCTCATCCGGACTCGAACAACATTCGGTAACCACATACAAACTTCCTCTATAACCCTAAGCGTCCATCGAACCTTAAGTGTGTAGACCCTACGGGTTCGGGAACCATCTGAGACATGACCGAGGCGTTCTCCGGTCAATAACCAACAGCGGGATCTGGATACCCATGTTGGCTCCTACATATTCCACGATGATCTCATCGGATGAACCATGATGTCAAGGACTCAATTGATCCGTATACAATTCCCTTTGTCTAGCGGTATTGTACTTGCCCGAGATTCGATCGTCGGTATCCCGATACCTTGTTCAATCTCGTTACCGGCAAGTCTCTTTACTCGTTCGTAACACATCATCCCGTGATCAACCCCTTGGTCACATTGTGCACATTATGATGATGTCCTACCGAGTGGGCCCGAGATACCTCTCCGTCAACCGGAGTGACAAATCCAGATCTCGATTCGTGCCAACCCAGACACTTTCGGAGATACCGTAGTGCACCTTTATAGCCACCCGATCACGTTGTGGCGTTTGGTACACCAAAGCATTCCTCACGGTATCCGGGAGTTGCACAATCTCATGGTCTAAGGAAATGATACTTGACATTAGAAAAGCTTTAGCATACGAACTACGATCTTTGTGCTAGGCTTAGGATTGGGTCTTGTCCATCACATCATTCTCCTAATGATGTGATCCCGTTATCAACGACATCCGGTGTCCATGGTCGTGAAACCGTAACCATCTGTTGATCAACGAGCTAGTCAACTAGAGGCTTACTAGGGACATGGTGTTGTCTATGTACCCACACATGTATCTGAGTTTCCTATCAATACAATTATAGCATGGATAATAAACGATCATCATGAACAAGGAAATATAATAATAACTAATTTATTATTGCCTCTAGGGCATATTTCCAACACCATTATGGTCCGCAAAATCTTGTGGGCCTTTAGTTGGGCCAGCCCATTTAATCTTTATGGGCCACGTTTGGGCTGGTCCACGAGTCAACATATGATAGGCGCATCTCGCCCATTGGATGAGTGATACCTGTGCGAACGCGGAGCTGACACGTGGTTCCGTCAGCCAATGAGAATTTTACACGTGGAAAATCAGCATTGGTCGTGGCTGTTAGCGGGTTATCGGATCCAAAATCGAACCCGGTAGCTTAACAGCGACCCGTTACGGTGGATGCCATGTGTCAGTCACCCTTGACGAAAGCACTTCTATGACGCACGATTTATCTTCATGGAAGTGGACACTTCCATGATGATAATTTTGGTAATGTCATGGAACACTTCTACGACAGCACAGGTATGACTATCTTGATTCTGTCATAAAATCATCATGGATGTACATGCATGAAAGAAAACGTGACCTACTGTGACAAACACGTATCATCATGGAAGTGTATTTTTTTGTAGTGCAGGAAGGGAGGCCGCCCTGCCGCCGGCCACGCCATGAGGGCTTTGCGCTGTGGCTGATACGTCCATTTTGCATCATGTTTTCCTACTGTTATTTACAATGTTTTTGGTCATTATTTCACTTTATAAAGCAATTCTAATGCATTTTCTCTCTTCTTTTGCAAGTTTCACATGAAGAGGGAGATTACCGACATCTGGAATTTTGGACCCGAAAAGGCTGCATCAGAGATAGATATTCTCCAGAGATCCAAATGACATAAATTTTTACGGAGAATTATTTTGGAATTAATAAAAAATATTGGAAGAAGAATCATCGGGAGGGGCCCCACCAAGGAGTCACAAGCTCAGGTGGTGCCCCCTTGGGGCGCGCCATGTGAGCTCATGGCTCCACCAGCAGGCTACCATGGTCCCCCTTCTCCTATAATATACTATTTTCCCTAGAAAAAAATCAGAAGAAGACTTTTGGGACGAAGGGCCACCGTCTCGAGGTGGAAGCTGGGCAGGAGCACTTTTGCTCTCTGGTTGAGCAATTCCGCTGGGATACTTCCCTTCAGGAGGGGGAAATCGAATCCATCGACATCACCAACATTCCTCTCATCGTGGGAGGACCAATCTTTATCAACAACTTCACCAGCACCATCTCCTCTCAAAACCCTAGTTCATCTCTTGTATTCAATCTTTGTCTCAAAACCTCAAATTGGTACTTTCGGGTTGCTAGTAGTGTTAATTACACCCTGTAATTGATGCTAATTGGTTTATTTGGTGGAGGATTATATGTTCAAATCCATAAGCATATTCAGTACACCTCTGATCTTGAACATGAATATGATTTGTGAGTAGTTACTTTTGTTCTTGAGGACATGTGAGAAGTCTTGTTATAAGTAATCATGTAAAGTTGGTATTCATTTAATATTTCGATGATATGTATGTTGTTTTTCCTTTAGTGGCGTCATGTGAACATCGACTACATGACACTTCTGTTGGGGAACGTTGCATGGGAAACAAAAAATTCCTACGCTCACCAAGATCAATCTAGGAGATGACCATCTACGAGAGGTGAGATTGCATCTACATACCCTCGTAGATCGCTAAGCGGAAGCGTTAAGAAACGCGGTGGATGTAGTCAAATGTCTTCGCGATCCAATCACGATCCACCCCGCGAACTCCCAATCCAAGTGCCGAACGGACGGCACCTCCGCCTTCAACACACGTACGGCTTGATGACACCTTCACCTCCTCGATCCAGCAAGCGATGGTGAATTAGTAGCTCAAGTCCTCTGGCAGCACGGCAGCGTGGTGGTGGTGGTGGTGGCGGAATCTCAGCAGAGCTTCGCTAAGCACTACAGAGAGGAAGAGGGATGCAAGGGAGAGGAGAGGTAGCACCGTTGTGTGGAGATGTGCTCTTCGGGTGCGCTTAACCTCTCTCTACCTCTCTATATATAGGGGAAGGGAGGAGGGGGTGGCGCCCCTAGGGTTTCCCCTAGGGGGCGGCGACCAGGGCAGATGCGATCTCCCTTTGGGTGACTTGCCCCCCAAGTCGCGCGGTGGGAAGCCCTAGGTGAACAACCCCAACCCTCCTGGTTACGTGAGATGGGGTGAGAGGGGCGCTCAGCCCCTTAGTGGGCGGGTTTGCCCCTCCCCTTGGCCCATGGGGCCCCCAAACACTTGCCGGGGTCCCCCGAAACCCCTTTCGGTGATGCTGGTCATCACCCAGTACCCCAGAACAATTTCGGACTCCAATACCCTTCATCAAATATAGCGATCTTCACCTCTGGACCATTCTGGAGTCCCTCATCATGTTCGGCTCATCTGGGACTCCGAACAACCTTCGGTAACCACCATAAGGACTCAACTATACATATATCGTCACCAAATGTTAAGTGTGTAGACCCTGCGGGTTCGAGAACCATGCAGACATGACTGAGACACCTCTACGGTCAATAACCAATAGAGGGACCTGGATGCCCATATTTGTTCCTACATATTCTACGAAGATCTTATGGTCGAACCTCGATGTCAAGGATTTAGCTAATCCCGTATGCAGTTCCGTTTGTCTATCGGTATGTTACTTGCCCGAGATTCGATCGTCATTATCTCCATACCTAGTTCAATCTTATTACCGGCAAGTCTCTTTACTCATTTCGTAATACAAGATCCTGTGGCTAACTCATTAGTCACATTGCTTGCAAGCTCATTGTGATAATATATTACCGAGTGGGCCCTGAGATACCTCTCCATCATACGGAGTGACAAATCCCAGTCTTGATCCATGCCAACTCAACAGACACCCTCAAAGATACCTGTAGAGAACCTTTATAGTCACCCAGTTATGTTGCGACGTTTGGTACACACAATGTACTCCTTCGGTGTCAGTGAGTTGCATGATCTCATGGTCATAGGAACATATACTTGACATGCAGAAAATGATAGCAATAAACTTGACACGATCATATGCTACGTTCATAGTTTGGGTCTTGTCCATCACATCATTCTCCTAATGATGTGATCCCGTCATAAATGACAACTCATGTCTATGACTAGGAAACCATAGCCATCTTTGATCAACGAGCTAGTCCGGTAGAGGCTCACTAGGGACATGTTATTGTCTATGTACCTACACATGTATTTGAGTTTCCAATCAATACAATTATAGCATGGATAGTAAATGATCATTATGAACAGGGAAATATGATAATAACCAATTTATTATTGCCTCTAGAGCATATTTCCAACAGTCTCCCACTTGCACTAGAGTCAATAATCTAGTTCACATGGCCATGTGATTAACACTCATAGTTCACATCGCCATATGACTAACACCCAAAGAGTTTACTAGAGTCAATACTCTAGTTCACATCACCATGTGATTAACACTCAATGAGTTCTGGGGTTTGATCATGTTATGTTTGTGAGAGAGGTTTTAGTCAATGGGTCTGTAACATTCAGATCCGCATGTACTTCGCAAATCTCTATGTAATATTGTAGATCTTGCTACCATGCTCCACTTGGAGCTATTCCAAATGGTTGCTCCACTATACGTATCCGGTTTGCTACTCAGAGTCATCCGGATAGGTGTTAAAGCTGGCATCGACATAACCCTTTACGCCGAACTCTTTATCACCTCTATAACCGAGAAACATTTCCTTATTCCTCCAAGGATAATTTTGACCGCTGTTGTAACATCCCAAATTTTCAATTTGGAATGTTATACATAGGTCATTCATGCATATCATATTTTATTGCATTTCGTTTCAGGATCCTCGAAATTCTAAGCAACTCAAGGACCCACTGAGAGGGTTGGGGATTTCACGTTTTTAATATTTGAATTTTTATCAAATATTGAAACAAGGATCATTTTGGTTTTAAATAATTTTTCTCTCCAAAAATATTTTGTATTAAAATATATGAGAGGAGATAATATGACTTCTCCAAAATAAACGAAATATTGGAGGAAAAATATTAAAATCAATAAATAATTTTATTTGGATTTTATTGCAATTTTATTTGAATTAGGAAAAATACGCGTTTTTCAAAGTTGCATTAGAGGCCCAAATAAATGTTCACTTTGTCGGGCATATTTTTAGAGGACTGTGAAAATTTATTTCGGGATTTTTGGAGTCCGTTTAGTATTTCTTTCGTTAGTTTTTCTGCGCCAGGACTTATATAAAAAAAGAAAGTTCGAACCGACTCCGGGCCGTAACCGGCCAGGATTCCCCAGGCCGGCCCTCTTATAAGCCGCGCCCCGCGAGCCCACAGCCCACCCCGCCGCCACAGCCCACCGCCTCCCGAACCCTAGCGCCCGGCGCCGTCATCGGCCGCCGCCTCGCCAGCGCCACCGCCTCGCATGCGCCGCCCTGCTTGCCCGTTGCCCATAGCGCCGCCGGATCCGCTCGCCTAGGTAGCCACCGCCGCTGGTTTTTGTGAGAAAACCGTTCAGTTTTTTTGAGAACCTAGATTCGTTTTTTTAGTTTAGATCTGTTCGGTTTTCCGTCGGTTTATTTACTTTAGTGAACGTTCGTCCGTACTTCGATTTAACGAACGCTGTTCACCCGTTAATCATGAACAATTTAACGTCCGTCCGTTAGCTTTGTTTGTCGCTTTTTTCTTTTCGTGGTTTTTCCGTGATTATTCGATCGCGATTTCTGCCCTGATCTTCGTTTTAGTTTATCTTTTCGCTCGTTTATCGGAATCAGGCGATTCAAGCACCTAGATCTTCGTCTCGAAACCCTATTCATATTTAACCAACTTGAACAAGATTTTGGTACTGTAAAATTTGACTTTACTCCAGATTAGTAATCGGACCTTGCTTCTTTCGCATTTTGTACTTTCTAGTTAGATCTTCTTATTTGAGTTTTACCCGTGCTTCTTTGCTTGATTGCTTATGTAGGCTATTGTTTGTTTGTGATAGAATTCTCGGAGTGCAAAGCGTGCTACAACGAGTCACTAGGTTTTGCGGATCGTCAGCAAGGCAAGTAACACATTGATCATACTCTTTTCATACCCAGTTTTTATGCATTAGTTACAATCCTCAAACATTGCATGATTAGGATGTGATTTACTTGTGGGTTTGGGAAGTAGATGATGAGGTAGAACCTATTATCTATTTTATTATCAAACCCTTGGGAGTTACTTCTACGTTATGCTTATATTGCCATGCTATGCTCGTAGATGTGGATTGGGTTTGAGTGAATCCATGACAGATGTGAGATTATTAATTAATGGTTCAATTTAAGGTGGCAACTTTAATACACATCTGGGTGGATTGTTGGTTTTGGGCACCTGGGGTTATACCAGTGTTGTCCTAGGAGATCCCGGGGTTATACCGCGTGATCCTCCTATGGTCCGCCACCCAGGCTCAAAGTGATCATAATATTATTCATGCTAGAAACTTCCGTGTGCAGCCACAAGCCATTATGGGCTCTGGCATAGTTGAGTATGTTGCGTGACCTCTTCCAGTGGTAGGCTAGCAGATGTAGGGGATGCAGGTTGGTACTGTCTACCCGGGGTTAGAGTTAATGCTTCTGAAAGACTGTGTCTCGGTCATCCGTTTCTCAAACACCATGAAGTGCGAGAAATCCAACGGAGGAGATCGAGTCTTGTGGGGAAAAGTGCGCAAACCTCTGCAGAGTGTATAAACTATTCATGGTTAACCGTGTCCCCGGTTATGGACATCTTGAGTAACTGGTACTTGAATTATTGGTTTGATCTCATCACTCTAAATTAATTTGTTGGGTTAATAATTACTTACTAATTGGGATTGAGATGGGGGACCATTCTCAATGTTTCAACCACCATGATAGTTAAATAAAATATATTCCTTTGTTGTAGGAAAAAATTGGCTTTTCGCAAAAACAATATAACCTTAGAGCCTCCACCATCCATATATGCATGTAGTGATAGCATTTATCTATTCATTGCTCTACTGTGTTATATTGCCAGCATATTCCATGTGCTGACCCGTTTTCGGGCTGCAATGTATCATGTTGCAGACATTTCAGACGAGGAGTAAGGTGCGATAGGTCGTTTGTCATGCACTCAGCTATGCCGTTGGAGTTGATGGACTCACTTTATCTTCCAAGCCTTCCGCTGTTATTGTATTAGATGGCCTTAAGCCATATTTATTGTAATAAGTTCTCTCTTGAGACATTCGATGTAATAAGTGTGTGATTGCTACTCTGTTATAAATCCTTCGAGTACTATGTGTGTCAGCATTACCGATCCAGGGATGACACTGAACACAGAGATTTGACCGTCTAAGGTTGGATCGCTAAAAGATGGTATCAGAGGGGGGGCCCCTCCTTTTCTTCTCCTCTTCCCTCTCCTTCCCCCTTTCCCCCTCCATGATAAGGAAAAAGAGGGGGGGGTGAATCCTACTAGGAGTGGAGTTCTAGTAGGACTCCTCCCCATGGCGCGCCCCTCTAGGCCGCTGGCCTCCACCCCTCCTCCTTTATATACAGGGGCAGGGGGCACCCCAAAGCACAGCAGTTATTTTCTTAGCCGTGTGCGGTGCCCCATCCACAGTTTACTCCTCTGGTCATAGCATCGTAGTTCTTAGGCGACGCCCTGCGCGGATCACATCACCATCACCGTCACCATGCCATCGTGCTGACGAAACTCTCCCTCGACCCTCTGTTGGATCAAGAGTTCAAGGGATGTCATCAAGCTGAACGTGTGCTGAACTCGGAGGTGCCATACGTTCGGTACTAGATCGGTTGGATCATGAAGACATTCGACTACATCAACCACGTTAACCTAACGCTTCCACTTTTGGTCTATGAGGGTACATAGACACACTCTCCCCCTCTTGTTGCTATGCATCTCACTACTGCAGGATGGTCCAAACATGACACTATGATCAAAGACCCTTCGACGAAACTGTGTGCGATGCCATAATCGCAAACGATGGTGTAAAAAAACGTCAAAAAAGGTGCAAAATGTTAGCGATGACGGATGCATCAAACACGATTCAGATTTTAGTTGCATGTGCGATGCAGGGCATACGGTTAAGTTCAATTAACTATATGAGATGAGGAGGAACAAAATAAATGGGCAACCAGATGAAGGTGTGTGCGATATACAGCATACGGTTCACTGATAACCCACAAGTATAGGGGATCAATTGTAGCCTCTTTCGATAAGTAAGAGTGTCGAACCCAACGAGGAGCTAAAGGTAGAACAAATATTCCCTCAAGTTCTATCGACCACCGATAACAACTCTACGCACGCTTAACGTTCGCTTTACCTAGAACAAGTATAAAACTATAAGTACTTTGTAGGTGTTGATGGATAGGTTTGCAAGAAGATAAAGAGCGCGTAAATATAAACTAGGGGCTGTTTTAGGTAAAGACACAATAAAGTTAGCAAAGCGAGTGTGGAAAAGTGGTGGTAGGAGTTGCGAAATTGTCCCTAAGCAATTGACTACTTTCCTAGACCGATAGCAAGTTTTATGTGGGAGAGGACACTGCTAGCATGTCATCGCTAACTTGGAATTCTATGCACTTATGATTGGAACTATTAGCAAGCATCCACAACTACTAAGGTTCATTAAGGTAAAACCAAGCCATAGCATTAAGTGATATTGGTCCCCCTTCAGTCTCGTATGCATCAATTTCTATGCTAGGTAGAAGCTTCTGTCACTCTTACCCTCCAATACATAATCCTATCAACATACTACTAACCCTATGGTGTGATCCACGCACGCGCTCATATGATGGGCGCCAAAGGACAACAACATAACCACAAGCAAATTAAAATCTACTCAGACATCATAAGATGGCAACACATCATTGGATAATAATATGAAGCATAAAGCACCATGTTCAAGTAGAGGGTACAACGGCTTGCGGGAGAGTGGACCACTGTAGATAGAGGGAGGAAGGTGATGGAGATGTTGGTGAAGATGGCAGAGGTGTTGGTGAAGATCGCGGTGATGATGATGGTGGCCACGACAGCGTTCCGGCACCAACGGAAGAGAAGGGGAGAGGGGGCCCCTTCTTATTCTTCTTCCTTGACGTCATCCCTAGATGGGAGAAGGGTTTCCCCTCTGGTCCTTGGCCTCCATGGCATGGGAGGGGCGAGAGCCCCTCCGAGATTGGATTTGTCTCTCTGTCTCTCTCTGTTTATGCGTTCTTATCTTCTGCCCTTTCACCGTTTCGTATATATATGGAGATCCGTAACTCCGATTGGATTGAAACCTTCGCCCAGATTTTTCTCCGGAACATAGCTTTCTTGCGGCAAAAGAAGAGCAGCAACCGCCTTATGGGGGCCCACGAGGGGGGCAGGCGCGCCCAGGGGGCAGGCGCGCACCCCTGCCTCATGGCCACCTCGGGCACCGTCTCACATTGATTCTTCTTCCCATATTCTCCAAGTATTCCAAAAATATTCTCCATCCGTTTTTATCCCGTTTGGACTCCGTTTGATATGGGGTTTCTGCGAAACATAAAACATGCAACAAATAGGAACTGGCACTGGGCACTGGATCAATATGTTAATCCCAAAAATAGTATAAAAAGTTGCCAAAAGTATATGAAAGTTGTATAATATTGGCATGGAACAATAAAAATTATAGATCTGACGGAGCGTATCAGCATCTAAGCTTAATTTCTGCTCGTCCTCGACTAGGTAAATGATAAAAAAGATAATTTTTGACGTGGAATGCTACCTAGCATAATCTTGATCACATAGTCTAATCATGGCATGAATATTAAGACACGAATGATTCAAAGCAATAGTCTATCTTTTGACATAAAAACAATAGTACTTCAAGCATACCAACCAAGCAATTATGTCTTATTGAAATAACATAGCCAAAGAAAGCTCATCCCTACAAAATCATATAGTCTGGCTATGCTCCATCTTCACCACACAAAGCATTCAAATCATGCACAACCCCAATGACAAGCCGAGCAATTGGTTCATACTTTTTAATGCGCTTCAGCCTTTTCAACCCTCACGCAATACATGAGCGCAAGCCATGGATATAGCACTATAGGTGGAATAGCATATGATGATGGGGGTTTGTGTGAGAAGACAAAAAAGGAGAAAGTTTCACATCGACGCGGCTAATCAACGGGCTATGGAGATGCCCATCAATTGATGTCAATGTGAGGAATAGGGATTGCCATGCAAAGGATGCACTAGAGCTATAAGTGTATGAAAGCTCAAACTGGAAACTAAGTGGGTGTGCATCCAACTTGCTTGCTCATGAAGACCTCGGGTATTTGAGAAAGCCCATCATTGGAATATACAAGCCAAGTTCTATAATGAAAATTCCCACTAGTATATGAAAGTGATAACTCAAGAGACTCTCTATATGAAGAACATGGTGCTACTCTGAAGCACAAGTGTGGTAAAAGGATAGTAACATTGCCCCTTCCCTCTTTTTCTCTCATTTTTTTATTTTCTCTTTTTTTCTTTTGGTGGGCTTCTTTGGCCTCTTTTATTTTTATTTTTATTTTTATTTGGGCTTGTTTGGCCTCTTTTATTTATTTTTAAAGTCCGGAGTCTCATCCCGACTTGTGGGGGAATCATAGTCTCCATCATCCTTTCCTCACTGGGGCAATGCTCTAGTAATGATGATCATCACACTTTTATTTACTTACAACTCAAAATTACAAATTGATACTAGAACAAAGATATGACTCTATATGAATGCCTCCGGCGGTGTACCGGGATGTGCAATGATCTAGCATAGCAAAGATATCAAAAAACGGACAAGCCATGAAAATATCATGCTAGCTATCTTACGATCATGCAAAGTAATATGACAATGAATGCTCAAGTCATGTATATGATGATGATGGAAGTTGCATGGCAATATATCTCGGAATGGCTATGGAAATTCTATGATTGGTAGGTACGGTGGCTGTTTTGAGGAAGATATAAGGAGGTTTATGTGTGATAGAGCGTATCGTATCACGGGTTTTGGATGCACCGGCGAAGTTTGCACCAACTCTCGAGGTGAGAAAGGGCAATGCACGGTACCGAAGAGGCTAGCAATGATGGAAGGGTGAGAGTGCGTACAATCCATGGACTCACATTAGTCATAAAGAACTCATATACTTATTGCAAAAGTTTATTAGCCCTCGAAGCAAAGTACTACTACGCATGCCCCTAGGGGGATAGATTGGTAGGAAAAGACCATCGCTCGTCCCCGACCGCCGCTCATAAGGAAAGCAATCAAAGAACACCTCATGCTCCAACTTCATTACATAACGGTTCACCATACGTGCATGCTACGGGACTTGCAAACCTCAACACAAGTATTTCTCAATTTCACAATTACTCAACTAGCACGACTCTAATATCACCACCTTTATATCGCAAAACTATTGCAAGGAATCAAACATATCATATTCAGTGATCTACAAGTTTTATGTAGGATTTTATGACTAACCATGTGAATGACCAATTCATGTCATCTCTCTAAATAGATATAAGTGAAGCAAGAGAGTTTAATTATTTCTACAAAAGATATGCCCACGCTCTAACAAATATAAGTGAAGCAAAAGAGCATTCTACAAATGGCGGTTTTCTATGTAAAGAGAAACAGGCAATCCAAACTTCAAATGATATAAGTGAAGCACATGAAGCATTCTATAAATCCATACTCAAAAGATATAAGTGAAGTGCATAGAGCATTCTATAAATAAACTAAGGAATATCTCATACTAGCATGGTGCATAAAAGAAAAGTGAAAACTAAATGCAAAATACGCTCCAAGATTTGCACATATCGCATGAACGAAACGAATCCGAAAACATTCTGATACTTGTTGAAGAAAGAGGGGATGCCTTCTGGGGCATCCCCAAGCTTAGATGCTCGAGTCTCCTTGAATATTTAATTGGGGTGCCTTGGGCATCCCCAAGCTTGAGCTCTTGCCTCTCTTCCTTCTTCTCACATCGAGACCTCCTCGATCCTCGAACACTTCATCCACACAAAACTTCAACAGAAAACTCGGTAAGATCTGTTAGTATAATAAAGCAAATCACTACTCTAAGTACTGTTGCAAACCAATTCATATTTTGTTTTTGAATTTTAGCTACTGTAATATAACTTTTCCATGGCTTAATCCACTGATATAAATTGATAGTTTCATCAAAACAAGCAAACTATGCATCAAAAACAGAATGTGTCTAAAACAGAACAGACTGTAATAATCTGAACATTCACCATACTTCTGATACTTGAAAAATTCTGCCAAATTTAGCAAAAACAAACAATTTGTAAGAAAGTGCAAAAAGTTTCGGAACCATTTGACGTTCCAGTAAAAAAATGTAAAATCGCGCACTACAGCGAAAGTTTCTGTCCTGCACCGCACAAACCAACAAGCATTGTAAACATCCTGAAGGCAAACCTTGGCACGTTACTTTTATAATACAATGGAATTGTACAAGGGGATAATTATTTTTGTTGAAAAGTTTCTGTAATCAAGATTCACAAAGTTTCCATGGGCATGAACAAAGTTCAAGGACGTCCCCCACTTTCACAATGCTCGTCTATCTCACTTTCACTTCTCTTTTTGAAAAAGTTTCTGTTTTCCCTCTTTATTTTTTTGTTTTTAAACTATATAAAAGCACACAACAGAAATAAATGACTCTCTAAAACTTCCGGGTTGTCTCCCTGGCATCGCTTTCTTTAAAGCCATTAAGCTAGGCATATAGTGCTCAAGTAATGGATCCACCTGGATCCCAAGGTATATCAAAGCCAATTTTAATTAGCAATGACTTGTGATTAAGTAGTGAGCACAAAGTGACATATATCATGTAATGACGAAGCATAACTCCCTTCCTATGCATCGGCATGTCATAAAAGAACAATTCATGCACACCTAGTAAAGGCCAATGCATAGTATAAGCAGATTCTTGCAATTTTATCATGTTGGAAACATAGAGAGGTGGAGATATAGTTCCTCTCTCATAATAATTGCAAGTGGGAGCAGCAAGCACATGCATATTATATTCATCAAAATCATCATGTGCAACGGTAAAAGGCAACCCATCAATAATCCTTAATAAGTGCAAACTTCTCCGATATAGTGTAGTTGGGAGAATACGAAAAGATAATAGGACTATCATGTGTGGGTGCAATAGCAACAATTTCATGTTTAACATAAGGAACTATAGCAAGTTCATCTCCATAAGCATAATTCATATTGGCATCTTGGCCACAAGCATAGCAAGCATCATCAAAAAGGGATATTTCAAAAGAATCAACGGGATCATAACAATCATCATAGCAATCATCCTTCGGTAAGCACGAAGGGAAATTAAACAATGTATGAGTTGAAGAGTTACTCTCATTAGAAGGTGGGCACGGGTAGCTAATCCGCTCTTCCTCCTTTTGTTCTTCACTCTCCTCCTCATCTTTTTCATCCAATGAGCTCATAGTTTCATCAATTTCTTCTTCCATAGGCTCCTGCAAAATATTAGTCTCTTCTTGGACAGCGGAGACTTTCTCAATAAACGCATCAATATCGGCATTATATTCATAATTCTCATAACAATATTTAAGTATAGCAAGATTTTCAGATCTGTAAACAGCATCATAAAGATTTTCACACTCTTTGAATAGAGATTCAATTTCATAAGCACCCATAAAAGCAACAAATTCTTCTATTTGTTCCACATCATAGTAGTCATATATACCTTTAGCATAAGAAGCCAAGGTTTCATTATCATTAAATTTGCATGAAAAGGGAAGGTGTGGAGCCTTCATCCTAGAGCAACAAGTATAATCATATCTCAAGCATAGTTGCCTAGCATACCACTTCAATATATGAATTTGATCCCATAATAGTTTCCCTTTCTGAGTCAAGCGATAATCCCTAAAGTATTCGCGTTGATCCAACGTGTCTCCAGTTGCATAGTTGAATGTGGTTTTCTCAGGATTGTCAAAGTAGTACATAATATCTTTCACATAACCAGCAACCAGGGTTTTAGGGGGTTCCCCATCTCCATGAGTAGCAAGTACCACTAATTTTTTTGGTATTTCGTTTTCCATATCCATAACTGAAGATAGAGAACAAATAAGAACAACAAATAAAAATTACTTAGTGATAAAGCAAACAAGCACACACGAGAATATTCACCGCACGCTATGACTCCCCGGCAACGGCGCCAGAAAAAGGTCTTGATAACCCACAAGTATAGGGGATCAATTGTAGCCTCTTTCGATAAGTAAGAGTGTCGAACCCAACGAGGAGCTAAAGGTATAACAAATATTCCCTCAAGTTCTATCAACCACCGATACAACTCTACGCACGCTTAACGTTCGCTTTACCTAGAACAAGTATAAAACTAGAAGTACTTTGTAGGTGTTGATGGATAGGTTTGCAAGAAGATAAAGAGCGCGTAAATATAAACTAGGGGCTGTTTTAGGTAAAGACACAATAAAGTTAGGATAGTGAGTGTGGAAAAGTGGTGGTAGGAGTTGCGAAATTGTCCCTAAGAAATTGACTACTTTACTAGACCGATAGCAAGTTTTATGTGGGAGAGGCCATTGCTAGCATGTCATCCCTGACTTGGAATTCTATGCACTTATGATTGGAACTATTAGCAAGCATCCGCAACTACTAATGTTCATTAAGGTAAAACCCAACCATAGCATTAAGTGATATTGGTCCCCCTTCAACCCCGTATGCATCAATTTCTATGCTAGGTAGAAGCTTCTATCACTCTTGCCCTCCAATACATAGTCCTACCAACATACAACTAAACCAATGGTGTGATCCACGTGCGCACTCATATGATGGGCACGAAAGGACAAAAACATAACCACAAGCAAATTAAATCAAACATAGCAATTCACTAATTACCAATAGGACAATGAAAATCTACTCAGACATCATAAGATGGCAACACATCATTGGATAATAATATGAAGCATAAAGCACCATGTTCAAGTAGAGGGTACAGCGGGTTGTGGGAGAGTGGACCGCTGTAGATAGAGGGAGGAAGGTGGTGGAAATGTTGGTGAAGATGGCGAAGGTGTTGGTGAAGATCGCGGTGATGATGATGGTTGCCACGACAGCGTTCCGGCGCCACCAGAAGAGAAGGGGAGAGGGGGCCCCTTCTTCTTATTATTCCTTGACCTCCTCCCTAGATGGGAGAAGGGTATCCCCTCTGGTCCTTGGCCTCCATGGCATGGGAGGGGCGAGAGCCCCTCCGAGATTGGATCTGTCTCTCTGTCTCTCTCTGTTTCTGCGTTCTTATCTTCTGCCCTTTCACCGTTTCGTATATATATATGGAGATCCGTAACTCCGATTGGATTGAAACCTTCGCCGAGATTTTTCTCTGAAAATTAGCTTTCTTGCGGCAAAAGAAGAGCAACAACCGCCTTACGGGGGGCCCATGAGGGGGCAGGCGTGCCCCTGCCTCGTGGCCACCTCGGGCACCTTCTCGCCTTGATTCTTCTTCCCATATTCTCCAAATATTCCAAAAATATTCTCTGTCCATTTTTATCCCATTTGGACTCCGTTTGATATGGGGTTTCTGCGAAACATAAAACATGCAACAAACAGAAGGGCTTTGAGCCTTTGGATCAATATGTTAGTCCCAAAAATAGTATAAAAAGTTGCCAAAATTATACGAAAGTTGTAGAATATTTGCATGGAACAATAAAAAATTATAGATACGACGGAGACGTATCATTCACTAGGATGAACTGTGTGTGATTAGGCAACACAATGGAAACGGTTCAACTGAACAAGATGTGTGTGATACGCGGCTAATAGGTCAGTAATCAGAATGTGTGCGAAGACCAATAATAACACAGACGATTGCTGCTAATAAGCCATGTGATTTTCTCTATCTACAGTAGAATAACTTGTATATATATAACTGAAATAAACATCCAATTACATAAGTGACTATACAGATCATTCACACACACACCTCAATCAACAATTGGATGCATTCTAAAGTAGGAGAAACGATCGCTAGTCATCTACTTCTTGTGATGCTCCCACCACTGCTATGTGGCTCGATCCCTCGTCCGCGGCAGGAAGAAGACAGTTCCTCATGTCAACGATCCACCTGTACATCTCGTAGCTTGTGTACGCATTGTTGGCCGTGTACTTGACGTGTTCTTCATCCAGTCTCTCATGCCAAACACTATGCCAGGCGTTCTTGTCCTTCTTGCTCACTTCCTTCATCTTCGCGTAGTAGGTAGTTCAGTTTGTTGTTGTCAACCAGGGAGTTCAGTTTGTTGTTGTTGCTCCCCCAGACCTTGTAGTGGTGCTGGATGTTGACAAGATTCGGACATTTCAAGCCCGAAACCTTGAGCGCTTTTAGATCGTTGGTGGTGTCCACCGTAGCGAAACTGTAGTCGGAGCTGTTGATAAACCTGGAGAAGCACTCGCAAGGCCCTGTGGCAAGGTGGTAGTGGTAGACGAGGACGTCATGTCGCACGCACAATTGGGTGACAAAAACCTTCTGATCGTGCCCGGCACGACCCATGGTGTACTCGAGGTCGAAGCTGACCACTCGGTACTTGTCCTCGGCAAGGAACTGCTCCATAGTTTGGATGGAGCTCTCCACCGAGACCGGATCATTCCTGTACACCACTGAGATGGCCTTCCCCCTCACGTGGGCGTCCACTATGTGATGCATGGCGAACTGCCCCCCGTTGTCATCGTTGGCCACTCGGAGCGCCATTGGAGCCACGAGGAGCGCCATTGCAACTGCTAGATGTCCTCTCTCTATGTGTCATCTTGGGTGTGCTTATTGTGTCGTGTGACGTGAGAGATATAAGGTAAATGGCCGCAGGAATAAATGGGGGCCGGGCGGCCTGGATTCTTTGCGCGTCCGCATGGCAGTTTTTGCAGGGGGAACTGCATCCTCGCGCCGCGCCCGGCGCAACCGCATGCACATGAACGTGCGTGGTCGTGTGCCGGCCCCAAACACTGGCAGCACGCATGGAGGGACGAGGGCAGAGCACTCGCAGGGACGCGAGAGCAGAGCACGCGCGGCGGGACGCAAGCAGAGCGCGCCGCGGCCGCTTGAACCGCAAACAACCAAACGCATAGAGCAGTTGAACACGCAGGAAATGGTCGCCTAAAAGCCGGCCGACAGTTGCGTCGCTGCTAGAGAGCGGCTGTGTGCTACCACCTCTGTCTAGTCTATAGTCTCCTTTATATTCCGTGCCATACTTTGCCCTCAAATTTAACCAACAAACTGTTAATGCATGTTTTAAAAATTATATAATTGGAAACTATGTTCAAACACAAGTCCAACTATATAACCTTTGGAAACATGCATTCGTATTTTATTAGTTAAATCATACTTATAAACCAGGAAGGGGGTATAGTAGGTAATTAAATCGCAAATATTTTTTTATTAACCGTGTGTGTACGTGGCCTTTTGTCCTCCGTTACATGCGTCTTGTCACCTGCTGCATGAGGCGGCTTCTGCGCAAGCTTCTTGCTTGATCTTGTGAGGCGTTCTTTTGGCCAAACAGTGGCGCCAATGAATCGTCGATGAGCCGTTCCGGGCAACCCCGAGTTCCGCACAAGCTTCCGCCCGACTCGGTGAAATCCCCAAAATCCCAATGCTTACCGGCCTGCTATAAAACCCTCACGGCCGACGAGTCCGGCGTCGCATTTTCCCCTCCCTCCCTGTAGCTTATCTCGTCTGCTTCTCCCACAATCGCCAATGGCACCGGTCTGTCGTCGTCGCTCAGCCACTCCTCCGTCATCAGAGGACAACTCCAGCTGGGAGGCTACACCGGGGCGGTGGCGCAGTCCCCGGCATAGTGTAGTGCGAGTGGCGTCCCTGTTGGGTGTGCGCGGAACACCCACCACACACTCCGCCGCCGGTGCCCGTCGGTAGCTGTTGTCGGCCGCCATTCCTGCCACACCACTGTCGAAAGCCAGGGCCATCGCCCGCTCCGCCGCCATGGCCGGAAGGCGGGAGGTGGCCGTCGTGGCCGCCACCCCACTGCCGGCCACCATGGCCATCACCCGCTCCGCCACCGCGGTCCGAAGGCTGGAGGTGTTGGTCATGGCCGCCACCCTATCGTCGGCCACCGTGGCCGCCAGCCCACCATCGACCACCAGGGCCATCACCTGCTCCACCACCGCCGCTCGAAGGCGGGAGGCGGATGCCTGCACGTGCGTTAGTGACCTTGCGCGCTACCCCGAGTTCCTGCGGGAGGAGGATGAGCGCCTCGTCGAGCATGCAAAGAGCCTTACCGCCGCCGTGGCTGTGGCACACACCTCCGTGGCCGCGGCACACGCCGCCTCAGAGGCGAGGAATCAGGAGATCTACAAGGAGAACCACCGCTTCGAGAGGGGTCGTCTGGAGCGACAGAGTGCGTTCGAGGTGAGCATCGTTGAAGTTGCAACAACGGCAGGCACCATATTGCGGTTGCCCAGCTCGTCGGTAGGCTCCTCCTCCTCCACCTCTTACTGAGCGCGCTCGGCAGAGGAGAGGCAGCCAGAACCGGAAGTAGTACAAAGCCCCTCCGCAGTAGTAGTAGTATTTAGGGGCTATTTTGTTCAGTTCATCTGACTACAAATGCGGTGGGACTATACAACGTACTTAAAATTAGCTAGTATATATAGTTGAACTAGCTATTTCAGTACGTGGTTGGTAACAATTGGGGAAATTTTTGGTTGGTTCGGCTGTCGAGTTGAACTATTTGTATAAATTAAGAACGACTGCTTAATCTATGAATGAAATCTATACTTAATTACTGAATTTTAGTTGCAAAAATTAGATACTGCTAGTGATTTTTAGCTTCATATTTTGACAAATCGCGGTGTTACAAGGTTGACAAATGGCAATGTTACTAGATCAACAAATGTCAAATCTTTCCAGTTTGACAAATGGCAACATACCCAATATGACAGATGCAAATCGCACCAAAATGTTTGTAAGTGGTTGCACACGGGTAATCCAAAAGAACCGTTTGTGTTGAAGAGATGCACAAATCCTGCTCTCACTTTGCATCATGTTGCCCCGGGGTCGACGGGCGGGGCGCGGGAGGACGGTAGCTGCCAGCGCTGAGAGGTAGCGTTCGACGGCAGCGTCCCATGCCGCTGAGGGGGGCACATGCACGGAGAGGAAGGCGGGAGGCCATGGAAGTCAAGGGGCTCACTTCCCAGTGAGCCTGCGCAACGTACAACTCGCACGCTTCCCGGTGAGCCTGCGCATTGGAGGACAGCTTGCTCACCTCTTGGTTAGCCTGCGCACCAGACTGAGCTCGCATGCCTCCCGTTCAGTCAAGGTCAAGCAGCTGTCCGCACGGGACCTCCTATAGCCATTAAAACAAAGACACATGGCATCATGTGAATGGTTAACAGAATGCACACGGTTTGAATTATACAAACATTTGAGATATTAAAGTGGCAGCTATTTTTTCTGTAACATCCCAAATTTCCTATTTGGAATGTTTTACAATTATAGCTAAGCATCTAATGCATTCTGTTTGAATTTGAGTGCCATTTGGAGTTTCAGAGTTTTGAGTTTTCAAATTTGAATTCAAACTATGGCAAGTGGGAATCATTTCAAAAACTATGCCTGATAAATACTTGAGCAAAAGTATGAGAGGAGTAAACATGACACTCCAAAAATATCAGAGGAATCAATGCCCAAAAGTTTTGAATTCAAACTTGAGTTTTATTTGAATTTGAAAAAAATGAATTTTTATAAGTTTGGATTTTGCCTTTGGAAAAATATTCAAATGACAGGGAATATTCCCCTGATCATTTTGGTATATATATGTCCTATATAAAATATTTATATTTTATAAGTTATCTCTGTTTTGTTTTTATTAAAAAATAAATTAAAAAGAAAACCCCTCCCAGGCGCCAGCCAGGCCACTGGCCCAGCCAGCGCCCGCCCTGCAGGCCAGGCGGCCCAAGCCAAGCCAGCCAATGAGCAGTGAGCCGGCCGAGCCACCCTCGCCCGAACCTCCTTGGCTCGGTCGCTGACCGCGCCGCACCTCTCCCTCTCTCTCTGCAGGCGGACCCCACCCCGTCTTCAACCCCTCGCCCGCAGCCGCGCGCGCCGCCGATCGCGGATCCCGCGGATCCGGGATTCGATCCTCCCGATCGCCCCCCTTGCCAAGCCGGCGCCCCTATTATACCCCTCCCCCCCATTCCCCCCCTCGCCCCTCGCGGAACCTCTCCTCCCTCCTCACGAGCTCGCCGGACTTGTCGGGCCGCCACGCCGCTATTCGCCTCGCCGCCGTCGCCCTAGACCCCCGAGCCTCGTCGACTCCACCAAGACCCCCCTCGTCGCCCCGCACCGCGGGACGACTCCGCCGACCTCCCGGCGGCCGGAGCCGTCGGCACACTCACTCACCGAGCCGCCGCCGCCGTCCAAACTCCGGTGAGTCGCGGAGCTCCACCCGCCGTCCGATCTCACATCTCGGTGTAGATTAGAACACCCAAGAAGAATAAGTACTAATAAAACCGGTTCGTTCCGGTTTAGTCCGGTTTAATTTTAAGCTAGGGTTTTATTTTTAGACCGGCCCGATTCAGTTTAACCCTAGGGCCCATTTAGTTATGTTACGCTCAGTGCGTAGGTTAGGCCCATTAGGCCATTTTTCTTTATTTTCGTTTTTCTGTTTTAACAGAATAGTTCCAGATTTGAAAAATTCATATCTTTTATTCTGTTTAATATTTTTAGGTGATTCTTTTTTTGTTGGTTTGAAAATTTCTTATAGTTTCTGTAGAATATATAATTAGCTATGTTAAAATTAATTAAAATTGCTTTAATTTAGTTTTAGTTAGAATAGTAAATTTGTTATAACATGAGTTAGGAAAATTATTTTGATATGATTCTTTTGTCCCAACTTTATTTTGACATTGCCAAACCATAGAATTTAATTTGGGTATTTTAGGATTAATAAAAAATTAGTTTTAAGCAGAATCTTGTTAATCCTAATTAATTAACTAGCTACTGTTTTCCTATTATTTTAATTAGTAAATAAATTTATTTTTCACATGTGATTAATTATTCTAGGATAGTTTCTGTTGCTTTAGGGGATGAACTTTTATTTATAATAAATAAAAGTTTTATTTTATTTTCTTAATAGAAATTGAATTAGGCCTAATAGGAGTTTCATAATAGATTTTAAGTTAATTCTTTTTGCTCCTAATTGCTTAATGCATTCTTTTCTGTTAAGTTAACAAAAACTCATGCTTAGGTTATGTTGAGAAAATTTTTGTTATATAAAACTATTTTTAGTTGTTGCTTGAAGTAGGAAAAACTTGAGTTGGTTTTCTTTGAGTTTTCCTTTGGGTTTTGACTTGTTTGTTTTGGTGTGTCATGTTACTATGCTATTGTATTATGTGATCCTATGCTATATGCTTATTGTGATTATTGTTTGTCTCGGTAGAGTTTAGAGTCTGAAGCTTGCTACCTGAGTCTTTAGCTTCGAGGATCATCAGCAAGGCAAGTCTTGATCATGTTATTTTCAATAACTATGATTTTGTGCATTAGAAATTATACCACCCCACCATGCATGCAGTAGTTGAAATTTTGAAGTTATTAATCTTGAGTAGTATCATGTGGTAGGATGAACCAATCCCTTGTTACCATGACCCCGGGACGAAGTAGTTCACTTTGCTATGCTCGTGAGCGGGTTTTGGTTGAGTGAAATTCATAAGAAAGATGTGAGAGTCAATGATGATGACAACCCCATGAACTACAATGATCAAGATGGACTTGAAATTCACTCTTTGGGTGGAGGGCGGTTGTGGGCACCTGGAGAACCCGGTGGTTGGCGGGATGCATGGAGAAGTGCCATGACATCTTGCGGAAAGTTTCACCCAGCCACGAAGAGAAGGATGGATGCCCCATTGACCGGAAGCTTACATGCAGCTGCAAGCCATTATGGGCTCTGGCTGGGTCAACCCTAGTAGTGATGCTGGCTGGGCGGTACTACGAGATGTAGAAGAACGGTAGGATTGGATGGGTACGGCGGTAGCAGAAGAACTCTTTGGAAGACCTGTTTCATTCGTCCGTCTTCAAACACCATGAAGTCACGAAGACTTAAAAGGAGGAATGATTCTTGCGGGTAAAGTGCACAAACCTCTGCGAGTTAAAGATCTAATCGATTAGCCGTGTCCCGATTCACGGACAATTTGAGCCTCTGGAACTTGGAAGTATTGAAATCTCAACACTAAAACTAATGAATTAATTTGAGGGTTTATGACTTAATAATTTGGGAATGAGATTTTGGTTGGCGGAACCATCTCAATAACTACCAACAATTTGTAGTAATTTGCAAGCAAGTCCACTGTAGTAGGGAAAAAATTGGCTTTTCGCAAAATGATGAAATTTAGAGCCCCACAGCCAAAATGCGTATAGTGTTAGTAACTTTATTATTGTCATTCTCTTCATGACTTGCCAGCTTATTCAAAAAGCTGACCTACACGGCTGCAACGTCTTATGTTGCGAGATTTATTCGATCGGGGTGAGGCTACGCTCGCGCTTGGCGATTGCCCTTTGAGTCGGATGGACTCGCTATACTTCTACGCTTCCGCAGCTTTAGTAGTTTATTTCTCATGAGTTGGCCTTTGGCGAATTTATTCTATTGTAATAAAGACTCTATATGAGAATCGTGTAATAAATTCAGGTGTGATTGAACTTTGATTATTTCATCGATGTCTTTGTGAGTACCGGCATGATCTTGGGATGAATACATACACGGAGAGATTTGACTGATTTTGGGTCGGTCGCTCTGAGAGATGGTATCGAGCACTGTTGACCGTAGGATCGTAACCCCTAGGATCGGAAAGCCATAGAAAGAGACTATCTACTTTATATCCTTATCATTCCGTAATTCTCCCTGTTCAATTATGACTCCTCTCCGATTTTCAACATTCTAGATGGCGTCGAGTTCACCCCGGTTTGCTACGGAGTTTTGCCGGCCCGATGAGGCGATGCCCTTGGCGGGAAGCTGGTCCAGATGGTGAAGAAGCTGAAGATTGCTCGCCCTCGATCACCGGGAAGCCAACCAACGCACTTCAAGCGGACACCGCTCACGGATTGAAGTGCATATCCGGGGAGAACCCGGAGGACATACGAGCCTATTGACTTTGAGTTCACCGACTTCAAGCTGGATCATCGGAAGGACATGGCGATCTATCGTGCCCTTGGACATCTCGAGAAGAGTCAGGGCGAGCTCGATCCCTCGAGACCTCGCCATGGTTTCTCGCGAGAGCACGGAATGGAGATATCATCCGTCCGTGAGGGCGACTCCACTCTCTCTTATATCCAGGACTTGGAGTGTCTCCTCAGAAGCGGAGATCCAGACTCGCCGTAGCTTCGAAGGTACACAGGAGGCTATTGTTCGTGAACTGGGCGGAGGAGAAGGCACACGCAGACTTCCTTAACCATGAGGAAGAAGTCGCGGACTTCATGGAGAGAGTCGACGAACTGAAGATGAAGCTTGCCGCAATAGAGGAAAAGATGGACTTGGGAGAGGACCTTTTTCCGAGTGGAGATGATGGACCCCTCGTGAGCAATGATCAGGATTATGAAGGGAGTTCCACTGGAGGAAGCCGCAAGAGGAGGCGCCACAACAGAGGACACCACACCTGAGGACATCGCACCAGAGGACGCAAGGATTATTGATGAAGACTTTTAGTCGACCACCATGTTATTTTGCTTTTTCGTCGATCAGTTAGGTCGTTATTTTCGATTAGTCATGAGCTTTTGTAATCGAGATTGAACCATGTTTGAGTGGAATGAATAAATGATTGGTGTGCTAATGATTGTGCATTCATATGGGTAGTGTTATTTCTCATTAGACCATTGTTCTATTCTAATTTTCTCATCCACCCCAAAACACGGATGCCTCAGAGGCGTGACCCGGTCTCAACTTCCCTTGAGCTCACCCAGCTGCTTCAACAGCGAGAATGCCATTATGAGATGCTCATCGAATCGAACAACAACAACAACAATCCACGCCACCACCACCACCCCTGTTGACAACTTGACTCGATTCACGAGGCTGAATCCGCGGTGTTCTCTAGCACCTTGAGGCGATTGTGGCGATGATTGGCTCCGCAAGATCGGAAGAGAGTTAATCACTGTTAGAAGCAGCGATGCGAGAGAAGGTGCGCTTTGCGCACATCAACTTGATGGACCTGCAGCTTCTTGGTGGGAGAACTACACGCCACTTATCCCATCGGCACCGTCACATGGGATCAGTTCCAGCGAGCCTTCCGCACCGCTCATGTTTCATTTGGAGCCATGAGTGCGAAGAAGCGTGAGTTCCGCAACTTACGCCGAAGGAACCGTCTTGTGGCACGATGCGTGGATGAGTTCAACAAGCTAGCTCGTTATGCCCGGATGATGTGGCCACGGATGCATAAGCGGAGAAGTTTCTCGAGGACTCAATGATGAGCTGGGCATGCAGCTTATGGTGGCTACTTTCGCCAACTACCGGCAGGTGGTAGACAAGGCCATCGTGCTTGAAGGCAAGCGATAGCAGATTGAAAGCATAGCGGAAGTACAGCCGGGGAAGCACAACTCGGGAGCTCAGCGAAGCCCGTTATGCCCCATACTCGGGAGGGCATATCCATCACAACCATGGAGGACATAACCATGGAGGAAATGGGAACAACCGCAGCCAGGACAACAGGTCAGGCAATGGAAATGGAAATGGTAGCGGTAATGGCAACCAGCATCGCTCTGCCCGACTCGAAGGATCTGAGCCACATCACGCTTCAAGTGCGGAAGGCGGGGCACTATGCCACCGACTGCCAGAGGCCAATCGGAGGAATGGAAGCGGCAATGGAATCTCAGCGAAGAAGCCCAACCCTTTCCCTCGTGCTCGGGTGAACCACATTGGCGTGGAGGGCGTCTATGATCAGCCGGACACCTTGTGGTTGGTAAGTTTTATTGAATTCACGTTCAGTTTGGTACTCTTTGATTACGGTGCAACACATTCATTCATATCAAGGGTAGTTGTGGAAAAAAATGCAGGTTGCCCACTAAAACCCTTAGAAACCCCTTGGCGTCGATTCGCGGGAGGAGAAATGATGCGAGCTTAGGCTGTCATGCAACCCTCAACATCGGGAACCATAAATTTCCCTTGAGACCTCATAGTGTTGGAAACCCAGACCTTGGATGTAATCCTAGGCATGGATTGGTTGACGAAGTTTGAAGGAAACATAGGCGTGCCCGCAAGTCTATTCTCGCTCACCACCGGGGCGAAGAGGATCAAGTATGTATCGAGGCGTAGCGGATGAAGAATCGGTGAATTCCCTCACGGGAGTTGTTCGGGAGGAAGTGCCGATGGTGCAAGACTTTCCCGATGTGTTTCCGGAGGAATTACCAGAATGCCACCGGACGGGGACATTGAATTTCTGATTGAGTTATTGCCGGCACAGCCCCAATATCCAAGAGACCTTATCGGATGCCCCGAATGAGTTGAAAGAGATCAAGGATCAAATTAATGAGTTATTGGAGAAAGGATATATTCGCCAAGCTCATCACCTTGGGGAGCCCAGTTCTTTTGGTAGAGAAGAAGGATGGAACCTTGAGGATGGTTGTGGATTATCATCGTTGAGCGAAGTGACCATCAAGAACAAGTACCCTCTGCCGATGATTAATGATCTGTTTGATCAGCTAGTAGGAGCCAAGGTATTCTCCAAGATCGATCTTCGATCAGGGTATCATCAATTGAAGATCCGTGAAAAGGATATACCCAAAACAGCATTCACTACCAGGTATGGTTTATATGAGTATACCGTCATGTCATTTGGATTGACTAATGCTCCTGCCTACTTCATGAATTTGATGAACAAGGTATTCATGGAATATCTGGACAAGTTTGTCGTGGTGTTCATCGATGATATACTGATTTTCTCCAAGAGCGAGGAAGAGCATAAGGAACATTTGCGTCTAGTTACGGAGAAACTTGAGAACATCGGTTGTATGCCAACTTCAGCAAATGTGAATTTTGGTGAAGGAAGTTGGATTTCTCGGATATGTTATTTCAGGAGAAGGAATAGCAGATTGACCCGCCAAGGTTGAATCGGTCACCGATTGGCGATCGCCCACCTCGATCAAGGAGATCCATGATTTTCTCGGACTCGCGAGGATATTATCGGAGGTTTATTGAGAACTTCTCGAAGATTGTCAAGCCCATGGTGAGCTATTGAAGAAGGAAGCCAAGTATGTTTGGACCGAAGATTGTGAAGCGGTTTTCAGGAATTGAAGAAGCGTTTGGTTACTGCCCGGTGCTGATTTTGCGGACATACACAAGGAATATCAGGTTTATTGTGGCGCTTCTCGTCAAGGACTCGGAGGAGTACTAATGCAGGAAGGAAAAGTTGTAGCCTATGCCTCCGGACAGCTACGACCTCACGAGATGAATTATGCCACACATGATTTGGAGTTAGCAGCCGTAGTGCATGCACTCAAGACACGGAGACATTTCCTCATCGAAAACCGTTGTGATGTTTACACAGATCACAAGAGCTTGAAGTATATTTTCACGCAGAAGAGTTGAACCTCGAGCGGAGGAGATGGCTAGAGTTGATAAAGGACTATGACATGAGATTGCATTACCACCCGGTAAGGCTAATGTTGTAGCAGATGCTTTGAGCCGTAAGAGTTATGTGAACACTCTTACGGCGGGAGGATTACCCGGAGTTAGTCGATGACCTCGGAGATCTCCGGTGGAGATAGTTCGAGAGGATATATTGCAACTCTGGAAGTTCAGTCCACTTTGGCCGAAAGGATTCGTGAAGCTCAGAAGTCGGACAAGGAAATTGATGATATAAAGAAAAAGATGAATGAAGGAAAAGCCAAAGGGTTTCGTAAGGATGAACACGGAACTATATGGTTCGAGGATCGTATTTATGTGCCCAATGATCCCGAACTCAGGAAGCTAATTCTTCAGGAGGCTCACGATTCACCATACTCGATTCACCCCGGTAACACCAAGATGTACCTGGATTTGAAGGAAAGTTTACGGTGGGGCGGTATGAAGAAGGATATTGCGAGTACGTAGCGATATCGATGTTTGTCAATGAGTAAAAGCAGAACATCGAAGCCAGCAGGGTTACTTCAACCTTTGCGATTCCGATTGGAAATGGGAAAAACTTGGAATGGATTTCATCACGGGATTACCGGGACCCGTTCAGGTTATGATTCCATCTGGGTAGTGGTTGATCGTTTGACCAAGGTAGCTCACTTCATTCCGTAAAGACTACCTATACCGGTGCTAAGTTGGCCAAGATATACAGGACCAGGATCGTATGTCGGCATGGAGTTCGAGGAAAATCGTGTCGGATAGAGGCGTGGTTTACCTCAAAGTTTTGGAAGCGGTTGCATGAAACTTTGGGCACGAGGCTGGAATTGATCAGACTTTTCATCCATGAGCAGATGGACGGACCGAGAGAGTCAACCAGATTACGGAGGACATGTTGAGAGCTTGTGTGCTAGACTATGGGTCTAGCTGGGATGATAATTTGCCATACGCGAGTTCTCATACAACAACAGTTATCAATCCGGTTTGAAGGTGGCCCTTCGAAGCTCTATCACGAAAGGAGGTGCGAGAACACCATTCTTTGTGGGATGGTGTTGGAGATCGATCACTTTTCGGTTCCGACCTTATCAGGGATTTGAAGAAAGTCAAGCTGATTGAGGCGACTCAAGATAGCACAGTCGAGACGGAAGAGTTATGCCGACGAGAAGCGCAAGGAAGTGACTTACGAAGCGGGAGACCGAGCATATCTTCGTGTGTCTCCGCCGTGGAATCAAGAGGTTTGGTGTCAAGGGAAGCTAGCACCCGATTCATTGGCCCTACAAAATCCTCGAGCGTCGTGGAGAAGTTGCTTACAAGTTGGAATTGCGGAAGGATTGTCCGGAGTTCATGATGTCTTCCATGTTTCTCGGTGAAGAAGTGTCATGCCGACATGGCGATATTCCGTTGAGAGACACAGTGCCCCTAGAGGCCATACAACAGCGGTGATCGACTTATAAGGAGAAACCCATCCGAATTCTCGAGACTGCGACCGAGTCACCGCAGCAAGGTCATCAAGTTTTGCAAGGTGCTATGGAGTCATCACTCAGGAAGAAGCCACTGGGGCGCGAAGAAGACCTTCTTGAGACCACCGCACCTATTTGCTAGCCAACCCGAATCTCGAGGCGAGATTCATCTTAAAATGGTAGGTTTGTAACATCCCAAATTTCCTATTTGGAATGTTTTACAATTATAGCTAAGCATCTAATGCATTCTGTTTGAATTTGAGTGCCATTTGGAGTTTCAGAGTTTTGAGTTTTCAAATTTGAATTCAAACTATGGCAAGTGGGAACCATTTCAAAAACTATGCCTGATAAATACTTGAGCAAAAGTATGAGTGGAGTAAACATGACACTCCAAAAATATCAGAGGAATCAATGCCCAAAAGTTTTGAATTCAAACTTGAGTTTTATTTGAATTTGAAAAAAATGAATTTTTATAAGTTTGGATTTTGCCTTTGGAAAAATGTTCAAATGATAGGGAATATTCCCCTGATCATTTTGGTATATATATGTCCTATATAAAATATTTATATTTTATAAGTTATCTCTGTTTTGTTTTTATTAAATAAATAAATTTAAAAAAAAAACCCCTCCCCAGCGCCCACCGAAGCCTTGCCCAGCCAGCGCCAGACTGCCCACCACCAGTGACAAGCCGGCCAGTGAGCAGTGAGCTGGCGAGCCACCCCGCCCGAACCTCCTTGGCTCGGTCGCCCGACCGCGCCGCACCTCCCTCTCTCTCTGCAGGCGGACCCCACCCCGTCTTCAACCCCTGCGCACGCCGCGCGCGCCGCCGATCGCCGGATCCCGCGGATCGGGATTCGATCCTCCCGATCGCCCCCTTGCCAAGCCGAGGCGCCCCCTATTATACCCCTCCCCACCCCATTCCCCCCCCCCCTCGCCCCTCGCCGGAACCTCTCCTCCCTCCTCACGAGCTCGCCGGACTTGCCAAGCCGCCACCGCCGCCATTCGCCTCGCCGCCGTCGCCCTAGACCCCCCGAGCCTCGTTGACTCCACAGACCCCCCCCTCGTCGCCCGCGCACCGCGGACGACTCCGCCGACCTCCCGGCGACCGGGGCCGTCGGCACACTCGCCACCGAGAGCCGCCGCCGTCCAAACTCCGGTGAGTCGCGGAGCTCCACCCGCCGTCCGATCTCACATCTCGGTGTAGATTAGAACACCCCGAAGAATAAGTTCTTTAATAAAACGGTTCGCTCGGTTTAGTCGGTTTAATTTTAAGCTAGGGTTTTATTTTAGACCCGCCCGATTCAGTTTAACCCTAGGGCCCATTTAGTTATATTACGCTCGGTCGTAGGTTAGGCCCATTAGGCCATTTTTCTTTATTTTCGTTTTTCTGTTTTAACAGAATAGTTCAGATTTGAAAAATTCATATCTTTTATTCTGTTTAATATTTTTAGGTGATTCTTTTTTGTTGGTTTGCAAATTTCTTATAGTTTCTGTAGAAAATATAATTAGCTATGTTAAAATTAAATAAAATTGCTTTAATTTAGTTTTAGTCAGAATAGTAAATCTGTTATAACATGAGTTAGGAAAATTATTTTGATATGATTCTTTTGTCCCAACTTTATTTTGACATTGCCAAACCATAGAATTTAATTTGGGTATTTTAGGATTAATAAAAATTAGTTTTAAGCAGAATCTTGTTAATCCTAATTAATTAACTAGCTACTGTTTTCCTATTATTTTAATTAGTAAATAAATTTATTTTTCACATGTGATTAATTATTATAGGATAGTTTCTGTTGCTTTAAGGGATGAACTTTTATTTATAATAAATAAAAGTTTTATTTTATTTTCTAATAGAAATTGAATTAGGCCTAATAGGAGTTTCATAATAGATTTTAAGTTAATTCTTTTTGCTCCTAATTGCTTAATGCATTCTTTTCATTAAGTTAACAAAAACTCATGCTTAGGTTATGTTGAGAAAAATTTGTTATATAAAACTATTTTTAGTTGTTGCTTGAAGTAGGAAAAACTTGAGTTGGTTTTCTTTGAGTTTTCCTTTGGGTTTTGACTTGTTTGTTTGGTGTGTCATGTTACTATGCTATTGTATTATGTGATCCTATGCTATATGCTTATTGTGATTATTGTTTGTCTCGGTAGAGTTTCGGAGTCTGAAGCTTGCTACCACGAGTCTTTAGCTTACGAGGATCATCAGCAAGGCAAGTCTTGATCATGTTATTTTCAATAACTATGATTTTGTGCATTAGAAATTATACCACCCCCACCATGCATGCAGTAGTTGAAATTTTGAAGTTATTAATCTTGAGTAGTATCATGTGGTAGGATGAACCAATCCCTTGTTACCATGACCCCGGACGAAGTAGTTCACTTTGCTATGCTCGTGAGCGGGTTTTGGTTGAGTGAAATTCATAAGAAAGATGTGAGAGTCAATGATGATGACAACCCCATGAACTACAATGATCAAGATGGACTTGAAATTCACTCTTTGGGTGGAGGGCGGTTGTGGGCACCACTGGAGAACCCGGTGGTTGGCGGGATGCATGGAGAAGTGCCATGACATCTTGCGGAAAGTTTCACCCAGCCACGAAGAGGCGGATGGATGCCCCATTGACGGAAGCTTACGTGCAGCCGCAAGCCATTATGGGCTCTGGCTGGGTCAACCCTAGTAGTGGCGCTGGCTGGGCGGTACTCGAGATGTAGAAGAACGGTAGGATTGGATGGGTACGGCAGTAGCAGAAGAACTCTTTGGAAGACCTGTTTCATTCGTCTCGTCTTCAAACACCATGAAGTGCGAAGACTTAAAAGGAGGAATGATTCTTGCGGGTAAAGTCATAAACCTCTGAAGAGTTAAAGATCTAATCGATTAGCCGTGTCCCGATTACGGACAATTTGAGCCTCTGGAACTTGGAAGTATTGAAATCTCAACACTAAAACTAATGAATTAATTTGAGGGTTTATGACTTAATAATTTGGGAATGAGATTTTGGTTGGCGGAACCATCTCAATAACTACCAACAATTTGTAGTAATTTGCAAGAAAGTCCTTTGTAGTAGGGAAAAATTGGCTTTTAGCAAAATGATGAAATTTAGAGCCCCACAGCCAAAATGCATATAGTGTTAGTAACTTTATTATTGTCATTCTCTTCATGACTTGCCAGCTTATTCAAAAAGCTGACCTACGGCTACAACGTCTTATGTTGCGAGATTTATTCGATCGGGAGTGAGGCTACGCTCCGCGCTTGGCGATTGCCCTTTGGAGTCGGATGGACTCGCTATACTTCTACGCTTCGCAGCTTTAGTAGTTTATTTCTCATGAGTTGGCCTTTGGCCGAATTTATTCTATTGTAATAAAGACTCTATATGAGAATCGTGTAATAAATTCAGGTGTGATTGAACTTTGATTATTTCATCGATGTACTGTGAGTACCAGCATGATCTTGGGATGGTACAGACACAGAGATTTGACGGTTTTGGGTCAGGTCGCTACATTTTCAAAATGCCTTTGTTGACTGTCATTATTCGAGTGCGCCTTCTCTCAAAATGGACACGAAAAATACCACAGAATGTCGGGTGCCATTCCATGATAGCATGCCAAGTTTCATGAATTTCAAACGAGTTTTGGATTTACTAGAATTTAAAAATCAGGCATCTCAATGTTTTGCCGGCAATCAACGGTGCCCTGGTGTTTGAAATTCATTACCATTTCTTGCATGGGACCTAAGCATGCACCCAAGGACACATATTTGATTTTTCAACCAATTTATATGCACTGGAGCATGTGCATGTAGTTCAAATTTGAATTATGCACATAAATGAATTGAAAACTAAGTTAATGTATAAAAATGTCCAAACGAACCCCGAAAAATCATAAAAATTGACCCAACACTCTTGTTGTTCTATGTTGACACGAGAAAAAATTTGGAAGCAATAAGAGGCAATGGATATCGTTTCGTCCCCAAAGGTTGGACGTTCCCTACCGAAACCATCATGCTTGTTGTGAGAAGCTCTGGTTTGTGAAAAGCATATACCCAAACCTGCCCCAAATGGGACAAAAAATTTACCACGACATGTTGATGCCGCTCCATGATAGCATGCCAAGTTTCATGAATTTGAGACAAGTTTTGGATTTACTAGAATTTAAAAACCAGGCATCTAAATGATTTGCCGGCAATGAACAGTGCCCTGGTGTTTGAAATTCATTACCATTTCTTGCATGGGACCTAAGCATGCACCCAAGGAAACAAATTTGATTTTTCAACAAATTTATATGTACTGGAGCATGTGCATGTAGTTCAAATTTGAATTATGCACATAAATACATTGAAAACTAAGTTAATGCATAAAAATGTCCAAATGAACCCCGAAAAATCACAAAAAATGACACGACACTCATGTTGTTCTATGATGACACGAGAAAAATTTTGGAAGCAATAAGAGGCAATGGATATCATTTCGTCCCCAAAGGTGGGACGTTCCCTACCGAAACCATCATGCTTGTTGTGAGAAGCTCTGGTTTGTGAGAAGCATATACCCAAACCTGCCCCAAATGGGACAAAATTTTTACCATGCCATGTTGATACCGATCCATGATAGCATGCCAAGTTTCATGAATTTCAAACGAGTTTTGGATTTACTAGAGTTTAAAAACCAGGCATCTCAATGTTTTGCCGGCAATAAACGGTGCCCTGGTGTTTGAAATTCATTACCATTTCTTGCATGGGACCTAAGCATGCACCCAGGGACACAGATTTGATTTTTTAACCAATTTATATGCATTGGAGCATGTGCATGTAGTTCAAATTTGAATTATGCACATAAATGCATTGAAAACTAAGTTAATGCATAAAAATGTCCAAACGAACCCCGAAAATCACAAAAAATAACACAACACTCCTGTTGTTGTGGCACCCCGGCTCAGAGAAACTGGAACGCCCCATATTCCAGCCCAGAGATCGAAAAGAAGTCTTCTGGAATACGACACTGCTTAGCATAGAACAAATCAGCTGTTTATTACAAGCTAGATGGATACAAGGGGATTACATTGGCACGGCGACACTACACCTACCATGGTTGCTCCATGCAAGCAGCAGAACAACACGAAGCTGCGGAATAACTACTGGCAGCGGAACAGCAATGATGGTGATGAACTCCATGCCGCAGGGACTCTGGCTAGAACGCTTAGCCTAGCTCGCAAACAAGGGATCCATGGCAAACAAGCAATCAAGTCCAGCATGACCTGCAAACTGGCATGACACGCAGGTCAATACATTGAATGTACTTGCAAGCTCACAGCAACCAAAGCAATCAAGACAGACAACATCATGGCAATTACAGGTTAACAAGGATTAGTATGATACTATCAGAACGACATGGCATGAACAACATGATACAACTAGAACAATACAAGCATGTCATGAACATATAAACATGATGACACTATCATGCAACATGATGACGTTATCATGCACTAACTTACTCTGTTCGGGTTACCTCGTAACCATCATGGACATCACACGATCATCTCAGGATCGAAGCTTGGTATTAACAATACCGTAGTAATCATTACATGACCACAAGGAGCTTGATCTTTACCCTTGACTCTCGCGTAATACCACAGATATCCATCAACTCGGTATCCTCGATAACACGGTGATCATCTCACGATCACAACCAATCTCTTTCTCATCATCGAACCAGGGTTGTTATTAAGCACATTATTATGATTACTGTTGATCCACAGTGTGACCAACTATGAACCGGGCCCATATCCGCGGGCGCGACTACTGATAGATTTAGTGCACACTCTGCAGAGGTAGCGCACTGCACCCACACCACGGAACCCATGGCCTCGCACTCCCATTGAGGTGGACCAATGGAGTTCCGATAAAACTGTCCTACTGCCATGACACTCTCCCAGCCACTCTGAAAAACTCTCCTTTGGGCTAAGTCATGGGTGGCCCCATGCCTACCAAAGGCATCAACGACCACCATCGTGGCGAAACATAAACGGTCTCAAATGGAGACAAGGATCCTTACAACAACAACATGCACACAAGGCTTATGCCGTCCTACCCGGCCAAGGTAGCGCCCGCGCATAACCTTCCCTCGTTGGAGGCACCAGCGAGAGACATGACAATAGACCCAGTTAGGACCTCCCCATAAAAGGCAAATGTGGTTGCACTGGTCGGCTCGATATGGTGGCACCATGACTCAGCCAACAGTTGTTCAAGTTCTATTTAATCCGGTTAAACTTGGATGCAATATGCTGAGCCATGATAAAATGACATGATGCAATTACAATGCATGGGCATGATATAAGCATGGGGTGCAACATAACTATCAACCATATCAACAATGAATCATATCCGACTGAGCATGGCATAATGACGAGCATGAATATCACAAGTATAACACTACTCATAGCATAACATGACCACTAACATCGATAATAAATACCATGCAATAACACATCAATAACATTAATTACTGAGTAAACACTTAACCAACTAACAGCAAAGGAACAATGCATATCAACGGTACTCTGTAATCGATGACAGTCATGCCTCGAAGAACATGACCAACCCAACATGTACTATTACCAAGCATGATCAATATGAAAGTAATACTAGCAGGTAGAACATGATAATAGAGTGCAAGAAAACATAGCATGGCGGTAACCACCGATCCATAAGCATAACCGAAATAACGACAGCAGTAGCAAAACAAACATATAGTTATTAAAGATTCAAGTTGAAAACCAATGCTACTGCATGGCTATCATGCAAATGGTGATTGTGGCTTGCCTAGGGATGAAGAAGGCTCCGGGGAGAAGTGCGGTGAAGCCGCGGAAAGATTCACCGGAAAAGATTCTCTCTTGGAGGGGGCTGATTAGGGGCAAGGCGAAAAGGTCATTTACAGTATGTCAAACCATAGTGAAAATGATGTGAACGGAACGGGCTCGACGAGAGAAAGATGTGGGCGTTCGATTCACCTCATTCGGAGTCTCGAGCAAAAAGTTATAACCCGACGAAGTTCAGGGACCAATTTGTGAAAATATTTCTACAAACAGGCCCCTGAGTGAGAAAACAGAAAGCGCCTTAAGCGAAAATACGTTTACAGAACTTGGAAAGCGTACTTAGAGCCGAGGAGCACCAAAATACGCTTTCTCCATGGGAAAACATACTTTCGGGAGTATGCTTCCACTTATCCACGTGGGCAGTGGTGGGGCCGGCTCCGGTGTGGCTGACAGGTGGGACCGGGGCGACACAGGGCCCACCTGCCCTGACCGTCTTCAACCTCCCGCTCAGGAGCACGCCAGGGCGAGGGAGGTGCTCGCCTCGACGGTGACTCCGGTCGCCGTTCGCGACGTACGACCCACCGAAATGCTCGGCGCGACGAGCCGGATCCATTACCTGTGGAAGAAGACGTCGGGGAGCTCAGCGTTGAGGAGGACAAGGGCTGAAGCAGAGGGAGCTTCGGTTGGAGTTGGGCGTCGCGGCCAGAGGCCACCGGAGGAGTAGGCGAAGGGTGGAGGGGCTTGGGTGGACTACGGGAGGTGCCTTGGAGGTGGATAGGAGGAGAGAGGAGGGCTAGCTCACCGGAATCGAGGCGGGGTTCTCCGGCGGTCGAGGCAACAGAGAGAAGGCAGGGGGCATCTTCGAGCTCGACGGAGGGGCTAGGCGAGGTCCTAGGAGGTGGGTGAGGCGAGTGGTGTGCTCGGGAGGCCGCGGGGAGGGCTACTTATAGCCGGGGCGAGGGACACAGGCTCGGGTGCCGCCGCTCGCGCTCGGCCAAGGCTCTAGCGACGAGCTGCGATCACGGGGAGGCGCGGGAACCCAATGAAGGAGGGAGCAAACGAGCCACAGAGCTCACAAGGCAGAAGAGGTCGAGGGCGCAGGAGCAGCCAAGCGCCATTAATGCATGTCAGCACTGCTCACCCGTGGGCGCGTGACGACGGGCGCCAGCGAGGAGGTTTCCGGAGAGGGAAATGGCTCCAAGGGGATGGCGACGACCCGGTGAAGCTGTTTGTAACGCCCCGGATACAACTTTCCATATTCGTAACTCCGACTCTTGCCTTTTCCGGAGATGCTATATGATATTTCCTTCGTGGTTGGGTTTTGTCTGTTGTTTTGCTTTTTGTTTTTGTTATGCATCTCATCTCATAGCATCATGCGCATTGCATCGGCATCGTTTTCATAAAACTTGCATCCGTTCGTGTTCCACCGTTTCTCTCCGTTGTCCGTTCGAGCCCGTCCACTCTTGCACGCGCCCTTTCCTCGAAATATTATTTTATTAGTGGCATAAAAATGTTCTCGGAATGGGTTGCAACTTGTCATGCGGTCTTATTATAGTGTAGACAGGCCGCCTGCCAAGTTTAAATCGCATTCGGAGTTCGTTTGACTGCTTAACCGTTATATTTATAACGCGATATAGTCGGCCTAGCGTCAGACGTTTTCGGTATCCAGAAGCTGCCACCGGGTCGCTCTGTTTCTCTCTCTTCTCAGCTCGAGGCATTCTACACAGTCCACCTGCAGCCATCTAACCCCCCTCGCATCCGGAACCGCCCGATCGCGATCCGAGGTCCGAAACCCTCCTAACCCCTCTAACTCTAGCCACCTACCCTATATAATCAACCCCTAGTCCATTTTGGGCATCTCCTAGCCCTTCCCCTACCTCCTAGACCCTCCTCCTCAGATTCCGCGCCCGACCACAGCCCCGCAGCCACTTGGCGCCGCCGCCACCGCGCCTGGCCCAACCAGCGCGCGCCACCTCGCCCCGCCAGCGCCCTCCGGCCACTCCCAAGCCTCCACGTCACCTCCCCCTCAGCCTCCGCCGCCGCAGCCAGCAGGGCCCGGATCTGGCCCGCCCCGGCCGAACCGGGCCCGAAGGAGCCCGTTGCCGTGCCCCGCAACCCTAGCGCCTCTGGTGCCCAGCGCCCGGAGCCGCTGCCGCCAGCCTCCTCCGCCGCCGCCGTGCTCGTTCGCCGCGAGCACGAGCTCCCTTCGCGCCAGGAGCTCCTCTGCCGCTGCTGCGCCGCCGGGCTCCGTGGCGCACCCCAGCAGCGCCTCCGTTGCCATGGCGCAGCTCCGCATCTCCACGCCGCGGCGACCTCGCCCCTCCTCCAGCCTCGTCGCCCGCCCGAGGCCCGTCGTGCCCGATCTGGTGCCAACCGCCGGATCCGGCGAGCCACGCCGGATCCGCTGCCTCGCCTCCGCCGAGTCGTCTTCCGTCGCCGCCCACCGGAGATCCGCCGTCGCGCTACCGTCAGGGTCCTCCTCGACCCCGTCCCCGACCAGACGCGCGACCCGCGCCGTCGTTGACCGCACCCGCGTGGGCCTCCCCAGCGCCAGGCCCAGCCGAAGCCAGCCAGGCCCAACGCCCCCTTCCAGCCTGCCCGCGGCCCAGCTCCGACCGACCGGGCCTTGGCCCAGGGTGAGCAGCCCCCGCCCTCTCTCCTGTGCACTTGTGGGCTGACTAGATTCGGCCCGTTGCTATTTTTTTCCGTCCTGCGATTTTAACATTATCCAGGGAATTACAGATTTACAGAAAAGTCCCTAGAGTTCATGCATTTAATAACTCATCAACCGTGCATCGGATTAAACTGGTTTAAACATGTAAATTGCTTAGAATTTCGTGTAGATTAATAATATGCCATTTTTCATCCCATGTTAAAATGTTTAACTTGCTGTTTATTTAATTTGCTAATATGCCATGTTAAAATGATTTAATTCATAACTAAATAACCGTAACTCGGAATTAAATGTTCTTTATATGTAAATGGGGTAGAAAAATGCATAGATTAACATGGTAGCATTACTTTGCATGTTTAACAACATTAAAATTGTGTTTAGGGCAGATCAGTACCTAATCCATAAATATGCACATGAGGACTTTACCGGAATTGTTGTTTGTTGTTTCCGGCCTCATTTAAACTTGCCTAAATAGGTAGTTTAATTATGCTTCACCTCTTGCCATGTTAACAACATTTAATATTGTTGAGTACCTAACCGAGAGAGAACTAAATAATTGATATGGTGTTTTGTCAATATGCAACTCGTTGCATATTGAGCTCCATTTAATTTGTAGTGTTGTTTGTTGCACTTCGCCATGCCATGCTATTTAAACCGGACATGCATCATACTCGCTTGTGCATCATGCCATGTTTATGATTGTGTGTTTACTATGTTGTTGCTTGTTTCCGGGTTGCTTCTCTTGTTAGCTTCGGTTTCGTTCCGGAGTTGTGAGGATTCGTTCGACTACGTCCGTTTGTCTTCTTCATGGATTCGTTCTTCTTCCTTGCGGGATTTCAGGCAAGATGACCATACCCTCGAAATCACTTCTATCTTTGCTTGCTAGATGCTCGCTCTTTTGCTATGCCTATGCTACGATGCCTACCACTTGCTATATCATGCCACCCATATTGCCATGTCAAGCCCCTAACCATCCTTTCCTAGCAAACCGTTGTTTGGCTATGTTACCGCTTTGCTCAGCGCCTCTTATAGCGTTGTTAGTTGCAGGTGAAGATGAAGTTTGTTCCTTGTTGGAACATGGAGATGTTGTTCCTTGTTTGAACATGTTTACTTGTTGGGGATATCACAATATCTATCTGCTATAATTAACGCATCTATATATTTGGTAAAGGGTGGAAGGCTCGGCCTTATGCCTGGTGTTTTGTTCCACTCTTGCCGCCCTAGTTTCCGTCATACCGGTGTTATGTTCCCGGATTTTGCGTTCCTTACGGTTGGGTGATTTATGGGACCCCTTGACAGTTCGCTTTGAATAAGACTCCTCCAAAGAAGGCCCAACATTGGTTTTACCATTTGCCACCTAAGCCTTTTTCCCTTGGGTTCTGCAGACTCAAGGGTCATCTTTATTTTAACCCCGGACGGTGCTCCTTGAGTCTTGGCCCAAACCAGCGATGTCCGCGCCCCCCAGGCAATCGGGGTCTATGCCAACCCGACGTCTGGCTCATCCGGTGTGCCACGAGACGAGATATGTGCAGCTCCTATCAGATTTGTCGGCACATCCGGCGGCTTTGCTGGTCTTGTTTTATTCTTTGTCGAAATGTCTTGTAGTCCGGGATTCCGAGACGATCGGGTCTTCGGTAGAAGGAATATCCTTCGTTGACCGTGAGAGCTTATAATGGGCTAAGTTGGGACACCCTGCAGGTATTATCTTTGAAAGCCGTGCCCGCGGTTATGAGGCAGATGGGAATTTGTTAATGTCGGTTGTAGAAAACCGAAGTTGATCTTAATTAAAATACACCAACGCGTGTGTAACGTGATGGTCTCTTCTCGGCGGAGTCAGGGAAGTGAACACAGTGTTGGAGTCATGATTGGCGTAGGTTGTTCTAGGATCACTTCTTGATCATAGTTGTTCGACCGTGCTTTTGCCTTCTCTTCTCGCTCTCATTTGCGTATGTAGCCACCATATATGCTAGTCGCTTGCTGCAGCTCCACCTCACTACCTGTCCTACTTTAAGCTTAAATAGTCTTGATCTCGCGGGTGTGAGATTGCTGAGTCCCGTGACTCACAGATACTTCAAAACCAGTTTGCGGTGCCGATGAAACCGTCAGGTGGCCGCACCCGAGCTCAAGGAGGAGCTCGATGAAGATCTTGTTCATTGTGTTGTTTCGTTTGAGTTGATCGATAGTGGAGCCAGTTGGGACGATCGGGGATCTGTGTAGCATTTGGGGTAGTCTTCTTTTATTTTGGTTCCGTAGTCGGACCTTGATTGTATCTGTATGATGTAATGTTTTACTCATGTATTGTGTGAAGTGGCGATTGTAAGCCAACTATGTATCTCTTTCCTTATGTATTACATGGGTTGTGTGAAGATTACCTCACTTGCGACATTGCTTTCAATGCGGTTATGCCTCTAAGTCGTGCTTCGACACGTGGGAGATATAGCCGCATCGAGGCGTGACAAGTTGGTAATCGAGCCTTCCGACTTAGGAGCCCCTACTTGATTGTTTCTTTGGCGTTGTTGAGTCTAGAACGGAAAATGTTTTGAGTCTTAAGATTATATATATCGGAGAGTAGGATTCTTTTACTCCTCGGTCCTTCGTCGCTCTGGTGAGGTATCTGACGTAGAGTTTTGACTCTTCTCTCCTCAAATTTCACTAAAAAATTTTAGGATCACGCGGGTATCTTGGAATCGTTCCGATGGTTTTGTGGCGAGAACATTGTTCTTGGTGCCTCGACATTTAGGGGTTGTGGCGGTGTCCCGGGAGTTGAGCTCCGAGGTGTTGTCGTCACAATTTTATCGTTGCGATTCTGGAATACGAGTTTTACCGACATCGAAATCTCTTTTGTGCAGTTGTTGGTGAGATAACCACGATAGCCCGATCTTGGCGAAAAGGGAGTATTGCCATGACTTGTATAACGGATGTTTTTGAAGGTCGAGGTACACGATTTCGAGGATTTCTTGGTTATGTGTTGACGGATGGATACAGCTGGATCTAGGTATTGTTAGTTTGGGTGATATATTTTGTGTCCCCTGTATCCCCAACACCAGGTTGCATAACCAGAAAGTTTCGGGAGTTTATAGGTGGGAATTCAAGTAGCTCCTAGAATATCTTTTCGACAGATGCATGATATGGGTTTGGGTAAATCTCTATCATGTGTTTGTTCCGGCTCATTCTTGAAGCCAATCCTTTGTTTTTCTTTTGTTTTGTGGTATTCGAGTTGCTTCGAAGTCAAGTGTTCATTCCGTACCTCATTCTAAATGGTGTTCTCATATTGCTATGTGAATACTAATCCTTCTTGATCACTGAGCTTGTCATGTCAATTCTTTTCTCAACCGGCGTGCGTCTCTTCAAGTGGATCCGATCATTCCAACATTCGCAAGATCAATTCTAAGCTTTTCTCAACGGTGTTTGTTTCATCCGTCCCAAGTTGTTTTGTTTTCCCGCCCTCCCATCCTTTTTCTCAAGGACTCAGATTTCTTAATCAAGTATCCTTTTTATTGACGTGAAGTTTCTTCATTCTTTTCCTTTAATGTTTTATCCGGTGATTTCTCATGAAGACGCTAAGGAAGCTTCAACCTTATCATTGTTCCATTCTAATTTTCTTCTCCGGTGGATTTAAGTCAAGTTTTCAGTGTTGATCGTATTCTTTTCATCGTTTCAAATGTTTTCTCATGCCGGTGCACCTCGTATTTTTTCACTTCTTATTATTCATTTGTTTCCGGAGTGTTGAAGATATCTCAGAAGATTCTAGTTTCCATTCTCAATTCACTCAAGTTCTTTTGAGGATGCTATCTCATTCAAGCCATTTAATTCTACCGGTGCAATATCTACTTCAAACAATTGTTCAACGGTGGTTCTTTTGAGTGGGCCCTAACCCACAGGTCTTTTTCCAGGATCTTACCTAACTCTTATAATTTTCCCGGAGCTATTCCCAAATTCTTTTCGAAGTTTGAGGTAAGGATGAATTATCATCAGTCAAATGTCTTTCTCCAAGATCTTCCAAATTCTTTTCAGCGTTGGTTCAACCTTTCTAATTTTCATCCCGGAGTATCTCAACAATTCATGGTGGTGTTTCTCGTCGTCATTCTCAAATTTTGAAGACCGAAGAAGAGATTCTCTTTAATCTTGCTCCATTCTCTTCAAGATTCATGGTTCTAGTTTGTTGCCATCCTCTCATAATTGTTTTAGATTGTGAGAATTCTTTTCACCCACCCGGAGCATTTCAGGAGTCTTTTCAGTTTGATTCTCCGGAGCCCATCATCTCAGAATTATTCATTCCAGCTTTCAGCTCTCGTTCTCCAAATCTTACCGGTGCATCGTTCAAGTATCCTCTAATCAGTTCATGATCTCTCCGTTCTCTTGTATCTAAATTCTCTCAAGTATCTTCGTTCATTTCTAATTCTTCCCGGCGATTCGTTCTCTTTTCTTCAATTGTTTTCAATTCTTACGGTGGTTCGTTCAAGATTTCACTTCCTTCTTTATCATATCAATTCATTTGTTGTTTCCAAATCCCACCGGTGGTTCCATTAATACCTTCTCAAGTTTGTGCTATATCTCTATTTGTAATCATTTTTCAATGAGAATAAGTAGTATGCCAAATCCATTGCTTGCCATCAATTTTAATTGGTGAAGGATCAGCATAATGTAATTGTTATTCTTGTTTCATCGAGTAAGTTCAATTCCTTATTCCGGAGGTTCATCAAAATTCTTGATTTCAGTTGTTCATCTTTTCTTTTCACGGAGTTCCAAGCTCTCATCATCACGAAGATCAATCTAAATCACTGCAAGACTTCACCTGGTGTTTTCAACTTCTCTTTCTCTCTATCACCATTTTGTTTACGGAGTTCATCATGGAGGCTCTACATGGTGCTTCCTCAAGGATTCTTTTCATTCTTCTATTGTTCATCAAGATTTCTCATGAGTTAAGATCCGTCAAGCCATACTTCAAAATAAACATGGTCTTCCAACACATGTTTTGTTTTGAGGAGTTCAAGTATTCTTCATCTTGCATTCAAGTGCAATTCGTTCTACCTTATCATTTGAGGTGGTGTTATGTCATTCTCGACAATTTGAGTTCGTGTTTCATGATTCACATGTTGTCAAGATTGAGGTATTTTAAATCCATCAATCTCTTCATTGGAGTTATCTTGGACTATATTTCACCTAAAGCTTTCCCTAAGGATTGTTGCTATTTATGGTGCTTATAAATGACCCAAGTTCTTCATTTGTCCTCTCGGTGAAATAAGTTTCTCGTCTCCTTGTTGATATAAATCCAATCATTTGTTTCCGTTGGTGGCAGAAACTCACCTCATAATTTTGAGATGTTTGCCATAAGCCCACAACAAGCTTGTGCTTTTCGTTGTTCTCTTGGCAAAACTCCGTTCAATTCTTCGTTGCAAGGATGCTTTCCAAGCTCTTTTGTGGCAGAAGTTGACATTTTTCTTCTTCATTCCGTTATTCCAAAGATCTATCTTCTATTCTTTCGTTCCGAAGGCATTGTGATGTTGCTCTCTTCGACCCATCGTCTCGTTTTGTCAAGATCATGTTCTTTTTCTTGCAATATCCATTTAACTTAGGAGTGTTGTGTCATCCATTCAAGTTTTCTCATCTTATCAAGTTTTGCCGCTTCCTTAACCGGAGTGCGGTCTGAAATGTTTTTTACCCCTTGTACCATTCTTTCAATAGTTTGAGGAGGCGTGTGTTGTTGATTTCACCAAGTATCATCCCATCTTCTCAAGTTCATGATTCTAATTCCTTCCATTTTCAGTGGAGTGCTGTCAGATTATATCATTCTTATCTCGTTTCAAGCAGAGTGGTTTCAATTCCTTCTTGTCCATTGTGCTCGTCAACCATGTCCTTGCAACCTTCAAGCTCTCGTAATGTTCCTTGTTCCTCTTTTCTAACAGATTGTTTGCAATCTTAGTTGTTTTGTTTCCTTCATATTTCTCAACCTCTCAAAGTTCTTTGCTTTCACTCTTTTGTCAAAGAAGCAACTTAGTTTTACCTCTCATCTTCCTCTTCCTTTTCCCTCCGGTGCCATCCTAGATCTGGGGCGAGATCCTCTCGTAGTGGTGGAGTGTTATAACGCCCGGATACAACTTTCCATATTAAGTAACTCAGACTCTTGCCTTTTAGGAGATGCTATATGATATTTCCTTCATGGTTGGGTTTTGTCTGTTGTTTTGCTTTTTGTTTTGTTATGCATCTCATCTCATAGCATCATCGCATTGCATCGGCATCGTTTTCATAAAACTTGCATCCGTTCATGTTCCACCGTTTCTCTCCGTTGTCCGTTCGAGAGCCGTCCACTCTTGCGCGCGCTGCACCTCCGAAATATTATTTTATTAGTGGCATAAAAATTCTCGGAATGGGTTGCAAATTGTCATGCGGTCTTATTATAGTGTAGACAGGCCGCTTGCCAAGTTTCGTCGCATTCGGAGTTCGTTTGACTGCCCAACCGTTATATTTATAACCGCGATATAGTCGGCCTAGCGTCAGACGTTTTCGGTATCCGGAAGCTGCCACCGGGTCGCTCTGTTTCTCTCTCTTCTCAGCTCGAGGCATTCTACACAGTCCACCTGCAGCCATCTAACCCCACCCTCGCGTCCGGAACCGCCCGATCGCGATCCGAGGTCCCGAAACCCCTCCTAACCCCTCTAACCCTAGCCACCTACCCTATATAATCAACCCCTAGTCCATTTTGGGCATCTCCTAGCCCTTCCCCTACCTCCTAGCCCCTCCTCCTCAGATTCCGCGCCCGACCACAGCCCCGCAGCCACTTGGCGCCCGCCCATCCCGCGCCTGGCCCAACCAGCGCGCCACCTCGCCCTTGGCGCCCTCAGCCACTCCCAAGCCTCCACGTCACCTCCCCTCAGCCTCCGTCGCCGCGGCGGCGGGGCCGGATCTGGCCCGCCCGGCCGAACCGGGCGGAAGGAGCCCGTCGCCGTGCCCGCAACCCTAGCGCCTCTGGTGCCCAGCGCCCGCAGCCGCTGCCGCCAGCCTCCTCCACCGCCCGCCGTGCTCCGGAGCACGAGCTCCCTTCTGCGCCAGAGCTCCTCTGCCGCTGCTTTCGCTGCGCGGGCTCCGTGGCGCACCCCTTCAACGCGCCTCCGTTGCCATGGCGCAGCTCCGCATCTCCCATCGCGGCGACCTCGCCCCTCCTCCAGCCTCGTCGCCCCGCCCGAGCCCCGTCGTGCCCCGATCTGGTGCCAACCATCGGATCCGGCAGGCCCGCGCCCGGATCCGCCTGCCTCGCCCCGCCGGAGTCGTCTTCCGTCGCCGCCCACCGGAGATCCGCCGTCGCGCTACCGTCAGGGTCCTCCTCGACCCCGTCCCCGACCAGACGCGCGACCCGCGCCGTCGTTGACCGCACCCGCGTGGGCCTCCCGGCCGAGCCCAGTAAAAGCGGCCAGGCCGCGCGCCCCTTCCGGCCTGCCGCGGCCCGGCTCCGACCGGCCGGGCCTTGGCCCAGGGTGAGCAGCCCCCGCCCTCTCTCCTGTGCACTTGTGGGCTGACTAGATTCGGCCCGTTGCTATTTTTTTTCCCGTCCTGCGATTTTAACATTATCCAGGGAATTACAGATTTACAAAAAAGTCCCTAGAGTTCATGCATTTAATAACTCATCAACCGTGCATCGGATTAAACTGGTTTAAACATGTAAATTGCTTAGAATTTCGTGTAGATTAATAATATGCCATTTTTCATCCCATGTTAAAATGTTTAACTTGTTGTTTATTTAATTTGCTAATATGCCATGTTAAAATGATTTAATTCATAACTAAATAACCGTAACTCGGAAATAAATGTTCTTTATATGTAAATGGGGTAGAAAAATGCATAGATTAACATGGTAGCATTACTTTGCATGTTTAACAACATTAAAATTGTGTTTTGGGAAGATCAGTACCTAATCCATAAATATGCACATGAGGATTTTACCGGAATTGTTGTTTGTTGTTTCCGGCCTCATTTAAACTTGCCTAAATAGGTAGTTTAATTATGCTTCACCTCTTGCCATGTTAACAACATTTAATATTGTTGAGTACCTAACCGAGAGAGAACTAAATAATTGATATGGTGTTTTTTCAATATGCAACTCGTTGCATATTGAGCTCCATTTAATTTGTAGTGTTGTTTGTTGCACGCCGCCATGCCATGCTATTTAAACCGGACATGCATCATACTCGCTTGTGCATCATGCCATGTTTATGATTGTGTGTTTACTATGTTGTTGCTTGTTTCGGGTTGCTTCTCTTTTTAGCCGGTTTAGTTCGGAGTTGTGAGGATTCGTTCGACTACGTCCGTTTGTCTTCTTCATGGATTCGTTCTTCTTCCTTGCGGGATTTCAGGCAAGATGACCATACCCTCGAAATCACTTCTATCTTTGCTTGCTAGATGCTCGCTCTTTTGCTATGCCTATGCTACGATGCCTACCACTTGCTATATCATGCCACCCATATTGCCATGTCAAGCCCCTAACCATCCTTTCCTAGCAAACCGTTGTTTGGCTATGTTACCGCTTTGCTCAGCCCCTCTTATAGCGTTGTTAGTTGCAGGTGAAGATGAAGTTTGTTCCTTGTTGGAACATGGAGATGTTGTTCCTTGTTTGAACATGTTTACTTGTTGGGGATATCACAATATCTATCTGCTATAATTAATGCATCTATATATTTGGTAAAGGGTGGAAGGCTCGGCCTTATGCCTGGTGTTTTGTTCCACTCTTGCCGCCCTAGTTTCCGTCATACCGGTGTTATGTTCCCGGATTTTGCGTTCCTTACGGTTGGGTGATTTATGGGACCCCTTGACAGTTCGCTTTGAATAAGACTCCTCCAAAGAAGGCCCAACATTGGTTTTACCATTTGCCACCTAAGCCTTTTTCCCTTGGGTTCTGCAGACTCAAGGGTCATCTTTATTTTAACCCCGGACCGGTGCTCCTTCGAGTGCTGGCCCAAACCAGCGATGTCCGGCGCCCCAGGCAATCGGGGTCTATGCCAACCCGGCGTCTGGCTCATCCGGTGTGCCACGAGACCGAGATATGTGCAGCTCCTATCGATTTGTCGGCACATCCGGCGGCTTTGCTGGTCTTGTTTTATTGTTGTCGAAATGTCTTGTAGTCCGGGATTCCGAGATCGATCGGGTCTTCGGTAGAAGGAATATCCTTCGTTGACCGTGAGAGCTTATAATGGGCTAAGTTGGGACACCCCGCAGGGTATTATCTTCGAAAGCCGTGCCCGCGGTTATGAGGCGAGATGGGAATTTGTTAATGTCCGGTTGTAGAAAACCCGAAGTTGATCTTAATTAAAATACACCAACCGCGTGTGTAACGTGATGGTCTCTTCTCGGTGAGTCCGGGAAGTGAACACGGATGTTGGAGTCATGATTGGCGTAGGTTGTTCTAGGATCACTTCTTGATCATAGTTGTTCGACCGTGCTTTTGCCTTCTCTTCTCGCTCTCATTTGCGTATGTAGCCACCATATATGCTAGTAAACTTGCTGCAGCTCCACCTCACTACCTGTCCTACTTTAAGCTTAAATAGTCTTGATCTCGCGGGTGTGAGATTGCTGAGTCCCGTGACTCACAGATACTTCAAAACCAGTTTGCGGTGCCGATGAAACCGTGCTGGTGGCGCACCCGAGCTCAAGGAGGAGCTCGATGAAGATCTTGTTCATTGTGTTGTTTCGTTTCAGTTGATCGATAGTGGAGCCAGTTGGGACGATCGGGGATCTGTGTAGCATTTGGGGTAGTCTTCTTTTATTTTGGTTCCGTAGTCGGACCTTGATTGTATCTGTATGATGTAATGTTTTACTCATGTATTGTGTGAAGTGGCGATTGTAAGCCAACTATGTATCTCTTTCCCTTATGTATTACATGGGTTGTGTGAAGATTACCTCACTTGCGACATTGCTTTCAATGCGGTTATGCCTCTAAGTCGTGCTTCGACACGTGGGAGATATAGCCGCATCGAGGGCGTTACACTGTTGGACATGCTCATGCGCGCGAAGACGACGAGAGGGAGAACTGCTGGAGCTAGAAGACACCCTGGACGCGGCCAACGACAGTAGAGCGCGCACATTGCATGCCAAAGCCCGTGATCACCGCATGCACTAGTGCACAAAGTGGCACACGGTCGGCCAAATGGTGTCTGGGGTGGAGTCCCTCCAGGGTAGGTTTCAACTGAGGTGGTAGGTCGGTTAAAGACTCTGTGGATAAATGGTAAGTGAGCTCGGAAGTTTGCTACTGCAAACTTGATCATGAAACAGTGATCAACTGAGGTGAGATTAGAGCCACACAGGATGTTTGGGGAGTTTAGGTTAGGAAGAACTAAAATCCTGTCAATTATGAGATGATTTGGACCGGTATTTAATATAGTAGCTTAACAACCACATAACTTGGTCCAGAAAGAAGAACAGGAAGAAGCACTCACATAGAGCGATGAATTGAGAAGAAAACGATTATGGAAGGATTATTTGGGCATATGAGAGTGCCATAAAAATTTCATGCCATTTGGCCAAGCCAAAATGGTACTTCCTTCATACAGCACTTCTCTGGGCAGAAACTTAGGAAAAATCCAGAGGGAAAATGGCATGATGAAATGAGCCCAAATCTTGTGGAGATAGGTAACATAGGTAGGAGAAGGCCCTGGAAATTTTTTAGCAATAATGGAGCAATATAAAATGTACTTGATTCACTAACCGAAAGTTTGGACAGAAACAAAGATTTGAAGCTGTGCTCACATGGGTGAATCGCATGAGCTCATATCTTGTGGAGAGATTTTATTTGATAATATGAAGGACCATGCAAAATTTCAACTCATTTGAACCATCCTAGCTAGTACTTCCTTCACAACTCATTTCCCTCAGACAGGAACTTTGAAAATTTGCTCAGGAATATTTACTAGGAAAATTAATTTGAATTTTGGCATGAGGCAATTATTCGGACATGAAAAGGTGTCCAAAAAGTTTGGGTGTCAATTGGGTAAAGGTAAATGGCACCTGCTTCACAATCTGACATTCAGGACATAATAGGAAAATAATTAATTGAGCATGATGAGGGACATGGAAAATGAAATATTTTGCCATATTTGAGAAAGATATGACCCAAGCAATTTATGAGAATTATTTGGGAATTTTAGGAGTGATGGAAATATAGGTTGCTTCACAACCTAGGGCAAATTGGGTTATTCCTTTAATAGAAAAGGAATATTCTCAAGGAAAAGAATATTGGGGTTTGGTCCAAGATGGAAATGGCGAGGTCTTGGGAAGGGTTTGAGGATGACAAGCCACTCTGGAAAGTAAGAAGAGGGCATGTTCTTTAGTTTCCAGACCACATAGCCATAGAAAAATAAAACTCAAGCAAAAATCTCAGAAAAACAAAAGAAAAAGAAAGGGCCAAAAATCAGGCTGTGACAGTTGTTCTATGATGTCACGAGAAATTTTTTGGAAGCAATAAGAGGCAATGGATATTGTTTCGTCCCGAAAGGTGGGACGTTCCCTACCAAAACCATCATACTTGTTGTGAGAAGCTCTGGTTTGTGAGAAGCATATACCCAAACCTGCCCCAAATGGGACAAAAATTTTACCACGACATGTTGATGCCGCTCCATGATAGCATGCCAAGTTTCATGAATTTCATATGAGTTTTGGATTTACTAGAATTTAAAAACCAGGCATCTCAATGTTTTGTCGGCAATCAACGGTGCCCTGGAGTTTGAAATTCATTACAATTTCTTGCATGGGACCTAAGCATGCACCCAAGGACCTGATTCGATTTTCAACCAATTTATATGCCTTTGGAGCATGTGCATGTAGTTCAAATTTGAATTATGCACATAAATGCATTGAAAACTAAGTTAATGCATAAAAATGTCCAAACGAACCCCGCAAAATCACAAAAAATGACACAACACTCCTATTATTCTATGCTGACACGAGAAAAATTTTGGAAGCAATAAGAGGCAATGGATATCGTTTTGTCCCAAAATGTGGGACGTTCCCTACCGAAACCATCATGATTTTTGTGAGAAGCTCTGGTTTGTGAGAAGCATGAAAGCACAAGTGCTCCCTGGGTGGTTTTGGTAATTAATGTCAACATATCTCTTGTTGGACTAACACTTTTATCTAGTATGTTTCAGACAAGTTCAACAATGGAGTGGCATGGACTAGAGGATGTGGAACCCCTTCAAGATGCTAAGGACAAAGGATTGGCTCAAGCTTCAAGATCAAGACTCTACATTTTCTATTTTAGTGATCCAAGATCACATTGAGTCTATAGGAAAAGCCAATACTATCAAGAGGGGATGAGGTGTTGCTTAATGGCTTGCTTGCTAAAAGTGCTTAGTGATATGCTCCAAAGCCCTCAACTACTTTCCCACATCCACATATGTCCTAACCCCAAAGTCTAAACTCGGCCCTACTGATTCTTTCTATCCGGCGCCACCGAGTTCAGATGTCTTAGCCACTGCCACAAACCCTAGGCAAATCGCTCTCACCGATAGGGATCTCGGTCTCACCAAGATGGGATTGTAATCTCTCTGTGTATGTCCATTAACAAAACTGGTCTCATCGAGTTTAAGTAATCGGTACTACCAAGATTACAACGCAAACTCTCTGGTTAGCTTATTACCAAAATCGGTCCCACCGAGTTTGTGTAATCGGTCTCACCGAGTTTGCCTGACCAACTCTCTGGTTAGCTTATTACCAAAGTCGGTCTCACCGAGTTTGTGTAATCGGTCTCACCGAGATTACGTTATGCCCTAACCCTAACCATATCGGTCCCATCGAAAATCCTAACAGTCACTAGATTTGCTGAATCGGTCTGACCGAGTTTCTCAATTCGGTCCCACCGAGTTTGGCAAGTTGTGTGTAACGGTTAGATTTTGTGTGGAGGCTATATATACCCCTCCACCCACTCTTCATTCGTGGAGAGAGCCATCAGAACAAACCTACACTTCCAATACACATTTTCTGAGAGAGAGCCACCTACTCTTGTGTTAAGGCCAAGATATTCCATTCCTACCATATGAATCTTGATCTCTAGCCTTCCCCAAGTTGCTTTCCACTCAAATATTCTTTCCACCAAATCCAAATCCTGTGAGAGAGAGTTGAGTGTTGGGGAGACTATCATTTGAAGCACAAAAGCAAGGAGTTCATCATCAACACACCATTTGTTACTTCTTGGAGAGTGGTGTCTCCTAGATTGGCTAGGTGTCACTTGGGAGCCTCTAACAAGATTGTGGAGTTGAACCAAGGAGTTTGTAAGGGCAAGGAGATCGCCTACTTCGTGAAGATCTAACGCTAGTGAGGCAAGTCCTTCGTGGGCGACGGCCATGGTGGGATGTACAAGGTTGCTTCTTCGTGGACCCTTCATGGGTGGAGCCGTCCGTGGACTCGCGCAACCGTTACCCTTCGTGGGTTGAAGTCTCCATCAACGTGGATGTACGATAGCACCACCTATCAGAACCACGACAAAAACATCCGTGTCTCCAATTGCTTTTGAATCCTCCAAACCCTTCCATTTACATTCTTGCAAGTTGCATGCTTTACTTTCCGCTGCTCATATACTCTTTGCATCCTTGCTTGAATTATGTATTGTGATTGTTAAACTTGTGCCAAAACTCCACTTGAACTTAAAGAGTTAAAAACTGCAACTTTCGGTACTTAGTGTCTAATCACCCCCCTAGACACCTCTTGTCGATCCTTTCAATTGGTATCAGACCTTTGGTCTCCATTGCCTTGGTTTAAACACCTTTGGAGGAAGATGGATGTGTCTACTTTAGGGAGTCTTAGACATAGAGTGCTTATTCTTGATGGAGAATATTTTCATGAGTGGAAAAATGAGATGCTTGTGATTTTCAATGAATATCATTTGAACAAGTACATTGCTAGCCCTTGTGCACCTCATATTGATCCCTTGCATCCCACACCCGAAGAGGATCTTGACATGATTCGCAATCTTAGAACCATCAATCTTATCATAAGAGGATTGCCCAGAAACTCGATTGCTAGTTTGCCTACTCTTGATTGTGCCTATACTATATGGAAATTTCTTGAGGAACGATTTCAAGATTATTCCTTGAAAAATTTAGATGAAATTCTCCATAAGTCTATTGCCTTGAGCAAGATGAATTCTAGTGATCCTAGCTTTGGTGATTGTCTATTTGAACTTACCAATCTCATGCGTGTATAGGAAATGTAGGGATCATTAGCGATATTCGAATTCATAAAGATGACCATTGTGATGATCATTTATCTAATGAATTACCCTCTCTAGGAATTGATCAATCACAAGATGGTGTTGAACATGGATACTATTATGAGGATGATGATAGTGAATATGATCTTGACGATGCAATGAGACACTTTGGTCTTATGGCAAATCTTCGCGGCTACATGGCTGGCGGAAAGGAATGGGTTCTTGATAGTGGATGTACCGATCACATGACCGGAGATAAAGACATGTTCCATGAGCTTGCTGAAAACGACGGCCCTCGAAAATATGTCACTTTTGGTGATAATTCAAAGGGTAAGGTTGTTGGGGATCGTAGCAGAAATTTAAAATTTTCTACGCATCACCAAGATCAATCTATGGAGTAATTTAGCAACAACAGGAAGGGGAGTGCATCTACATACCCTTGTAGATCGCTAAGCGGAAGCGTTACAATAACGCGGATGAAGGAGTCGTACTCGTAGCGATTCAGATCACGGTTGATTCCGATCTAAGCGTCGAACCACGGCGCCTCCGCGTTCAACACACGTGCAGACCAGTGACGTCTCCCACGCCTTGATCCAGCAAGGGGAGAAGGAGAGGTTGGGGAAAACTCCGTCTAGCAGCAGCACGACGGCGTGGTGGTGAAGGAGGAGCGTGGCAATCCTGCAGGGCTTCGCCAAGCACCCAGGGAGAGGAGGAGGACTTGGGAGGGAGGCTGCGCCAGAACTTGGGTGAGGCTGCCCTCCCACCCCACATATATAGGGGCAAGGAGAGGGGCTGGCCCCTCAGATCAATCTGAGGAGGGGCGGCGGCTGGGGGTTGCCTTGCCCCCCAAGGCAGGCGCCCCCTTAGGGTTCCCCAAAACCCTAGGCGCATGGGGCCAAGGGGGGCGCCCAGCCCACTAAGGGGCTGGTCCTCTCCATAAACAGCCCATAGGGCCCTCAGGGCAGGTGGACCCTCCCGGTGGACCCCCGGAACCCCTTCGGTGATCCCGGTACAATACCGGTAACCCCCGAATTATTCCGGTGACCGTATGATGACTTCCCATATATAAATCTTTACCTCTGGACCATTTCGTAACTCCTTGTGACGTCTGGGATCTCATCCGGGACTCCAAACAACATTCGATAACCACATATATCTATTCCCTATAACCCTAGCGTCATCGAACCTTAAGTGTGTAGACCCTACGGGTTCAAGAACCATGTAGACATGACCGAGACCACTCTCCAGCCAATAACCAACAGCGGGATCTGGATACCCATGTTGGCTCCCACATGTTCCACGATGATCTCATCGGATGAACCACGATGTCAAGGATTCAATGAATCCCGTATTCAATTCCCTTTGTCTAGCGGTATTGTACTTGCCCGAGATTCGATCGTCGGTATCCCGATACCTTGTTCAATCTCGTTACCGGCAAGTCTCTTTACTCGTTCCGTAACACATCATCCCGTGATCAACTCCTTGATCATATTGTGCACATTATGATGATGTCCTACTGAGTGGGCCCAGAGATACCTCTCCGTCACGCGGAGTGAAAAATCCCAGTCTCGATTCGTGCCAACCCAACAGACACTTTCGGAGATACCCGTAGTGCACCTTTATAGCCACCCAGTTACGTTGTGATGTTTGGTACACCCAAAGCACTCCTACGGTATCCGAGAGTTGCACAATCTCATGGTCTAAGGAAATGATACTTGACATTAGAAAAGCTTTAGCATACGAACTACATGATCTTTGTGCTAGGCTTAGGATTGGGTCTTGTCCATCACATCATTCTCCTAATGATGTGATCGCGTTATCAACGACATCCAATGTCCATGGTCGGAAAGCAGTAACCATCTATTGATCAACGAGCTAGTCAACTAGAGGCTTACTAGGGACATGGTGTTGTCTATGTATCCACACATGTATCTGAGTTTACTATCAATACAATTATAGCATGGATAATAAACGATTATCATGAACAAGGAAATATAATAATAATAACTAATTTATTATTGCCTCTAGGGCATATTTCCAACAGTCTCCCACTTGCACTAGAGTCAATAATCTAGTTCACATCGCCATGTGATTAACACTCATAGGTCACATCGCCATGTGACCAACATCCAAAGAGTTTACTAGAATTAATAATCTAGTTCTCATCACTATGTGATTAACACTCAATGAGTTTTGGGTTTGATCATGTTATGCTTGTGAGAGAGGTTATTAGTCAACGGGTCTGGATCTTTCAGATCCGTTCGTGCTTTACAAATCTCTATGTCATCTCCTAGATGCAGCTACCACGCTCTATTTCGAGCTATTCCAAATAACTATTCTACTATATGAAACCGGTTTACTACTCAGAATAATCCGGATTAGTGTCAAAGTTTGCATTGGCGTAACCCTTTACGATGAACTCTTTTACCACCTCCATAATCGAGAAAATTCCTTAGTCCACTAGTTACTAAGGATAAGTTTGACCGCTGTCCTGTGATCTATTCCTGGATCACTCATGTACCCCTTGACTGACTCATGGCAAGGCACACTTCCGGTGCGGTACACATCATAGCATACTATAGAGCCTACGTCTGAAGCATAGGGGACGACCTTCGTCCTTTCTCTCTCTTCTGCCGTGGTCATGTCTTGAGTCTTACCCAATACGCACACCTTATGACACTGCCAAGAACTCCTTCTTTGCCGATCTATTTTGAACTCCTTCAAAATCTTATCACGGTATGTATTCATTTGAAAGTACTATTAAGCATATTGATCTAGAAATTCTATATCATTTCCAATCAACAATATGTCAACAACATATAGTTATCAGAAATGATATAGTTCTCCCACTCACTTCTTTGGAAATACAAGTTTCTCATGAACTTTTTATAAACCCAAAATCTTTGATCATCTCATCAAAGCGTATATTCCAACTCCGAGATGCTTACTCCAGTCCTTAGAAGGATTGCTGGAGCTTTGCACACTTGTTAGCATCTTTCAGGATTGACAAAAAACTTCTGGTTGTATCACATTCAACCTTTCGTCAAGAATATCATCGAGGAAACAATGTTTTTGACATCCTATCTACAAGATTTCATAAATCATGCAGTAACTGCTAATATAATTCCAACAGACTCTTTAGCATCGCTACGAGTGAGAAATTCTCATCGCAGTCAACTCCTTGAACTTGTCGCAAAACATCTTAACGACAAGTCGAGCTTTCATAATGGTGACACTTACCATCATTGTCCGTCTTCCTTTTAAAATCCATCTGTACCCAACAGCCTTACGACCATCAAGTAGTTCTTGCAAAGTCTATACTTTGTTTTCATACATGGATCCTCTCTCGGATTTTATGGCCTCGAGCCATTCGTCGGAATCCGGGCCCACCATCGCTTCTTCATAGCTCTTAGGTTCATTGTTATCTAGCAACATGACCTCCAAGACAGTATTACGTACCACTCTGAAGTAGTACGCATCCTTGTCCACCTACGAGGTACGGTAGTGACTTGATCTGAAGCTTCATGATCACTATCATAAGCTTCTACTTCAATTGGTGTAGGTGCCACAAGAACAACTTCCTGTGCCCTGCTGCACACTAGTTGAAGTGACAGTTCAATAACCTCTTCAAGTCTCCACCATCCTCCCACTCAATTCTTTCGAGAGAAACTTTTCCTCGAGAAAGGACCCGTTTCTAGAAACAATCACTTTTGCTTCCGGATCTGAGACAGGAGGTATACCCAACTGTTTTGGGTGTCCTATGAAGATGCATTTATCCGCTTTGGGTTCGAGCTTATCAGCCTGAAACTTTTTCACATAAGCTTCGCAGTCCCAAACTTTTAAGAAATGACAGCTTAGGTTTCTCTAAACCATAGTTCATAGGGTGTCATCTCAACGGAATTACGTGGTGCCCTATTTAAAGTGAATGTGGTTGTCTCTAATGCCTAACCCATGAACGATAGTGGTAATTCGATAAGAGACATCATGGTATGCACCATATCCAATAGGGTGCAGCTATGATGTTCGGACACACCATCACACTATGGTGTTCCAGGCGGTATTAGTTATGAAACAATTTCCACAATGTCTTAATTGTATACCAAACTCATAACTCAGATACTCATCTCTATGATCATATCATAGACATTTTATCCTCTTGTCACGATGATCTTCAACTTCACTATGAAATTACTTGAACCTTTCAATAATTCAGATTTGTGTTTCATCAAGTAAACATACTCAACATCTACTCAAATCATCTGTGAAGCAAGAACATAATGATATCCACTGCATGCCTCAACACTCATTGGACTGCACACATCAAAATGTGTTACTTCCAACAAGTTGCTTTATTGTTCCATCTTACTGAAACCGAGGCTTGTCAGTCATCTTGCCCATGTGGTATGATTTGCATGTCTAAAGTGATTCAAAATCAAGTGAGTCCAAACGATCCATCTGCATGGAGTTTCTTCATGCGTATACACCAATAGACATGGTTCACATGTCTCAATCTTTTCAAAAACGAGTGAGTCCAAAGATCCATCAACATGGAGCTTCTTCATGCGTTTTATATCATTATGACTCAAATGGCAGTGCCACAAGCAGGTGGTACTATCATTACTATTTTATATCTTTTGGCATGAACAGGTGTATCACTACGATCGAGACTCAATAAACCATTCATTTTACGTGCAAGACCATTGAAGGTATTATTCAAATAAACAGAGTAACCATTATTCTCCTTAAATGAATAACCGTATTGCGATAGACATAATCCAATCATGTCTATGCTCAACACAAACACCAAATAACAATTCTTTAGGTTTAACACCGATCCCGATGGTAGAGGGAGCGTGCGACGTTTGATCACATTAACCTTGGAAATACTTCCAACACATGTCATCACCTGGCCTTTAGCTAGTCTCCTTTTATTCCGTAGCCTTTTATTTCGAGTTACTAACACTTAGCAACCGAACCGGTATCTAATACCCTGGTGCTACTAGGAGTACAAGTAAAGTACACATTTAATATAACGTATATCCAATATACTTCTGTCAACCTTGCATGCCTTCTTATCTACCAAGTATCTAGGGTAATTCTGCTCCAGTGACCGTTCCCCTTATTACAGAAGCACTTAGTCTCGGGCTTGGGTTCAACCTTGGGTTTCTTCACTAGAGCAGCAGCTGATTTGTCGTTTCATGAAGTATCCCTTCTTGCCCTTGCCCTTCTTGAAACTAGTGGTTTCACTAACCATCAACAATTGATGCTCCTTCTTGATTTCTACTTTCGCGGTGTCAAACATCACGAATATTTCAAGGATCATCATATCTATCCTTGATATGTTATAGTTCATCACGAAGCTCTAGTAGCTTGGTGGAAATGAATTTGGAGATACATCACTATCTCATCTGGAAGATCAACTCCCACTCGATTCAAGTGATTGTTGTACTCAGACACTTTGAGCACAAGCTCAACGATTGAGCTTTTCTCCCTTAGTTTGCAGGCTAAGAAAATCGTCGGAGGTCTTATACCTCTTGACGTGGGCACGAGCCTGAAATCCCAATTTCAGCCCTCGAAACATCTCATATGTTCCGCGACGTTTCGAAATCGTCTTCGGTGCCTCAATTCTAAACCGTTTAACATTACTGAACTATCACGTAGTTATCAAAACGTGTATGTCAAATGTTCGCAACATCCACAGACGACGTTCGAGGTTCAGCACACCGAGCGGTGCATTAAGGACATAAGCCTTCTACGGAGCAATGAGGACAATCCTCAGTTTACGGACCCAGTCCGCATAGTTGCTACTATCAACTTTCAACTATATTTTCTCTAGGAACTTATCTAAAAAGTAGAACTAAAACGCGAGCTATGACATAATTTGCAAAAACCTTTTCACTATGTTGAGGATAATTAAGTTCATCTTATGAACTCCCACTCAGATAGACATCCCTCTAGTCATCTAAGCGATTACATGATCCGAGTCAACTAGGGCGTGTCCGATCATCACGTGAGACGGACTAGTCATCAACGGTGATCATCTTCATGTTGATCGTATCTACCATACGACTCATGCTCGACCTTTCGGTCTCTTGTGTTCCGAGGCCATGTCTGTACATGCTAGGCTCGTCAAGTCAACCTAAGTGTATTGCGTGTGTAAATCTGGCTTACACCCGTTGTATTCGAACGTTAGAATCTATCACACCCGATCATCACGTGGTGCTTCGAAACAACGAACCTTCGCAACGGTGCACAGTTAGGGGGAACACTTTTCTTGACATTATTGCGAGGGATCATCTTATTTAAGCTACCGTCGTTCTAAGCTAATAAGATGTAAAACATGATAAACATCACATGCAATCAGATAGTGACATGATATGGCCAATATCATTTTGCTCCTTTTGATCTCCATCTTCGGGGCACCATGATCATCATCGTCAACGGCATGACACCATTGTCAGCGTTCTGGGAACGGGGGTCCCCAGACTTGCCTGCCTGCGGCCTGCGGCGTGGCTCAAGGGGTGGCCCATCAAGGCCCATCTTCATCAGCACAAGCTCAAGACCCTCGCGAAGAGCCAAGCCTCGCGGGGTGGACGACAGGGAGCTTCCTCAGGCACGGCCTCGTCAGGCTGGCTCGCGAGGAGGCGGAGAGATCAAGGCGGGGTACCTCACGAGGTGCCCATGACGCAAGCCATGACGACCAAGGGCGCCAGGCGGGCGCCAGCCCGCGCAGTGTCCTCCTTTCCTCTTTGGTGCAAAGGGAGCAAGCGCAGGCAAGGGTATCAAGCAAAGGCATCTGTTTCGGTGCAACAAGACCAAGACCGTCGCAACGGCAGGAAGGAAGTCATTGTGGAGCCCAAGCCGGCGTCACCACCAGAGCCTTTGACAGGCGAGGACCAACTTTAGTCAGGATAAGTGTACTAGATATTCCCTTCAAATGGCCAATTGCTGGCGCCCTTCCCGCTCAATATTTGGGGAGAGGCCCAGGGCCTTTGCCTATAAATAGGACTAGCCACCCACAAGGTAGAGGCATCGAGAAATCTAGAGAGAGGATCCAGATCACGGGATCGAGAGAGAGCGACTGAACTCCTCCTAGCAGTTCATCGCACCAGCCAAGAACAGACCCTCGCGAGGTTGTTCTTCTTTGTATTGTTCATCATCGTCAGCCCAAGAGGCAATCCACCACACCACAAACTAGAGTAGGGTATTACACCACAATGGTGGCCCGAACTAGTATAAACCCTGTGTCTCTTGTGTTGTTCCTTTCATAGCTTAGATCTTAGCGAGACGGCGGGGCGCAGGAAAGTAGAGGGTGAGATCTCCACGCGCACCCCAGTGTTCGAACCTAGAGGGTCTACCGGAACACGAAATCCGACATTTGACGCGCTAGGTAGGGGTACGCCGGAACTTGTCTTTTGCCGCCCTGTTCTTCGCCGACCACCGCATCCATGTCAGACGCTCGTCGGGCCCGCGTCGAGCGCCGAGCCGCTCTCGCTTCCGCGCCGCCCGAGGGCCCCTGTCGGGCCGTCCCTACCGTTCCCGTCGCTTTGCCGTCAACGCCGCCATCGCCCGGGCGGGAACGAGCAGCAAGCATCGCCCCAAGACCCGTCCGTGAGGCGAGACGGCGTACCACTACTCCTTCGCCGCTTCGCTGGTTTTTCGTCCGCGCTCGCTCCGCTTCATGGAGGCTCGAGCTGCGCTCATCGCAGCAAACGAGCTCCTGCACTACCGCCCTGTCGACGACGTCTATGAAGAGTGGCTCGACCGCGTCACCGAGCTCATCTGTGCCGCAGGGGGCTCCCCCGTGCCGTCCTTCTCGCTGCACCGCTCCCCGCCCTGCGCGGGCGATGAAGCTCCGGGGGCGCCTCAGCCGCCTCCCCCTCAAGAAGGCGCCTTGACCCCAAGGCGCGTGGCCCCTGGGCGAAACCCACTCCGTCCGGCGCCAACGCAGCAAGAGCGGAGCTGCCAAGAAGTCCCTCGCCCCCAAGAAGCTGCCCGAGTGCTCCCTGCACCGGCTCGTCTCGACCACGCTCCTGCTCCAGCATGCCAAGACCCCGCGCTGCTCCCAGCTGCAGCACATGGGGACCCGCAAGACCAGGCTCGCGTCACCAAAGGCCCCTGGCCATGAGGGCTGCCGCGCTTTCACCGCTGAAGGCGCAGCGTCGCGCGGCCCGGCAAGTTCAAGCAGACCTGCCTCCTCGCTACGATGGCACGGCCGACCCTGCGGAGTTCCTCCAGCTCTACGAGTTGGGCATCGAAGCCGCCAACGGGGACGAGAAGGTCATCGCGAACTGGTTTCCCATGGCACTCAAGGACGGAGCCCGCACCTGGCTCCTCGAACACGGCTCGCACGATCTCCTCCCAGGGACGAGATGCGCACCCGCTTCATCGCCAACTTCCAAGGTATTTCACGACCGGCCTCCTGCCGTGAGCGACATGCGCCGCATCAAGCAGCAGCCAGGGGATACCCTGCAGAAGTACATCCAATGCTTCAACAACGCACGCCTCAAGATTCCCAAGGTGACTGAGGAGGCCATCATCTCCGCCTTCTCTGACGGTGTGCGATACGTCAAGATGAAGGAGGAGCTAGCGATGCATGAAGATCTCTGCACTTCCTTGGAGCTGTTCAACTTGGCAACCAAGTGTGCCAGGGCTGAGGAAGGGCACCTTTCCCTCCTCGAGCTGCCAGCCACAGACACAGAAGAGAAGAAATCCAAGGCCAATGACGTGAAGAGCAAGGGGGCTGCCGTGCTCACGGCAGAACCAGACACCAAGCGGGGCAGAGATCAGCTCGAGTCTTCCAAGGGCAGCCGGTACTGTGTGTACCACGACCTCCACACCCACAACACCAACGAATGTCGAGAGCTCTGGGCCATGCGAGAAGGGAGGATCGGCCGACGCCCCGACCGGGGCTACGGCCGAGGAGGAGGAAGAAATGCAGGACGCCGGGAAGACCATGGCCCTCGCCAAGGGTGGCGTGACCGACCTCGCGAGGATCGCTGGCAGGAGCAGCCTCGCGAGGGAGACTGGAGGGATCAGCCTCGCGAGGATCGCCCGCGAGGAAACGCAGGACTCCCTCCTCTGCCGCTGCAGCCAAGGAGAAACGAGGATCATCATCAGGACGAGGGGGCTAGGGGCTTCCAGGAGCCACGCGCGATCGCTTGCATCCTGGGCGGAGCTCAAGCCCTAGCCTCTCAACGCATCTTCAAGCAGTTCACCCGTGAAGTGAATGCAGTCCTCCCCAAGCTCGAAGCCACGCGCCCTCTCAGGTGGTCAGCATGCGCCATCACGTTCAACTCAGCGGATCAGCTCAAGTGCGCTGCCACACCGAGTCCTCCGATGCTTTGTTCCCAATCATCGAACGTGCAAGTCACCAGACCTCATCGACGGTGGAGCAGGGCTCAATGTCCCGTCCGAGAGACATTCAACAATCTCCAAGTGCCTTACAATCAACTTCAGCCAACCAAGCCTTTCTCCGAGTCACCGATGGCTCCACGATTCCGATTGGGCAGGTCCGCCTCCTGTCACCTTCGGGCGCGACAACCATCGCGACCGAGCTCATCGACTTGATGTCGCCCACATTCGCCGCCATACAATGCCATTCTCGGGTACCCAGCTCGCCAAATTCATGGCCGTGACTCATCACTGCTACAACGTCCTCAAGATGCCAGGAAGCGGCGGAGTCATCACGGTGCCTTGTGAAGAGAGAGACGCAGTGTGCTCCCTGGAGCGAGCCTTTCAAGCCGCATCACTTGAAGACCCAGATTGCAGGAGCGTGGGGCTCCCTGAGACCGCTCCCAAGAAGAAGAAGACATTGCCAGGCCCGACCCCGCAGGAGGCAGGCCCCTCAGGGTCCGCGCCCGCTCAGGGGCACCGCCTGTCAGATAGGAAGGCGCGCCCGCGCCTCCTCAAGCAAGGCTCGGGGCTCTCCTAGAGGGGGCCGACCTCCAAGGTCATGAGGAGGCGCTTGGGCACCCCTTGAGGCGTGCTTCAGCACGCTTCCCTCGTGAAGGAGCAAGGCAAGGAGGGTCAAACCCTCAGGAGTTCGTCAGTCAGATCACGCAGGAGTTGCAGGAGTCGAGAGTCAGGAGTGGCAGCCGCCGCTTACCCGCCGTAGCCCCCCATCAAGGCGAGGATGGTGGGCTACGCATCTGCATCGACATACCAGGGCTCAACCGAGCCGCCTCAGAGCACGCCGGCCCCTCAGCGCTGGGCGCCAAGGCCCACCCCACAGCTATGTTCGCATGCCCTACAGCCTGCCGAACGCGGCCACGACGTACCAGCGCCTCATGAGGAGCATCCTGGAGGCTCAAGAAGCCAGGCGTTTCGCAGTCCTGGCGGAGATGGAGATGGTCCACGAGGAGCCACCAGCGCCTCCAGAGCCTCCCGAGGCTCCTGGGCCTGGGGCTCGTGAAGATCGGCTTCCCAGCCCACGACGTCCGCTACTTACACATCCCTTCGTCCCCAACGTTATCAGGTGACATCCTCCAAATTTCATTTCCAGCTGGGAGCGCTCCCCCAGGGCTGCATCATTCCCAGGCCGCGTGGGTCCGTCCCTGCGGCGTGTATCCCTTTTACTTCATGTTCTTAGCTTACTTTGTTGGGGGCGCCCCTCGGGCTGCATCATCCCCAAGTCGCTCGGGCCAGACCCAGCGATGTATGCCTGCCCTGCATCTATCTAAATGAACTTGTTTCTTCGTGATTAACGTGCTTGACCTAGTTGCCTGCTCGACTAACACCAACTGATGGAGCTACCCCCCAGCGGCACGGCGCTTGCGCATGGGTCCGTCCCTGAAACGCCTACGAACCTGAACGGCTGAGCTCTGGCCGCGGCAGCCCCGCACAGCGCCACCTCGTCAAGCCTTCAGTGCCTCGTCACCTCTCCAAAGCAACCCACAGCTGACTGTCGCTCGTCATAGTGGACTCTTGTTCTTTTTATGGTGAGCCTGCAGGATCCCTTCATGGCGCAGCGCCAGGCGAGGCCCTCGGGGCGTCTTCTTCACTCTCGCCCACGCGAACCTCTTGCACGTTAAAGGGGGGGGGGTACCTGAGCATCGTGACTCATGGGCTCCTACTGGCTCTCTAGCCCTCACCCTCTGGCCTTGTCCACGACATCGCGACCTGGCATACCAGCGACGGCTGAGACCCGCTCAAGAGCCGGGACCCGAGGACGTAGAGCAGAAAGGGGAGCAAAGGCGAGAGGGAAGAGGCACGCGGGGACCTCGCCAGGCAACCCCTCTCCAGCCGATGCGCGGAACTAGTGCCGCACCAGGAAGCGGTTCCTAATTCTCGAGATAAGTCACCCTCCGGAAACACCAGCCACCGCAGCACCATCCCCGCACCCAACGCAATCCCGTGTTAGCAACGTCGCGCTCCTTTCTCACCGAACGATGGCTGCTTGAGCGCTAAAGGGGACCTCCTGAGCATCGCGACTCAGGGGCTCTTATCGACCCCGGCCGCCACCTCTGGCCTTGACCACGGCATCACGACCTGGCATACCAGCGACGGCTGAAGCCTACCTTGGGACTGGGACCTGTCGGCGCAGAGCACCAAGCCCTCGTGAAGTTCGAAAGGAAGAACTAAGCTAAGACGGAATGAGCATCTCACACTTCTTCATGGCAAGGACTATATTAACAAAGCAGAACCACAGTGCACCTTACAAGCCCCCCCAGGCGCGCTTTTGATTCCTCGCAGGAACAGATCCTAAAGAACGCTAACTACACGTGCCCCTGCAAGAGACGCCATCATCAACAGTGGGCCACGGGCACCGGCGCCAACCTCATCCAGATCAGAGGCGGCGGCGGCCCGACGAGCCCGTCCTGCTCCGAGAGCGGCGCAGCTCGGGGCTCAGAGCTGTCGCCGCTTCGTCCGGAGTCGCGAAGAGCTCGGCGGAGTCGCTGGACCCTCCGACGCCTCCGCCGCCTGAGGAGCCGCTGAGTGAGCAATCGTCGAGCCTGGTCCTCGCCGCAGCAGGGTCCCGACCACCTCTCTCAGGGCAGCACTCCAGCCAGCGTCCGTCCGCGTCGAAGACAGTGAAGAGCATCATGGAAGCGCCGTCGTACTCCAGGTGGATCGCGAGGGTGCACCTCGTCCTGCAGACCCGAGCGATCTCGCCCCAGCCTCGAGTCATGAAGACCTTGCCCGGGGCGACGACCGCGACCTCCGCTTCGGTCGCGAGGGTGTTGCAGCCGGCGTGCTGCAACTAGAGCTCCAAGTATCCCCCCTGCGGCATCACGAAGGCGAAGGAGGAAGGAAGGCGGATCCAAGACTAAGGAGGCATGGCGGCGTGGAGCACAAACTCTCGGGAGGAGCCCTCGGCATGGACTCCAGGAGGGACAACGCGCACCGCCGTGACACGCCGACGCCGACGTCGGCCATGGCGCTCGGCATCAACTCTGCGGGGCCCTCAAGGTGGGCGTACAAGGGCAACGGAACCTGGCGGTGGCCGCCGCACCAAGGCCTCGACACCTCTGCCGGGCGCCATCATCTCGACAAAGATAGGGCTAGCTGTTTTTTAGCGGAGCGGGTCGGGACCTCTCGGGAGCCTTTTCCTTCTCTTCCACGGAGAACCGGCGGATCGGAGCCATTGCGACAAGGTGGAGCAAGGACGGAGAAGAAGGAGAAGCAAGAAGGATGGACTGAAGGGCACGCGCTGCCCGCATATATAACCGGAGAAGGCCAATCGCCGACTTCCACGATCGCAGATAATCATGACCGCATTGCATGCAGGGACTTGTCAATTCGTGCGATCGCCGAGGCGTCGTGGGGAGCAGGGCCGCCCACGTCCAATTAGCCGCCACGCGGCGCCAAAACCGTAGGGTGTTAGCGCCGCGGCGCTTCGACTTGCCCTTCGCTTCTCTGCTCAGCCAAGTCGCGCCGCTTTGATCAGGGGGCTCTGTCGGCGTTCGGGAACGGGGTCCCTGACTTGCTCGCTGCGGCCTGCGGCGTGGCTCAAGGGTGGCCCATCAAGGCCCATCTTCATCGGCACAAGCTCAAGACCTCACGAGGGCCAAGCCTCATGGGTGGACGACAGGAGCTTCTCAGCACGGCCTCGTCAGGCTGGCTCGCGAGGAGGCGGAGAGATCAAGGCGGGTACCTCACAAGGTGCCCATGACGCAAGCCATGACGACCAAGGGCGCCCGGTGGGCGCCAGCCAGCAGATGTCCTCCTTTCCTCTTTGGTGCAAAGGAGCAAGCGCAGCAAGGGTATCAAGCAAAGGCATCCGTTTGGTGCAACAAGACCAAGACCGTCACAACGGTAGGAAGGAAGTCATTGTGGAGCCCAAGCCGGCGTCACCACCAGAGCCTTTGACAGGCGAGGACCAACTTTAGTCAGGATAAGTGTACTAGATGTTCCCCTTCAAAATGGCCAATTGTTGGCGCCCTTCCCGCTCAATATTTGGGGAGAGGCCCAGGGCCTTTGCCTATAAATAGGACTAGCCACCCACAAGGTAGAGGCATCGAGAAATCTAGAGAGAGGATCCAGCATCTGGGATCAGCAGAGAGAGAGCGACTGAACTCCTCCTAGCAGTTCATCGCACCAGCCAAGAACAGACCCTCGCGAGGCTGTTCTTCTTTGTATTGTTCATCATCGTCAGCCCAAGAGGTGATCCACCACACCACAAACTAGAGTAGGGTATTACACCACAATGGTGGCCCAAACTAGTATAAACCCTGTGTCTCTTGTGTTGTTCCTTTCATAGCTTAGATCTTAGCGAGGCGGCGGGGCGCAGGAAGGTAGAGGGTGAGATCTCCGCGCGCACCCCAGTGTTCGAACCTAGAGGGTCTGCCGGAACCCGAAATCCGACAACCATGATCTCCATCATCATGATCTCCATCATCGTGTCTTCATGATGTTGTATCGTCATATGTTACTTCTACTACTATGGCTAACGGTTTAGCAATAAAGTAAAGTAATTACATGACATTTATGTTGACACGCAGGTCATAAATAAATTAAGACAACTCCTGTGGCTCCTGCTGGTTGTCATACTCATCGACATGCAAGTCGTGATTCCTATTACAAGAACATGATCAATCTCATACATAACATATCATTCATCACATTCTTTTGGCCATATCACATCACATAGCAAACCCTGCAAAAACAAGTTAGACGTCCTCTAATTGTTGTTTGCATGTTTTACGTGGCTGCTATGGGTTTCTAGCAAGAACGTTTCTTACCTACGCAAAAACGACAACGTGATATGTCAATTGCTATTTACCCTTCATATGGACCCTTTTCATCAAATCCGATCCGACTAAAGTGGGAGAGACTGGCACCCGCTAGCCACCTTATGCAACAAGTGCATGTCAGTCGGTGGAACCTGTCTCACGTAAGTGTACGTGTAAGGTCGGTCCGAGCCGCGTCATCCCACGATGCCGCCGAATCAAGATAAGACTAGTAACGGCAAGTAATTGACAATATCGACGCCCACAACTGCTTTGTGTTCTACTCGTGCATAGAAACTATGCATAGACCTAGCTCATGATGCCACTGTTGGGGATCGTAGCAGAAATTTAAAATTTTCTACGCATCACCAAGATCAATCTATGGAGTAATCTAGCAATGAGGGGAAGGGGAGTGCATCGACATACCCTTGTAGATCGCTAAGCGGAAGCGTTACAAGAACGTGGATGAAGGAGTCGTACTCGTAGCGATTCAGATCGCGGTTGATTCCGATCTAAGCGCCGAACCACGGCGCCTCCGTGTTCAACACACGTGCAGCCCGGTGACATCTCCCACGCCTTGATCCAGCAAGGGGAGAAGGAGAGGTTGGGGAAGACTCCGTCCAGCAGCAGCACGACGGCGTGGTGGTGAAGGAGGAGCGTGGCAATCCTGCAGGGCTTCGCCAAGCACCGCGAGAGAGGAGGAGGACTTGGGAGAGGGGGAGGGCTGCGCCAGAACTTGGGTGCGGCTGCCCTCCCACCCCCACATATATATAGGGGCAAGGGAGAGGGGGCCGGCCCCTCAGATCCAACCTGAGGAGGGGGCGGCGGCCAGGGGGGTTGCCTTGCCCCCCAAGGCAAGGGGGCGCCCCCCTTAGGGTTCCCCCAAAACCCTAGGCGCATGGGCCCAAAGGGGGGAGGCGCCCAGCCCACTAAGGGGCTGGTCCCTCTCCACAAACAGCCAATAGGGCCCTCCGGGGCAAGTGGACCCTCCCGGTGGACCCCCGGAACCCCTTCGGTGGTCCCGGTACAATATCGGTAACCCCCGAATTATTCCGGTGACCGTATGATGACTTCCCATATATAAATCTTTACCTCTAGACCATTTAGGAACTCTTTGTGACGTCCGGGATCTCATCCGGGACTCCGAACAACATTCGGTAACCACGTATATCTATTCCCTATAACCCTAGCATCATCGAACCTTAAGTGTGTAGACCCTACGGGTTCGGGAACCATGTAGACATCATCGAGACCACTCTCTGGCCAATAACCAACAGCGGGTTCTGGATACCCATGTTGGCTCCCACATGTTCCACGATGATCTCATCGGATGAACCACGATGTCAAGGATTCAATGAATCCTGTATTCAATTCCCTTTGTCTAGCGGTATTGTACTTGCCCGAGATTCGATCGTCGGTATCCCGATACCTTGTTCAATCTCGTTACCGGCAAGTCTCTTTACTCGTTCCGTAACACATCATCCTGTGATCAAATCCTTGATCATACTATGCACATTATGATGATGTCCTACCGAGTGGGCCCAGAGATACCTCTCCGTCACACGGAGTGACAAATCCCAGTCTCGATTCATGCCAACCCAACAAACACTTTCGGAGATACCCGTAGTGCACGTTTATAGCCACCCAGTTACGTTGTGATGTTTGGTACACCCAAAGCACTCCTACGGTATCCGGGAGTTGCACAATCTCATGGTCTAAGGAAATGATACCTGACATTAGAAAAGCTTTAGCATACGAACTACACGATCTTTGTGCTAGGCTTAGGATTGGGTCTTGTCCATCACATCATTCTCCTAATGATGTGATCCCGTTATCAACGACATCCAATGTCCATGGTCAGGAAACCGTAACCATCTATTGATCAACGAGCTAGTCAACTAGAGGCTTACTAGGGACATGGTGTTTTCTATGTATCCACACATGTATCTGAGTTTCCTATCAATACAATTATAGCATGGATAATAAACGATTATCATGAACAAGGAAATATAATAATAATAACTAATTTATTATTGCCTCTAGGGCATATTTCCAACAAAGGTGGTTGGCCTTGGTAAGGTGGCCATCTCACATGATAGCTCCATACAAAATGTCATGCTCGTTGAATCTCTTGGCTACAACTTACTTTCAGTATCTAGACTTGCTGATTTCGGTTTCAATGTCCTATTTACTGAAGTAGATTGCCAAGTGTTTTGTAGAGATAATCATAAAATGGTCTTTACCGGTATACGTAGAGGTGATCTATACATTGTTGATTTCACTAAAAAGGTTCAACCTAGAACGTGCTTTATTGCTAAATCTTCTAAAGGTTGGTTATGGCATAGACGATTAGGTCATGTTGGTATGCGGAACCTTGACAAGCTTATTAAAGGAAATCATATCCTTGGCGTTAACGATGTCATATTTGATAAGGATAGACTTTGCAGCGCTTGTCAAGCAGGTAAACAGGTTGGAGGGAGGCATCCCATGAAGAACATCGTGACCACAAGGAGGCCACTCGAGCTAGTTCACATGGATCTCTTTGGTCCCAACGCCTACAAAAGTCTCGGTGGAAATTCTTTTGGTCTAGTTATAGTTGATGATTTTTCAAGATTTACGTGGGTGTTCTTTCTCGATGATAAATCACAGGTTCAAAAGATCTTCAAAAACTTCGCTAGGAAGGCCCAAAATCAAATTGAAATGAAGATCAAGAAGGTTCGCAGTGACAACGGAACGGAGTTTAAGAACGCAAATGTGCACACCTTTCTTGACGAAGAAGGGATTTGACATGAGTTCTCGGCTACGTACACACCTCAACAAAATGGAGTTGTTGAGAGGAAGAACCGGACGCCCATCGAAATGGCGAGAACGATGCTTGATGAGTACAAGACGCCGAAGCACTTTTGGGCGGAAGCGGTTGAGACAGCTTGTCATGCAACAAATCGCTTGTATCTTCACAAGCTACTCGGCAACACGGCATACGAGCTTCTCACTGGTAACAAACCCCAAGTTGGATACTTTCGAGTATTCGGCTCAAAGCGCTACATTCTTGATAAGCATCGTCATTCTAAATTTGCTCCTAAGTCTCATGAAGGTTCCCTACTTGGTTATGGCTCAAACTCTCACACATACCGTGTCTACAACAATTTCACCCGGAAGGTTGAAGAAACGGTAGATGTGAAGTTTGATGAATCTAACGGCTCACAAGTAAAGCAATTGCCAATTGATGTAGGAGACAAAGACCCCTCGAAAGAAATTCAAGACTTGTCTATTGTCAAGATTCGTCCAACGGAGGTGAAGGAGAGTACCTCGTCCATCCTAGTGGAAGCTTCTACCTCACGACAAGGTGAACCAAGAGTTGATATGGAAGCATCCACAAGTGGGACACACCAAAATGAAGAAAACGAGGAAGTGCACCAAGACGAACGTCAACAACCTCCTTCTCCACCACGATAAGAGAACGACAACGCCAACAATGAAGAAGGCCAAGAAGAAGAACAAGATGAAGAAGATGTTCAACCAAGACCCAAGCAAAAGCTTTCACGAGTTCGAGCAAGAATTGCTAAAGATCATCCCGTCGAGCAAATCTACAAATATATCCAAACCGGGAGAATCACTCGCTCTAAAACTCGTTTAGCTAAATTTTGTGAACATTACTCATTCATCTCTAGCATTGAACCTATGAAGGTTGAAGAAGCATTGGAAGATCCGGTTTGGATAAACGCTGTGCACGAAGAACTACACAACTTTGAGAGAAATCAAGTGTGGACATTGGTTGAGAAGCCCGACAACAACCACAACATCATCGGTACCAAATGGGTGTTTCGCAACAAGCAAGATGAAGATGGACAAGTAGTTCGCAACAAAGCACGTCTCGTCGCCCAAGGCTACACACAAGTCGAAGGTATGGACTATGATGAGTCTTATGCTCCCGTTGCTAGACTTGAGTCCATTCGCATCTTACGTGCCTATGCTAATCACCATGATATCACCTTGTACCAAATGGACATTAAAAGTGCTTTTCTAAATGCTGAAATTGAGGAGGAAGTTTATGTTAAGCAACCTCCCGGCTTTGTCAATCCTAAGAAACCTGATCATGTCTACAAACTTCACAAAGCTCTTTATGGTCTTAAACAAGCTCCTAGAGCATGGTATAAATGCTTGACCATGTTCCTTATTGAAAAAGGCTTTGAAATTGGAAAAATAGATTCTACTCTTTTTACTAAAAGGGTCAATGGAGAACTATTTGTATGCCAAATTTATGTTGATGATATTATATTTGGTTCTACTAACCCTCATTTTAGTGAAAAATTTGGGAAGCTAATGTCGGAGAATTTTGAGATATCTATGATGAGTGAACTCAAATTCTTTCTTGGTATGCAAATCAAGCAAACTAAGGAAGGTACCTTTGTCTCTCAAACGAAGTACACCAAGGACTTATTCAAGAAGTTCAATATGCAAGAATGCAAAGGTATGACTACACCCATGCCTACTAGTGGACATCTTGATTTGACCAAAGATGGTGAACCGGTTGATCAAAAAGTTTATCGCTCTATGATTGGTTCATTGTTATATCTATGTGCTTCACGTCCCGATATCATGCTAAGTGTGTGCATGTGTGCACGATATCAAGCTGCTCCTAAAGAAAGTCATCTTATGGTTGTGAAAAGGATAGTGAGATACTTAATCCATACACCAAATTTTGGCATTTGGTACCCTAAGAGGGCCTCTTTCGATCTTGCTGGCTACTCCGACTCGGACTATGCCGGTGACAAGGTTGATAGAAAGTCCACTTCGGGTACTTGTCAATTTCTTGGTAGATCTCTTGTGTCTTGGTCTTCCAACAAACAAAACTCGGTATCCTTATCCACCGCTGAAGCGAAATACATTGCCGCTGGTTCATGTTGTGCTCAATTACTTTGGATGACCCAAACTCTTAAAGATTATGGGATATATGTGAAACATGTTCCATTACTTTGTGAAAATGAAAGTGATATCAAGATTGCTCACAATCCTGTGCAACACTCTGGAACTAAGCATATTGAAGTTCGTCATCATTTCATTCGAGATCATGTTGCTAAGGGTGACATTAATCTTAAGCATGTTCGCAACGACAAGAAATTAGCGGATATATTCACTAAACCACTTGATGAGAAAGTGTTTTGCAGGTTAAGAGGAGAATTGAACATCATTGATGCTTCAAACTTGGAGTAGGAACTCCATTGGATACATGCAAGACTTGAGCTTATGACTAATATTTGATATTTCTCTTATGATGATAACCTTATGTCTTGGATACATTTGCATCTTGCATGTTATCTAACCCATGTAGGTACTTGGATGAATGTAAATATATGAGATTGCAACTCACTCACATCTTGAGCAATCTCTACATCACCAAGTCTCTACACAATGGTGGTTGAAGACAAGGAAGCACGAAACCATTCGAACATATCCTTTGGCAAATTCTATGTTGAGTTTCATGATTGTCATTTTGGATATACAAGTGCTCTTCCTTGCGAAAACTAACCCATGTAGGTAGATGAACTCAAATTCCAAGTGGTGCTCCCAATTCATGATGAGCTACATCAACCTTCAGCAACCCACACAATTTCAACTACATGATCACGATCAACACCACCACCCAAGGTATGTTATTCCATCTTAGAGAAGCTTTACTCCAAGTCATGAGTCAAAGCAACTCGACAAGATGTGAATACATCAAGATGCTTAAACAAAAAATGGTAACCCCATTTTGAGCTTAAACGATGAGTATGACCTATGATCAAGTGATCTCACTTGACTCCTAAGTCAATATACTCTAACATAGGTGACTTTGTCGCCGACCATCTCTAGATGAAGTTTTTCTTGTGTTTTCTCTTCTGTGCCCTTGCTTTTGTCTCATGCATATTTGTTTCCCCTTTCAAAAAAACTTCATCTAGATTTCTTTTCTTTTTAATTTGTTCTGCATTCCCTGCATCCAATTCATTGCAAATCTTTCTGTTAATACCTTGCAAATCCTTGTGATATCTTACGTGTCTAGTGAGCTGAGGTGACAAGTGTCTTCTCTGTGATGAACTCGGTCACATCGATTTCTTTCTTTCGGTCCAACCGAATCCCTTCGGTGCAACCGAAGCATACCACTCGGTGCCACGATTTCGCAACAGGAAAAACATTTTGCCATTTATTCCTGCACTACTCTTGATCCAGCTCCACTTAATAAATCTTGTCCTCTACACACATCACATTTTAATCAGTGCTTTGTGCTGTGACTCAAGGAACAAACCTATCCATGACAAATTCTAGAAGGCCCTTCTTGGAAATTGATGTCAAAGGGGGAGAGAGAGATCACATCAAAGCTTATCACTTCAACAAGGGGAGAGAGATATCTCTAGGGGGAGAGAATACTCAAGGAGAGAGTAATCTTCAAGGATCCCAGATGCTTGGTGTTCAAAGAGGAGAGATGCCACATGTCTTCTTGAGGGGAAAGACATGTTCATATGTGCTTATTTGCATTAGCTCTGTTCATTTGTTTCCTTGAGCTCTGATTTTGCATTTTGCTCGATTTTGCTTCCTATCTTCTCCAAAGATCGCATGATAGATTCAGGGGGAGCAAGACATCTAAGGGAAACAAATTCTTTAAATTCATTGCACATCTTTACCTTTGGGGACATGTCTATGTTAAATGTGGTACTTAGTACTCACTCTCTACATGTCATCCCAGTCTTGGTACTCTTGTGGTTTCTTTTTGTTTTCTCTGGCCAACAGGTGTATCTGTGTTATCTAACCTTGTTTACGCAGGTTCATTCCATCCTAAGCCAACTCAAGACGACAAGGTAAGTATATGCATCACAATCATGTGTATGAGAAATTCTTGCTGATGTATATATTGTTTGCAAGAAGGACTCATGAGCATGAAGGTACATTTCCCATATTCACTTCATTTTCTCTGATGCATATAGCCAAGATACATGTAACACATTGCCTACTCTGTCATGCTTATGCTCTCACATGCTCCATATTCACATGATTGCATACATGTAGGGGGAGCCTATGCTTGTTACATGTCTTTCCAAAGCTTTACTTGCTATTCTTTATATCTTTATCTAAAGCTTTGATGTATGTTGTCATCAATTACCACAAAGGGGGAGATTGAAAGCACAAGTGCTCCCTGGGTTGTTTTGGTAATTAATGTCAATATATCTCTTGTTGGACTAACACTTTTATCTAGTATGCTTCAGACAAGTTCAACAATGGGGTGGCATGGACTAGAGGATGTGGAACCCCTTCAAGATACTAAGGACAAAGGATTGGCTCAAGCTTCAAGATCAAGACTCTACATTTTCTATTTTAGTGATCCAAGATCACATTGAGTCTATAGGAAAAGCCAATACTATCAAGAGGGGATGAGGTGTTGCTTAATGGCTTGCTTGCTCAAAGTGCTTAGTGATATGCTCCAAAGCCCTCAACTACTTTCCCACATCCACATATGTCCTAAACCCAAAGAGTAAACTCGGCCCTACCAATTCTTTCTATCCGGCGCCACCGAGTTCAGATGTCTTAGCCACTGCCACAAACCCTAGGCAAATCGGTCTCACTGATAGGGATCTCGGTCTCACCGAGATGGGATTGTAATCTCTCTGTGTATGTCCATTACCAAAATCGGTCTCACCGAGTTTAAGTAATCGGTACTACCGAGATTACAATGCAAACTCTCTGGTTAGCTTATTACCAAAATCGGTCCCATCGAGTTTGTGTAATTGGTCTCACCGAGTTTGCCTGACCAACTCTCTGGTTAGCTTATTACCAAACTCGGTCTCACCGAGTTTGTGTAATCGGTCTCACCGAGATTACGTTATGCCCTAACCCTAACCATATCGGTCCTACCGAGTTGCATGTCAGTCCCACCGAAAATCCGAACGGTCACTAGATTTGCTGAATCGGTCTGACCGAATTTCTCAATTTGGTCCCACTGAGTTTGGCAAGTTGTGTGTAACGGTTAGATTTTGTGTGGAGGCTATATATACCCCTCCACCCACTCTTCATTCGTGGAGAGAGCCATCAAAACGAACCTACACTTCCAATACACATTTTCTAAGAGAGAACCACCTACTCTTGTGTTGAGGCCAAGATATTCCATTCCTACCATATGAATCTTGATCTCTAGCCTTCCCCAAGTTGCTTTCCACTCAAATCTTCTTTCCACCAAATCCAAATCCTATGAGAGAGAGTTGAGTGTTGGGGAGACTATCATTTGAAGCACAAGAGCAAGGAGTTCATCATCAACACACCATTTGTTACTTCTTGGAGAGTGGTGTCTCCTAGATTGGCTAGGTGTCACTTGGGAGCCTCCAACAATATTGTGGAGTTGAACCAAGGAGTTTGTAAGGGCAAGGAGATCGCCTACTTCATGAAGATCTACCGCTAGTGAGGCAAGTCCTTCGTGGGCGACGGCCATGGTAGGATAGACAAGGTTGCTTCTTCGTGGACCCTTCGTGGGTGGAGCCCTCCGTGGACTCGTGCAACCGTTACCCTTCGTGGGTTGAAGTCTCCATCAACGTGGATGTATGATAGCACCACCTATCGGAACCACGACAAAAACATCCATGTCTCCAATTGCGTTTGAATCCTCCAAACCCTTCCCTTTACATTCTTGCAAGTTGCATGCTTTACTTTCCGCTGCTCATATACTCTTTGCATGCTTGCTTGAATTATGTATTGTGATTGTTAAACTTGCGCCAAAACTCCACTTGAACTTAAAGAGTTAAAAACTACAAATTTCGGTACTTAGTGTCTAGTCACCCCCCCTCTAGACACCTCTTCTCGATCCTTTCAAAGCATATACCCAAACCTGCCCAAATGGGATAAAAATTTTACCATGACATGTTGATGCCGCTCCATGATAGCATGCCAAGTTTCATGAATTTCAGACGAGTTTTGGATTTACTAGAATTTAAAAAACAAGCATCCCAATATTTTGCCGGCAATCAATGGTGCCCTGGTGTTTGATATTCATTACCATTTCCTGCATGGGACCTAAGCATGCACCCAAGGATGTAGATTTGATTTTTCAACCAATTTATATGCACTAGAGCATTGCATGTAGTTCAAATTTGAATTATGCACATAAATGCATTGAAAACTCACTTAATGCATAAAAATGTCCAAACGAGCCCCAAAAAATCACAAAAATTGACACAACACTCCTGCTGTTCTATGTTGACACGAGAAATTTTTTGAAAGCAATAAGAGGCAATGGATATCATTTCGTCCCCAAAGGTGGGACGTTCCCTACCGAAGCCATCATGCTTGTTGTGAGAAGCTCTGGTTTGTGAGAAACATATACCCAAACCTGCCCCAAATGGGACAAAAAATTTACCACGGCATGTTGATGCTGCTCCATGATAGCATGACAAGTTTCATGAATTTCAGACGAGTTTTGGATTTAATAGAATTTAAAAACCAGGTATCTCAATGTTTGTGGTCGAGTGATGATGGCAGGGTGTTTCACATTCATTCCCATTTCTTGCATGGGACCTAAGCAGGCAACCAAGGACACATATTTGAATTTTCAACTCATTTATATGCATTAGAGCATGTGCCTGTAGTTCAAATTTGAATTATGCACATGAATGCATAGAAAACTCAGTTAATGTATAGAAATGTCCAAGGGAACCCCGAAGAATCCCAAAAATTGACACAAAACTCCTGTTGTTCTATGTTGACACTAGGAAAAAATTTGAAATCGAGAGGAGGCAACGGTTATCGTTTCGTCCTGAAATGTGAAATGTTCCCTACCAAAACCATCACAGTTGTTCTGAGAAGCTCTGGTTTATGAGAAGCTTATACCCAAACCTGCCCAAAATGGGACAATTTTTTTACCACGACATGTTGATGCCGCTCCATGATAGCATGTCCAGTTTCATGAATTTTGGACTAATTTTGGATTTACTAGAATTACGAAAGCAAGTACGTCGACGTTTGCCAGAGAGCCACGGTGTCGTGGTGTTCGAATTTCATCCCCATTTCTTGCATGGGACATAAACATAAACCCATGGACACATATATGATTTTACAACCCATGTTGGTGCACCGGAGCATGTGCATGTAGTTTAATTTTGAATTGTGCACCTGAAATGGCTAGAAAACCAATTTAATGTATAAAATGTTCAAACAAACCCTGAATAATTCCAATTCTTTTATGAAACACATATAGTTGCATGTTCACTCTAGATGAAAGGAATAGCAATTCAAACACCGTCCATTGCCGCTGTGACCCCATAATTTAATTCAAATCAAGATGAAAAATCAAGTAGATCGCACACAGTTTATTGTCAACAACCGTGTGAGATGCAGCACAAAATATCCTGGAGCACGTCAGTGTATAGTACGCCTATGGCTGACGCAAGAAGGTGCATCGGCTACAGTCCACAGCCGGCGTCTCAAGCACACTAGCTCTCTCCTCAAATATCATTTCACTGTTCAATCATCACCGGTGAAAGATGGTCATGTGGACCCGCGTCATGAGGGCAAATTCGGTGGCCCACTTCGACGAGAGCGCGGCCGTAGCCGCCATGCGCGTGCTAACAAGGTGCATGAGCGCGGCCGCAATCTGCGACCGGGCAGCCATGGCAGCCCAAACGGCCGCTGTTGCTTCTCAGGTGGCGGCAGCAACATCTGGCTCGGGGATAACAACTGGCGAGAGTGGCACAGCAGCTGTCCGTTCTGCAGCGGTGGCCTTAGCCCTGATGGAGGCCGCCCATGACCATGTCGAGGCCGCCCACGCCCAGCTCCTGGTGGTCACCGCACAAATCGAACGAAGCTTCTCCGATAACGGTCGGCAACCCACGACCGAAGAGCTGGCAATCGCCGAGAGCGTTCGAGCAGCCGTCCATTCCTCCGCTGCATACCTTGCCACGACGGAGCCCATCCAAGCCCAGATTGCGTCCGCCCACGCCCAGCTCGTGGCGGCCTTTTCCAAAGAGATGGCGAGATGTCTGTCGAGTATGGTGCGATGGATGCCATGAAGCCCCTTCCCGAGGAGACCGTCAGGCGCGAGCTAGACATGGAGGAGGCGGCAGAGATCGACGAGCACCAGTCGTAGTAGTACTCTTTGTTTTGTTTAATTAAGAGCGCCTGTCTTTAATTTGTTAGAGTAATGTCTAGGTCAGCTAGCTCTGTTTAATTGCTGAACTTGCTCGATTAAGAAGTGTGGGTGTGCTGTAGTCTCCTTTGTGTACCCAAATTATGCAATGACGTGGATGACCACTGTAATTAGGGAAATTTGAACCAAAATTTTTGACGTTCAAACTCAACACACACGAGTTAAGCTATTTGAATCGTTTGTGATGTTCACATGTCGTACACAGTTTTGAATAAGGGACCGTGTCTGATGACATGTTGCGCGCCAGTTTTGTCGCTGAAGCGATTCCAAATTTTCGCCTTCTACAGAAATATCTACCTCCCCGCCCCCCTTACCAAAAGCCACATTTCCCCTGTTTCCGCCTTCCTTTCCAAGTTGAAACCTTCACTCCTTGCTTGCAGCGCTGCCGCCTCCTCGTCGGTGACCCTCCTTCACGCTGCTCGACCTCGTCTATCCAGGCAGGTAATCCACACCCGACCCCCATCCTCCTCCTTCCACATCCAACATGCCCCGACCGTCGACGTGAGCGCGACACCTTTCACCCAAATCACCAACCCCTCCACCAAATAAGTGCCACTCTAAGCCATGGTGCACGCAGTATAGCCAGGATCTCAAGGAGCATTTGGCAGTGGAGAAGCAAATCGCGGCCGCACGCGCAGATGAGGTCACGATGGCTGCCATTCGTGCCGACACCCAGATCTTGGAGGAGCACCTTTCCATTTGCTAGCTATGCTGGTTAAGCATGCTCGGTTTACCCGTTGCGTGTGCTGCTCCTGCCTTTCCTTCTCAAATTCTAGTGAATTGTGCTATCTAATTTTACCATGCAATCTGTTGCTCTAGTGTATATGTTTTATATGTCGTGCAGTGTGGTGCTCGCTTATTAACTTTTTTGTTAATTAGTTGTCGTCTTCAGTTAACTGTTTGGTTCGATTATGCAAATGTGATGCTCAATTCCTCAAGCTGCAATTTTGTATTGTCTTCCATGTGAGAAATAAATCGAATTTATCTTTACAAAATACATGAGAAACGAATACAATTGCTATATTTCCAAGTTGTCAAGCATCCTTGGTTTGGTTATACATTGTGCAATGTGGTGCTCAGTTAACGTTTGGTTCATTTGTGTTGTGGTGTTTAGTTAACTGTTTGGTTCAATTCTGCAATGCGATGTTCAATAGTTGTGGGTGCATTCTGTTATCGTATACCATGTGAGGAATAAATTGAAGTTGGTTGTAGTAAATACATGAGAAACAAATACAATTGCTACAATTGGATGTAGTTAACTGTTTGGTTAACTGTCTGTTCTTCTATTAGTAGTATGTTATATTATGCAATATGGTGCTCAGTTAATGTTTGGTTCATTTGTTGTGGTGTTTAGTTAAATGCTTGGTTCAATTATGCAATGCGATGTCCAATTGTCGTGGGTAGAATTTTGTATTGTTGTGCATGTGAGGAATAAATCAAATTTGGCTGCACTTAATACATGAGAAACATATACAAGTGCTATATTTCCTAGTTCTTAATCATGCTTGGTTTGGATAAATGGGTTTTCCATGTGGATTGAATTAATCTGATGAATCTGCAACTTGCTTATTTTTCATCAACATATTTTACTGATAGCATGCGAACCCTTACTTAACCTGATAACTAACTACCGTATATGTGTTGCAGGGAAACAACGTGAAGCACTGAGGTTTACAATCGAGGTTAGCACGTGCATGGTCCGTTGTCTAATAGCACATTATTGTGAAATTGCAGGAACCATTCTAATATTTAGGTTTTTAACAATTTGGTCTTGCACATGTAGGTCCTACTGTGAGAGGTTTTGACCCACTGTTCGACCCTTTTTGCATATGGGGAATGAGTTGTCCATGAATATCAATCAAATCAAGAAACTCAGAAAGATTTTTAGAATAATGAAATTAGCGGCAAAAAACAACAAAATCTTTGTCTGCACAATGAAGAAGACATCAATTCACTACAAGATGGTACTAACTATTATACCTTGCCTTTTTTTATTCATTTGTCCCATTTCCAATATAGATATTTATGCACATCCTTGTTTTCAGGCCTTTCCAAAGCAGTTCACTGATGATTACCTCTCAAACCACCTCTATGGTCAGGAGGCGAGGAAGGTTTTCATACAACACCCACGGTTCAATATTGAAGTGTTCCTGAAGAGGACGAAGGACGGACGGTCAATCATCCACAGGCATCGCCTAAAGTTGCAAAGACCTTCAACATGAATGAAGGCTCAATATTCGCCTTCCGCTTCAGCAGTTTTCCAGATGAGATGCATCTGTCTATATACTGTCTATGATGCTAATTTCGAAAGGTTCTACATGTTGCATGTGAATCTTGGTGCTGGTGCAGTTGTGTAATGGGGTAGGTGAGTGCTGAAGCTGTATCATGTTGTACTCTGATGTATTTCAATTATGAGATACTGCTTCCTTAATATGGAAATGAAATATATTATGTGCTTAATATGAATGTCAATTAGATTAACAAATGGATTATTAATAACAGGGCAATTAGCCTGCTAATTGGGTTTTGCTATTGCAAACAGTTATTGAAAAAATACCGTGGGCGAATACCTCAGGCAACACACACAGTTTCTAGGAATAAACCTTGTTGGATCAATGAACAATCACACACGACTTTCTCTTGAAAACTGCTTGCGTTAGGCCATCTTGCACAAACACTGACCACAAAAAAACTATGTGTGATGCACAGCCTTTGCCACACAGTTTCTTCTACGGACCGTGTGTGATACATTCAATAACTCAAACGATATAACGGGAAAAATTGTGTGTGATATATTTGTGAACGGAAATGTTTTCCTTAGAGCGACTGTCTGGGATGTACATACGAATGGAAACGATTAGCGGGGACTGACTGTGTGGGATGTACTTGCGACCGGAAAAAATTTCTCCTGTATAATTGTATTTTTAGCTCGACTGTACATATTTTCGTATTTGAGCGCTCGCCGGTCGCACACGACCTCATTTTGCCGAACGTGTGTGCTAGGAGGGCATATCCCCGACAGTTTCTGGGTCATGTGGGAAGGACCCCCCCATCGCCCACACTCACTAGGCGACGGTTCCAAATGCCGTCGCGGAAAGGGGTTAAAAACCGTTTGTATAGGACCGACGCGTACCAGTGTCTCCTAGATAGATCTTGCGTGATCGTAGGAATTTTTTTGAAATTGCATGCTGATACGTCTCCAACGTATCTATAATTTATGAAGTATTCATGCCAATATATTATCATTCTTGGATGTTTTACAATCATTTTATAGCAAATTTGTATCATTTTTTGGGACTAACCTATTGACCCAGTGCCCAGTGCCAGTTGCTGTTTTTTGCTTGTTTTTTACATCGAAGAAAATCAATATTAAACGGAGTCCAAACACCGTGAAACTTTTTGTGGATTTTTATGGGCCAGAGTAGCACTGGGGTGCTCGAGGCACAACCCACCAGGCGCGCCAGACCTGGCGCGCCCAGGTGGGTTGTGCCCACCTCGGTGACCTCCCGCACCCCCTCTTTGCACTATAAATTCCCAAATATTCTGAAACCCTTCGGGGGTTAACCTAGATCATAAGTTCCACCGCTGCGGGGCTCCGTAGCTACCGGAAACCAATCTAGACCCATTCCGGCACCCTCCCGGAGGGGGGAATCATCTCCGGTGGCCATCCTCATCATCCCGGCGGCCACCACGATGAGGAGGGAGTAGTCCACCCTCGGGGCTGAGGGTTTGTACCAATATGTGTTTAATCTCTCTCTCTCGTGATCTATATCATGGGATTTGTTAATATAGTCGGATCATATGATGTTTCTCCCCTATATACTCTTATTGTGATGAATTGAATCTTTACCCTTTGAAGTTTTGTCATGTTGGATTGAATATTCAGAGATGAGAACACATGATGTATGTCTTCCAGTGTGAATACTTGAGGTGACATTGGGGTATCTTATTGATTCACTTGATATATGTTATGGCATTCAACTTGTGGATTCCCGTGGTGATATTGGGGTTATCTTTGCATAGGGGTTGGTGCACGTTTTTATCATCTTTTCTCCGATAGAAACTTTGGGGTCCCCTTGTAGTTCTTTGTGTTGATTGAGTATTATGAATATGAATTTGCTTTGGTGTTATTTTAGCATGAACTCTTGATTAGATCGTTCGAAAAGAATAGCTTGCGTTATTTTAGTACGAACTCTACGATAGATCGAACGGAAAGAATAGCTTTGAGGTGGTTTCGTACCCTACAAACAATTTATATCTTTTGTGATCCGCTAATAGGAACTCAAGAGTGATTCTTTATTGCACTCTGAGGGATAATCATATGATCCAACTATGTTAGCACTATTGAGAGGTTGTACTAGTGAAGGTACGGACCCTAGGCCTCATTTTGAAGCATTGCAACACCATTTTTGTGCCCGTTTACTATTTGCTACCTTGCTGTTTTTATTTATTCAGATTATAAAAATATATTTCTACCATCCATATTACACTTTTGTCACAATCTCTTCGCCGAACTGGTGGACCTATACAATTTTCCATTGTATTGGTTGTGTTGGGGGCACAAGAGATTTCTTGTATTCGGTTGCAGGGTCGTTTGATAGAGACCATCTTCATCCTACACCTCTCACGGATTGATAAACCTTAGGTCATCCACTTGAGGGAAAATTGCTACTGTCCTATAGAACTCTGCGCTTGGAGGCCCAACACGTGTCTACAAGAATAAAGTTGCGTAGTAGACATCACATGCTACGTTCCCCAACAAATATAAGTTTCTTATAAACTTTGTACAAACTGAAAAGCTTTGATCACCTCATCAAAGCGTATGATCCAACTTTGAGATGCTTGCTCCAGCCCATAGAAGGATCGCTGGAGCTTGCATACCTTTTAGAACCTTAGGATCGACAGAAACCATCTGGTTGTATCACATACAACCTTTCCTCACGAAAACCGTCAAGGAAACTTTATATTGACATCCATCTGCCAATTTTCGTAATTGAAAATGCAGGAACTGCTAACATAATTCGAACAGACTTTAGCATCACTATGAGTGAGAAAGTCTCATCGTAGTCAACTCCTTGAACTTGTCGGAAACTTCTTTGTGAGAAGTCAATCTTCATAAATGGTGACATTACCATCAGCGTCTGTCTTCTTCTTCAAGATCCATTTATTCTCAATCGCTTGCCGATCATCGAGCAAGTCCACCAAAGTCCATACTTTGTTCTCATATATGGATCCGATCTCGGATTTTCATGGTGTCTAACCACTTGTTGGAATCCGGGCCCACCATCGCTTCTCCATAGCTCGTAGGTTCATCATTGTTGTTGCCCAACAACATGACCTCTAAGACAGGGTTACCGTACCACTCAGGAGCTGTACGTACCCTTGTTGACCTACGAGGATCGATCGTAACTTGACCCAAAGCTTCATGATCATCATCATTAGATTCCTCTTCAAATGACGTAGGTGCCACAGTAACATATTTTTGTGTTGTGCTACTCTCTGGTTGAAGTAAAGGTTCAACAACCTCATCAAATTCTATCTTCCTCCCACTCATTCTATCAAGAGAAACTCTTTCTCGAGAAAGGACCCGTTCTTAGCGACAAACACTTTGCCTTCGGATATGAGATAGAAGGTATACCCAATCGTATCTTTTGGGTACCCTATGAAAATTTGTCCGCTTTGGGTTCGAGCTTTTCCGGCTGAATCCTTTTGACATAAGCATCGCTGCCCCAAACCTTAAGAAACAACAACTTAGGTTTCTTGCCAAACCACAATTCATACGGTATCATCTCCACGGACTTAGATAGTGCCCTATTTAAAGTGAATGTAGTTGTCTCTAATGCATAACCCCTAAACGATAGTGGCAAATTGGCAAGAGACAACATAGAACGCACCATATCTAATAAGGTACGATTACGATGTTCGGACACACCATTACGCTGTGGTGTTCCAGGTGGCATCAATTGTGAAACAATTCCACATTGTCTTGAGTGATTTCCAAACTCATAACTCAGATATTCTCCCCCTCGATCAGATAGTAGGAATTTAATCTTCTTGTTACGATGATTATCAACTTCACTCTGAAATTGCTTGAACTTTTCAAACGTTTCAGACTTATACTTCATCGAGTAAACATACCCATATCTACTCAAATCATCAGTGAAGGTGAGGAAATAACGATGTCCACCGCGCGCATCAACACTCATCGGACCACACACATCAGCATGTATGATTTCCAACAAGTCACTTGCCCGTTCCATTGTTCCAGAAAACGGGGTTTTAGTCATCTTACCCATGAGGCATGGTTCGCATATGTCAAGTGATTCAAAGTCAAGTGACTCCAAAAGTCCATCCACATGGAGTTTCTTCATACACTTTACACCAATAAGACCTAAGTGGTAGTGCCACAAGAAAGTGGTACTATCATTATTAACTTCGCATCTTTTGGCATCGATATTATGAACATGTGTATCACTACGATCGAGATTCAATAAATCATTCACATTGGGTGCATGACCATAGAAGATATTATTCATGTAAACAGAATAACCATTATTCTTCGACTTAAATGAACAACCACGTTGCAATAAAACACGATCTTAATCATGTTCATGCTCAACGCAAACACCAAATAACATTTATCTAGGTTTAACACTAATCCTGAAGGTAGAGGGAGCGTGCGATGGTGATCACATCAACCTTGGAAACACTTCCAACACACATCGTCACCTTACCCTTAGCTAGTCTCCGTTTATTCTGCAACTTTTGTTTCGAATTATCAATATTAGCAACTGAACCGGTATCTAATACCCAGGTGCTACTAGGGGTACTAGTAAGGTACACATCAATAACACATATATCAAATATACTTTTGTTGAAGTTGACAGCCTTCTTATCTACCAAGTATTTGGGGCAGTTCCGCTACCAGTGACCGTTCCCCTTACAATAGAATCACTTAGTCTCGGGTTTAGGTTCAACCTTGGGTTTCTTCACTAGAGCGGCAATTGGTTTGCCATTCATGAAGTTTCCCTTCTTTCCCTTGCCCTTCTTGAAACCAGTGGTCTTGTTAGCCATCAACACTTCATGCTCCTTCTTGATCTCTACCTCCGCGGCCTTAAGCACCGCGAACAGCTCCGGGATCATCTCCATCCCTTGCATGTTATAGTTCATCACGAAGCTCTAGTAGCTTGGTGATAGTGGCTGGAGAACTCTTTCAATCACTATCTTATCTGGAAGATCAACTCCCACTTGATTCAAGTGATTATAGCACCCAGACATTCTGAGCACATGCTCACTGGCTGAGCTATTCTCCTCCATCTTGTAGGCAAAGAAATTGTCAGAGGTCTCATACCTCTCAACATGGGCATGAGCCTGAAATACTAACTTCAACTCTTGGAACATCTCATATGTTCCATGGCATTCAAAACACCTTTTGAGCCCCGATTCTAAGCCGTAAAACATGGCGCACTAAACTATCAAGTAGTCATCACAAGTGTCTGCCAAATGTTCACAACATCTACAGACGACACTAGAGGGGTTGGCACACCGAGCGGTGCATCAAGGACATAAGCCTTCCGTGCAGCAGTGAGGACAATCCTCAGACTACGGACCTAGTCCGCATAATTGCTTACAATATCTTTCAACATAGTCTTTCTCTAGGAATGTATTAAAACAGGGAGCTATAGCGAGCTATTGAACATAATTTGCAAAGACAATTTAGACTATGTTCATGATAAATGAGTTCAATTAATCTTATTATTACCTAAGAACTCCCACTCAAATCAACATCCCGCCGGTTGTCCGAGTGTAACACGATCCAAATTCACCAACCCAAGTCCGATCATCACGTGACATGAGGTGGTTTCGATGGTGAACATCTCCATGTTGATCATATCTACTACATGACTCATGTTCGACCTTTTGGTCTCTTGTGTTCTGAGGCCATGGCTGTACATGCTAGGCTCGTCAAGTTTAACCCAAGTGTTCCGCATGTGCAAAACTGGCTTTCACCCGTTGTATGTGAATGTAGAGTCTATCACACCCGATCATCACGTGGTGCTTCGAAACGACGAACTTTCGCAAGAGTGCACACTTAGGGAGAACACAATTTTATCTTGAAATTTTAGTGAGGGATCTCCTTATAATGCTACCGCCGTCCTAAGCAAAATAAGATGCATAAAAGGATTAACATCACATGCAAATCATAAGTGACATGATATGGCCATCAACTTGTTCTTTTGATCTCCATATCCAAAGCACCGGCATGATCTCCATCGTCACCGGCATGACATCATGATCTCCATCATCATGAGCTCCATCATTGTGTCGCCATCGGGGTTGTCACGCCGACCATGCTTCTACTACTATTGCTACCGCTTAGCGATAAAGTAAAGCATTACATAGCGCTTAATGATTGACATGCATTTCATAATATAATTAAAGACAACCGTATGGCTCCTGCCGGTTGCCGTATGCATCGACATGCAAGGCGATATAAACTATTACAAACATGATCATCTCATACATCAAATATATCTCATCATGTCTTTGGCCATATCATATCACAACATACCCTGCAAAAACAAGTTAGACGTCCTCTAATTGTTGTTGCATGTTTTACGTGGCTGCTATATGGGTATCTAGCAAGAACGATTCTTACCTACGCAAAGCCACAATGGTGATATGCAAGTTGCTATTTAACCTTCTGTAGGGACCGCCTTTGTCGAATCCGATTCAACTAAGGTGGGAGAGACAGACACGCGCCAGCCATCTTTATGCAACAAAGTCACATGTCTGTCGATGGAACCGGTCTCATGTACGTGGACATGTAAAGTTGGTCCGGGCCGCTTCATCCCACAAACTGCTGAATCAAGAAAAGACCAAGGAAGGAAGCAATCTGAATATCAACGCCCACAAATTCCTTTGTGTTTTACTCGTGATGTCATCTACGCATAGACCTAGCTCTGATACCACTGTAGGGGGACATTGCATGGGAAACAAAAAATTTCCTACGCTCACCAAGATCAATCTAGGAGATGACCATCTACGAGAGGAGAGATTGCATCTACATACCCTTGTAGATCGCTAAGCGGAAGAGTTAAGAAACGCGGTTGATGTAGTCGAATGTCTTCGCGATCCAATCATGATCAGTCCCGGGAACTCCCGATCCAAGTGCCGAACGGACGACACCTCCGCGTTCAACACACGTACGGCTTGATGACACCTTCACCTCCTAGATCCAGTGAGCGATGATGAAGTAGTAGCTCGAGTCCTCCGGCAGCACGACGGCGTGGTGGCGGTAGTGGTGGCGGAATCTCAGCAGAGCTTCGTTAAGCACTACGGAGAGGAAGAGGGATGCGAGGGAGAGGAGAGGCAGCGCCGTTGCATGGAGATGTGCTCTTCGGGTGCAACTGCCCTCTCTCTACCTCTCTATATATAGGGGAAGGGAGGAGGAGGTGGCACCCCTAGGGTTTCCCCTAGGGGGGCGGCGGCCAGGGCAGATGGGATCTCCCCTAGGGTGACTTGCCCCCCAAGCCGGGAGATGGGAAGCCCTAGGGGAACGCCCCAACCCTCCTGGTTACGTGAGATGGGGTGAGGGGAGCGCCCAGCCCCTTAGTGGTCTGGTTTGCCCCCTCCCCTTGGCCCATGGAGCCCCCAAACACTTGTCGGGCCCCCCAAAACCCCTTTCGGTGACGTTGGTCATCACCCGGTTCCCCCAGAACAATTCTGGACTCCAATACCCTTTGTCTAATATATCGATCTTCACCTCCGTACCATTCCGGAGTTCCTCGTCACTTCCGGGATCTCATCCGGGACTCCGAACAACCTTTGGTAACCACCATAATGACTCAACTATACTTGTATCGTCACCAAACGTTAAGTGTGTAGACCCTACGGGTTCGAGAACTATTCAGACATGACCGAGACACCTCTATAGTCGATAACTAATAGCGGGACCTGGATGCCCATATTGGTTCTTACATATTCTACGAAGATCTTATCGGTCGAACCTCGATGTCAAGGATTTAGCTAATCCCGTATGCAGTTCCCTTTGTCTATCGGTATGTTACTTGCCTAAGATTTGATCATCGGTATCTCCATACCTAGTTCAATCTTGTTACCGGCAAGTCTCTTTACTCGTTCCATAATACAAGATCCCGTGGCTAACTCATTAGTCACATTGCTTGAAAGCTCATTCTGATACTGTATTATCGAGTGGGCCCTGAGATACCTCTCTGTCATGCGGAGTGACAAATCCTAGTCTTGATTCATGCCAACTCAGCAGACACCCTCGGAGATACCTGTAGAGCACCTTATAGTCACCCAGTTACGTTGTGACGTTTGGTACACACATGGTACTCCTCCGGTGTCAGTGAGTTGCATGATCTCATGGTCATAGGAACATATACTTGACATGTAGAAAACGATAGCAATAAACTTGACACGATCATATGCTACATCCAAAGTTTGGGTCTTGTCCATCACATCATTCTCCTAATGATGTGATCCGTCATCAAATGACAACTCATGTCTATGACTAGGAAACCATAGCCATCATTGATCAACGAGCTACTATGGTAGAGGTCACTAGGGACATGTTGTTGTGTATGTACCCACACATGTATTTGAGTTTCCAATCGATACAATTATAGCATGGATAATAAACGATCATCATGAATAGGGAAATATGATAGTAACCAATTTATTATTGCCTCTAGGGCTTATTTCCAATAACTTCACCATACTCAGGCCTAAGGGAAGGTATTGGGGAGTAATAAGTAGATGATTGGTTATGAGATGACATAAACTTAAACCCTACTTTATGCATTATTCCGTAAGGGACTCATCGGGATCCATATGTTTCATGTTATGGTTAGACTTGACTTAATTCTTCTTCTGTAGTTGCGGATGATTGCGAGAGGGGTTAATCATAAGAGGGTTGCCTGTTCAAGTAAGAATGACACCCTAGTACCGGTCCACCCACATATCAAATTATCAAAGTAGTGAACACGAATCAACTAAACATGACTAGGCGAGAATTCCCATGTGTCCTCGAGAATGCTTTGCTTACTATAAGAGAATTTTCTGGCTTGTCCTTTCCTATAAAAAGGATTGGGCCATCTTGCTGCACCTTTGTTACTATTGCTACTTGTTAATTGTTATGGATTGTCTTGATACAAAACTATCTGGCACCGCTACTTTCAGTACTTGCAAATAATACCTTGCTGAAAACCACTTCTCATTTCCTTCTGCTCCTTGTTTGGTTCGACGCTCTTACTTATCGAAAGGACTAGGATTGATCACCTATACTTGTGGGTTATCAAGACACTTTTTTGGCGCCATTTCCGGGGAGTTGAGCGCCTTTGGTAAGTGGTATTTGGTAGGAAAACATTTTTATTACATGCTAAAATTTATTATTACTTGTCATTATGGAAAGTAATCCTTTGAGGGGCTTGTTCGGGGTATCTTCACCTCGACCAGAAGAAATAAGAGTTTCTCCTCAACCTACTAAAAATATTTACTTTGAGATTCCTTTGGGTATTTTAGAGAAACCGCTAGCTATTCCTTATGTAGGAGATGGTGATGAAGCTATGTACCTAGGGTAGGGTCATGGGCCTGTCCAAGATACCCTCCCCAAGGCCATCACCCTAAAACCAGAAGCATTCAAAGAAGAATCATCATCCACTCGACCATGAAGCGTTCCACTCGGAAGACTTGAAGTCACTCGACCATGGAGACACTAGTAGAAAATGGAGCTTTAATACCGGTTCATAAGGGCCTTTAGTGCCGGTTCTGCAACCGGCACTAAAGAGTGGAGACTAAAGGCTCCCCCCCTTTAGTACCGGTTCGGCACGAACCGCCACTAAAGGCCCACCACGTGGCGTGAGCTCGCGCCGTGGTATGGGGGAAATTTTTTTGGAAAAAAATGATTTTTTTTATTTTCAATTTTTTGAATTATTTGATGATTTAGTCTCTAATCGCCCCTCTTAACTACTCAAATGTGGATGACTCATTCCAAATCGTCTAACTTCCCGACCGGTCACCCATCCTCTCACTCCCCCAGCCTGAGCACGCTTAACTTCGGAGTTCTATTCCCCCTACTTTCCAAGTATGCACTTGTTGTTTTCCTGACAAATGTAAGTTGTAAATCCTATTAACCCTCAGCAGTTTAGCTTGAGCATTAGGTCACACATTTCACCATTTGAGTTTGAAACTATTATTCTAAAAAAAAGTAATTATTTAGTAACACTAATATTTCTTGAATAAGTTTGGCCATGTTTTGACTACAGTTTGACCATAGTTTGACCAGATTTGACCAAAATTCAAAAAATTGAAATAATTATTTAGTAACACTAATATTCTTGAATAAGTATGTAGTAACATTAATACTTCTTGAATAAGTAGTTTGACCATAGTTTGACCAGATTTAACCAAAATTAAAAAACTTAAATTTGAGCATATCTTTTTCTCCTTTTGGAATTTGAGGATTCTAAAAAATTGCAAATAGGCAGTAGGCGGTCAAAATCGGATGCGGATTTTCGTGCTGAATTTTTTGATATATTATACATTTTTTCTGACATCGTATGCAAAAGTTATAGCCGTTTTACATTTTCCCTACACTTTCTGCAAAACATGTCCAAATTTAAGTTTTTAAATTTTCCTAACTAGTAGATATACTAATATAACTACATCTCGAAGAATTTTATTTTTTGAATTTTTTATCATTTTCTTTTGTATTTTCAAAACTGAAATGGCGATACACCGGGGTAGAGTTTGAAAATTGCCCTTTAGTACGGTTTGTGCCACGAACCGCACTAAAGGTCAAACCTTTAGTACCGGTTCGTGGCACGAACCGGTACTAAGTTAGTTTTAGTACCGGTTCGTGCTACGAACCGTACTAAAGGTAATCATGGCCCCGCCCGACGCCAGTTTGCCACCGTTCGTGGGTACGAACCGGTACTAAAGGTTCAAACGAACCGGCATTAATGCATAGCCGTTCGAACCGGCACTAATGGTACCATTAGTACCGGGCCAAAATCGAACCGGCACTAATGTGTCTCACATTAGGTCCTTTTTCTACTTGTGAGACTGTCACTCGACCGCCAGAAGGTCTAAAGCCACCCCATACTGCAACGGTCGGTCATTACGTCATAGCTTTAATGGTCATTATGTCACTTTATTACTAGCGTTACCAGTAATGCCCTGTCTTAATGTACCTTAAACCCTGTGTAATTGAGGGCGGAGGGGTCAGCGAACTCTATATAAGCCACCCTCTCAAAGGTGGCGGGGTTCGCACTCGTAACACACACGCATATAATCCAGTCGACCGCCTCCGGGCACCGAGACGTAGGGCTGTTACTTCCTCCGAGAAGGGCCTGAACTCGTAAAACTCGTGCGTACAACTTCTCCATAGCTAAGATCTTGCCTCTACATACCTACCCCCCATTCTACTGTCAGACTTAGAACCAGGACAGTTGGCGCCCACCGTGGGGCCGGTGTCTTAGCGACTTATTGGAAAAGTTGCGATTTTTCCAATCCCCATCAGCATGGTTTCAGGCGGAGGATTGGCCGAGGGTCGCGAGATCCATCTCGGCGCGCTCGTGTTCATCGCCGACGACTCCGCTTGGTTCCAAGAGGCTCCGCTCGACGTCAAGGCGCTCCCTATCCGCGGGCAACGCACTTTCGCGCGTGCGTCCGCGGCGTCCTCCTGCGGCAGCCGTTGCCAGTATCGGTCGGCTCCTATGGCATCTTCACTCCCTGCTGCCCACCGGCGCAAGCGTTCCGGTCGGTCGAGGCTCCAGCAGTGGGTGAGGCACGCGGTGGCTCGCCAGTCGGCCACCTCCCAAGTCATGGCAATCGAGCCCGACGAAACTCTCTACGGCATGTTCGACTGGCTCCGTTGAGACTACATCCGAGTGCGACAGCAGTGACCCCGCGGCGGAAGTCCTGATGGTCAACGGACTGCGCAGTTCCCCTGGATTTCCCCGCGACGACGGTGGTGATGGCGGAGGCGATTCGTCGCGCGTCCATGAGGAGTACCGCCCCGAGCCCCCCTCTTCACAGGAGAGGGAAGAGCTTCGCCGCCGTAACATGGATACAGTTCACACTCCTATCATTGGAGAAACCCCCGAGGCCCGGGCCTTGGAAGAGGCGTGCTTGGCCAACATGGCTGAGCGCACTCGACTGGAGAACCTCCAGCATGCACTCGACGAGCGTGCTCGGTAGCGGGTTCCTGAGTCCAGTCGACGACAACTTTTTCCGCCTCCCACCCAGGTATATCGAACTCCGATCCAGAATCTCACAGTTGCGGCCCGAATAGCAGAGTCGATTCAGCCTTCCCAGTCGGAAGCTGGTAGGGGTTTGATGCAGATCCAGGCTTTGCTCCGGGCGGCGGGGGAGTAGAACACGGAAGTGTCACAGTCTCCGAATAGGATTCATAGTAGATCTGTAATGGCAGACACAGTTCAGTCGGCTCACAGCCCAAGATCGCCTCCAAGACGTGAGGGACATGGAGATCGACAGGATCAGTACAGAAACCGTGAGCAGTATGATCGTTGTCGAGCGCCCACACCTCCGCCAAGGAGTGGGTCGTACGCGCCTCGGCAACACAATGACAGACGCCCTCACAGTGGAGGGCGAAGGATTCCAGTCGACCCCCGGGAGCCGGGCTTTGACGCGAGAGCCATTATCATTCAAGGTCTGGTTGACAGGAACAGGGCTCGCAGAGATGGCCACGATAGAGATTACCCGACTGGCAACAGAGTGCATGTTTCAGGCCCCGAGTGTTTCAACAGAGCCATCAGAGCAGCAGTGATTCCTCCCAACTTCAGGTTGGCGACTGGAGTCAGCAAATTCACTGGTGAGTCCAAGCCTGATACTTGGCTTGAGGACTACCGAGTAGCTATGCAAATTGGTGGTGGCAATGATGAGGTGGCCATGAAGCACCTTCCTCTGATGTTGGAGGGCTCGGCCAGAGCGCGGTTGAATCAGTTAGCACCTGGCAGTATTTATAGCTGGGAAGATCTTGCCCGAGTGTTTGTCAGAACATTTGAAGGTACATGAAAACGGCCAGCAGGGCTAGCAGAGCTACAATCTTGTGTGCAGAAGCCGAATGAAACTTTGAGGGATTATATCCAGAGATGGATCACGTTGCACCACATGGTGGAGAATGTGTCTGATCACCAAGCAGTTTGTGCCTTCAAGGAAGGTGTCAAGTATCGAGAATTGAATCTGAAGTTCGGTCGGACCGGAGATATGTCTCTGAGTCGAATGATGGAAATTGTCACCAAGTATGCTAATGGTGAAGAGGAGGATCGGATCCGGAGTGGCAAGGACAAAACAGTCGCCCACGAAAGCGGGGGAGGGAACTCCAGTCGGAAGCAGAAGCGCAAAGCCGAGCCAGCTGCTCCCGGAGAAGCCTTAGCCATGACTCAAGGAAAGTTCAAGGGGAAGCCCAAAGGGCCATGGAACCCCAAGAAAGTAAAAGATCAAGATGGAAATGATGTGTTGGATTTACCATGCCACATTCATACCAAAAAAGATGAGGAGGGTAATCTCATTTACCTGGAACATACCACTCGACAGTGTCGGCTCCTAATCCAGCAGTTCTGAGAGAAACAGCCCAAAGAGAAGGAGAAAGAATCGGACAAAGTTGAAGATAAAGAAGAGGATGATGATGGTTACCCCCACGTCAATTCCACTCTGATGTTTTTGCTGATGTTGAGAGCAAAAGTCGACTGAAAGTCATCAACAGAGAAATGAACATGGTCGCTCTGGCGATGCCCAGTTATTTGAAGTGGTCTCAGACTGCCATTACATTCGACCAGTCTGATCACCCAACACACATAGGCACCCCTGGGAGGCAAGTGTTGGTGGTCGACCCAGTCGTTGAAGGCACTTGGTTGACTAAGGTTCTGATGGATGGTGGCAGTGGCCTGAATATACTGTATGCGGAGACCTTGAAAGGAATGGGCATTCCGATGTCCAGAGTCAGTGAAAGCAATATGATTTTCCATGGAGTTATTCCTGGCAAGAAGGCTGAGTCACTTGGCCAGATCGCCCTCGATGTGGTTTTTGGTGATTCCAAGAATTACCGCAAAGAAAAGTTGGCGTTTGAAGTCGTGGATTTCCAGAGTGCTTATCATGCTATTCTGGGCAGGCCGGCTTACGCACGTTTTATGGCTCGACCATGTTACGTGTACCTCAAATTGAAGATGCCTGGTCCTAAAGGAGTGATCACTATCACTGGCAATCGGAAGAAGGCAGAAGAGTGCTTCCAGAAGGGCTCAAAGATCGCCGATGCGCAAATGGCAGTAGTGGAATTGCAGGAGTATCAAGAAAATGCAGATCCGAGTGATTTGTTGCGAGCTAAGAAGCCTGCCACGGATTCAGCATTTTAGTCGTCTAGTGAAACGAAGCCGATTCATATTCACCCAACCGATCCCAATGCTGCTCCGACTCACATTTCGACAACACTCGACTCCAAATAGGAAGAAGCGCTCATCCAGTTCCTCCGTGAGAACTGGGACATCTTTGCATGGAAACCTTCTGACATGTCGGGTGTTCCAGGGGGCTGGCTAACCATCGTTTGCGAGTTGACCCAAAAGTGAAACCAGTCGAAGAACATCTTCGATGGTCCGCCGTATAGAAGAGAAAAGCAATCGGTGAAGAAGTGGCTCGACTCCTAGCAGCCGAGTTTATCCGAGAGATTTACCACTCCGAGTGGCTAGCCAATGTTGTCATGGTCCCCAAGAAGGACGACTCACTTCGCATGTGCATTGACTTCAAGCATATCAATCGGGCCTGCCCGAAAGATCACTTTCCTCTCCCCCGCATCGACCAAATAGTCGACTCGACTGCAGGGTGTGAGCGCTTGTCCTTTTTGGACGTTTATTCCGGGTATCATCAGATCCGACTGTGTGGACCCGATAAGATAAAAACAGCTTTCATCACCCCATTTGGGTGCTTCTGTTATGTCACCATGCCATTCGGCTTGAAGAACGCTGGAGCCACATTCATGAGGATGATTCAGAAGTGTTTACTCACTCAAATCAGTCCGAATGTGGAAGCATACATGGATGACATTGTGGTCAAGTCACGTAAAGGTTCCGACCTGCTGGCTGACCTTGCTGAAACTTTTGCCAACCTTAGAAGGTATGATATCAAGCTTAATCCATCAAAGTGCACATTCGGAGTTTCGGGCGGAAAATTACTCGGTTTTCTCATTTCCGAACGAGGGATCGACGCTAACCCAGAGAAAGTGGGTGCCATACTCCAGATGAAACACCCTATGCGTGTGCACGATGTCCAGAAGCTTACTGGTTGTTTAGCCGCCTTAAGTCAATTCATTCCTCGCCTCGGTTAAAAGGCATTGCCTCTTTACCGACTGATGAAAAAGTCCGATAAGTTCGAGTGGACTCCTGAAGCTGATGCAGCGTTTGTAGAGCTCAAAGCCCTGCTTTCCACCCAGCCGGTGCTTGCTGCCCCAATCAGCAAAGAGCCTTTACTGCTTTACATTGCAGCCACTGGCCAAATTGTCAGTACAGTACTTACGGTCGAGCGGGAAGAAGAAGGAAAACCTGTAAGGTTCAGCGCCCAGTATACTATGTTTCTGAAGTTCTGACTCCGTCAAAGCAAAGATATCCACATTATCAGAAGCTTGTTTATGGGATTTATATGACCACGAAGAAGGTTGCACACTATTTCTCTGACCACTCTATTACAGTCGTCAGCGACGCTCCATTATCAGAGATTCTGAACAACAGAGATGCAACTGGTCGAGTGGCAAAGTGGGCGATTGAACTTCTTCCCTTGGATATCAAGTTTGAGGCAAAGAAGGCTATCAAGTCCCAAGCAATAGCAGATTTCCTCGCCGAGTGGATCGAACAGCTACTGCCAACTCAAGTTCACTCGGAGCACTGGACCATGTTCTTTGATGGCTCCAAGATGCTGAATGGTTCCGGTGCTGGGGTGGTATTGGTATCCTCCCGAGGAGACAAGCTCAGATATGTTCTCCAGATTCACTTTGATTCCTCCAATAACGAAGCGGAATATGAAGCACTCTTACATGGGTTACGTATGGCCATTTCACTTGGCGTCCGTCGCCTCATGGTCTACAATGACTCAGATTTGGTAGTCAATCAAGTGATGAAGGAGTGGGACGTCAGAAGCCCAGCTATGACTGGTTACTGTAATGCGGTGAGGAAGTTGGAGAAGAAGTTTGAGGGGTTAGAGCTCCATCATATACCCCGACTGAAAAATCAAGCAGCTAATGATTTGGCAAAGATAGGTTCCAAGAGGGAAGCCATTCCCACCAACGTGTTTTTGGAACACATTCATACACCTTCAGTTCAAGAAGATCCTTTCACTGAAGAGCCCCCGCAGCCTAAGAGTGCCACAGATTTGACTGAAGTCGAAGTCCCAGCCGTGGTCGACCTGATGATGGAGGTTTTGATCATCACTCCCGACTGGACAGTGCCATACATTGCGTATATCCTTAGGAAGGAACTCCCAGAGGATAAAGAAGAGGCTTGAAAGATCGTCCGTCGATCCAAAGCCTTTACTGTGATAAGAGGACAATTGTTCAGGGAAAGCGTAACCGGAGTCAGCCAGAAATGCATAGCACCAGAAGAAGGTCGAGTGATCCTCAACGACATCCACTTGGGGACCTGTGGCCACCATGCGTCCTCTCGGACCATTGTGGCCAAAGCATACCGAGCTGGATTTTATTGGCCACGAGCAAATGAAATGGCGAAAGATATAGTCGACAAATGTGAAGGCTGCCAGTTTTACTCCAATATGTCCCACAAGCCTGCGTCAGCCCTGAAGACCATTCCACTCGTCTGGCCCTTTGCTATTTGGGGATTGGATATGGTTGGACCCCTGAGGACTGGTACGAGCGGCTTCACTCATGTGCTTGTAGCAGTCAACGAGTTTACCAAATGGATTGAAGCCAAGCCTATCAAGAATCTTGAAGCCAGTACTGCCGTCAGCTTCATCAGAGAATTGACATTCGGATATGGAGTTCCGCACAGCATCATCATTGACAAAGGGTCGAACTTTGATTCTGATGAGTTCAGAGCCTTCTGTGCTTCCCAAGGCACACGAGTCGACTATGCTTCAGTCGCCCACCCCCAGTCGAATGGACAAGCGGAAAGAGCAAATGGTTTGATTCTCAAAGGAATAAACCCCCGATTGATGCGTGATCTCAAGCACGCAGCAGTCGCCTGGGTCGAGGAACTTCCATCAGTTCTTTGGGGATTGAGAACAACTACCAATCGGTCGACTGGCCGAACTCCATTCTTCTTGGTCTATGGAGCTGAAGCTGTTCTACCGAGTGACTTGCTTCACAATGCCCCCCGAGTCGAGATTTTCTCTGAAGATGAAGCAGAACAGGCCCGGCAGGACGCAGTTGATCTCCTAGAAGTGGAAAGAGAGATGGCCTTAATCCGGTCGACTATTTATCAACAAGACTTGCGCCGATTCCACGCCAGAAACGTGAGAGCTCGAGCCTTTCAAGAGGGAGACTTGGTTCTTCGAGTGGATCAGCAGAAACCACACAAGCTCGCCCCTGCTTGGGAAGGTCCCTTCATCGTCACCAGAGTTCTCCACAATGGGGCATACCATCTTTACAATGTCGAGCATCAGAAAGACGAGCCACGGGCTTGGAATGCAAAGCTGCTCCGCTCCATTTATACTTAAGTACTCATTCTTATGAGATGTAACTAAAAATACCTTTGTAGTTTCTTTATCAAAGACAAGAGCTTTACAGTCTTCTTAAACGATTGTTGTTGCTTATGTTTGCGTCTCAAATCCCCCAGTGAATCTGTTTCGCCTAAGTTTGAAAAATCCAACCAAGTGATGAGCAAGCCTTTCACTCGGGGACTTAGCCGCGAATCCGTTTCGCCTAAGTTTGAAAAATCCTACCGAGTGATGAGCAACCCTCTCACTCGGGGGCTTAGCTGCAGTCCAGTACTCGCCTAAGTTTGTAAAATCCTACCGAGTGGTGAGCAACCCTCCCACTCGGGGGTTTAGCTGCAGTCCAGTACTCGCCTAAGTTTGTAAAATACTACTGAGTGGTGAGCAACCCTCCCACTCGGGGGCTTAGCTGCAGTCCAGTACTCGCCTAAGTTTGTAAAATCCTACCGAGTGGTGAGAAACCCTCCCACTCGTGGGCTTAGCTACAGTCCAGTACTCGCCTAAGTTTGTAAAATCCTACCGAGTGGTGAGCGACCCTCCCACTCGGGGGCTTAGTGCTACGTCTTGAGCTTGCGTTGGTTTTCCCCGAAGAGGAGAGGATGATGCAGCACAGTAGCGTAAGTATTTCCCTCAGTTTTCGAGAACCAAGGTATCAATCCAGTAGGAGGCCACGCGCAAGTCCCTCGTACCTGCACAAAACGATAGCTACTCACAACCAACACGATTAGGGGTTGTCAATCCCTTCACTGTCACTTACGAGAGTGAGATCTGATAGAGATAATATTTTTGGTATTTTCGGTATAAAGATGCAAAGTGAAAAGTAAAAGGCAAAGTAAAACAAAGCAAGTATAAAAGTGATGGTGATTGATATGATGAGAATAGACCCGGGGGCCATAGGTTTCACTAGTGGCTTCTCTCAAGAGCATAAGTATTCTACGGTGGATGAACAAATTACTGTTGAGCAATTGACAGAACTGAGCATAGTTATGAGGTTATCTAGGTATGATCATGTATATAGGCATCACGTACGTGACAAGTAGATCGAAACGATTATGCATCTACTACTATTACTCCACTCATCGAACGCTATCCAACATGCATCTAGAGTATTAAGTTAAAAACAGAGTAACGCCTTAAGCAAGATGACATGATGTAGAGGAATAAATTCATGCAATATGATAAATACCCCATCTTGTTATCCTCGATGGCAACAATACAATACGTGCCTTGCAACCCTTTCGTCAACTGGGTAAGGACACCGCAAGATTGAACCCAAAGCCAAGCACTTCTCCCATTGCAAGAACTACCAATCTAGTTGGCCAAACCAAACGGATAATTCGAAGAGACTTGCAAAGATAACTCAATCATACATAAAAGAATTCAGAGAAGATTCAAATATTATTCATAGATAAGCTGGATCATAAACCCACGATTCATCGGTCTCAACAAACACACCGCAAAAAGAAGATTACATCGAATAGATCTCCACGAGAGAGGGGGAGAACATTGTATTGAGATCCAAAAAGAGAGAAGAAGCCATCTAGCTACTAACTATGGACCCGAAGGTCTGAAGTAAACTACTCACACTTCATCGGAGAGGCTTTGATGATGATGTAGAAGCCCTCCGTGGTGGATGCCCCCTCCGGCGGAGCTCCGGAACAGGCCCCAAGATGGGATCTCGTGGATACAGGAAGTCGTGGCGGTGGAATTAGGTTTTTGGCTCCTGTTCTGATCGTTTAGGGGTACGTACGTATATATAGGAGGAAGGAGTACGTTGGTGGAGCTTCGAGGGGCCCACGAGGCAGGGGGGCGCGCCCTAGGGGGGGCGCCCTCCACCCTCGTGACCGCCTCGTGGCTTTCTTGACGGAGGGTCCAAGTCTCCTGGGTCTTATCTGATGAGAAAATCACGTTTCCGAAGATTTCATTCCGTTTGGACTCGCTTGATATTCTGTTTCTTCAAATATGAAAAAGGCAAAAACAGCAATTACGGGCTGGGCCTCCGGTTAATAGGTTAGTCCCAAAAATAATATAAAAGTGGAAAATAAAGCCCATTATAGTCCAAAACAATAGATAAAGTAGCATGGAGCAATCAGAAATTATAGATACGTTGGAGACGATCGGGCATCCCTAAGCTTAATTCCTGCTCGTCCTCGAGTAGGTAAATGATAAAAGAGAATTTTTGATGCGGAGTGATACTTTGGCATAATTTCAATGTAAATCTTCTTAATCATGGTATGAATATTCAGATCCGAAAGATTCAAGACAAAAGTTCATATTGACATAAAAATAATAATACTTCAAGCATACTAATGAAAGTAATTATGTCTTCTCAAAATAGCATGGCAAAAGAAAGTTCATCCCTACAAAATCATATAGTTAGACTATGCTTCATTTTCGTCACACAAAGATGTTCCCAACATCTATACCCCCGATGACAAGCCAAGCAATTGTTTCATACTTAAATAATCTCAAACTTTTTCAACCTTCACGCAATACATGAGCGTGAGCCATGGATATAGCACTATGGGTGGAATAGAATATGATGATGGGGATTGTGTGGAGAAAAGTCTCACATTGACGAGGATAATCAACGGGCTATGGAGATGCCCGTCAATTGATGTCAACATGAGGAGTAGGGATTGCCATGCAACGGATGCACTAGAGCTATGAAACAAAAGAAAACTAGTGGGTGTGCATCCAACTTGCTTGCTCATGAAGACCTAGTGCATTTTGAGGAAGCCCATCGTAAGAATATACAAGCCAAGTTCTATAATGAAAAATTCCCACTAGTATGAAAAAGACAACTTATGAGACTCACTATATGAAAAACATGGTGCTACTTTGAAGCACAATATATGAGACTCACTACATGAAGAATAAGGTGCTACTTTGAAGCACAATATATGAGACTCACTACATGAAGAATAAGGTGCTACTTTGAAGCACAAGTGTGGAAAAAGAGATAGTATCATTGCCCTTTTTTTGGGCATTTCTTTTTTTCTTTTTGGCCTTTCTCTTTTTTTGGGCAATGCTCTAATAATGATGATCATCACACTTCTATTGATTACAACATAAGGATTACAACTCGAAACTAGAACAAGATATGACTTTATATGAATGCCTCCGGCGGTGTACCGGGATGGTGCGATGAATCAAGAGTAACATGTATGAAAAATAATGCATGGTGGCTTTGCCACAAATACGATGTCAACTACATGATCATGCAATGGCAATATGACAAAAGTAATGTATGTCATGATGATGATGAACGGAACGGTGGAAAGTTGCATGGCAATATATCTCAAAATGGCTATGGAAATGCCATAATAGGTAGGTATGGTGGCTGTTTTGAGGAAGATATAAGGAGGTTTATGTGTGAAAGAGCGTATCATATCACGGGGTTTGATGCACCGCGAAGTTTGCACCAACTCTCAAGGTGAGAAAGGGCAATGCACGGTATCAAGAGGCTAGCAAAGGCGGAAAGGTAAAAGTGCGATAATCCATGGACTCAACATTAGTCAAAAGAACTCATATACTTATTGCAAAAATTTAGAAGTCATCAAAAATAAAGTACTACGCGCATGCTCCTAGGGGGGTAGATTGGTAGGAAAAGACCATCGCTCGTCCCCGACAGCCACTCATAAGGATGCACAAGCCAGGTACACTTCATGTTTCAAATTTGTTACACAACTTTAACCATACGTGCATGCTACGTGATTTTCTAACTTCAACACAAGCATTTGTCAAATTCACAACTACTCAACTAGCACGACTTTTATATTATCACCTCCATATCTCAAAACAATTATCAAGCATCAAACTTATCTTAGTATTCAACGCACTCAAAAGAAAGTTCCACATATCTTGAATACCAAGTATATTAACTTTAAGAAAATTACCATGCTATTAACGACTCTCAAAATAATCTAAGTGAAGCATGAGAGATCAATAGTTTCTTTAAAACAAATCCACCACCGTGCTCTAAAAGATCTAAGTGAAGCACTAGAGCGAAAATTATCACGCTCAAAAGATATAAGTGAAGCCCTATGAGCATAACTATCAAACTCAAAAAATATAAGTGAAGCACTATGAGCATTCTATCAAATTGCAATTCATGTATGGCTCTCTCAAAAGGTGTGTACATCAAGGATGATTGTGGTAAACTAACAAGCAAAGACGCAAATAATACAAGACGCTCCAAGCAAAACACTTATCATGTGGTGAATAAAAATATAGCTCCAAGTAAATTACCGATGGAAGTGGATTTAAAGAGGGATGCCTTCCGGGCATCCCCAAGCTTTGACTTTTTGGTGTCCTTGGATTATCTTGGGGGTGCCATGGGCATCCCCAAGCTTAGGCTCTTGCCACTCCTTGTTCCATAATCCATCAAAAGAATTCACCCAAAACTTGAAAACTTCACAACACAAAACTCAATAGAAATCTCGTGAGCTCCGTTAGAGAAAGAAAACAAAAGACTACTTTAAGGTACTGTAATGAACTCATTCTTTATTTATATTGGTTTTAAACCTACTTTATTCCAACTTCTCTATGGATTATAAACTATTTTACTAGCCATAGATTCATCAAAATAAGCAAACAACACAGGCAAAACAGAATCTGTCAAAAACAGAACAGTCTGTAGTAATCTGTAACTAACGCAAACTTCTGGAACACAAAAAATTCTACCAAAATTAGACGACCTGGAAAATTTATTTATTGATCATAAGCAATTGGAATCAGTATTTTATCGTGTTCTGGTGATTTTTAACAATTCGGGCACTGAGCACAAAGTTTCTGGAAATTACAGCAAGATCAAATAACTATCATCCAAGAAGATCCAATAGGTCTAGCTTGGCACAAACACTAATTAAAAGATAAAACCACATCTAAACAGAGGCTAGATAGATTATTTATTCATAAACAGGAGCAAAAACAAAAAAAACAAAAAATAAAATTGGGTTGCCTCCCAACAAGCGCTATTGTTTAACGCCCCTAGCTAGGCATAAAAGCAAGGATAGATCTAAGTGTTGACATCTTTGGTAGGCAATCCATAAGTGGCTCTCATAATAGATTCATATGGTAATTTTATTTTCTTTCTAGGAAAGTGTTCCATGTCTTTCTTTAATGGAAATTGTAATCTAATATTCCCTTCCTTCATATCAATAATTGCACCAATCGTTCTAAGGAAAGGTCTACCAAGAATAATAGGACATGAAGGATTGCAATCTATATCAAGAACGATAAAATCTACGGGCACATAATTCCTATTTGCAAAAATAAGAACATCATTAATTCTTCCCATAGGCTTTTTAATAGTGGAATCCGCAAGTGCAAGTTTAGAGAGCAATTATCAAAGTCACGGAAATCTAGCAAATCACACAAAGTTTTGGGGATAGCAGAGACACTAGCACCCAAATCACACAAAACATTAAACTCATAATTTTAATTTTTATTTTGATAGTAGGTTCCCACTCATCGTAGATTTTCCTAGGGATAGAAACTTTCAACTCAAGTTTTTCTTCATAAGATTGCATCAAGGCATCAACAATGTGTTCGGTGAAGGCCTTATTTTGACTATAAGCATGAGGAGAATTTAGCACGGTTTGCAACAAAGAAATACAATCAATTAAAGAGCAATTTTCATAATTAAATTCCTTGAGATCCAATAAAGTGGGTTTAGCAACATCTAGATTTTGATTTCTTCCAATCCACTTTTATCAATTTCATCATCAAGATCTAAAAACTCTGAATTCTTAGAACGCCTTCTAGGTAAAGGAAGATCATATTCAGTTTCATCAAGATTCATATTGCAAATCAAAGATTTAATAGGGGACACATCAATAACTTTTATATCTTCATCTTGATTATCATAGGAATTAGAAGAACACGCTTTAATAAAGGCATCTTTGGAAGCACGCATCCTAGCGGTTCTTTCTTTGCACTCATCAATGGAAATTATCATAGCTTTGAGAGACTCATTAATATCATGCTTAGGAGGAAGAGATCTAAGCTTTAAGGAATCAACCTCAAGAGAAATTCTATCAACGTTCCTAGCCAAATCATCAACTTTAAGCAATTTCTCCTCAAGCAAAGCATTAAAATTCTTTTGTGAATTCATAAACTCTTTAACACTACTCTCAAATTCAGAGGGCATCTTATTAAAATTTCCATAAGAGTTGTTGTAGGAATTTCCATAATTATTGGAAGGATTACTAGGATGAGGCCTAGGATTAAAATTCCCTCTATACGCGTTGTTACCAAAATTATTCCTACCAACAAAATTCACATCCATAGATTCATTATTATTCTCAATCAAAGTAGACAAAGGCATATCATTAGGATCAGAAGAAACACTCTTAGTAGCAAATAATTTCATAAGTTCATCCATCTTTCCACTCAAAATATTGATTTCTTCTATAGCATGCACTTTTTTATTAGTAGATCTTTCAGTACGCCATTGAGAATAATTAACCATAATATTATCTAGGAGTTTAGTAGCATCTCCTAAAGTGATTTCCATAAAAGTGCCTCCCGCGGCCGAATCTAAAAGATTTCTAGAAGCAAAATTCAATCCAGCATAATTTTTTTGTATAATCATCCACAAGTTCAAACCATGAGTAGGACAATTACCTATCATTAATTTCATTCTCTCCCAAGCTTCTGCAACATGTTCATGATCAAGTTGCTTAAAATTCATAATATCGTTCCTAAGAGAGATGATCTTAGCGGGAGGAAAATACTTAGAGATGAAAGCATCTTTGCACTTGTTCCAAGAATCAATACTATTTTTAGGCAAATATGAAAACCACGCTTTAGCACGATCTCTAAGCGAAAAAGGAAATAGCTTCAATTTAATGACATCATTATCGACATCTTTTTTCTTTTGCATATCACATAAATCAACGAAGCTATTCAGATGAGTAACGACATCTTCACTAGGAAGGCCGGCGAATTGATCTGTCATAACAAGATTCAACAAAGCAATATTGATTTCACAAGATTCAGTATTGGCAAGAGGAGCAATCGGAGTGCTAAGGAAATCATTATTATTGGTATTGGTGAAGTCACACAATTTGGTAGCATCTTGAGCCATCGCGACAACAAGCAATCCAACACACGAGCAAACAGACGGACGAGGAAAAGAGCAACAGAAAGAGAGGAGGAGATTGGGAAAGAGAGGGCGAATAAAACGGCAAGGGTGAAGTGGGGGAGAGGAAAACGAGAGGCAAATGGCAAATAGTGTAATGCGAGAGATAGGGATTGTGATGGGTACATGGTATGGTTGACTTTTGCGTAGACTCCCCAGCAATGGTGCCAGAAATCCTTCTTGCTACGTCTTGAGCTTGCGTTGGTTTTCCGTGAAGAGGAGAGGATGATGCAGCACAGTAGCGTAAGTATTTCCCTTAGTTTTTGAGAACCAAGGTATCAATCCAGTAGGAGGCCACGCGCAAGTCCCTCGTACCTGCACAAAACGATAGCTACTCGCAACCAACGCGATTAGGGGTTGTCAATCTCTTCATGGTCACTTACGAGAGTGAGATCTGATAGAGATAATATTTTTGGTATTTTCGGTACAAAGATGCAAAGTGAAAAGTAAAAGGCAAAGTAAAACAAAGCAAGTATAAAAGTGATGGAGATTGATATGATGAGAATAGACCCGGGGGCCATAGGTTTCACTAGTGGCTTCTCTCATGAGCATAAGTATTCTACGGTGGGTGAACAAATTACTGTTCAGCAATTGACAGAATTGAGCATAGTTATGAGGTTATCTAGGTATGATCATGTATATAGGCATCACGTCCGTGACAAGTAGATCGAAACGATTCTACATCTACTACTATTACTCCACTCATCGACCGCTATCCAGCATGCATCTAGAGTATTAAGTTAAAAACAGAGTAACGCCTTAAGCAAGATGACATGATGTAGAGGAATAAGTTCATGCAATGTGATAAATACCCCATCTTGTTATCCTCGATGGCAACAATACAATAAGTGCCTTGCAACCCTTTTTGTCACTGGGTAAGGACACATCAAGATTGAACCCAAAGCCAAGCACTTCTCCCATTGCAAGAACTACCAATCTAGTTTGCCAAACCAAACGGATAATTCGAAGAGACTTGCAAAGATAACTCAATCATACATAAAAGAATTCAGAGAAGATTCAAATATTATTCATACATAAGCTGGATCATAACCCCACAATTCATCGGTCTCAACAAACACACCGCAAAAAGAAGATTACATCGAATAGATCTCCACGAGAGAGGGGGAGAACATTGTATTGAGATCCAAAAAGAGAGAAGAAGCCATCTAGCTACTAACTATAGACCCGAAGGTCTGAAGTAAACTACTCACACTTCATCGGAGAGGCTTTGATGATGATGTAGAAGCCCTCCGTGGTGGATGCCCCGTCCGGCGGAGCTCCGGAACAGGCCCCAAGATGGGATCTTGTGGATACAGGAAGTTGCGGTGGTGGAATTAGGTTTTGGCCCTGCTCGATCGTTTGGGGGTGCGAGGTATATATAGGAGGAAGGAGTACGTCGGTGGAGCTGAGGCCCACGAGGTAGGGGCGCGCCTAGGGGGCCCCCACCTCGTGACCGCCTCATGGCTTTCTTGACGGAGGGTCCATGTCTCACGGTCTTGTCTCGATGAGAAAATCACGTTTCAAGATTTCATTCCGCTTGGACTCCGTTTGATATTACATTTCTTGATATCTTGAAAAAGGCAAAAACAGCAATTCGGGCTGGGCCTCCGGTTAATAGGTTAGTCCCAAAAATAATATAAAAGTGGAAAATAAAGCCCATTATAGTCCAAAACAATAGATAAAGTAGCATGGAGCATTAAAAAATTATAGATACGTTGGAGACGTTTCACTTAGCTGCAGTCCAGTACTCGCCTAAGTTTGTAAAACCCTACCGAGTGGTGAGAAACCCTCCCGCTCGGGGGCTTAGCTGCAGTCCAGTACTCTCCTAAGTTTATAAAATCCTACCGAGTGGTGAGCAACCCTCCCACTCGGGGGATTAGCTGCAGTCCAGTACTCGCCTAAGTTTGTAAAACCCTACCGAGTGGTGAGCAACCCTCCCACTCAGGGGCTTTGCTGCAGTCCAGTACTCGCCTAAATTTGTAAAATCCTACCGAGTGGTGAGCAACCCTCCCACTCGGGGGCTTAGCTGCAGTCCAGTACTCGCCTAAGTTTGTAAAACCCTACCGAGTGGTGAGCAACCCTCCCACTCTGGGGCTTACCTGCAGTCCAGTACTCGCCTAAGTTTGTAAAATCCTTCCGAGTGGTGAGCAACCCTCCCACTCGGTTGCTTAGCTGCAGTCCAGTACTCGCCTAAGTTTGTAAAATCCTACCGAGTGATGAGCAACCCTCCCACTCGGGGGCTTAGCTGCAGTCCAGTACTCGCCTAAGTTTGTAAAACCCTACCGAGTGGCAAGCAACCCTCTCACTCGGGGGCTTAGCTGCAGTCGAGTACTCGCCTAAGTTTGTAAAACCCTACCGAGTGGTGAGCAAACCTCCCACTCGGGGGCTTAGCTGCAGTCCAGTACTCGCCTAAGTTTGCGCTCCATCCCTATCCGCAAGGACGACGAGGTGCAGGTCGACTGCAACCTTCTCCTTCGGAGCTACGCCACAAGTACAACGTGCGCTCCATCCCTATCCGCAAGGACGAGGAGGTGCAGGTCGACTGCAACCTTCTCCTTCATATCTACGCCACAAGTACAACATGCGCTCCGTCCCTATCCGCAAGGACGACGAGGTGCAGGTCAACTGCAACCTTTTCCTTCGGAGCTGCGCCACAAGTACAACGTGTGCTCCATCCCTATACGCAAGGACGACGACGTGTAGGTCGACTGTAACCTTCTCCTTCGGAGCTGTGCCACAAGTACCAGTCGATTGCCTCCTCCTCAAAGCTGCATTTCAAGCACAAAGATTATTCCAAATGACGAATGCGGTTCACTCGACGACAAACACGAGCATACTCAGAGATAAACCAAGTTCGGATAAACCCTAAAGTTCCGGACCACGAATCGAAGTACTCGGGCTTCAAACCCAAAGATGTTTAATGATTACAAAATCACTCGGCATTCCGAGGCAAATTTAAAGTGAGGCGTAAAGTTTGTTCATTTCGCAGTAGGTGGACTAGCAGGATCAACGAACTCGTCCAGGTCAATTCCGTCAGCAATCAGAGTGGCAGCAGTGATGAAGGTCTCCATGAAGGACTGGAAGTCATGCCTTTTGGTGTTGGCGACCTTGATTGCGGCTAGCTTGTCTTCTCGCGCCTCCTTGCAGTGGACGTGTACCAGAGACAGAGCCACATCGGTGCCGCACCGTGCAGAAGACTTCTTCCAGTCTTGCACACGGCTCGGGATTTCATTAAGTCGAGTCATCAAAGACTCAAGGTCATTCGGAAGAGTCGCCCTTGGCTAGAGTGTTGTGTCGATCCTTGACACCGCAACCTTCAAGCGAGCAAGATAGTCAATGACACCAGCGACGCGGGATTCCAGTCGGAGCACGTTCATGGCAGCTTCATCCTTCACTAGAGAGTTGATGGGGTCCAAGCTTGTCTCAACACGCCCAGTCTCTTTTTCAAAGTTCTGACAAAGTTCTGCATGCACAATTCAAAGATGATTCAATGATTGTACATGGAGTCGACAACCACAAGTCAATCGGAAGAAAGAAAATACCTTCAAGCATGACGAACAGCTTCTTGGCAAGACCTCCCAGATATTTTTCCAAGTCATTCCTCTTGCGGGCGGTTTCTTCAAACTTGTCGTTCAAGGATATCTTGTCCTTCTTCAGACGAGTCACCTCCCTGTTGGCTTCATTCAAAGCAGTCTTCAGCTTAGTATTCTCTTCCTCCAGTTTGCCGACTGAAGCCAGCTTCTGGTCGGCGAGTGCAGTTTTCTCGTCAGCTGTTTTCTGCGCAGCTGCAAGGTCCAGATCCTTCTTTGCCAGAGCCTGGTTCATTTTCTCTGAAACAAACAACGATAAGCTCAGAGGAAAAAACAAATGCCACCTGGATCAGAAACAAAATAGTCGAATGAATTCCTCTTACCAGCAGCTTCATCCTGGGCCTTTTGCAAGTCCTTCTTGGCCAGCTCCAAATCGAGATTCAGCTGAATCTGCTTCTGCTCTAGGTCAGCGAAACGAGCTCCAAGGTCACAAGATTTCTGTAATCAAAGGGCACTCAGTCAGTGGGTGAAAGGATCGAAATTCAACAAACTCTAAGACTACTCTGAATCAAACATCCAACAGTAGTCTCGGGGACTACACCCAGTGGGTGCACTCAGCGTGCCCCCACCGGTTCAGTTTCCACTCGACGTGGTCCGTCCAAGACGAGTAAAAAAGAAAAAGAGGGAAAGTATTTCTTAGACCATAACCGACTACCAGTAGTCGACTACGGTCTCGGGGACTACACCTAGTGGGTGCACTAAGCGTGCCCCCACAGGTTCAGTTTCCACTCGACGTGGTCCGTCCAGGATGAGTGAGAAAATTCCAACTCTCAGACCATAACCGACTGCCAGCAGTCGACTACGGTCTTGGGGACTACACCCAGTGGGTGCACTCAGCGTGCCCCCACTGGTTCGAAGACTCAGTCGACATAAGATTAGTCGACCCAAGAAACAAGACTATTCGCAACAAATTCAAACACCCAGTGGGTGTACAAACACAAAAGCAGACTGACAAAAAGACGTTTCAAAAGAAGTTTGCAGGTACCATATCCTAACAAAACAAGCAACAAGCTAAGAGAGCAGTCAATAATCAACCGACCTAGACGTTGCTTTGGAGAGCTGAGCTGGCATTGTAGGCAGCTTGGCTTGCATCTCGAACCACCTTCAGTTTCTCCATCATAATGCCCGCTTGACGTATGGCCTCCTTGGCGGTGCCCACTTAGTCCTCTGGGACGTGATGCACAGCAAAGAGCGAAGCAGGATCAACTGAGGCATGTGCAGTCGACGCTGAGGGCTGAGCACCCGATAATGGCATGGCGAAGGTGACGGAAGTCCGATTGACATCACCACCCTCATGGACCACTGGTTCCACCACCGGCATCGACTGAGGCGTCTTTCCAGTCGACCTCTTCTTGTTCCTTCTTCCCGAAGGCCTCAGCGGCACGTCCTCATCGTCATCTGGAAGGGTAATAACATTGGGAGGAGCTGCAAAAGCGTAGTCGTCGGAAATCAGTCGACTGTAGTTCAGTCAACAAAGCAGAGACAAAATTAGAAAGATCAAACCTGGGGTTGAAGTAACCGCATCTTCCATCTCCTCGTCCTCATTCTTGTAAGCAGAAGTTCCAGAGGTAGCAGCACTGTTGGGTTCAAGATTCATTTGATCAAATCAAGGAAATGATGTTATTTAGCACAAAATCTCCAGCAAAGACAGAACACTCACGCAGAAGCAACATGGATGTCGATTTGGGTTTGGGGCAGAGTCTTCTGAGACTTTTGTGCCTCAACTTTGGTTTGCTTCGGGGCCTTCTCAGTCGGCGCCGGAGAAGATGTCCGAGGACGCTTGGAAGTTTGCCCAGTCGACCCAGTCGCTTTGCCACGAATACTCACCGGATCATGGGAGTGCTTGGATCGCCTTTCGTTGCGAGGAGGCGAGTCGACTTCCTCACCATCACTTGAGTCGTCGCTCTCCTCGTCCCCTCCTCCGTCGGAATGCCATTCACCGCTCTCGTCCACACTCGCCTCCCCTTCAGGGTCCTGTTGCTATTCTCCATTTGGCATCGAGTACATCTCAGTGAAGGTCTGGAGAACAACAAGTAAAACAAATATCAGTCAATCGACAAAAAGCAATTTCATGGTAAATCAAGATAACACTCGGCGATTCAGAATTGGACCTTGTCTGTACCATGCGAATTGTCGAGCGGAGGGATTCTCCTCGACCCCCTGGGGTTGTCCTTGTTACCGGTGATGCCCTTCAGCCACTTCTCCACCGTATCCTCGTCAACCTCTTTCTGGTGGATCCGAGTGGAATCGTCAATGCCCGAATACATCCACATCGGATGGTCACGAGCTTGAAGCGGCTGAATGCGTTGTCTGAGGAATACTTCCAACAGATCCATGCCAGTCACGCCATCACAGATGAGCCGGACCACTCGCTCAACCAGCACATGCACCTCCGCTTTCTCCCCTGGGGTCACTTTCAAGGCAGAAGGTTTTTCTACTCGGGCCATGGAAAAGGGTGGAAGCCCAGTCGACTATCCCGGAGTCGACTGGTATTTGCAGTAGAACCAGGTCGACTGCCACCCTCGGACTGACTCGGGAAGGATTATGGCTGGGAAAGAACTCTTACCCCTCATTTGAATCCCAAGACCCCCACACATCTGGATCACTTTCGTCTTCTCGTCACTAGGATTAGCTTTTTTGACCGACTGAGAGCGACACGTGAAAATGTGCTTGAAGAGACCCCAGTGCGGTCGACAGCCCAAGAAGTTCTCGCACATAGACACGAAAGCAGCGAGATACATGATGGTGTTGGGGGAAAATGGTGAAGTTGTGCTCCAAAGAAGTTCAAGAAAGCTCGGAAAAAAGGATGAGGAGGCAAAGAAAACCCGCGGTCAACGTGAGTGGCGAGGAGGACGCACTCACCCTCCTACGGACGAGGCTCGGTCTCATTCCCCGGAAGCCGTGCGGATCCGTGAGGAATCAACCCCTCCTCGGCCAGATCGTCGATGTCGTCTTGGAGAACCGTCGACCGAATCCAATCGCCCTGGATCCAACCACGCGGCAGGCCAGACCTCGACGAAGATCCACCTCGGCTGGATTTCTTCCCTTTCGCCTTCGCCATCGCCTTTTTTGCATGCTCCAAAGCCGCCGTCCTCTCCTTCCCCATTGTGGTGAGCGGAGCTTGGGCGGAGCAGCGGCGCCGAGAAGGAAGCAGATACGATGAGGAAGAGGAGGAAGGGAAGGAATGGGAACGTACTGTGCAAAAAACCCCATCCGGTGCTTTATATGGACTCTGTTCCGAGTGGCTGACTTGTGGGTCCAGACTATCCTGTCAAATCGCGCAACAGCCGCGCGCGCAGTACATGGCGAAAGGGGGGGGGCAGAGATCGAGGCGACCTTGCCTAATCCATCCCGATTACTGCGGCCTTTCCCGTCCCGCGCGCTTCCCCAAATTCGAATCCCGGAAGATCCGCAAGTAGGAGAGCAACCTGACAGGCAAAAGATTTTCTCCACATCAACACTCAAGGCTTTTCAGCAAAAGTTCACTCGACAAAACCAAGAATGGACCAAGGCAAGTGAAAAAGAAGTTGAAGTCATCATGTTGTTCTCTGAACCTAACAAGGCGCTTCCTGAGCGCGAATACTGAGTCGGGAGTATTTTCATATCCTTCTCCACTCAAACCCTGATCCATTCGGGGGCTAATGATGAAGCTATGTACCTAGGGTAGGGTCATGGGCCTGTCCAAGATACCCTCCCCAAGGCCATCACCCTAAAACCAGAAGCATTCGAAGAAGAATCATCATCCACTCGACCATGAAGCGTTCCACTCGGAAGACTTGAAGTCACTCGACCATGGAGACTGTCACTCGACCGCCAGAAGGTCTAAAGCCACCCCATACTGCAACAATCGGTCATTACGTCATAGCTTTAATGGTCATTATGTCACTTTATTACTAGCGTTACCAGTAACGCCCTGTCTTAATGTACCTTAAACCCTGTGTAATTGAGGGTGGAGGGTCAGCGAACTCTATATAAGCCACCCCTCCTCAAATGGCTGTGGGTTCGCACTTCGTAACACACACACATATAATCCAGTCGACCGCCTCCGGGCACCGAGACGTAGGGCTGTTACTTCCTCCGAGAAGGGCCTGAACTCGTAAAACTCATGCGTACAACTTCTCCATAGCTAAGATCTTGCCTCTACATACCTACCCCCATTCTACTGTCAGACTTAGAACCATGACAGATGGAACTATACATCTTGATATGCACCTAATCTATATCGATTAAGTTTGTGGATTGTTTAAGCTTGCAGATTTATCCGAGGATGGAGTTAAGAAAAAAATTATTCCCTTTGTATTTGGGGGGGGGGAGGCATTATCTTGGTACAGACTATTGGGTGATATTGGAGCATGGGACTGGAACCGGTTGAAGCTGGAATTCCACAAAAAAAATTATCCCATGCATTTGGTTCATCGTGATCGGAATTATATATATAATGTTTGGCCTCGTGAAGGAGAAGGTATCGCTCAAGCTTGGGGAAGCTTAAATATATGATGCACACATGCCCCAATCATGATCTCTCAAGAGAGATGATTATACAAACCATTTATGCTCAGCTTTCTCATGATGATAAAACAATGCTTGACACTTCTTCTGTTGGTTACTTTATGAAGAGAACTACTGAATTCAAATGGGATCTTATTGAAAGAATTAAATGTAACTCTGAATATTGGGAAATTGACAAAGGTAACACGTCAGGTTCAAATCTTGAATATGAGTGTGTTAAATCTTTTATTGTAACATATGCTTTTCATAAGTTTAGCGCGAAATATGGACTTGAGTCTAAAATAGTAGCTTCTTTCTGTGAACCCTTTGGTGCTCATGTTGATCTCCCTAAGGAGAAGTGTTTTAAATTTCACCACCTATTGAAGAAATTCATGAGGAACCTGCTATAGCTAAAACTGAAACTATTTCTTATCTTGCTAATCCAGTTGTTCCTACCGCTTACATTGAGAAACCTCCTTTCCCTGTTAGGATTATGAAACATGCTAAGGCTACAACTATGGTTCATAAGAGTAATATTAGAACAACTAAACCCTTTGAAAAAATTAAAGTGGAACCTAATGTTGCAATGACTAAAGACCTATTGGTTGACAATATTGATGGGCATGTTATTTAGTTTTGTTCTAAAGCTGCTAGAATTGCCAAACCTGTCAGAATGAACAAGATATGTTAGACAAGAACAAGCTTGTTGTTGGCATGCATGTTGTTTCTGTTAAGATTGGAGATCATTGCTATCATGGTTTATGTGATATGGGTGCTAGTATAAGTGTTATTCCGCTCTCTTTATATCAAGAAGTTATGAATGACATTGCTCCTGTTGAGATAGAAGATATTGATGTTACTATTAAGCTTGAAAACAAATATACTATTTCTCCACTTGTATCATTGTTAGAGAGGTTGAAGTTTTGTGTGGTAAGATTAAATACCCTATTGATTTCGTAGTACTTGAATCACAACAAGATAACTTTTGTCCCATTATATTTGATAGACCCTTTCTTAGTACTGTTAATGCTGAAATTGATTGTGTTAAAGAAAAGTTAGAGTTAAGTTTGGTGATGTATCTCATGAATTCAACTTATCCAAGTTTAGTAAGAAATCTCATGATAAAGAATTGCCTAGTAAAGATGAAATCATTGGTATTGCTTCTATTGTTGTACCTCCTACTGATCCATTAGAATAATGTTTGCTTGACCATGAAAATGATATTCACGTGAATGAAAGAAATGAAATAGATGAGATATTCTTTTAACAAGCACCTATCCTTAAGCATATTTTGCTTGTTGAAACTTTGGAAGATCCTCTCTCACCTAAGAGTGATCACGTATTTCAATTAAAGAAACTTCCTGATACATTGAAATATGCTTATCTTGACACAAAGAAAATATACCCTATTATTATCATCAATGCTAACCTTTTCGAGCACGAAGAGAAAATATTACTTAAAACTTTAAGGAGGCATCGTGCTGCAATTGGATATACTCTTGATGTTCTTAAGGGCATTAGTCCCACTTTATGCCAGCATGGGATTAATATGGAGCATGACGCTAAACCAGTTGTTGATCATCAACGCCACTTAAATCCCAAGAGGAAGGATGTGGTAAAAACTGAAACCTTAAAGCTTCTGGAAGCATGTATTATTTTTCCTATAGCTGATAGTAGATGGGTAAGTCTTGTTCACTGTGTCCCTAAGAAAGCAGGCATTACTATTGTTCCTCATGATAAAAATGAACTTATCCCACAAAGAATTGTAACCAGTTATAGGATGGTAATTGATTTTAGAAAATTAAACAGATCATTATGCTTTGCCTTTCATTGATCAAATGTTAGAAATATTGTAAACACACACATTTATGTTTCCTAGATGGTTATTCTAGTTTTTCTCAAATACCCGTATCACAAGAAGATCAAGAGAAAACTAATTTTACTTGTCCTTTTGGAACTTATGCTTATAGGCGTATAGCTTTTGGTTTATGCAATGCACCCGCTAATTTTCAAAGATGTATGAATGCTATATTCTCCGATTTCCGTGAGAAAATAGTTGAGGTATTCATGGGTGATTTCTCCGTTTACGAGACTTCTTTTGATGATTGCTTAAGCTGTTGGGAAACATAGCATGCAATTTCAAAAAAATTCCTACGCTCACGCAAGATCTATCTAGGAGATGCATAGCAACGAGAAGGCGAGAGTGTGTCTATGTACCCTCGTAGACCGAAAGCGAGATCGTTTGACAATGTGGTTGATGTAGTCGAACTTCTTCTCGTTCCGACCGTTCAAGCACCAAACATACGGCACCTCTGAGTTCTTCACACATTCAGATCGATGACGTCCCTCAAACTCTTGATCCAGCAAAGTGTCGAGGGAGAGTTCCGTCAGCACGACAGCGTGGTGACGGTGATGGTGAAGTGATCCACGCAGGGCTTCGCCTAAGCACTAGAAAGATATGACCGGAGGCGTAAACTGTGGAGGGATGCACCGCACACGGCTAACAATTGTTGGTGTGTGTTCTAGGCGCCCCCTCCCCACGTATATATAGGTGGGAGGGGGAGGGGAGCTTCCATGGGGCGCCCCAAATAGGAGGAATCCTACTTGGGTCCCTAGTCCAATTCGCCCCCTTTCCTTATTACCGGAAGGGGGGAAAGGGAGGAGAGGGGGAGGAAGGAAAGGGGGGCCGAACCCCCTCCTCCTTCTCCTATTCGGCCTCCTTCCTTAGGGGGGGCACCCCTTGTGGGCTGGTGTTCTCCCCTCCTATGGCCCATAAGGCCCATAATTCCCCCGAGAGGTTCCGGTGTCCGAATATCATCGTCCTATATATGAATCTTTACCACTCGACCATTTCAAGACTCCTCTTCATGTCCGTGATCTCTTCCGGAACTCCGAACAACATTCGGTCACCAAATCACATAACTCATATAATACAAAGTTGCCATCGAACATTAAGCGTGCGGACCCTACGGGTTCGAGAACTATGTAGACATGACCGAGATACCTCTCCGGTCAATAACCAATAGCGGAACCTGGATGCTCATATTGCCTCCTACATATTCTACGAAGATCTTTATCGGTTGAGCCGTTATGAAAACATATGTTATTCCCTTTGTCCATCGATATGTTACTTGCCCGAGATTCAATCGTTGGTATTCACATACCTAGTTCAATCTCATTACCGGCAAGTCTCTTTACTCGTTCCGTAATACATGACCTCGTCACCAATTCCTTAGTCTTTTGCTTGCAAGCTTATGATGTTTATTACCGAGAGGGCCTAGAGATACCTCTCCGAAACTCGGAGTGACAAATCCTAATCTCTATCTATGCCAACTCAATAGACACCTTCGGAGATACCTGTAGAGCATCATTATAATCACCCAGTTACGTTGTGATGTTTGGTAGCACATAAGGCATTCCTCCGGTATCCGGGAGTTGCATAATCTCATAGTCGAAGGAATATGTATTTGACATGAAGAAAGCAATAGCAATAAAACTGAACAATCATTATGCTAAGCTGACGGATGGGTCTTGTCCATCACATCATTCTCCTAATGATGTGATCCCGTCATCAAATGACAACTCATGTCCATGGTTAGTAAACCTTAACCTTGTTTGATCAACGAGCTAGTCAAGGAGAGGCTCACTAGGGACACAATGTTTGTCTATGTATTCACACATGTATTTAGGTTTCCGATCAATACAATTCTAGCATGAATGATAAATTTTATCATGAATAAGGAAATATAAAATAAAAACTTTATTATTGCCTCTAGGGCATATTTCCTTTAGTCTCCCACTTGCACTAGAGTCAATAATCTAGTTCACAGTGTCACATGATTAACACCCATAGTTCACATCGCCATGTGACCTACACCCAAAGGGTTTACTAGAGTCAATAATCTAGTTCACATTGCCATGTGATTAACAGCTAAAGAGTACTAAGGTGTGATCATGTTTTGCTTGTGAGATAGTTTAGTCAACGGGTCTGCCACATTCAGATCTACATGTATTTCGCAAATCTCTATGTTCACAATGCTCTGCATGGAGCTACTCTACACTGGTACAACGAGGTGCTATACAAATGGTTTTTAACCCCTTTTCATGACGGCGTTTGGAACCGTCACCTAGTGAGTGACTGCAATAGGGGGTCCTTCCCACACGACCCAGAAACCATCGGGGATATGCCCTCCTGGCACACACGCTCGGCAAAATGAGGTCGTGTGCGACCGGCGAGCGACCAAATATGGTTATACATATAGTAGTGCTAAAAAAATATAATTATACAAGCAAAATCATTTCCGGTCGTAAGTACATCCCACATAGTCAGTCCCCGCTAAACGTTTCCGTTCGTATATACATCCCACACAGTCGCTCCAAGGAAAACGTTTGCACAAGGTGGCCTAACGCAAACAGTTCTCAAGAGAATGTCGTGTCTGATTCTTCAATGATCCAACACGGTTTATTCCTAGAAACTGTGTGCTTTGCCTGAGGTCGTCGCCCACGGTGTTTTCTCAATAATCGTTTGCAATAGGAAATCCCAATTAGCAGGCTAATATGCCTATTATTAGTAATCCATTTATTAATCTAATTGACATTCATATTAAGCACATAATATATTTCATTTCCATATTAAGGAAGCAGGATTTCATAATTAAAATACATCAGAGTACAACATGATATAGCTTCAGCACTCAGCTACCCTATTACACAACTACACTAGCACCAAGTTTCATATGCAACATCTAGAACCTTTCGAAATTAGCATCATAGACGGTATATAGACAGATGCATCTCATCTGGAAAAATTGTTGAAGCGGAAGGCGAATATTGAGCCTTCATTCATGTTGAAGGTCTTTGCAACTTTAGGCCAGTGCCTGCGGATTATTGACCGTCCATCCTTCGTCCTCTTCAGGAACACTTCAATATTGAACCGTGGGTGTTGTATGAAAACTTTCCTCGCCTCCTGACCATAGAGGTGGTTTGAGAGGTAATCATCAGTGAACTACTTTTGAAAGGCCTGAAAACAAGGGGGTGCATAAATATCTTCTCTATATTGGAAATGGGGCAAAGGAATAAAAAAAGGCAAGGTATAATAGTTAGTACCATCTTGTAGTGAACTCATGTCTTCTTCATTGTGCAGACAAAGATTTTGTTGTTTCTTGCCGCTAATTTCTTTATTCTAACAATCTTTCTGAGTTTCTTGACTTGATTGATATTCATGGACAACTCATTTCCCCATATTTAAAAAGGGTCAAATAGTGGGTCAAAACCTCTGGCAGCAGGACCTACATGTGCAAGACCAAATTGTTAAAAACCTAAATATTAGGATGGTTCCTGCAATTGCACAATAATGTGCTATTAGACAACATACCATGCACGTGCTAACCTCGATTGTAAACCTTAGTGCTTCCCATTGTTTCCCTGCAACACATATAAGGTAGTTAGTCATGAGGTTAAGTAAGGGTTCACATGCTATCAGTAAAATATGTTGATGAAAAATAAGCACATTGCAGATTCATCCGATTAATTCAAGCCACATGGAAAACCCATTTATCCAAACTAAGCATGATTAAGAACTAGGAAATATAGCACTTGTATATATTTCTCATGTACTAAGTGCCGCCAAATTCGATTTATTCCTCACATGCAGAACAATACAAAATTCTATCCAGGACAATTGGACATCACATTGCAGAATTCAACCAAGCAGTTAACTAAACACCACAACAAATGAACCAAATGTTAGCTGAGCACCACGTTGCACAATATAACATACTCCTAATAGAATATCAGACAGTTAACCAAAGCAAGCATGCTTAACAACTTGGTAATATAGCAATTGTATTTGTTTCTCATGTATTTAGTACAGCCAAATTCGATTTATTTCTCACATGGTATACAACAATAGAATGCAGCCACAACAATTGAACATCGCATTGCAGAATTGAACCAAGCAGTTAACTAAACACCACACCAAATGAACCAAACGTTAACTGAGGACCACATTGCACAATATAACATACTCCTAGTAGAAGATCAGACAGTTAACCAAAGCAAGCACGCTTAACAACTTGGAAATATAGCAATTGTATTTGTTTCTCATGTATTTAGTACAGCCAAATTTGATTTATTTCTCAGATGGTATACAATAACAGAATGCAGCCAGAACAATTGAACATCAGATTGCAGAATTGAACCAAGCAGTTAACTAAACACCACAACAAATGAACCAAACATTAACCGAGCACCACATTGCACAATATAGCATACTCCTAATAGAAGATCAAAGAATTAAACAAACCAAGCATGCTTAACAACTTGGAAATATAGCAACTATATTTGTTTCTCATGTATTTAGTACAAGCAAATTCAATTTATTTCTCACATGGTATACAATAACAGAATGCACCCACAACAATTGAACATCGCATTGCAGAATTGTACCAAACAGATAACTAAACGCCACAACAAATGAACCAAACGTTAACTGAGCACCACATTGCACAATATAACATACTCCTAATATAAGATCAGACAGTTAACCAAACCAAGCATGCTTGATAACTTGGAAAATTGCACCCTGAAGAATTGAACATCATATTTGCAGAATTGAACTAAACAGTTAACTGAACACCACATTGCACGACATATAGAACATATACACTATAGCAGAAGATTGCATGGTAAAAGTAGACAACACAATTCACTAGAATTTATTAAGGAAAGGCAGTAGCTAGCAAACTGAACATGGGTCCTTATAGTGAGCTAATAAGACAAGCTACTCCTCATTGTCGGAGATATCGATGATGATTGGCTCCTTGGACATGGAAGAGGGCGAGGCCTCCGCATCGTGGGTGCCCTCATCGTAGTGGTGAGTTGCCTGAGCCGCTCCGGGCAGCAACCTGCTGGCTCTCGAGATGAGGTAAGCACATGCACGCTGAGAAAACACCTCGTAGTCTTTGTCGAAGGCACCGATGGTCGCCTTGAGAAAATGCCATGAACTGTCATTTAAAGTAGCGAAGCGCGTCATGGCGTCGGTGCACGAGGCAGCGGCGGTGGCCTTGACGGCGAGGTGCTCCTCCAAGATCTGGGGGTCGGCACGAATGGCAGTCATCGCGACCTCATCCGTGTGTGCGGCCGTGATTTGCTTCTACGCTGCCAAATGCTCCTTGAGATCCTGGATATACTGCGTGCACCATGGCTTAGGGCAGCGCTTGTTTGGTGGAGGGGTCGGTGATTTTGGTGGAAGGTGTCATGCCGGCGGTTGGGGCATGTGGGATGTGGAAGGAGGAGGAGGATGGGGGTCGGGTGTGGATTACCTGCCTGGATAGGCGAGGCCGAGCAGCGTGAAGGAGGGTCGCCGGTGAGGAGGTGGCGCTACAAGCAAGGAGAGAAGGTTGCAACTTGGAAAGGAAGGAAGAAACAGGGGAAATGTGGCTTTTGGTAAGGGGGAAGGGTCGGGGAGGTAGATATTTCCGCGGAAGCCAAAATTTTGGAATCGCTTCAGAGAAAAACTGGCGCGCAAAGTGTCATCAGACACGGTCCCTTATTCAGAGCGGGCTGTGGACTGTAGTCGTCGCTCCTTCTCGCGTAAGTCGTATGTGTACTATACTCTGACGGTGCTCCAAGATATTTTGTGATGCATCTCACATGGTTGGTTATAATAAACTGTGTGGGATCTACTTGATTTTTCGTCTTGATTTGAATTACATAATGGGGTCACAGCGGCAATGGATGGTGTTTTAATTGCTAGACCTTTTATCTGCAGTGAACATGCAACTATATGTGTGTCGTAAAAAAATTGGAATTGTTCAGTGTTTGTTTGGAAATTTTATACATTAAATTGGTTTTCTAGCCATTTTAGGTGCACAATTCAAAATTGAAGCACATGCACATGCTCTGGTGCACCAACATGGGTTGTAAAATCATATATGTGTCCATGGGTTTATGCTTATGTCCCATGCAAGAAATGGGGATGAATTTCGAACACCACGGCACCGTGGCTCTCCGGCAAATGTTGAGGGACTTGCTTTTGTAATTCTAGTAAATCCAAAACCCGTCTGAAATTCATGAACCTTCGCATGCTGTCATGGAATGGCATCAACATGCTGGGGTAAAAAATGTTGTCCCATTTGGGGCAGGTTGTGGTATAAGCTTTTCACAAACCAGAGCTTCTCACAAGAAAGCCTCATGGTTTCATTAGGGAAACGTGTCACCTTTGTGGACAAAATGATATTCGTCGCCTCTTCTTCCTTTCAATTTTTTTCTTGGTGTCAACATGGAACAACAGGAGTGTCATGTTAAATTTTGGATTTTTCAGGGATCGTTTGGACATTTTTATACGTTAATTGAGTTTTCTAGGCATTTATGTGCATAATTCAAAATTGAACTACATGCACATGCTCCAGTTCATAAAAACGGGTTGCAAAATCAAATGTTTTTCCTTGGTTGCAAGATTAGGTCACATGCAAGAAATAAGAACGAATGTCAAACACCTTGACACGGTCACTCGGCCGCTAACATTGAGATACATGGTTTTAAAATTCAAGTAAATCGAAAAAATTTCTGAATTTCATGAAACTTGACATGATATCATGGAATGGCAGCGACATGTTGTGGAAAAAATATTGTCTCATTTGGGCCAGGTGTGGGTATAAGCTTCTCGCAAACTAGAGCTTCTCTCACAACAAGCCTGATGGTTTCGGTAGGGTACGTGCCACCTTGGGGGATGAAACGATATATGTTGCCTCTTCTTACTTTAAAAATGTTTCTCGTGTCAACATAGAACAACACGAGTGTTGTGTCAATTTTTGGGATTTTTCGGGGTTCGCTTGGACATTTTTATATATTAACTTAGTTTTCTATGCATTAATGTGCACGATTCAAATTTGAACTACAGGCACATGCTCTAATGCATATAATAATTAGTTGAAAATTCAAGTATGTGTCCGTGGTTGCATGCTTAGGTCCCATGCAAGAAATGGGAATGAATGTCAAACACCCTGCCACCATCACTCGTCCGCAAACATTGAGATACCTGGTTTTTAAATTCTAGTAAATCCAAAGCTCGTCTGAAATTCATGAAACTTGGCATGCTATCATGGAGCGGCGTCAACATGTCGTGGTAATTTTTTTGTCCCATTTGGGGCAGGTTTTGGGATATGCTTCTCACAAACCAGAGCTTCTCACAAACTAGAGCTTCTCACAAACCAGAGCTTCTCACAACAAGCCTGATGGTTTCGGGAACGTCCCACCTTTGGGGATGAAACGATATCCATTGCGTTTTGTTGCTTTCAGAAAATTTCTCGTGTCAACATAGAACAACAGGAGTGTTGTGATAAATTATGAAATTTTCTGGGGTTGGTTTGGACATTTTTATGCACTAATTGATTTTTCAATGCATTTATGTGCATAATTCAAATTTGAACTACATGCAGATGCTCTAATGCATATAAATTGGTTGAAAGTTCAAATATGTGTCCTTGGTTGCATGCTTAGGTCCCATGCAAGAAATGGGAAAGAATGGCAAACACCCTGCCACCGTCACTCGGCCGCAAACATTGAGATACCTGGTTTTTAAATTCTAGTAAATCCAAAACTCATCTGAAATTCATGAAACTTCGTATGCTATCATGGAGTGGCATCAACATGCCGTGGTAAAATTTTTGCCCGATTTGGGGCAGGTTTGGGTATAAGTTTCTCACAAACTAGAGCTTCTCACAATAAGCCTGATGGTTTCGGTAGGGAACGTCCCACCTTTGGGGACGAAACGATATCCGCTTCCTCTTATTGCTTTCAAAAATTTTATAGTGTCAACATAGAACAACAGGAGTGTTGTGTTAAATTATGGAATTTTTTAGGGTTCGTTTGGACATTTTTATATATTAACTGGTTTTCTAGGCATTTTTTGTGCATAATTCAAATTTGAAGTACATGCACATGCTCCAGTGCATAGAAATTGGTTGGAAAATCAAATATGTGTCCTTGGGTGCATTCTTAGGTCCCATGCAAGAAAGGAGAATGAATTTCAAACACCATGGCGCCGTTGATTGCCAGCAAACGTTGAGATACTTTGTTTTTAAATTCTAGTAAATCCAAAACTCGTCTGAAATTCATGAAACTTGGCATGCTGTCATGGAATGGCACCCGACATGCTGTGCTATTTTTCCTGTCCATTTTGAGAGAAGGCGAACTCGAATAACAACCAACAAAGGCATTTTGAAAAAAGAGTTGCCACTTTAATATCTCAAACATTTATATAATTCAAACCGTGTGCGTTATGTTAACCATTCACGTGGTGCCACATGTATTGGTTTAAGGGCTATAGGAGGTGCCGTGCGGACAACTGCTTGACTGAACGGGAGGCGTGCGAACGCAGTCTGGTGTGCAGGCTCACCGGGAAGCGTGCAAGCTGTTCAACGCAGGATCTTTGCATCTCTTCAACGCCAACGGTTTAGATTATGGTATGCAAATTAAAGCCAAACTTTGGCGCTAAACCAAGAGACACTGCGATTTGTCAAAATATGCAGCTAAAAATCACTAGCACTATCTAATTTTTGCAACTAAAATTCAGTAATTAAGCATAGATTTCATTCATAGATTAAGCAGTCGTTCTCACCGGGAAGAGAGACAGCCTTGGACCGCCGCCCGCCTCGCTCCCACTGGTCTGTATTAATGGCACAGCCGAGCAGCCGCACCCCTCCATCCTCGCCACACACACACAATTCTCTATCTCCGCCCGCATCCTCGACGCCGCTCTCAATCCTCAAAACCGTCAGTGTATGAGGATTCCGTCGAAGCGCCCCATCGGAGGTGGCGACGCCGAGGCTGCTAAAGCACCGGAGCACGACGTGAATATGGAGACAGAGGTTTCCGTCGCTGCCGACGAGGTGGAGAACGAGGCTGCCAACAAGCGGAGGCGGGTCAAGAAAGAACCACAAGCGACTCCAGCATGCCTAGACTTCATCAACAACCTCCCCAATGATATGTTGAGAGTCATCATATCCCTCCTCCCAATCAAATATCGGGCGAGGACAACCGCCCTTTCCCGGTGGTGGTGCCCCTATGGCTCCTCACCCCTGTCGACCTCCTCGACGCCCACGAGCTCTGCCATGGCTGTCACAAAAGCTTGGATGCGTTCTCCTAGATCCTCGGCAGTCACCATGGGCCAATCAAAGGCCTTATCACGGGCAAGTTCTGTTCCAATGGCAAGGACCGAGCCAAGCTTGACGAGTGGTTCCGATCCCCCGCCATAGATCAACTCGAGAAGCTCAGTTTTAATGATGGGCATATGCACTTGCTGCCAACGTCCGCGCTCCGCTTCGTGCCCACGCTACGCCTCACCAAGTTCATGAACTACCATTCCCCCCCCCCCCCCTTAATGACATGCCCGCTCTTTTTCTACCACGACTGAAGCACCTCGAGCTCATCGTCGTCTGCATCCCAAAGGATGACATGGAGCGCCTGCTCCGCGGCTGTACTGCACTCGAGTTCCTTCATCTTTAGGCGATGAATTGGTCAAGTACCTTGGACATCACCTCCAGGACTCTCCGGACTATTTATGTGTGTTGATGGTGCTGCAACGAGAGATCACAAAAGGTGGACCATAATATGGTCACTGAGGACACACCTCCACTTGAGAGATTACTTGTAGTTGATCAACAAGGTCCAACAAGAATCAATGTCATTTCTGTGCCGAAATTGACAGTGGTGGGCTACTCCTCTGCCAAATACTACTACTTTCAGGTACAACTGTCGCCTTATACCTCTCCTTCTTGATACCAACATTATTTCTACTTTTGAAGATGTATTTTCGTCTGTCATCCAGCAAAGCTTCACCCAGATTCTGGGCACAGTGAAGGTCTTGGCACTAGAATATGTCGGCCCCAACCTGGACCAAGTTGTCAGTTGCCTAAGACGCTTTCCGTGCCTGAAGAAGCTGTATATCGAGGAGATGTTCCTTTCCTGTTAGATTTTAACCATAAGGGAGTTAATTTTTTGCACCTTTTCCCAAGTTCACAATGACAATGTACTACGATTTCTAAAGGGATTTTGGAGGATTTCAGGACATACACCCCCCACCCCATATTGGTTGCTTGATCCATATGGTTACAATCCATAAGCATTTCTCCTTTGGATTCAACTGTAAAAGTTTTCTTAGGGAATTTTTCATCCAATCCAACCTCTTGTGAAGAAGGATACATGTTTCTAGATTATAATCAAATGCCCATGTTAATCATATCAGATCGAAGATGGCACGTTGGTGCATTTTACAAATCCTGCAAACCAAATGGGCGTGTAGTAGTGTTCAAAACTGCATGTAGGCACTAACATGTTCTCTTCTTTTGCAGATAATAATAGGCCCGGAGGTGGATAATGTTTATAACGACAATCACATCAAATGAATGGATCTGCATCTCCCAAATATTACTTTGAACTCCTACCGAGGTACCTTAATGGAGATTACACTCGCTAGGTTCTTTCTTGCCAGAGCAAAGGTGCTGAGGGTACTGAGGTTGAACACGCATTTAATTAGGAAAGATGAATGGTATGTTGATTAGAGCCGGCAGGTACTGCAGAATGGAAGAGGCTCCAAAAAAGCTAAACTTCATATTGGAAGAGCATATGGCAAAGCAATTGGAAGTCATTGTGTCAAACCCATACATGACTTGTCAGCGGCTGATCCCTTTTCAAAAATGACGATGTTTGCAATGTTTGAATTTGGGCGTTATAATCTTTCAATTTGAACCTTGCAATATTTATGGTTTTTGTTATATAACGTAATTGGATGTTTTGTCTAATCGATACACGGGCATCCCGATGCAATGTTTGAATTTGGGCACGCTCTGCCAGCGGTTGGGCGTGCGCATGATCACGTCGGGTGCCCCATACGCATGGGGTTGCGCCACGCGTGCTACCAAGCGATGCAGTTACATGCGGCCGTTTCTGTTCTCTTGTCTCAACACAAATAGTTCGTCCGAGTGAACCGCATGTCCTATATCGCACACACCTTGATCTGGCTGACCGTTTCTTTTGTGTTGCCTAATCACAAACAGTTCATCCGAGTGAACCGTATGCTGTACATCGCACACACCTTCATCTGGCTGCCCATTTCTTTTGTTCCTCCTCGTCGCAAACAGTTAATTGAACTGAACCATATGCCCAACATCGCACATGCAACTAAAATATCAATCGTGTTTGATGCATCTGTCATCGCAAACGTTTTGCACTTTTTTTGACGGTCTTTTAACACCACCATTTGCGATTATTGCATCGCACACTGTTTCGTCGAAGGGTCTCTGATCATAGTGTCGCATTAGCAGCATCCTGCAGTAGTGCTAGATAATTGCTCCCACTTCCACTATGTATCCAGATTGAGACTCAGAGTCATCTAGATCATTGTTAAAGCTTGCATCGACGTAACCCTGTACGACGAACTCTTTATCACCTCCATAATCGAGAAACATTTCTTTAGTCCTCTTAGGTAACTAAGGATAATTTTGATCGCCGTCCAGTGATCCACTCCTGGATCACTATCGTACCCCCTTGCCAAACTCATGGCAAGGTACACAATAGGTTTGGTACACAGCATGGCATACTTTATAGAAACTATGGCTGAGGCATAGGGAATGACTTTCATTCTCTCTCTATCTTCTGTCGTGGTCGGGTTTTGAGTCTTACTCAACTTCATACCTTACAATATAGGCTAGAAATCCTTCTTTGAATAATCTATTTTGAACTCCTGCAAAATCTTGTCAAGTTATGTACTCATTGAAAATCTTATCAAGCGTCTTGATCTATCTCAATAGATCTTGATGCCCAATATGTAAGCAGCTTCACCGAGGTCTTTCATTGAAATATTCTTATTCGAGTATCCTTTATGCTATCCAAAAATTCTATATCATTTCCAATCAGCAATATGTCATCCACATATAATATCAGAAATGCTACAGAGCTCCCACTCACATTATTGTAAATACAGGCTTCACCATAAGTCTATATAAAACCATATGCTTTGATCGCCTCATCAAAGCATATATTCCAACTCCGAGATGCTTGCACCAGTCCATAGATGGATCGCTGGAGCTTTCACACTTTGTTATCACCTTTAAGATTTACAAAACCTTCTGGTTGCATCATATACAACTCTTCTTTAATATCCATTAAGGAATGCAGTTTTTGACATCCATTTGCCAAATTTCATAGTCATAAAATGTGGCAATTGCTAACATGATTCGGATAGACTTAAGCATCGCTACGGGTGAGAAAGTCTCATCGTAGTCAACTCCTTGAACTTTTTCAAAAATCTTTTGCGACAAGTCGAGCTTTGTAGATAGTGATATTAATATCAGCATCAGTCTTCTTCTTGAAGATCCATTTATTCTCAATGGCTTGCCGATCATTGGGCAGTCCACCAAAGTCCACACTTTGTTCTCATACATGGATCCTATCTCAGATTTCATAGCCTCAAGCCATTTATCGGAATCTGGTCATAATAGCGTCTTCATAGTTTGTACGTTCGTCATGGTCTAATAACATGACTTCCAGAATAGGATTATCGTACCACTCTGGCGGGGAACATGCTCTAGTTGACCTACGAGGTTCGGTAGTAACTTGATCTGAAGTTTCATGATCATTTTCATTAGCTTCCTCTCTAGTTGGTGTAGGCATCATGGGAACGGTTTTATGTGATGAGCTACTTTCCAATTAGAGAGAAGGTACAATTACCTCATCAAGTTCTACTTTCCTCCCACTCACTTCTTTCGAGAGAAACTTCGTCTCTATAAAGGTTCCATTCTCGGCAACAAGGACCTTGCCTTCGGATCTGTGGTAGAAGGTGTACCCAATTGTTTCCTTAGGGTATCCTATGAATATGCACTTCTCTGATTTGGGTTCGAGCTTATCAGATTGAAGCCTTTTGACGTAAGTTTCGCGACCCCAAACTTTAAGAAACGACAGCTTAGGCTTTTTGCCAAACCACAGTTCATACGGTGTCGTCTCAAAGGATTTAGACGGTGCCCTGTTTAACGTGAATGCAGCTGTCTCTAATGCATAACCCCAAAACTATAGTGGTAAATCGGTAAGAGACATCATAGATCGCACATATCTAAGAAAGTACGGTTACAATGTTCGGACACACCATTACGCTATGGTGTTCCAGGTGGCATGAGTTGTGAAACTATTCCACATTTTTAAATGAAGGCCAAACTCGTAACTCAAATATTCGCCTCTGCGATCATATCGTAGAAACTATATTTTCTTGTTTACGATGATTCTCCACTTCACTCTGAAATTGTTTGAACTTTTCAAATGTTTCAGACTTGTGTTTCATTAAGTAGATATACCCATATCTGCTCAAATCATCTGTGAAGGTCAGAAAATAATGATACCTGCCACGAGCCTCAACACTCATCGAACCGCATACATCGGTATGTATTATTTACAGTAAGTCATTAGCTCACTCCATTGTTCCGGAGAACGGAGTTTTAGTCATCTTGCCCATGAGGCATGGTTCGCAAGTATGAAATGATTCATAATCAAGTGATTCCAAAAGCCCATCTGCATGGAGTTTCTTCATGCGCTTTACACCAATATGACCTAAACGGCAATGCCACAAATATTTTGTACTATCATTATCAACTTTGCATCTTTTGGCATCAATGTTATGAATATGTGTATCACTACGATCGAGATTCAATAAACCATTTACATTGGGTGTATGACCATAGAAGGTTTTATTCATGTAAACAAAACAACAATTATTCTTTGACTTAAATGAATAACTGTATCGCAATAAACATGATCCAATCATATTCATGCTCAACGCAAACACCAAATAACATTTATTTAGGTCCAACACTAATCTCGAAGGTAGAGAGTGTGCGATGGTGATCGTATCAACCTTGGAATTACCTCCAACACACATCGTCACCTCGTCCTTAACTAGTCTCTGTTCATTTTACAATTCCCTTTTTGAGTTACTAACCTTAGCAAATGAACCGGTATCAAATACCCTGGGGTTACTATTAACAGTAGTAAAGTACACATCAATAACATGTATATCAAATATACCTTTGTTCACTTTGTCGTCCTTCTTATCCGGCAAGTATTTGGGGTAGTTCCGCTTCCAGTGACCATTCCCTTTGCAGTAGAAGCACTCAGTTTCAGGCTTAGGTCTAGCTTTGGGCTTCTTCATGGGAGTGGCAACTTTCTTTCCATTCTTCCAGAAGTTCTCTTTCTTTCCCTTTGCCCTTTTTCTTGAAACTAGTGGTCTTGTTAACCATCAACATTTGATGCTCTTTCTTGATTTCTACCTTTGTCGATTTCAGCATCGCAAAGACCTCAGGAATCGTTTTTGTCATCCCTTGCATTTTATAGTTCATCACGAAGTTCTAGTAGCTTGGTGATAGTGACTAGAGAACTCTGTCAATCACTATCCACTACAAGAAAGAGACATCCATGACATTTTGGGCCAAACGATTTTTTTCCTGTCATGCTTATGACACTTCTATGACGATAATTGTGACAAAACCCGGTATCATCATAGATGTGGTGGGCTCCTACTTCTATGACAAAAAATCATGACAGAAAATGGGATTTTCTTCCTGCGCGGGCCGGAGACGATGTTGCATGACATCCTTTGGGCCGTCCATGACGGAAAAAACCGTGGTAGAAGCGAGGGCGAGGAAAATATCGGGGGAGTTCCCGGTTACGGTGGGTGGTCGAGGGCCGAGCGATGTGTGTTTCTCTTGTACGTACGCGCGTGTGTGCGAGGCATTGTGCTCTAACTGAACCCGAGCGAGGCGTGGGGCTCTAACTGAACCCGAGCGATTGCACTAGCTACGTTACTGAACCCGAGCGATAGATCCCTTGCTGTTAAATAAACCCGAGTGATTCCTTTGCTACTGCTGCTAACTGAAGCCGACGGAACCCTACTTCCTCCTTCCCTGGATGAACAGTGGAGCATTGTTGGGGGGTTTGGATGAACAGTTCCCGGTGGGTGGTTGGATGGACAGGTCCCCGTGGTGGTAGAGGCCGTTGCCGCTGGATGAACAGGAACCCGATCGATCCAGCTAGTTGGGGGTGGGATGAACAGGACCCCGTGGAGGGCTGGATGAGCAGGACCCCATGGAGGGCTGGTTGAACAGTAGCCAGTGGAGGGCTTGATGAATAGTAGCCCATGGAGGGGTGGTTGAACAGGACCCCGTGGAGAGCGCTGGTTGAACAGTAGCCTGTGGAGGAGCGCGCGGTGGAGGCTGGATGAACAGGAGCCCGTGGATGAACAGTCGCAGGTGGAGGCTGGAGGAGGTCGATGGTGGATGAACAGTAGCCCGTGGAGGCTAGAGGAGGGGTGGAGATGAACAACATCCTATGGAGTCCCGTTTTGCGGTATGCCACACCCCTCCCGATTAACAGGACCCCCGTTTCGACCGTAGCGCTCCAACACAAGTCCGTTTCCTCCGTTTTGCGGTACGCCACACCCCTCCCGATCAACAGGACCCCGTTTTGACCGTAGGAGGTCCAAGAGAAGTCTGTTTCCTCCGTTTTGCGGTACGCCAGGCCCCTCCCAATGAACAAGATCCTGTTTTGACCGTGGCCGGTCAAACACAAGGCCGTTTCCTCCGTTCTACGGTACGCCAAGCCTCGTTTCCATCGATTGTTCTATCCAAGCCGGTTGCTCCCGATGAACAGCACGCATTCCGTTGCCTCCCGATGAACACGACGCATTTCGTTGCCTCCCCATGAACACGACGACGATGCAGTTTCTCCGTTCTGACCCAGCCATGTACACGAGCCCTGGCCGTACGTATGCGCGAGTAGGCGTTCGAGACCCCGCCCGTATGTACGTACGTGGCCGTATTTTTTGGCGTGTGGTTGTATGTATGTGTACAAGGTTTAGACGGGACAACTTGAACTGCTACGTGGGGGGCTATACTATGACATGTGCCGCTACTTACTCGGCCACGGTTCATCGTTGCAAAGCGACCGATCGACCAGTATGTACGTACACGTTCCCACAAGATAGACAACGCTATGTACGCTTCGACCGAGTGGGTCCCAGCTGTCAGGGAGGATAAGGACGCACTTCCTTGCATGCGAAAATATAGCTGTTGGGTCCCAGCTGTCAGGTGGGATATTTTTTGCCCGTAATAAGGACGCACTTCCTTGAGTGCGAAGATGTAGCTGGTGGGTCCCAGCAGTCTGGGGGAGAAAACATTATTTTTTTAGGGTAAAAAGGATGCAGTTGCATGCATGCGTCCATGGGCGTGGTGCGTCCCCACTGTCAGCCTCTCACGTACAGTCATCTTCCGATGACTCTCGTTTGTTGACCGCATTCACCACACCGTGCCGAGCGCACCAAGGCCGGTGGACGACGGCGAGGCCCCATATTGGAATGACCCGGAGATGGGGAAGGCGCGACAGTGGAGTCGCAGATGGAGAGGAGTGGGAAACTTGACTGGTTCGGATGCGCGGCAGCATTGTTGCCAACGGGAGACAGGAGCAAGAACAGAGGTTGAAGAAGGAGCACGGTTGTTGGATTAACATCCAATGGTCCAGCTGCTAGAATCATTTGTTGATTAAGTTGACAAAGCCCTGCGTACAAGTCCGCTTAGTAGGCCCACAAGTCAGCCACCAACTCTGACGGGTCCCAGCTGTCAATGGGAGGAATTGTTTTTTCGCATAATAAGGAGGCACTTCCTTCCATGCAAAGATACAGCCGGTGGATCCTAGCTGTCAGGGGGAGGAAAAAAATTTCAGCTTAATAAGGAGGAACTTTCCTTGCATGCGACCATGGACCTCGTGGGTCCCAGCCGTCAGGATCTCCACGTACAGTCCTCTTCCGATGACTCTCGTTTGTTGACCACGCCGCGCCGAGCACAGCGAGGCGGTGGACGACGGCGAGGCCCCGGACGGGAACGACCCAGAGATGGGAAGACGCGGCAGTGGAGTCGCAGATTTAGAGGAGTACAAGGGTTATAACTGGTTCTGGTGCGGCGTGTGGCTACAGTTGGTGGAGAATAACAGGAGGTGTGGAGGGGTGGAGGGATAGCCTGGCCGGCGCTGGGGTAGCGCTTCGCGGCATGCGTGCTAAGCAGAGCCGCTAGCCGCCGGAGGCCAGACCAGGCGGTCCCGGCGACGCTGGAGGAAGAAGACGAGAGATTGAAGGTGCATGCCGGCTGTTGGATATAAATCCAATGGTTGTGGATGTCATAATCATTTGTTGAGCAAGTTGACAATGCCCTCCGTAGGCTTCTACCTATTGGCCCACATGTCAGCCTGCAAAAATGTGGCATATATTTAACCCATGTTTTCTAGAATGTACAGTCCATTTGCTGGGTTGGGTGAACAAATAATTTCGCATCAATGCGGACCATTCAATATTTTCTAAGAAATCCCAGCCCATTTGCACTTTCTTGAAATACACGAATTAGTTGGGCTCGTTCTCTATATAATGTTAGGTTAGAAGGAGCAATTAATATCAAAAAATAAAATGGGGCGATACATTATATATATATATATATATATATATATATATATATATATATATATATATATATATATATATATATATATATATATAATTAACAAATTAGCGAGTTATTGCTCAAAATAAAAATGAGCGCGTTATTATTACATTGGTCCTTAACATCTTCGCAAGCTTTTGTATGCAATCACCAGGATTTTCCTACCTGTGAGTCAAAAAAAACTAGGATTTTCCTTGCCAACTTCGGTTAAACATTTACTTTTATAAGTTAATAACACGTGGGATGTTTTTATAATGTATATATAAGTCTCTATAAAATATACGATAATGGTAATAATATAAATATATATAATGTGGTTAGAAGGGAAAACATAAATTGGACATAGAATTATTATTCTTATATATAGATAAATAGAACAGAGATCTGCGTTTTATGAAAAAAATACATTGGGCTGGCGATCTTTAAGAAAAAGTAAAACCTACGCTAGGAGGCCCATAGGCCGGTATGGACCTCAAAAAATAAGTTGAAACCACTGTTTATGTATGTCGTGGGCTACGCATACCTAGGCCTAGCTGATACTTATTTGCCCTCTGGGAAAAATGATACCAGCTAGATCCCTGAGCAAACTAGATTAAAGAGGGGGCCGGCGGCGCGGCTGAAGAAGAAGCACATCAGACGCGATTTTTTTTCTTCAATGGATGGCTCTCGATGGCGTTTTTTTACTTGCCTCTGCACCATACAACTTGTATTTTTAGCCTCCCAGTTCGTGGTGGACCAACAACCCATTTGCTGGGCGGGCCAACCTACAGAAACCAGCACTCGATTTTTCATAAAGCCCAAAAAACAACGTAGTACTATGCTTGTTTTCAGGCTGAAAACATTACAGAGGTTGAGCGGGGAAGGGGGGAAGACAGAGGAAAAATATTAAAAATAGCTGATGCGCCATTGCTACCCTAAAAAAGCAGGTGCAATTCTTCTCGGAAAGAAGGTGTGCTGTTGACACCCACACGTCACAAATCCCACAGTAGACATACTATCAAGTTCACACACAAGTACAATAGAACAGTTAAACATTCGTATCAAACTCAGGTTCACAAGACACGTTCATATTCATAGCCAACATTCACAATCAACAACTCAAAAGATTCATATATACACAAGTTCAGCATGTCTATGCATCCAAATGATTGATAGATCACACGACAATATTCATAGATAATTCACAAAAAGATTCAGATATACACATGTTTAGTATGTTTATGCAACCAAATGATTGAGATCACAGCCAATATCATCCATGGACGAACTTTAATTACCTAGGGTACAGACTGGTAAATGGCGTTCAGTCGGAGGTACTTCTTGCTAAAATTAATGCTTGTACGAGTAAACTTTCGAGTACATAAGAGGCAGCGCAGACAATCTGAACTTTGCTTGTAGGTTTATCGTCAAATTCTAGCCTCGTGCCGAGGGAGGTTTGAGCAACTTGGTCACTACTTTCATCCAACTAGTTTACTGCTCATCTTGGTCCTGTAGCTCGCCAAAATTCTACATTGTAGACAAGAAAGGAGGCGGTTGAGAAAATGAACCACCCAAAAAAATTTGTGCAGTTCAACTGAAATGGAGCATCCCTGGCGTGCAGACTGATTAAGTGCCAGATGAATATGTGCATCAACCAACTTGTCTGGAATCTTTAGACTCCATGCCGTACAGTTCGCTACCATATGTGCCGCCACCAATAAGCTTAGAATAAAGCGATTTAACTAAGAAGCGCCCAGAAGCAGTGTGCGGCCAAATCACCGAGTCCAAATTCGCCGAGAGTGTGGGGAAGAAGGCAGTAATATGTTGCCAATCTTCCGACTCTTCAGGAGACAAGGACCGGCGAAAGGCCAGGTTCCACTGCTACCTCTTGAGCACTGCGTTGGATTTGCTTGAAGAGGAAAGGGTGATGCAGCACAGTAGCGTAAGTATTTCCCTCAGTTTTTGAGAACCAAGGTATCAATCCAGTAGGAGGCTACGCGCGAGTCCCTCGTACCTACACAAAGAAAATAACTCCTCGCAACCAACGCGATAAGGGGTTGTCAATCCCTTCACGGTCACCTACGAGAGTGAGATCTGATAGAGATGATAAGATAATATTTTTTGTATTTTTGTGATAAAGATGCAAAGTAAAAAAGCAAAGGAAATAACTAAGTGTTGGAAGATTAATATGATGAAGATAGACCCGGGGGCCATAGATTTCACTAGTGGCTTCTCTCAAGAGCATAAGTATTTTACGGTGGGTGAACAATTCTGTTGAGCAATTGACGAATTAAGCATAGTTATGAGAATATCTAGGTATGATCATGTATATAGGCATCACGTCCGAGACAAGTAGACCGACTCTGCCTGCATCTACTACTATTACTCCACTCATCGATCGCTATCCAAAGATGCATCTAGAGTATTAAGTTCATGAAAACAGAGTAGCGCTTAAGCAAGATGACATGATGTAGAGGGATAAATTCATGCAATATGATAAAAAACCCATCTTGTTATCCTCGATGGCAACAATACAATACGTGCCTTGCTGCCCCTACTGTCATTGGGAAAGGACACCGCAAGATTGAACCCAAAGCTAAGCACTTCTCCCATTGCAAGAAAGATCAATCTAGTAGGCCAAACCAAACTGATAATTGAAAGAGACTTGCAAAGATAACAAATATACATAAAAGAACTCAGAGAAGATTCAAATATTGTTCATAGATAATCTTGATCATAAACCCACAATTCATCGGTCTCAACAAACACACTGCAAAAAGAAGATTACATCGAATAGATCTCCACGAGAGAGGGGGAGAACATTGTATTGAGATCCAAAAAGAGAGAAGAAGCCATCTAGCTACTAACTATGTATCCGAAGGTCTGAGGTAAACTACTCACACTTCATCGGAGAGGCTAGGTGTTGATGTAGAAGCCCTCCGTCATGGATGCCCCCTCCGGCGGAGCTCCGGAACAGGCCCCAAGATGGGATCTCATGGGTACAGAAGGTTGCGGTGGTGGAATTAGGTTTTGGCTCCGATTCGATCGCTTGGGGGTGCGAGGTATATATAGGAGGAAGGAGTACATCGGTGGAGCAACAGGGGCCCAGGAGGGTGGAGGGCGCACTGGGGGGGCGCCCCTACATCGTGGCCTCCTGGAAGCTTCCTTGACGTTGGGTCCAAGTCTCCTGGATCATGTTGGGTGTGAAAATCACGTTCCCGAAGGTTTCATTCCGTTTGGACTCCGTTTGATATTCCTTTTCTGCGAAACTCTGAAATAGGCAAAAATAGCAATTCTGGGCTGGGCCTCCGGTTAATAGGTTAGTCTAAAAAATAATATAAAATGAATAATAAATCCCATTAATGTCCAAAACAGTAGATAATATAGCATGGAGCAATCAAAAATTATAGATACGTTGGAGACGTATCATCCACCCATGGGCAGCCAGCTCCGCAATAGAGATATCCGGGTCAGGGCAGTAAGAGAATATGGTGGGGAAGGTCACGGATTTCTTCTGATTCTTGGGATGCTGATAGTAGGATATCCTCTGGTGAAAATGCGGAATTAATGGTTCCCTTATCTGATGAGGAAATTTGGAAGGTGATTAGCTCGGCCAATACGAACGCTGCCTCGGGGCGAGATGGTTTCTCTATTCCCTTCTTTAATAAATTCTGGCCGCAGTTGTGGGAGCTCGTCTGTAGATGATCCAAGGTTTCTGCCTAGGGACGGTGGACATCTCTCATCTTAACTATGCTGTCATTACTCTCATTGCTAAAGTCAAAGGAGCTGATTTGATCACGCAATTTCAACCTATTTATCTCATTAACAATTTCGCTAAGTTCCCTACGAAAGGGTTCGCCACGTGCCTTTCCCCCATTGCTCATCGTACCATCAGCCCCTTTCAATCCGCCTTTATTAAAGGCTGATTCATCTTGGATGGGATCCTTTTCTTGTATGAAATAGTGCACAACCTCAAAATTTGTAAGTCGAAAGCCGTGATTCTAAAGCTTAATTTTGAGAAGGCGTACGACTCGGTGAGCTGGCCTTTTTTGAGAAGGCTTCTTCTGGCTAAAGGGTTTGAGGGGCCCTTTGTCCATAGAATCATGCAGATGGTCTCGGGAGGCCACACTGCCATTTCTGTGAACGGCCATGTTAGTAAGTATTTTGCCAATGGTAGGGGCCTAAGGCAAGGCAATCCTGCTTCTCCCGTCTTGTTTAATTTTGTGGCGGACGCCCTATCTTGTATCCTCTCCAGAGCAGCTAACCATGGGCATATATCTTCGGTCATTTCTCATCTTATCCATGAAGGGATTACCCACCTTCAGTATGCGGACGACACAATTATATTGGTCGATTTGAATGATTCCTGCCTCGCTAATCTCAAATTCATCCTCCTCTGCTTTGAAGCTATGTCGGGCCTTAAGATCAATTTTGTGAAGAGTGAGGTTATTGTCACTGGTGTGCGTGACAATGAAGCCCTGCGGGTGGCTCATCTTCTTAATTGTAAGCTAGGGTCCTTTCCTTTCAAGTATTTGGGCCTCCCCATATCCCCGGACGTGCTTCATGCGAAGGATTTTGCCCCGGTGGTAACCAAGGTGGGCAACAGGTTCCTACCCTGGTGTGGGAGATACAATACCAATGCGGGTAAAGTGGCATTGATCAATGCATGTCTGACGTCCCTTCCCATGTTCTTGATGGGCTTTTATCTACTCTCGGGAGGTACCCACGTTGGCTTTGATAAGCACCGTGGGGCTTTTTATTGGAATGCTGCTGATAATCGTCGCAAATATCATTTCATTAAATGGAAGCTGATGTGCAGACCCGAAAACCTTGGAGGGTTGGGTATTATTAAAACTACCATCATGAACCAATGTCTTATGATTAAATGGTTAAGGCCAAATATTTTCCTCTCTCTAGCCCGATGTTTGCTAACTCACGTGGTGGTTCTCAGTTTTGGGAGGCCTTGGTGAAAGTAAGGCCTCTTTTCCAGGCGCACGTTAAGTTTGTAGTGGGGGATGGCTCCTCCATTAGATTTTGGCTGGATTGGTGGTGTGGAGAACTGGAGATTCACCGCTCTCGTGACCTTCCCCACCTTATTCTCTTACTGCCCTGACCCGGATATCTCTATTGCGGAGCTGGCTGTCCATGGGTGGAACCTGGCCTTTCGCCGGTCCTTGTCGCTCGAAGAGTTTGAAGATTGGCAACGTCTTATTGCCTTCTTCCCCACGCTCTCGGCGAATTTGGACTCGGTGATTTGGCCGCACACTGCTCCTGGGCACTTTTCAGTTAAATTGCTTTATTCTAAGCTTATTGGTGGCACTCCTACTAACCATTTCTCTCAGATCTGGAAAGCCCGGATCCATCCTAAGGTTAAGATTTTCTTATGGCAAGCTTTCAGGGGCCGGCTGCCTTTGGCTGACCATATTCGTAATAGGAATGGTCCGGGCTCACAGTTCTTTGCTTTGTGTGGTGACTTGGAGGATACGGCTAGTATCTTCTTCCACCGTGTCTTGGCTAAGCTCATCTGGAGTTGCGTTAGAGAGTGGCTTCATGTAGCCTGGGACCCTAGTTCGTTCTCTGAGCTTCGGGCCCTGGCTAATAATTTGTCCGGCGTTACCAGACGTATCTTTTGGGTGGGCCTGGGAGCTTTATGCTGGTCCCTCTGGATGACTAGGAACAAATTTACTATTGAACATGTGTTCCCAGCTAACCTGCTGATTGCTTATTTAAATCATGTGCTCTCTTGCAGTAGTGGAAATCATTGACTAAGGTGGACGACCAGGATGCGCTATCTGTGTTGATCTCCAAAGTTCGGGCCTCGGCGTCTAATCTATGCAGACAAGAGCAGGATGCTTAGTTGGTTTGCGCGTCGCTGGCTAGTTTCTTTTGGGCAATAAACTTTCTGGCTTGCGTGTCGTGTACTGGCTAGGGAGCCATGTACCCCTGTTTTAACTTTCCCTCGTATGACCCATGGTTGGGGTCTGGCTGGTTCTGTGTTTTTAACCTATGTGTGTTTGCGACCTGCCTTATGGCTTTATTTGTAAAGTCGGGCGCATGCCTTTTCTCTAAAAAATATGTGCCGATAACCAAAAGGCACAAGTTGGGACCAAAGACTAGACTACGTTTTTCTAGGCTATGCGCCAAGCAATATTTTTGGTGTTCACTCTCCTAATACTTGGAGTTTGACAACTGGTTGACGCCGGTTGATACTCTAATGAATATAGGCACTTCTTCTTGTCAACATCGATGCTTGTCTGAGTGAACTTTGGAGTACATAGCAGCAGCATAAGTATCTGTCCATCTGATCTTTTTGTGCGGTTCTACTAAAATCACCTAATGTAATGATTTGCCTGTGAGTTCAGGCTCCAAGTTACTCCTTTATGAAATCAGCAAATAGTAGCACAATACCAAATTACCAATACATATGACAAGCACAATAATCAGGATAAAGACCAATACCAACATGTGTGAGGTAGCATATCAATTACTATTTCCTTTGACTGGAAGTCGAGATAAGCGAAGCGACTAACAGCAAAGGAAGGAAGGAAGCCCAGATTAGCGACTCATAGGAAAGGAAGGAAGCTATCAAGGCAATGAAACACTCAAAGTTTTTGTGCAGTTCCACCAAAATCGAGCATCCCTGTTGGCACATATATTGAGAGAGTGATATTACTGTAATAGTGGGACTAGTTGATGAAACATACACTAACAAATAGAAGCACCGTCATTATCTTAATGGGTAAAGTTAGCAACATAGTAGTCTTGCTTAAAGAGAGGTATTAGTTTATTTAATCAGTGCCAATTAGCTCAACACTCAAAGCATTGCCATGTATCATAGGTTGCAAAACTTAAACGTGCAAAGATAAAGGAGTTTCTCATGACAGTAGCACGATACAAATAGAGATGACAACAAACTAATATGGATGAAGGCCTTAGGCCGGTACCAACCTGAGCAAAAAACCTTATTCATGTAGTCCCAGAAGAGATGATAAAGCACTCACTCGAATCACTCAATAGTATATATTTTTGTAAACTTCAAATGTATGGTTGAAATCACTCTTGTTTACCAGTGCTGAGATTATATCGAAGATTATCAAGAACTTCAGTGAGTTAAAGCAATCGGCTGGGATACAGATTCATTGTATTGTCTTGTGTAGTTCCACCAAAATATATGATTGGCACAACATGATCCCTGTTTGCACAAGTAGGAACAAGGTGAAACCTTCATTAGCTTAGTGAGAAAGGATAGAAAGACATTAGCATATTACTCTAACAGTAGCATCAAATTCATGATGGACAATACGCAGAAGTGGAAGGGCTCCCTGGAGGATCATCTCACATGTAAGGTAGACGTTGCCGGAGCCCTTGAATGGCCTCGACTGAGGCCTCGGCTTCAGCAAGATCACCTTGGCACTGTTTATTCTTCTTCTTCTTCCTCTTCATGCTCTGTTTCTATTTCTCCTCACTAGTTGGTGAAACTATGTACATGATTGGCCTTCTATTTCAGAACTGGTTTTGTCAGCGAGGGAGTACAAGTGTACTAGTAAACAATAGCATTATTTTCTCATGGCAGTCGCAAAATAGAGATGAACACATGCATTAAATATCATTCTTACCTAAAGGAAGGTTATGGTGCCAATATGGATGATGAGGATTGGAACACAGATCTCCCTTTGTGTAGTTCCATCGAAATGAACCAACTATTCCATTCTGACATTCCAGTTAAACAACACAAAAGTCACTTCTTTTAAGAAGTGGTTTGTGCAGTGCACCAAAAGGTCACAACAGCAACGAGGTGAAATGGATATCCCTGTTTGCACAAAAAGCTACAGAGGAAATAGTCAGAGTCTCAAACAATTACAGGCATAAACATTTAGCTAAACTTGTCATGGCTTATAAAAGTGGCATGGCTTCATTTTACCAGGGGCATTAGATTAAGAACAACTAAATATTTGGTGTAAGGGCATGGGATAGTGGGTGCACCAGCACTCCAACACCATGTACGTAAACCGGAGCATAAAGTGGTAATTCAGAGTTTGTTGCCCCGAGAAACAAACATCCAAGAAACATATCTGGGTTGGTCCCATTTTTGTTCACTCTAGCCACCTACTCCTATGTGTGGATAGTAAATCTAGTCCTGGTCATACCACTGTGTACAGCGTTTCCCCTATATTTCCCTTTTCGACCAAGAGACCGGTTGGATGACCAGTCTGTACTACTTTCACCCCCTTTCCTTCCTGTTTGTACCAAGTTCGATGTATATACTAAATTCCCCCACCCCCACTTTATTTCTTATTTGAACCAAGTACAAGATTCGACTCCATGAAGTAGCTTTACCTCAAACAATAGAATAAAAAATATGTGTCGTTGGACCATCCGATCGAGAGGGGTTGAGAGGTAGAAAATGATGCACATGCAGCGACGTAGCGAGCTAGAGAAGTAGAGCTAGGGCGGTTTCGAAGGAAGATATACCTGAAGGTCGTCGGGACGTGGATAGGTGGGTAGTGGGAGGCCGGATTCGCCCACACTAGGTCAACAACGAAGGGATCGGAGGACCTCCCGTGCCAGCGCTCGGCCAGAGATAACGGTGCGGCCGGTGATACGTCCATTTTGCATCATGCTTTTATATCGATATTTATTGCATTATGGGATGTTATTACACATTATGTCACAATACTTATGCCTATTCTCTCTTATTCTACAAGGTTTACATAAGGAGGGAGAATGCCGGCAGCTGGAATTCTTGGCTGGAAAAGGAGCAAATATTAGAGACCTATTCTGCACAACTCCAAAAGTCCTGAAACTCCACAAAAGTTAATTTTGGAAATAATAAAAAAAAATTGAGCGGAAGAAATACGTCAGGGGGGCCTCCACCTGTCTACGAGGGTGGGGGCGTGCCCTACCCCCTGGGCGCGCCTCCTGCCTCGTGGGCCCCCTGTTGGCCCTCCGGTGCCCATCTTTAGCTATATGAAGTATTTCGTCCGAAGAAAAATCATAAGCAAGCTTTCGGGACGAGACTCCGCCGCCACGAGGCAGAACTTTGGCGGAACCAATCTAGGGCTCCGGCAGAGCTGTTCTGCCGGGGACACTTCCCTTCGGGAGGGGGAAATCAGCGCCATCGTCATCACCAACGCTCCTCTCATCGGGAGAGGGCAATCTCCATCAACATCTTCACAAGCACCATCTCCTCTCAAACCCTAGTTCATCTCTTGTATCCAATTCTTGCCTCTAAGTCCGGGATTGGTACCTGCAGGTTGCTAGTAGTGTTGATTACTCCTTGTAGTTGATGCTAGTTGGTTTATTTGGTGGAAGATCATATGTTCAGATCCTTTATGCATATTAATACCCCTCTGATTATGAACATGAATATGCTTTGTGAGTAGTTACGTTTGTTCCTGAGGACATGGGAGAAGTCTTGCTATTAGTAGTCATGTGAATTTCGTATTCGTTCGATATTTTGATGAGATGTATGTTGTCTATCCTCTAGTGGTGTTATGTGAACGTCGACTACATAACACTTCACCATTAATTAGGCCTAGAGGAAGGCATTGGGAAGTAATAAGTAGATGATGGGTTGCTAGAGTGACAGAAGCTTAAACCCTAGTTTATGCGTTGCTTCGTAAGGGGCTGATTTGGATCCATATGTCTCATGCTATGGTTAGATTTACCTTAATACTTTTGTTGTAGTTGTGGATGCTTGCGATAGAGGTTAATCATAAGTGGGATGCTTGTCCAAGTAAGGACAGCACCCAAGCATCGGTCCACCCACATATCAAATTATTAAAGTACCGAACGCGAATCATATGAACGTGATGAAAACTAGCTTGACGATAATTCCCATGTGTCCTCGGGAGCGTTTTACTTTATATAAGAGTTTGTCCAGGCTTGTCCTTTGCTACAAAAAGGATTGGGCCACCTTGCTGCACTTTATTTACTTTTGTTACTTGTTGCTCGTTACCAATTATCTTATCACAAAACTATCTGTTACCTATAATTTCAGTGCTTGCAGAGAATACCTTGCTGAAAACCGCTTATCACTTCCTTCTGCTCCTTGTTGGGTTCGACACTCTTACTTATGGAAAAGACTACGATAGATCCCCTATACTTGTGGGTCATCAAGACTCTTTTCTGCCACCGTTGCTGGGGAGTGAAGCGCCTTTGGTAGGTGGAATTTGGTAAGGAAAAATTTATATAGTGTGCTGAAATTTACTGGCACTCGATACTGTGGAAAGTAATCCTCTCAGGGGCTTGTTCGGGGTATCTTCACCCTAACCAGTAGAGCAAAGAGTTGCCCCTCAACATACTGAACCTACTGAAAATGAAAATGTCTACTTTGAAATTCCTTCGGGTATGTTAGAAAAACTGCTAGCTAATCCTTTTGCAGGAGACGGAACAATGCATCCCGATGAGCACCTAATCTATGTGGATGAAGTTTGTGGATTATTTAAGCTTGCAGGTATACCCGGTGATGTTATTAAAAAGAAGGTCTTCCCTTTATCTTTGAAGGGAGATGCATTGGCATGGTATAGGCTATGTGATGATACGGGATCATGGTACTACAAACGATTGAAATTGCAATTTCATCAGAAATTTTATCCTATGCATCTTGTTCATCGTGATTGCAATTATATATATATATTTTGGCCTCACGAAGGAGAAAGCATCGCTCAAGCTTGGGGGAGGCTTAAATCAATGTTATATTCATGCCCCAATCATGAGCTCCCAAGAGAAATAATTATTGAAAGTTTTTATGCTCGACTTTTTGATAACAATCGCACCATGCTCGATACTTCTTGTGCTGGCTCTTTTAGGATGAAGACTATTGAATTCAAATGGAACTTATTGGAAAGAATTAAATGCAACTCTGAAGACTGGGATCTCGATGAAGGTAAGGAGTCAGGTATGACACCTAAGTTTGATTGTGTTAAATCTTTTATGGATACCGATTTTTTCCGTAAATTTAGCACTAAGTATGGACTTGACTATGAGATAGTAGCTTCTTTCTGTGAATCTTTTGCTGCTCATGTTGATCTCCCTAAGGAGAAGTGGTTTAAATATCATCCTCCCATAGAAGTAAAAGTAGCTGCACCTATTAAAGTTGAAGAAAAGACTATCACTTATAATGATCCTATTGTTCCTACTACTTATGTTGAGAAACCACCTTTCCCTATTAGAATAAAGGATCATGCTAAAGCTTCAACTGTGGTCCGTAAAAGCAATATTAGAACTTATACACCTCCTGAGCAAATTAAAGTTGAACCTAATATTGCTATTGTTAAAGATCTCTTGTCTGATAATATTGATGGGCATGTTATTCATTTCCATGATGAAACTGCTAGAATTGCCAAACCTTGTGCTAAAGATAAACATAGACCTATGGTAGGCATGCCTATTATTTTGGTTAAAATAGGAGATTATTGTTATCATGGCTTATGGGATATGGGTGCTAGTGCTAGTGCAATACCTTTTGACTTATACAAAAAAATTATGCACGATATTGCACCTGCTGAGATAGAAGATATTGATGCCACAATTAAACTTGCCAATAGAGATACTATTTCACCAATTGGAATTGTTAGAGATGTTGAAGTCTTGTGTGGGAAAACTAAATACCCTGCTGATTTTCTTGTTCTTGGTTCCCCACAAGATAGCATTTGTCCCATCATATTTGGTAGACCCTTCTTGGAACACTGTTAATGCTAGGATAGACTGCGAAAAGGATATCGTTACTATTGGTTTGGGTGATATGTCTCATGAGTTTAATTTCTCTAAATATCGTAGAAAACACCGTGAAGAGGAATTGCCTTGTAAGGATGAAATAATTGGTCTTGCTTCTATTGTCGTACCTCCTAGTGATCCTTTAGAACAATATTTGCTAGACCATGAAAATGATATGTTTATGAATGAAAGAAGGAAATAGATGAAGTATTATTTAAACAGAACCTATCACGAAACACAATTTGCTGTTGAAATCCTAGGGATCCTCCTCCACCCAAGGGTGATCCCGTGTTTGAGCTTAAACCGTTACCTGATACTCTTAAATATGCTTATCTTGATGAGAAAAAGATATATCCTGTTATTATTAGTGCTAACCTTTCAGAGCATGAAGAAGAGAGATTACTGAAAACTCTGAAGAAGCACCGTGCTGCTACTGGATGTACTCTTGATGATCTTAAGGGCATTTGTCCCACTCTATGTCAACATAAAATAAATTTGGAGAAAGATGCCAAACCAGTTCGGGATCATCAACGACGACTGAATCCTAAAATGAAAGAAGTGGTAAGAAAGGAAATACTAAAGCTCCTTGAGGCAGGTATAATTTATCCCGTTGCTGATAGTCAGTGGGTAAGTCCTGTCCATTGTGTCCCTAAGAAGGGAGGTATTACTATCGTTCCTAATGATAAAGATGAATTGATTCCACAAAGAATTATTACAGGTTATAGGATGGTAATTGATTTCCGCAAATTAAATAAGGCTACTAAAAAATATCATTACCCCTTGCCTTTTATCGATCAAATGCTAGAAAGATTATCCAAACATACACAATTTTGCTTTCTAGATGGTTATTCTGGTTTCTCTCAAATACCCTTGTCAGCCGATGATCAATCAAAGACCACCTTTACTTGCCCTTTCGGCACTTTTGCTTATAGACGTATGCCTTTTGGTTTATGTAATGCACCTGCTACCTTTCAAAGATGCATGATGGCTATATTCTCTGACTTCTGTGAAAAGATTTGTGAGGTTTTCATGGATGATTTTTCCGTCTACGGATCCTCTTTTGATGATTGCTTGAGCAACCTTGATCGAGTTTTGCAGAGATGTGAAGAAACTAATCTTGTCTTGAATTGGGAAAAGTGCCACTTTGTGGTTAATGAAGGTGTTGTATTGGGGCATAAAGTTTCTGAAAGAGGTATTGAAATTGATAAATCCATGGTTGATGCTATTGAAAAGATGCCATGTCCCAAGGACATCAAAGGTATAAGAAGTTTCCTTGGTCACGCCGATTTTTACAGGAGGTTCATTAAGGACTTCTCAAAAATTTCTCGGCCTCGGATTAATTTATTACAAAAAGATATACCATTTGTCTTTGATGATGATTGTGTAGAAGCATTTGCAATACTTAAGAAAGCACTGATCTCTACACCTATTGTTCAGCCACCTGATTGGAATTTACCTTTTGAAATTATGTGTGATGCTAGTGATTATGCTGTAGGTGCTGTTCTAGGGCAAAGAGTTGATAAGAAATTAAATGTTATCCAATATGCTAGTAAAACTCTAGACAATGCTCAAAGAAACTATGCTACTACTGAAAACGAATTCTTAGCAGTTGTATTTGCTTGTGATAAGTTCACACCTTATATTGTGGATTCTAAAGTAACTATTCACACGGATCATGCTACTATTAAATATCTTATGGAAAAGAAAGATGCTAAACCTAGACTTATTAGATGGGTTCTCCTGTTACAAGAATTTGATTTGCATATTATTGATAGAAAAGGAGCTGAGAACCCCTTTGCGGACAACTTGTCTAGGTTAGAAAATGTTCTTGATGACCCACTACCTATTGATGATAGCTTCCCTGATGAACAATTAAATGTCATAAATACTACTCGTATTGCTCCTTGGTATGCTGATTATGCTAATTACATCGTTGCTAAATTTATATCACCTAGTTTCACATACCAGCAAAAGAAAAAGTTCTTCTATGATTTGAGACATTACTTTTGGGATGACCCACATCTTTATAAAGAAGGAGTAGATGGTGTTATTAAACGTTGTGTACCTGAGCATGAACATGAACAGATCCTACGCAAGTGTCACTCCGAAGCTTATGGAGGACACCACGCTGGAGATAGAACTGCACATAAGGTATTGCAATCCAGTTTTTATTGGCCTACTCTCTTCAAGGACGCCCGTAAGTTTGTCCTATCTTGTGACGAATGTCAAAGAAGTGGTAATATTAGTAGACATCAAGAAATGCCTATGAATTATTCACTTGTTATTGAACCATTTGACGTTTGGGGATTTGATTATATGGGACATTTTCCTGCCTCTAATGGATATACACATTTTTTAGTTGTTGTTGATTACGTTACTGAGTGGGTAGAAGCTATTCCAACTAGTAGTGCTGATCATAACACTTCTATTAAAATGCTTAAATAATTTATTTTTCCGAGGATTGGAGTCCCTAGATATTTAGTGACTGATGGTGGTTCACATTTTATTAATGGTGCTTTTCGTAAAATGCTTGCTAAGTATGATGTTAATCATAGAATTGCATCTCCTTATCACCCACAGTCTAGTGGTCAAGTAGAATTGAGTAATAGAGAGCTCAAATTAATTTTGCAAAAGACTGTCAATAGATCTAGAAAGAATTGGTCCAAGAAACTTGATAATGCATTATGGGCCTATAGAACCGCATATAATATGAGAATTCCTTATTTGACACTCTCTTAAAATTGTGTTCCTTATTTGACACTGAAAAAAATTTCTTCCCTATATGACCTATAGTCTTAATTTCTTTCCCTATACGACACTCTAGTTCATTTTGTACACGTGAAAAGACCTTTTTGCCCCTGTACATAATGTGACCAGAAATATGTAGCATTGAGCCTAATTAGGGAAAATTCGTTTCTGAGAGTGAGCATAGCTGAACATGTTATCTCCTCCGTTGGTATTTTTTGGGATGCGTTTGTATTCTGTATACCTGAGCGCATGCATCCAATGTATTCAAAACGTATTCAGCTGTGGGTCTAGTTTCATGCGGTATGGTTTGTGAGTGCGACTGTTTGGCGTACTTTTGTACGTGTGCTTTAACACTAAAATGCATTCTTAAAAATGAATGAATTTTTTAAGCACTTTTGTGTGTGCTTCGGTGATCACCTACGTGCATGCCATTAGTGCATGTGCACGTATTTGCATGGCCCATGCAGGACCTATAGCTGTATGGAAGGAAGTTGCGTGTTAGCACGAACATACGCCCAGTTCGGTGCAGCCAACATGCGTATGTATATGAACCGGGTCATACAAAGCTAGAATACATGTATTCGCTTGATCGTCAGGGTGCGCGTACGTATTTAAATATCTACGCTCCGGCCGGCAAGCTGGCCGCGTATATGTACACAAATACGTATAGACAACTAGCCAGACCGTGAGGTCAATTAGCACATGAACCATCGAAGGCCTCGGTCATGATTTCTTAGCACAGTAGTAAATCGACTGGCATGAGAATACCAGCATATATGACGTCACATATGGATAACTCGACTGATTTTTTTGGAACAACTATTATCTTGTACATATTTGTGGTCACATTATACATATGGGTAAAATGGTCTTTTCACGTGAACAAAATGCACTAGAGTGTCATATAGGGAAAGAAATTAAGACTATAGGTCATATAGGGAAGAAAAATTTTCCAGTGTCAAATAAGGAACATGATTTTAAGGGAGTGTCAAATAAGGAATTCTCTCTATAAAGAATCCTATGGGCATGTCTCCGTATAAAATGGTTTATGGAAAAGCATGTCACATACCTCTCGAACTAGAACATAAGGCTTATTGGGCTACTAAAGAGCTCAATTATGATTTCAAACTTGCCGGTGAGAAGAGGTTATTTGACATTAGCTCATTTGATGAATGGAGAACCCAAGCCTATGAAAATGCCAAGTTGTTTAAAGAAAAAGTTAAAAGATGGCATGACAAAAGAATACAAAAGCATGAGTTTAATGTAGGTGATTATGTATTTCTATACAACTCTCGTTTAAGATTTTTTGCAGGAAAACTTCTCTCTAAATGGGAAGGCCCTTACGTTATCGAGGAGGTCTATCGTTCTTGTGCCATAAAAATCAACAACTTCGAAGGCACAAATCCGAAGGTGGTGAACGGTCAAAGAATCAAACATTATATCTCAGGTAATGCTATAAATGTCGAAACCAATGTTATTGAAACCGTAATCCCGGAGGAATACATAAGGGACACTTTCCGGAACGTTTCGGACTCCGGAAAGGAATAGGTATGTGGTACGGTAAGTAAACCGACTCCAAAACAGTTCTAATGGCAATTTTCCTCGTTTTGGAATATTTAGAAAAATAAAAAAATAAGAAGCAGTCCAGGAAGGACACGAGGCCTCCACGAGGGTGGAGGGCGCGCCCTACCCTACTGGGTGCGCCCCCTGCGTCGTGGGCACCTCGTGCGCTCTCTGGACTCCGTTTTCTTGCATGTTACGTATTTTGGTCGGTAAAAATTCATTATATGATCTCCCGAAGGTTTTGATCTCCGTATCAAGCAAATATCTCTTGTCTTTGTTTCGAGCTGTCCTGCTGCAGATTAGAGCAACATGTCGTCCCAGGACTCGGAAGGAGAAAGCTATGTGGTTGATTACCTTGCAGATCCTAAGGTCTATGGGGATGTGGAGCATTGTGGTTGGACTGTGGAAGAAGAAGAGGACGATGAGCCCCAGAGAAAGGAGGAGACGAGCTCAGATGAAGATGAAGTCCCATTATCTCAACCTGGGGACATGCATGTGGAGTTCAAAAAGTCAAGCCTCCCTGATAGAGCAAAGAAATTTAAGATCGAGTTTATCCCTTTTCGTCTCTTGCAGGAAAACAAGCAGGAATTATGCAAGAAGATATTAAGCCTGGAGAAGGAGATTGATGACTTGAGGGATCAAAATTCTGTCCTCAAGCGCAAATTAAGGAAGAAGACTACGCCATCAACTAAACCAACAATCCCTTCACCAGCAAAGGAGACATAATCACATGGGTATGGGCACTCCCCTTGGAAACTGCCAAGCTTGGGGGAGGTGCCCTGGTATCGTATCACCACCACATCTCCTATCTTTACCGTTTTTCTTAGTTCGATCCTATTAGTAGTATCTTGATCTAGTAGAATAAAGTTTTGGTATGATCTAGTTTTGAGTTTTGCTTTATGATCTCTCTATGTAATCGAGTCTGTAAGCTATATAATAAAGATTAGTGTTGAGTCAAGGGCTTGATTATATTGCTATGATCTTGAGGGAATAAAAGAAAGAGAAAAGAATAAAAAGAAACAAAGAGATCATATTGATTTTATGAAGAGTAATGACTTCACATAGGAAGAGTATGATGATTAAAAGTTGTTGAGAGTTGACAAACATAGCTTTGGTCATCGTTGCAATTAATAGGAGGTAATAAAGAAAGAGAGGTTTGACATATAAATATACTATCTTGGACATCTTTTATGATTGGGAGCACTCATTAAAATATGACATGCTAAAGAGTTGATGCTGGACAAGGAAGACAACATAATGGGTTATGTTTTCTTGTATCTGAGATAAAGTATATTGTCATGGATCATCCAACATGTTGAGCTTGCCTTTCCCCCTCATGCTAGCCAAATTCTTTGCACCAAGTAGAGATACTACTCGTGCTTCCAAATACCCTTAAACCCAGTTTTGCCATAAGAGTCCACCATACCTACCTATGGATTGAGTAAGATCCTTCAAGTAAGTTGTCATCGGTGCAAGCAATAAAAATTGCTCTCTAAATATGTATGATTGATTTGTGTGGAGGAAATAAGCTTTATACGATCTCGTGATGTGGAAGAAATAAAAGCGAAGGACTGTATAATAAAGGTTCATATCACAAGTGGCTCCAACTAGCTGATCAAACAGATCATTAATCATCGGCAGAGGGTACTTGTTCTTGATGGTTACTTCGTTCAACGCACGATAATCCACAACCATCCTCAAACTTCCATCCTTCTTCTCTACCAAAAGAACTGGGGCTCCCCAAGGTGATGAGCTTGGACGAATATATCCTTTCTCCAATAACTCATTAATTTGATCCTTGATCTCTTTCAACTCATTCGGTGGCATCCGATAAGGTCTCTTGGATATTGGGGCTGTGCCGGGCAATAGCTCAATCAGAAATTCAATGTCCCTATCCGGTGGCATTCCTGGTAATTCCTCCGGAAACACATCGGGAAAGTCTTGCACTACTGGCACTTCCTCTGAACAACTCCGTGAGGGAATGCACTGATTCTTCATCCGGCTGTGCTGGCTACATACTTGATCCTCTTCGCTCCGGGTGGTGAGCGAGAATAGACTTCTTGGGCACGATCTATGTACCCTTCAAACTTTGTCAACCAATCCATGCCTAGGATTACATCCAAGGTCCGGGTTTCCAACACTATGAGGTCTGCGGAAATTTATGGTTCCCGATGTTGAGGTTGCATGACATCCTAAACCTGCCATCATTTCTCCTCCTGCGGCCCGACGAAGGGGGCTTCTAAGGGTTTTAGTGGGCAACCCGTACTTTTCCACAACAACCCTTGATATGAATGAATGCGTTGCACCAGAATCAAAGAGCACCAAAACTGAACGTGAATTCAATAAAAACTTACCAACCACAGTGTCTGGCTGATCATAGACGTCCTCCATGTCGATGTGGTTCACCTGAGCACGAGGGAACGGATTGGGCTTCTTCACGAGGGAACGGATTGGGCTTCTTCGCTGAGCCTCCATTGCCGTTTCCATTCCTCTGCTTGGCCTCCGGGCAGTCGGTGGCATAGTGCCCTGTCTTCTGGCACTTGAAGCAGGTGATGTGGCTCAGATCCTTCGGAGCCAGGGCAGAACGGTGCTGATTGCCATTACCGTTTCCATTGCCATTGCCATGGCCTGACTTGTTGTCCTGGCTGCGGTTGTTCCCATTTCCTCCATGGTTATGATGGGTGTGCCCTCCTGAGTATGGTGCATAACGGGACTTCTGCTGAGCTCCCGAGTTGTGCTTCCCCTGGCTGTACTTCCGCTTGCGGCTTTCTATCTGCTGCTGCTTGCCTTCAAGTATGGTGGCCTGGTCTACCAGCTCCTGGTAGTTGTTGAAGGTAGCCACAATAAGCTGCATGCTCAGTTCATCATTGAGTCCCTCAAGGAACTTCTCCTGCTTTGCGGCATCTGTGGCCACATCATCTGGGGCATAGCGAGCGAGCTTGCTGAATTCATCCACGTACTGTGCCACAGTACGGTTCCCCTGGCGTAAGTTGCGGAACTCACGCTTCTTCAGACTCATGGCTCCAGCTGAGACATGAGCGGTGCGGAAGGCCTGCTGGAACTGATCCCATGTGATGGCACCAATGGGATAAGTGGCGGTGTAGTTCTCTCACCAAGAAGCTGCAGGTCCATCAAGTTGATGCGCGGCAAAGCGCACCTTCTCTGAATCAGTGCATCCAACAGTGATTAGCTCTCTTCCGACTTTGCGGAGCCAATCATCAGCCACAATCGGCTCAGTGCTACTAGAGAACACTGGCGGATTCAACCTCAGGAATCGAGTCAAGTTGTCCACAGGGGGTGGTGGCGGTGGATTGTTGGTGTTGTTGTTCTGATTCTGGATGAGGAGCTGCATAAGGGCATTCTGCTGTTGGAGCAGCTGGGTGAGCTCCGGCGGAAAACCAGTGTCACGTCTCGGAGGCATCTGGTGTTTTGGAGTGGATGAGAAATTTAGAATAGAACAATGGTCTATGAGGAATAACACTACCCATATGAATGCACAAACATAAAAACACCAATCATTTATTCATTCCACTCAAACATGGTTCAAACTCGATTACAAAAGCTCATGACTAATCGAAGGAAAATATCGGCCTAACTGATCGACGAAAAAGTAAAAGATAACATGGTGGTCGACTAAAAAGTCTTCATCAATAATCCTTGCGTCCTCTGTTGTGGCGCCTCCTCTTGTGGCTTCCTTCAGTGGAACTCCCTTCATAGTCCTGATCATTACTCAGGAAGGGTCCTTCATCTCCACTCGGAAAAAGGTCCTCTCCCAAGTCCATCTTTTCCTCTATCGCGCAAGCTTCATCTTGGTCGTCGATTGTCTCCATGAAGTCCGCGACTTCTTCCTCATGGTTAAGGGAGTCTGCGTGCCTTCTCCTCCGATTCAGTTCGCGGAACAAAAGCTTCCGTGTGTCTTGAGTTACGGCGAGTCTGAATCTCCCGTTTTCGAGAAGACACTCCAAGTCTGGATGTACGAGAGAGTGGAGTCGTCCTCGGACGGACGGATGATATCTTCGTTCCTCGCTCTGCGAGAAACCATGGCGAGGTCCGAGGATCGAGCTCGGCCTGTACTCCTCTCGGAGATGTCCAAGTGCTCGATAGATCGCCACGTCCCTTCCGATGATCCAGTTGAACTCGGTGAACTCAAAGTCAATAGGCTCCGTGTGTCCTCGAAGGTTCTCCCAGGATATGCACCTCAATCCAGTAGCGGTGTCCGCGGAAGTGCATTAGTTGGCTTCGGTGATCGAGGGTAGAGAAATCTTCAGCTTCTTCACCAACTGGACCAGCTTCCTGCCGAAGGGCATTGTCTCATCGGGCTGGCAAAACTCCGGTAGCAAAACTGGGGTGAACTCAACGGCCATCTAGAATGTTGAAAATCGGAGAGGAGTTAGAAATGAACAGGGGAGAATTACGGAATGATAAGGGTAAAAGTAAATGGTCTCTTCCTATGGCTTTCCGATCCTAGGGGTTACGATCCCACGGTCAGCGTGTGCTCGATACCATCTCTCTGAGCGACCTGACCCAAAATCGGTCAAATCTACGTATCTGTACCATCCCAAGATCATCTTTGGTACTCACAAGACATCGATAAAGTAATCAAAGTTCAATCACACCTGAATATTATTACACGGTTCTCATATAGAGTCTTTATTACAAGAGAATAAATTTGGCTCAAGGCCAACTCATGAGAAATAAACTACTAATGCTGCGGAAGCGTCGAAGTAAAGCGAGTCCATCCGACTCCAAAGGGCAATCGCCAAGCGGAGCGTAGCCTCACTCCCCGATCGAATATACCTCTGCAACATAAGACGTTGCAGCCATGTAGGTCAGCTTTTTGAATAAGCTGGCAAGTCATGAAGAACAACAATAATAAATTTACTATCACTATATGCATTTGGCTGTGGAGCTCTAAGTTTCATCATTTTGCGAAAAGCCAATTTTCTCTTACTACAGTGGACTTGCTTGCAAATTACTACAATTGTTGGTAGTTATTGAGATGGTTCCGCCAACCAATATCTCATTCCTAAATTATTAAGCCATAAACCCCTCAAATTAATTCATTAGTTTTAGTGTTGAGATATCCGAATACTTCCAAGTTCCAGAGGCTCAAATTGTCCGTAATCGGGACACGGCTAATCGATTAGATCTTTAACTCTGCAGAGGTTTGCGACTTTCCCGCAAGAATCATTCCTCCTTTAAAGTCTTCGCACTTCATGGTGTTTGAAGACGGACGAATGAAACAGGTCTTCCAGAGAGTTCTTCGGCTACTGCCGTACCCATCCAATCCTACCGTTCTTCTACATCTCGTAGTACCGCCCAGCCAGCGTCACTACTAAGGTTAACCCAGCCAGAGCCCATAATGGCTTGCGGCTGCAGAGTAAGCTTCCGGTCATGGGGCATCCATCCTTCTCTTCGTGGCTGGGTGAAGCTTTCCACAAGATGTCATGGCACTTCTCCATGCATCCCGCCAACCACTGGGTTCTCCAGGTGCCCGTCAACAAATCCTCCACCCAAGAGTGAATTCAAGTCCATCTTGATTCTTGTAGTTCATGGGGTTGTCACCATCATTGACTCTCACATCTTTCTTATGAATTTCACTCAACCAAAACCCGTCTACGAGCATAGCAAGGTAAACTACTTCGTCCCGGGGTCATGGTAACAAGGGGATTGGTTCATCCTACCACATGATACTACTCAAGATTAATAACTTCAAAATTTCAACTACTGCATGCATGGTGGGGTGGTGACAATTTCTAATGCACAAAAACATAGGTATAGAAAATAACATGATCAAAACTTGCCTTGCTGATGATCCTCGTAAGCTAAAGATTCGTAGTAGCAAGCTTCGCACTCCGGAAACTCTACCGAGACAAACAATAATCTCAATAAGCATAGGATCACATAATACAATAGCATAACAATAGCAACATAACACACCAAAACAACCAAATCAAAATCCAAAGGGAAAAACTCAAAGAAAACCAACTCAAAGTTTTCCTACTTCAAACAATAACTAGAATAGTTTTATATAACAAAAATTTTCCCAACATAACCTAATCATGGTTTTATGTTAACTTAACAGAAAAGATTTCATTAATCAACTAGGAGTAAAAAGAATTAATTCAAAAGCTATTATAAAACTCCTATTAGGCCTAAACCAAATTCTATTAAGAAAAATAAAATAAAACTTTTATTTATTATAAATAAAAGTTCATCCTATAAAGTGACAGAAACTATCCTAGAATAATCAATCACATGTTAAAAATAAATTTATTTACTAATTAAAATAATAGAAAAACAGTAGCTAGTTAATTGATTAGGATTAATAAGATTCTGCTTAAAACTATTTATTTATTAATCCTAAAATACCCAAATTAATTTCTATGGTTTGGCAATGTCAAAATAAAGTTGGGACAAAAAGAATCATCCAAAATAATTTTCCTAACTCAAGTTATAGCAGATTTACTATTCTGACTAAAACTAAATTAAAGCAATTTTAATTAATTTTAACATAGCTAAATATATATTCTACAGAAACTATAGAAAATTTGCAAACCAACAAAAAAAGAATCATCTAAAAATATTAAACAGAATAAAAGATATGAATTTTTCAAAACAGAAACTATTCTGTTAAAACAGAAAACAAAAATAAAAGAAAAAGGGCCTAATGGGCCTAAACGGTGCACTGGGCGTAATATAACCTAAACGGGCCCTAGGGTTAAACTAAAACGGGCCGGCTAAATAAAAATAACCTAACTAAAATAAACCGTAAACTAAACCGGCCGAACCGGGCGGTTTTTATAAAAAGAAATACCCCTTCGGGGTTCTAATCTACACCGTTCATCACGCATCGGACGGGGGAGGGGGTCTCCGGCGGCTTACCGGAGCTCGGCGGCGGCGGCGGCGGCGACGACGAGTGTGCCGAGGGCTCCGGGCGTCGGGGAGGTCGGGGGAGTGGCCTGGGGGTGCGGACGAGGTCGGGGATGCGTCTGGTGGAGTCGGGGGTGACCGGGAGTGGCTAGGGCGGCGACGGCGACGAGAATGGCGGCGGCGGCGACTCGGGTCTCCGGTGAGCTCGAGCGAGAGGAGGAGGGAGTCCGGCGAGGTGCTAGGGGGGGGAATGGGGTGCGGAGGTCCGGCTTAAATAGGCTGGGGCCTCGGCCATGCTTCGGGGGGCGATCGGGGGCGGATCGGGATCCGGATCTTCGATCCGCGATCTGGGCGGCGACGTGGCGTGGCGCGGGGGGGGGTTGTGAAGGGGTGGGGCCTGCTATCGAGAGAGAGGGAGGGGGTGGAGCGAGCGGGCGACGGCGCCAAGGGTTTTTGGCGAGGGGCGAGTGAGGCCGGCTCGGTCGGCGCTGGGCTGGCCTCTGGCCGCTCGGTGGGCAGTGGTGGGGGGTTCGGCTGGCATTGGGGAGGTCTGGTGGCGCTGGGGTTTTTTTTTTGAATTTATTTTTTAATAAAACAAAACAGAAATAAAACAATAACTATAAATATTTTATATAGGGTATATATATACTAAAATGATCAGGGAATATTCCTATCATTTGAACATTTTCCAAAGGCAAAATCCAAACTTTATAAAAATCCATTTTTTCAAATTCAAATAAAATTCAGATTTGAATCCAAAACTTTTGGCAATGTTTTCCTCGATATTTTTGGAGTGTCATGTTTACTCCTCTCATACTTTTGATCAAGTATTTATCAGGCATAGTTTTTGAAATGATTCCCACTTGCCAAAGTTTGAAATTCAAATTCAAAACTCAAAATTCTCTGAAACTTCAAATGGCATTCAAATTCAAACAGGATGCATAGGATGCTTAACTATAATTGTAAAACATTCCAAATAGGAAATTTGGGATGTTACAGATGTGGGTTAGCATGAATTATTATTGTTGACATTACCCTTGAGGTAAAAGGTTGGGAGGCAAAACTATATATAAGCCCCTATCTTTCTCTGTGTCCGACTAAAACTCCGTAACCACAAGTATTGCGTGAGTGTTAGCAATTATGAAAGATTAAATGATAGTTGAGTATGTGGACTTGCTAGAAAGCTCTGACATAGACTTTTTCTGATGTTATGATAAATTGCAATTGCTTCAGTGACTGAGATTATAGTTTGTTGGTTCTCAATAAAGTTTCTGATTCATACTTTGCATTGTGAATAGATTATTACTTGAGCATAAGAAATCATATGACATTATCCATATATGTCGGCATTCTGGGAACGGGGGTACCCAGACTTGCCTGCCTGCGGCCTGCGGCGTGGCTCAAGTGGTGGCCCAATACGGCGCATCTTCATCAACACAAGCTCAAGACCCTCGCGAGGGGCCAAGCCTCACGGGGCGGACGACAGGAAGTTTCCTCAGGCACGGCCTCGTCAGGCTGGCTCGCGAGGAGGCGGAGAGATCAAGGCGGGGTACCTCACGAGGTGCCCATGACGCAAGCCATGACGACCAAGGGCGCCAAGGGGCGCCAGCCCGCAGATGTCCTCATTTCCTCTTTGGTGCAAAGGGGCAAGCACAAAGAGAGCATCAAGCAAAGGCACCCGTTTGATTGCAACAATACCAAGACCGTCAGAACGGCAGGAAGGAAGTCATCGTGGAGCCCAAGCCGGCGTCACCACCGAGCCTTTGACAAAGCGAGGACCAACTTTAGTCAGGATAAGTGTACTAGATGTTCCCCTTCAAAATGGCCAATTGTTGGTGCCCTTCCCGCTCAATATTTGGGAAGAGGCCCAGGGCCTTTGCCTATAAATAGGACCAGCCTCCCACAGGGTAGAGGCGTCTCATCTGGGATCAAGGGTCCGGAATCCAGAGAGAGAGCGACTGAACTCCCCCTAGAAGTTCATCGCACCAGCAAAGAACAGACCCTCGCGAGGCTGTTCTTCCTTGTATTGTTCATCATCAGCCCAAGAGGCAATCCACCACACCACGCACTAGAGTAGGGTGTTACACCACAATGGTGGCCCGAACCAGTATAAACCTTGTGTCTCTTGTGTTGTTCCTTTGGTAGTTTAGATCCTAGCGAGGCGACGAGGTGCAGGTAGGTAGGGGGTGAGATCTCCGCGTGCACCCCAGAGTTCGAACCTAGAGGGTCTGCCGGAACCCGAAATCCGACATTTGGTGCGCCAGGTAGGGGTGCGCCGGAATTCTCCTTCCGACGCCCTATTCTTCGCCGCCCATCGCATCCATGTCAGACGCTCGTCGGGCCCGCGCCAAGCGCCGAGCCACTCGCTACGCAAGACGCTTCAGACGGTTTCGCCGGCGGCCGCCCGCCGTTCCCGTCGCTTGCCGTCAACGCCGCCACCGGCCCGGCGGGGAACGAGCAAGCAAGCATCGCCCCAAGATCCGTCCATGAGGCGAGACGGCCGTATCGCTTCTCCTTCACTCGCCCAGCTGGTTCTTCGTCTCGCGCGCCAGCGCTTTATGGAGGCTCGAGCTACGCTCATCGCGGCAAACGAGCTCCTGCGCTACCGCCCTGTCGACGACGTCTACGAAGAGTGGCTCGACCGCGTCGCCGAGCTCGTCCGCGCCGCAGGGGGCTCCCCCGCGCCGTCCTTCTCGCTGCACCGCGCCCCGCCCTGCGCGGGCGATGAAGCTCCAGGGGCGCCTCAGCCGCCTCCCCCTCAAGAAGGCACCTTGGCCCCAAGGCGCGTGGCCCCGGGGCGGAACCCACTCCGTCCGGCGCCAGCGCAGCAAGAGCAGAGCTGTCAAGAGGTCCCTCGCCCCCAAGAAGCTGCCCGAGTGCTCCCTACACCGGCTCGTCTCGACCGCCCTCCTGCTCTAGCACGCCAAGACCCCACGCTGCTCCCAGCGCAGCGCACGGGGACCCGCAAGACCAGGCTCTTCGTCACCAAAGGCCTCCCGTGGCCACAGCAGGCTGCTGCGCATTCACAACCGAGCTGTGCAGCGTCGCGTGGCCCGGCAAGTTCAAGCCAGACCTGCCTCCTCGCTATGACGGCACAGCCGACCCTGCGGAGTTCCTCCAGCTCTACGAGCTGGGCATCGAAGCCGCCAACGGGGACGAGAAGGTCATGGTGAACTGGTTTCCATGGCACTCAAGGACGGAGCCCGCACCTGGCTCCTGAACCTGGCTCCTGGCACGATCTCCTCCTGGGACGAGATGCGCACCCGCTTCATCGCCAACTTCCAAGGTATTTCGCGACCGCCTCCTGCCGTGGCGACATGCGCCGCATCAAGCAGCAGCCAGGGGAGACCCTGCAGAAGTACATCCAGCGCTTCAACAACGCATGCCTCAAGATTCCCAAGGTGAACGAGGAGGCCATCATCTCTGCCTTCTCTGACGGTGTGCGTGACGTCAAGATGAAGGAGGAGCTGGCGATGCATGAAGATCTGTGCACATCCTTGGAGCTGTTCAACTTGGCGACCAAGTGTGCCAGGGCTGAGGAAGGACACCTTTCCCTCCTCGAGCTGCCAGCCGCAGACCCAGAAGAGAAGAAGCCCAAGGCCAAGGACGTGAAGCGCAAGGGGGTTGCCGTGCTCACGGCAGAACCAGACACCAAGCGAGGCAGAGATCAGCCCGAGTCTTCCAAGGGCAGCCGGTACTGTGTGTACCACGACCTCCACACCCACAACACCAACGAATGTCAAGAGCTCCGAGCCGTGCGAGAAGGGAGAATCGGTCGACGCCCCGACCGCAACGATCGAGGCTACGGCCGAGGAGGAGGAAGAAACGCAGGACGCTGGGAAGACCGTGGCCCTCGCCAAGGGTGGCGTGACCGACCTCGCGAGGATCGCTGGCAGGATCAGCCTCGCGAGGGAGGCTGGAGGGATCAGCCTCGCGAGGATCGCCCGCAAGGAAACGCAGGCCTCCCTCCTCTGCCGCCGCAGCCAAGGAGAAACGAGGACCATCATCAGGACGAGGGGCTGGGGCTTCCAAGAGCCGCGCACGATCGCTTGCATCCTGGGCGGAGCTCAAGCCCCAACCTCTCAACGATCTTCAAGCAGTTCGCCCTGAAGTGAATGCAGTCCTCCCAAGCTCGAAACCATCGCCTCTCGGGTGGTCAGCGTGCGCCATCACGTTCAGCTCAGCAGATCAGCTCAAGTGCGCGGCCACAGCCGGAGTCCTTCCGATGCTTTGTTCCCCAATCATCAGCAACGTGCAAGTCACCAGTACCCTCATCGATGGCGGAGCAGGGCTCAATGTCCTGTCCATAGGGACATTCAACAATCTCCAAGTGCCTTACAATCAGCTTCAGCCAACCAAGCCTTTCTCCGGAGTCACCGATGGCTCCACAGTTCTGATTGGGCAGGTCCGCCTCCCTGTCACCACTACTAGGGAAAACCCTATACACAGAACTTTAGCAGCAGCGTGGGTCAAGAAAGCATGCTGGTGCTAATTAGCAGTAGCGCGCCTGAGGTAACCGCGCTGCAGATAAAGATATAGTAGTAGTGCGTCTTCCAGTACACATGTTGCTACTAAAATTCCCACGGCTTAGCCCGTAAGCTACACATAGTAGTAGCGATCTATGGCGAACCGCGCTACCGCTATGCTGTTTGTAGCAGCGCGTTTTAATGTAAACTCGTTGCTGCTAAAGGTTATAAAATTAAATGGAAAGAAAATGGAAATGTAATTGAAAATGAAAGAAATAGAATAAGGTGAAAGGAAACAAATAAAATGTGAAGGAAACTAAATGAAAAAGGGAAAAAGAGAAAGGAGTAGCGATGGCGTGTATCGTGACAGCTGTAGCTAATGTAGCAGCAGCGCTTTTCTCGAACGCCATCGCTACTTCGACTTAACCACGGGCCGGGTTCGTCCTTCCCACGCCCACACTTTCCCCAAATCTCTCCACTCGCCGCCACTGTCGCCGTCGTCCGCAGGCCTCCGCACCCCCACGCCGCCCGACCCCGACCTCACGCCGCCCTGCCCCGACCTCAACGCCGCCCAGACGCCGCCCAACCCCAGATTCAACGCCGCCCGCCCCGACCTCAACGCCGCCCAGACGCCGCCCGACCCACCCCGACCACGACCTCGACGCCGCCTGCTCCTCCTCGTCATGAGCACCCGAGGTGAGCACACCCTCTCCCTCTCCCTACCTGATCTGCCTAGGTTTTTTTTTATATTTTAGTTGCATATTAAGTTTATTTTTATTTATAGTAAGTTTATTTTAGTTTCATATTAAGAACTAGGTACTAATAGTGTCCCACTACTCAGTTTTGCCATTAGAAGTTACAACTGCTCAAAAATGCCATCGATCCGTGAGATGCTTGCTCATAAATGCCATTATATATCTAAAAAATGCCACCATCCCGTTAGATGTTTGCTAAAAAATGCCATTATACATTATTATTTTCATGTCAAACCCGTTGACCATGTTATATGACAAAAATAAGTCTAGACCCATATGTCAGTTCCTAAGTGTATCCCTACTTGTCAGGAGTAACCAAGCGAATAATTTTATAGGAAAATAAGAACGTTGTTAGGATTAAGTGGGCCCCACACTTTATTGTAGCGAGATAGAGGGAGAGCTAGCATGTTGGTTCATAGGTATTTATGTCACTATAACATAGCAAAAGGGTTTTGAGATCACAATTATGGTATCCAATGGCATTTTTGAGCATGTACCTAACGAAGTGATGGCATTTTTGAGCAGTTGAAATTCCTAGTGGCAAAATTGAGTAGTGAGACACAACCGGTGGCATAAGTGATAAAAACCCTTTTATTTATAGTAAGTTTATTTTTAGTAAGAACTAGTTGAATTAATAGAACTAGTTAGTAAGAACTTGTTGCTATTTTTAGTTAAAGCAATTTTTCCCGCCTCGGCGTGGGCGATGCCTATCCGCATCCTCGCTGCGTCGAGTCGGCGGAGGACGACACCTGCTTGACCAGATCGGCCATGTCCGGACCTGGCTCCGCTGTGGTGGTACTGGAGGCGCTACCTACCGGGGCGCAGGTTGGTGAGGAGCCACTGTCGTTGACCGAACCTTCTTTGGTGGCGGTCGCGTGGGCGGTGATGATCCAGGGCTTGAGGACTCGCGGAGGTGGTGCGTCACCGTGTCAGTGAGGAGGACGCGCACGTCCGTCGCTACTTGTTTGCGTTGGAGCACAGGTCGTTCTCCAATACCTGGCAGGTTCTCCAGGGATCTCACTAGAGCTATGATCCCGTGATGGTTCCTTCTCTATGGGTGTCCACCGCCCGCGCCGATACCCGTCGTGTGCTAGGGTTTTAGTTGTATTAGTGATGTTATATGCATGACACTATTCGTGATGTATTAGTGATAATATTAGATGATGTAGGGACGCATGAGATGATTTACTTTTGCTTATTGAATGCATGCTAATTTGAGTCCTATAAGATATTTTGAAATGTATATCTTGTGTTGCTCAATATCCAAGTGGCCGGTCATGTTTGCATGTTACACCTCCGAGTGGCCTATGTTTTTCCGGAGTGTTGATTCATTTCCGTTCCGGCAAATTTCAGGCGCTCGATATGTCCTATTTTAGCAAAGGTCATGCCGGATTTTTCCGTGAATTTTGGCATGACTTGTGCCGGAATATGTAGGAAATATCGAGTGCCCCGGATTTGTGTGTTGAGTATCCTGGTAGTTGTCTTCGATCAATTTTCAATTAATGTTTTAACTATGAACATAGGAAATGTCGACGACGAAAAGGATTTGGTATTTGCAAAACTGCGAAGACAAGCGCTGGCTGTGCGACGGAATCTTCCTAGATGATGATAGGCGCTTGACATCAAGCTGGACGAGAACTTAGAAGTGGATCTGATGAAGTCATAACGACAAGTATTTTTCGTAGCTAAGCATGACATCTGCTTCATTTGCTTGAACTTATATTTTTTACTATTCTACTAGCGTATCCCCTGCCATGCAAGATTTTTGTATTGGATAAGATAGGTTTCAGTCATATGCGGAGGTAAAGAAAGTTTATTTGAAGACCGAGCATGGTTATATTTTCCATGCAAAATTATACAATTCAGACGACTACACCTATTTTGGATGCAAAACATGGCGAGCACTATGCAAGACTTATACATTTGAGCCTGATATGGTTATCACCTTTGATATTCGTCCGGAAGATGATATTGAAGGTAATACCGACATCTGGGTCGATGTGCAGACGCCTCCAATTATACCATTATGTAAGTTTCTCAACCATATTTATGTCTTTGATATTGTTTATTCAAAAATAGTTGACAACTAATTTGTATTGTCAGCTTATTTCGGTGCAAGCAAACATGTCCAACGCTTGGTAGACACGACCTACTACTGTCCCGAGGTTGAACTAAACTGCGAGGAGCTAAGTCATTATGTTTCATGGCTTGAGGATCTTACTGTCAAGGCAAATTTTCTTCCTGGATTTATAAATGTTAGTACTGAAAACGTGCGACCAATAGTGTTCGTAATGAACTACGGTCACATCCATTTAGGAAGGATGGTAAGATTTTTACTATTTGTCCTCATTGCATCTTTTCCATACATTATTTTTGAAGCTAAACTTCATTGCTAAGTATGTTACCATACGATGTTCTTCAACAGGGACTCCCGATGAATGTTGTGCCTTATGGGATCGAGACTAAAGGTACCATGAGTATTATCAGCTTACGGCCAAGATATCCTACAGATTACTCTAGTGCATTCAAGATTAGCGACGGATGCTTAATAGTGCAAGACTGGACCAAATATGTGTTGGGGGAGCGCAGAGAAGTACTAGGGGCCAGCAAATAGAGGCGCTTTCCACGATTAGGAGACAGGTTCATCTGCATGCTTCAACTTGATCAAGGAGGAGAGCTACACATGTTTTATGTTGTTTTATCTAAGAGAGAGCAGCAGGAGTGATTAGCTAGCTAGAAATGAGTTTCAGGATGATGATGTGCTACACTATTACTATGATGATAAAATAGCTAGTGTTGGTGGTAATGACTATGATGATTATTATTAGCTCTTGTTAGTGGTGATTAAATAAATCTGTTGGTGGTAATGACCATGATGATGATTAAATATCTTGTCTTTGGCGGATTAGATTCAAGTTGAGGCAACATGTGGTGCACATCGAAAGTACTACTAGTCTAAACTATATCAAGTTTGGATTAGTAGTATACTTTTGACATGCACCACATATTGCCTCCACTTGAACCTAATCCACCTTCATTTGACACCTTTGTTATGGACATAATGATGTAAACCTCATAACTAGTATTGTACCAATATTTGTATGATGGCGCATAAATACAATAAAAATAAAAAAAATAAAAAAGTACTAGTAGCGATGGGCAGAAAACACGCTGCAAGTAGTTACCTTAGCGATGGCGTGGTAGCGAACAAACGCTGCAGCTATTTGTCCTAGCAGTAGCGCGGGCTGGCACGCGCTGCTGCTAAGCAATAGCTGCAGCGCCTTATTAGTAGCGCCTATACCCGCGCTACTGATACATCTAAAACCCGCGCTGCTGCTAGCCTTTTCCCTAGTAGTGCACCTTCGGGGCGCACGACAACTACCGCACCGAGCTCATCGACTTCGATGTTGCCCACATTCACCTGCCATACAATGCCATCCTCGGGTACCCAGCCCTGGCCAAGTTTATGGCCATGACTCATCACGGCTACAACGTCCTCAAGATGCCAGGAAGCGCCGGAGTCATCACGGTGCCTTGTGAAGAAAGAGACGCGGTGTGCTCCCTGGAGCGAGCTTTTCAAGCCGCGTCACTTGAAGACCCAGATCGCAGGAGCGGAAGGCTCCCCGAGACTGCTCCCAAGAAGAAGAAGACATCGCCAGGCCCGACCCCTCGGGAGGCAGGCCCCTCAGGGTCCGTGCCTGTTCAGGGGGCACCTCCTTCTGTCGCATAGGAAGGCGCACCCGACGCCCTCTTCAAGCAAGGCTCGGGGGCTCTCTCCTGGAGGGCCACCGACCTTGCTAAGGTCACGAGGGAGGCGCTTGGGCACCACTTGGAGGCGTGTTTCAAAGCACGTTTCCCTCAGGAAGGAGCGAGGCAAGGAGGGCTAAACCCTCAGGAGTTCGCCGGCCAGATCATTCAGGAGCTGCAGGAGTCAAGAGTCACGAGTGGCAGCCGCCGCTTACCCGCCGTAGCTCCCCATCCAGGCGAGGATGGTGGGCTGCACGTCTGCATCGACGTACCAGGGCTCAACCGAGACGCCTCTCAGGAGCGCTTCTGGCCATCGCGCGCGGGGCGCTGCGATGGTCCACCCCACAGCTACGTTCGCATGCCCTACGGCGTGCCAAACGCGGGCGCCACACGTCAGCACCTCACGGGGAGCATCCTGGAGGCTCAAGAGGCCAGGCGTTCCGCAGTCCAGGCGGAGATGGAGATGGTCCGCGAGGAGCCACCAGCGCCTCCGGAGCCTCCCGAGGCTCCTGGGCCTGGGGGCTCATGAAGATCGGCTTCCGCAGCCCACGGCGTCTGCTACTTCGGCATCCCTTCGTCGTCAATGCTATCAGGTGACATCCTTCAAGTTTCATTCCCAGCTGGGAGCGCCCCCTAGGGCTGCATCATTCCTAGGCCGTGTGGGTCCGCCCCTGTGGCGTGTATCCCTTTTACTTCATGTTCTTAGCTTACTTTGTTGGGGGCGCCCCTCGGGCTGCATCATCCCCAAGTCGCTCGGGCCAGACCCAGCGACGTCTGCCTTCCCTGCACCTATCTAAATGAACTTGCTCCTTCGTGATTAACGTGCTTGACTTAGTTGCCCGCTCAATTGACACCAACTGATGGAGCTGCTCCCCAACGGCACGACGCTTGCGCATGGGTCCGTCCCTGCAACGCCGACAAACCTGAATGGTTGAGCTCTGGCCGCGGCAGCCCTGCACGGCGCCACCTCGTCGAGCCTTGATGCCCGTCACCCTCCAAAGCAACCAACGGCTGACCGTCGCTTGTCATAGTGGACTCTTGTTCTTCTTGTGGTGAGCCTGCAGGATCTCTTCAAGGCGCAGCGCCAGGCGAGGCCCTCACGGCGTCTTCTTCACTCTCGCCCGCGTGAACCGCTTGCACGTTAAAGGGGGGGGGTACCTGAGCATCGCGACTCACGGGCTCCTACTGGCTCTCCAGCCCTCACCCTCTGGCCTTGACCACGACATCGCGACCTGGCATACCAGCGACGACTAAGACCCGCTCGAGGGCCGGGACCCGAGGACGTAGAGCAGAAAGGGGAGCAAAGGCGAGAGGGAAGAGGCACGCGGGGACCTCGCCAAGCAACCCCTCACCTGCCGATGCACGGACCTAACGTCGCACCAGGAAGCGGTTCCTGACTCCCAAGATAAGTCACCCTCTGGAAACACTAGCTATCGCAGCACCGACCTCGCACCTAATGCAATCCCGTGTTAGCAACGTCACATTCCTTTCTCACCGAACGATGGCTGCTTGAGCGCTAAAGGGGACCTCCTGAGCATCGCGACTCAGGGGCTCTTACTAGACCCCGGGCCGCTCACCTCCTGGCCTTGACCACGGTATCGCGACCTGGCATACCAGCGACGACTGAAGCCGCCTTGGGACTGGGACCTGTCGGCGCAGAGCACCAAGCCCTCGTGAGGTTCGAAAGGAAGAACTAAGCTAATACGGAATGAGCATCTCGCACTACTTCACGGCAAGGATTATATTGACAAACAAAACCACAGGCACCTTACAAGCCCCCACGGGGCGCGCTTTTCGATTCCTCACAGGGAATAGAGGGAGCAGATCCTAAAGAACACTAACTACACGCGCCTCCACGAGAGACGCCATCATCAACAGTGGGCCGTCAGGCACCGGCGCCAACCTCATCCAGATCAGAGGTGGCGGCGGCCTGACGAGCCTGCCCTGCTCCAAGAACGGCGCAAGCTCGGGGGCTCGTAGCTGTCGTCGCTCCTCTCCAGAGTCGCGAAGAGCTCGGCGGAGTCGCTGGACCCTCCGCCGCCTCCGCCGCCTGAGGAGCTGCTGAGGGAGCGATCGGCGAGCCTGTTCCTCGCCGCGGGAGGGCCCCGACCACCTCTCTCAGGGCAGCACTCCAGCCGGCGTCCTTCTGCGTTGAAGACCTTGAAGAGCATCATGGAAGCGCCGTTGTACTCCAGGTGGATCGCGAGGGCGCCCCTCATCCTGCAGACCCGGGCGATCTCGCCCCAGCCTCGGGTCATGAAGACCTTGCCCGGAGCGACGACAGCGACCTCCGCTTCGGTCGCGAGGGTGCTGCAGCCGGCGTGCTGCAACCAGAGCTCCAAATATCCCCCCTGCGGCATCACGAAGGCGAAGGAGGGAGGAAGGTAGATCCAAGACTGAGGAGGCACGGCGGCGTGGAGCACAAACTCTCGGGAGGAGCCCTCGGCATGGACTCCAGGAGGGACAACGCGCACCGCCGTGACCCACCGACGCCGACGGCGGCGTCGTCCATGGCGCTCGGTGTCAACTCCTTCAGGGCCCTCAAAGTGGGCGTACAAGGGCAGCGGGAACCCTGGCGGCGGCCGCTCGCACCAAGGCCTCGACACCTCCTGCCGAGCGCCCCCATCTCGACGGAATAGGCCTAGCCGTTTCTTCGGCGAAAGTGGGTCGGGACCCTCTCGGGGAGTCTTTCCCTTCTCTTCTGTGGAGAACCGGCGGATCAGAGCCATTGCCGCGAAGTGGAGCAAGGACGGAGAAGAAGGAGAAGCAAGAAGAGATGGACTGGAAGGGCACGCACGTTGTTCCGTACTTATAGCTGGGGAAGGCCAACCGTCGACCTCCACAATCGCAGGTAATCATGACCAGCTTTGCATGCAGGGACTTGTCAATTTGTGCAGTTGCCGAGGCGTCGTGGGGAAGTGGAGACGCCCACGTCCAATCAAACGCCACGCGGCGCCCGAGGCCGCAAGCTGTTAGGGCCCGCGGCGCTTCGCACTTGCCCCTTCGCTTCTCTGCTAAGCCAAGTCCAGGCGCGCCTTGGGCCCGGGGGCTACTGTCGGCGTTCTAGGAACGGGGGTACCCAGACTTGCCTGCCTGCAGCCTGCAGCGTGGCTCAAGGGGTGGCCCAATACAGCCCATCTTCATCAGCACAAGCTCAAGACCCTCACGAGGGGCCAAGCCTCGCGGGGCGGATGACAGGAAGTTTCCTCAGGCACGGCCTCGTCAGGCTGGCTCGCGAGGAGGCGGAGAGATCAAGGCGGGGTACCTCATGAGGTGCCCATGACGCAAGCCATGACGACCAAAGGCGCCGGTGAGGCGCCAGCCAGCAGATGTCCTCATTTCCTCTTCGTGCAAAGGGGCAAGCACAGGCGAGAGCATCAAGCAAAGGCACCCGTTTGGTGCAACAAGACCAAGACCGTCATGAGCGGCAGGAAGGAAGTCATCGTGGAGCCCAAGCCGGCGTCACCACAGAGCCTTTGACAAAGCGAGGACCAACTTTAGTCAGGATAAGTGTACTAGATGTTCCCCTTCAAAATGGCCAATTGTTGGCGCCCTTCCCGCTCAATATTTGGGAAGAGGCCCAGGGCCTTTGCCTATAAATAGGACCAGCCTCCCACAGGGTAGAGGCGTCTCATCTGGGATCAAGGGTCCGGAATCCAGAGAGAGAGCGACTGAACTCCCCCTAGATGTTCATCGCACCAGCCAAGAACAGACCCTCGCGAGGCTGTTCTTCCTTGTATTGTTCATCATCAGCCCAAGAGGCAATCCACCACACCACACACTGGAGTAGGGTGTTACACCACAATGGTGGCCCGAACCAGTATAAACCTTGTGTCTCTTGTGTTGTTCCTTTGGTAGTTTAGATCCTAGCGAGGCGACGAGGTGCAGGTAGGTAGGGGGTGAGATCTCCGCGCGCACCCCAGAGTTTGAACCTAGAGGGTCTACCGGAACCTGAAATCCGACAATATATGTTGCTGTTATGAGAACAATCATGATGCCCTCATGTCCGTATTTTATTTTATCGACACCTCTACCTCTAAACATGTGGACATATTTATCGTTATCGGCTTTCGCTTGAGGACAAGCGAGGTCTAAGCTTGGGGGAGTTGATACGTCCATTTTGCATCATGCTTTTATATCGATATTTATTGCATTATGGGCTGTTATTACACATTATTTCACAATACTTATGCCTATTCTCTCTTATTTTACAAGGTTTACATAAGGAGGGAGAATGCCGGCAGCTGGAATTCTGGGCTGGAAAAGGAGCAAATATTAGAGGCCTATTCTGCATAACTCCAAAAGTCCTGAAACTCCACGAAAGTTATTTTTGGAAATAATAAAAAATATTGAGCGGAAGAAATACGTCAGGGGGGCCTCCACCTGTCCACGAGGTGAGGCGCGCCCTACCCCCTGGCGCGCCCCGCCTCGTGGGCCACTGTTGGCCCTCGATGCCCATCTTCAGCTATATGAACTCTTTCGTCGAAGAAAATCATAAGCAAGCTTTGGGACAAGACTCACCGCCACGAGGCGGAACCTTGCGGAACCAATCTAGGGCTCCGCAGAGCTGTTCTGCGGGGACACTTCCCTCCAGGAGGGGGAAATCATCGCCATCGTCATCACCAACGCTCCTCTCATCGGGAGAGGGCAATCTCCATCAACATCTTCACCAGCACCATCTCCTCTCAAACCCTAGTTCATCTCTTGTATCCAATTCTTGCCTCTAAGTCCGGGATTGGTACCTGCAGGTTGCTAGTAGTGTTGATTACTCCTTGTAGTTGATGCTAGTTGGTTTATTTGGTGGAAGATCATATGTTCAGATCCTTTATGCATATTAATACCCCTCTGATTATGAACATGAATATGCTTTGTGAGTAGTTACGTTTGTTCCTGAGGATATGGGAGAAGTCTTGCTATTAGTAGTCATGTGAATTTGGTATTCGTTCGATATTTTGATGAGATGTATGTTGTCTATCCTCTAGTGGTGTTATGTGAACGTCGACTACATAACACTTCACCATTAATTAGGCCTAGAGGAAGGCATTGGGAAGTAATAAGTAGATGATAGGTTGCTAGAGTGACAGAAGCTTAAACCCTAGTTTATGTGTTGCTTCGTAAGGGGCTGATTTGGATCCATATGTCTCATGCTATGGTTAGATTTACCTTAATACTTTTGTTGTAGTTGCGGATGCTTGCGATAGAGGTTAATCATAAGTGGGATGCTTGTCCAAGTAAGTACAGCACCCAAGCACCGGTCCACCCACATATCAAATTATCAAAGTACCGAACGCGAATCATATGAACGTGATGAAAACTAGCTTGACGATAATTCCCATGTGTCCTCGGGAGCATTTTCCTTTATATAAGAGTTTGTCCAGGCTTGTCCTTTGCTATAAAAAGGATTGGGCCACCTTGCTGCACTTTATTTACTTTTGTTACTTGTTGCTCGTTACCAATTATCTTATCACAAAACTATCTGTTACCTATAATTTCAGTGCTTGCAGATAATACCTTGCCGAAAACCGCTTATCACTTCCTTGTGCTCCTCGTTGGATTCGACACTCTTACTTATCGAAAGGACTATGATAGATCCCCTATACTTGTGGGTCATCAAGACTCTTTTCTGGCGCCGTTGCCGGGGAGTGAAGCGCCTTTGGTAGGTGGAATTTGGTAATGAAAAATTTATATAGTGTGCTGAAATTTACTGTCATTCGATACTGAGGAAAGTAATCCTCTGAGGGGCTTGTTCGGGGTATCTTCACCCTAACCAGTAGAGCAAAGAGTTGCCCTCAACATACTGAACCTACTGAAAATGAATATGTCTACATTGAAATTGCTTCGGGTATGTTAGAAAAACTGCTAGCTAATCCTTTTGCAGGAGATGGAACAATGCATCCTGATGAGCACCTAATCTATGTGGATGAAGTTTGTGGATTATTTAAGCTTGCAGGTATACCCGGTGATGTTATTAAAAATAAGGTCTTCCCTTTATCTTTGAAGGGAGATGCATTGACATGGTATAGGCTATGTGATGATATGGGTTCATGGAACTACAAATGATTGAAATTGGAATTTCATCAGAAATTTTATCCTATGCATCTTGTTCATCGTTATCGCAATTATATATATAATTTTTGGCCTCGCGAAGGAGAAATCATCGCTCAAGCTTGGGGGAGGCTTAAATCAATGTTATATTCATGCCCCAATCATGATCTCCCAAGATAAATAATTATTCAATGTTTTTATGCTCAGCTTTCTGATAACAATCGCACCATGCTCGATACTTCTTGTGATCGCTCTTTTATGATGAAGACTATTGAATTCAAATGGAACTTATTGGAAAGAATTAAACGCAACTCTGAAGATTGGGATCTCAACGAAGGTAAGGAGTCAGGTATGACACCTAAGTTTGATTGTGTTAAATCTTTTATGGATACCGATGTTTTCCGTAAATTTAGCACTAATATGGACTTGACTCTGAGATATTAGCTTCTTTCTGTGAATCTTTTGCTGCTCATGTTGATCTCCCTAAGGAGAAGTGGTTTAAATATCATCCTCCAATAGAAGTAAAAGTAGTTGCACCTATTAAAGGTGAAGAAAAGACTATCACTTATAATGGTCCTATTGTTCCTACTACTTATGTTGAGAATCCACCTTTCCCTATTAGAATAAAGGATCATGCTAAAGCTTCAACTGTGGTCCGTAGAAGCAATATTAGAACTTACACACCTCCTGAGAAAATTAAAGTTGAACCTAATATTGCTATTGTTAAAGATCTCTTGTCTGATAATATTGATGGGCATGTTATTCATTTCCGTGATGAAACTGCTAGAATTGCCAAACCTTGTGCTAAAGATAAACATAGACCTATGGTAGGCATGCCTGTGATATGGGTGCTAGTGCTAGTGCAATACCTTTTGACTTATACAAAGAAATTATGCATGATATTGCACCTGCTGTGATAGAAGATATTGATGTCACAATTAAACTTGCCAATAGAGATACTATTTCACCAATGGGAATTGTTAGAGATGTTGAAGTCTTGTGTGGGAGTATCCTCAAAACAAAATGTGAGAGTACAATATTTATTGGGCCCCTTTGTAATTGGTGTTAAATTTTGACCAAAGATTTAACTAACAAAATGTTAGTGCATGTTAACAAAAATTATATCGTTTGATTCATATTTGAACATAGTTTTCAATGATGTAATTTTTTGTGACATGCATGAACATTTGGTTAGTTAAATTTATAGTCAAAATTTGGCAAGGTGCATCAAATCAACACATGCAAGTATCAAAAGGAGAGTCACGGCATGCATGCATGCGTTGTAATTATTGATCGGTAAACACAAATTATTGAAAAATATCGAGTGCAGTGCTTTGATGTGTCGCGTCAACTCGTAGAAGACCGAGAAGTTTGATTACTACAACGCCCTCTCCCTGGCGGACTAAGCTCCGGTGCCTTAACTGCACCTGCCTTTGGCTGCATGACAGGTGGGCCACCCACCTGTTGGGCCCGCCTGTCATACACGCAAAGGCAGGAGCAGTAAGTCAATGAAGCTGCGTCCCTCCCTCGCCCATGAGCGTGGTGGCTGGCAGGACTAGGAGAAGCTTTCTCTACGCGCTCTCCCTCCCGCACGCGGTGGACATGCAACAGTTCGATCGGTGTCAAATGGCCAGAAGCATACTATAGTACTCCTCCACTGCAGTAGTACTCCATCATTGTTCGACTTGCCGAAGAGGCGAAGAGCCCAGCGCAGCCCGGACGCTCGTGTGGCAGTTTCATGTGTAGAGTAGTCTAGGATAGCGTGTATCGTGCCTGTAAGCTTAAAATCGTTGGGGTCGGTTCCATGCTATGAGGCCGTCTTGAAGCTTTTTTTATTAAAATAATCTTCTGGCCCTACCTGTCATCCTGGTGATTGTAGTTTGCACACTCATCTGGTCAAGACAGGAATATATATTTTAATTTGTGGTGGGTAAATGTTAGAGGTTGCAGCAAATATATTGTACACTGAGGGTCTTTCAGCCAAGTTTAGAGGCAACCATGTGGGGCCAGTGCTATGATGTGTCGTGTCAACTCGTACAACGAGGAGAAGCTTGATTTTACAACTACATGCCTTCTCCCTCGCCCATGCATGCGGTGGCTCGCAGACGAGGACAGACTTTTGCTTAGGCTGGTCATAATGGAGCACTAGTATCATGCATATGATACTAGTGTATGATACTACACATTCGTAGTGCACAGTATCATATGTTAGTATCATCGATGACTTCATTTATTAGCATGCATGACACATAGTAGCACAACATTTAATATGATACGGTATCATGATATGATACGGTATCATGATATGATACTCAACCCTCTCTTTCTTCATTTACTTCTATGCCACCTCATCAAATTTGCCTAGTTGGCTTGCATGATACTTCCTCCGTTCCTAAATATTTGTCTTTTTAGATATTTCAAATGGACTACCACATACGGATGTATATATACATATTTTAGAGTGTAGATTCACTCATCTTGCTCTATTTGTAGTCACTTGTTGAAATCTCTAGAAAGACAAATATTTAGGAATGGAGGGAGTGCTACCTATGATACTCCCATTACAACTAGCCTTATACTACTACAACAAGCTATCCCTCCCGCACGCGGTGGACGGACATGCAGCGGTGGATTCGATACTGTAGAAGCAGTAGTAACATCATTGTTCGTCTTCTCGAAGAGGCGAAGAGCCAAGCGCAGCCCGAGCGTGGCAGTTATGAACGCTCGCCACAATGTGTTTGGTTGCATTCTCATCTCAGCATAGTTGTTCCCTCTTCATGCATGCTCATCCCAGCACCCCTCTTCATGCATGCTCTTCTCATGCATGCTCCTAGTGTATTTGTGTTAAGCTAGTGTGGACTCATGCACCCTTCATACACCCTACGAAACACCCAAAAGTGGGTCGAGAAGGGCTTGGAGCACGCATATAGCTAGGCTCTTGCATAAGACAAAATTGCTATTTGAGCCCACTATTGTAGTACTACTTGCTAGTATAGCCCTATAAACCGGAAAGGAGTATTTGCCTTTCTAGAGATTTCAACAAGTGACTAGACTACACCCTAAATGAGTAGTACTAGAGCAAAATGAGTGAATCTACACCGTAAATAAATGCGTAGTTCTCTCGTTTTCCTCTCCGCCTTGGTCGCGGTGCACAATATTGAGTACCCCTATATGACTAGCCGCTCTATCTACATGCGGGACATCAAAGCATCCGGGCCCGCATGCCATCCACCAAATCTCAGCGAGATGCTATAGTCGAGACTCACCAGTCACCCCGGTGTGGCCGTCATGACCCGTCATATCACAAAACCCACACCTTTACCAGCAGTGGTAAAGTGGCCTCGAAGTTGGGCTGGACAAAGCAACCATCATTTCACTGGAATGCTCGGTGAAGCCCTTTCTCCCCTTTCTTGAAGAAAACCTCACTCCAGGCTACTCACTTCTGCCATTTTTCTTTTGTACCGACGAAGGAAAGGTGGGCAAATCAGTGATGCTACTATATTTTCATTCCAAGAATCTTCTTTTTGCGAAGCACCGACCGATTCTCACAGCCTATTCTTTTCCCGTTTTCATTGTGATTGTGGTTTCCTTTCGATTGCTTTTTGTTTGTCAGTTCATTGATGGATCCTGGAGCACTAGGCAAACAGTTGCCGGTGGACAACCCACTGGAGACAGCGCTCTCCAGGAAGCGAGCACCAACCAACGAGTTGACCATGTTGGCGGGCCAACCCATGGAGACGAAGAACTCCAAGAAACAAGCACCGTCCAAAGAGTTGACGACGTTGGCGAACGAACTCCTCAAAGAAAGTCGGAAGAACAGCAAGGGCCCCACCGTGCCTACCCCAGAAACTCTAATGGCCACCTATGCGAGTCTCAAGGCCGAGTTTGAGGAGATAGTCGCTGTTGAGAAGCAGTAATTCCCCTGGCAAGGTGATGGCCCCCATCGAGGACGAGGAGATGGCCCCCGGAGGGATGGGATCCCCCGGTGAGCTGCACAAGGTAAAAAATAATGGCTTACCATAGTTGTGGTTTTTGATTATTTGCAATGTGCTTGCTAATATGTTAGGGTTGTGCAGGTGCCTGTGGACGTCCTTGATGATTCCGATGTCGCGGGCCGTCCTGTGGACAACGCCCCAGAGATCGTTTTTGATGTCGCGGTCCGTCCTATTGACATCGCCCCGGAGATCGATTCCGATGTCGTTGTCCATCCTCTGGACATCGCCCTAGAGATCAATTCCGATGTCGCAGTGGACATCGCCCCAGACATCAATTCCCATGCCGCTGTCCGTGCTGTGGTCATTGCCCGAGAGATCGATGACAAGAAATATTTGGTCGTGCTAATCCTTCAAGGTAGTTTGCATTGTGTTTAATTACCAGAACGATGCATGCTATCAAACCATCTTAGGGATAGTGCACTGTCTTGTGTGGGCGGTACTTGCTACTTTTGTTTGATAGTGAATCATGCGAACCCTCTATGAGTTGTGTGGAAACAGATGTATCCTCACCAGCTTTTGAAGTAATATGTGGCATGCTTAGATGTAAGTTTGAACTGTTTATCATATCAGCAGGGCTTGTTTGATGATTCTTGGTGTTAGTAGGCTAGCTACTGTGCAAGCTATAGTACTTGCAAAACACTCACCAAAGAGAAACGTTGGGGCTGATGAGCTCGTGGTACGCTTATACTGATCCGTCGTCGATCAACCAGTAGCCCAAGCTCCTAAAATTGTAGGCTTAGCGATCGATCAGACAATAGTTGACACGGATACATTCAGGCCTCATTTGGTTCATAGGGTAGGAAAATCGTAGCAAAAGTACAGAGACGTACAACACAAAATCATAGCAAGATCAAAGCGTACTCCCTCTGTTCCAAAATAGATGACTCAACTTTGTACTACTAACTTTGAAGCGGAGGAGTACAAATCCTAAGCGGCTAGTTTGGCCTAGTCGGTTTCGATGATATGGCGTGGTGCAGTGCAGTCCGGTCTTGGCGTGTGGTAGTAGTACTATGGATACGATAAGTTTTCTTGAAGAAGGGAATTCAACGAAGTCATGATGGTTCCTTCGTCCGACCAACTTCTGATGGGAAAGGTTGGGCCTGCGCTACGACCTGGGTGCACCAGGATAATTTTGTGCATGGCAGGTGGACTAGGATGGTCGACGTCCCACATGTCGGCAAATGAAAGTATTCATTCCGGTATAGTGGATGAGCAACGAGTATTCATTGTTTATTTTTGATGAAAGCTATTGTCTCCACTGTTACGACGGAGGAGTGTGAAGCACGGCAGCCCAGTGAACTTGGCATGTGCACCACTCCCTCCTTCCTCATGTAATACTACCACAGTGTTGACTATAAGGTTACAACTTTTTCTCACTTTCTCTCTATCTATTTCCTCTCAAATGTTTTTACCTTTCTTTTTTTAGACACAATTGTGTTTTATGCCTCTTTTTTTAGAATTAGTTTTTTTATACCTAGGAGCACGTGTAGAGATGGGCTCCTGCAGATCCCACTCCTTGACTTTGTCAATGCCTCTCTCTCCTCCACATAAGCGGGCTTATAGCCCAGAATTTTACTGGTAATACTTGCTATGAATGCGGGCAGCTGGCGTCTGAGGGGGGAGCACGCAGGGGAGGTGGTGGTGGGGGGTTCTCATGGGCCAGGGCGGTCAAAAGCGGGCTTGGAAGCGGTCCGGACTCCCGCATGGCCCACCTCACATTATCACCATATATTTCTTGGAGTCCGTGCGCAGCGGGCGGGCGATCTCTTCTCCCTCCCCCGTCTCTCTCCTCTCAGCCGACGCCCGCCGAGCAATCAGATTTTGGCTATCGACAGTTTAATCAATTGCAGTCCCACATGTCAGTGAAAATGCAAGACAACGCGTGTCCCCTCTGGTGAGCGGCGAGTGAGCCGGACTATCGGGGGTGCGACGCGAACGTGACGTGTACGAGTCATAAGTGTGCTGCCTTTTCCTTTTGAGCTTGCAAAGCATAACATTTTCGTGCAATCGATCGATAGAAATCCAGAACAAAATGACGAGGGCGGTGCTTTCCCGCGTGTTAGGCAGGCTAGTTTGAGTGATATGACGTGCTACAGTGCCGTCCACTTGCTCCATTTTTATGTAAGCAAGAGTCTACACTCTTACGTGGGAAGAGTGTGAAACACGGCGGATCTGATTTTGCTCGAGGGATAACTGTTCCCTGCGAAATAATGGAGCACTGTTAGCGATTATAGCATGATAGTTAGGGCATCTCCAGTGCTGGCCCACAAATTTACACCGGCATCTGTCCGAGGACATTGATGGATGCCATCCAATGCTGCCCGCATACCTTTCGACAACTATATGAACTAACCAGACAAAAGTCGTGCAAACAAAGCAAATTTCCAATTAACCAGATGAAATTCATTACATTTTGAAAACTTTGCCTATTAACTGGACGAAATTCATTACATAATTCGCACAAACCATACTAAAACCTACTGTAAACCTAATCTAAACGATCGCCGGAGCCCGACTACCATGTCCGGCCATGAACCTGAGAAAGCCGGCCATTGCCTTTGCCTCCTCCTCATCCGCCTCGATAACCTCCTCCTCCGGAGCACAAGGTTCTAAAGATTTCCGCCTCCACATCGCCGTCAAGCGGCTAATCGGCCGCCGATGTTTATCCCACCAAGCTTGGTGTCGACTTAATGGAGGAGTGGTGGCCTTCCTGGGACTAGAGCGGTGTCTACCTACCGTGTACTACTCTTCCTCGCTGCCGGCTGCGCCCGCGCATGCGCGCCGCTTCGTGGTTGTGGCTGTAGAGGGCGGCCGGGGGGAGCCGGCGATCTCCTTCGTCTGCTCCTACGACAGTACGTCCAAGAGAGCTTTGGAGCGCGCCCGGATCGGAGCCGCCGATGTCCTTCGTCTACTCCTGCGACGATATGTCCAAGAGAGCTTTGGAGCGCCAGGAGGCCATAGTTGGAGTGGTGCAGACAGAAGGAAGGGACCGGAGGAGAACGAGTGTTGGTCTTTGGCTATGGCTGGGAGTTGGGGCTCAAGTTAATATAGCGGGCAAATGGCAATGAGCCGCGGCAGATGGATGGACGGCTGGCGCCAGAGTAGGTTCATCGGCAGCCGCGTGTCATTAATGTGGGTGGCGGACGGAAGGATGGCCATGGTGTCGTTAACGTGGAACAGTCGCTTGCACCGGGATGCAGTGCGGGTGGCGCTCTCTCAGCTGTTGCGCTGCTGCAATGCTGGCGCCAGTGAGAGGTCGTCTCGGGCGTGAATGCGGACGCTGCTTTACTGACTTAACCGCAGGTGCGTTGGGTCACTAACATGTGGGCCCAACTGACATCTGGCCCGCATGTCAGTGACACACCAACTGCACCTGCCGTTAAGTCCGGTGAATGCGACATTGACATTCTGGAGAGACGGTGACCGTTTCAGGTGGGAAGCCTGCGCTAGCGATGGAAGGGGTTTCAGTAGGCCAGGGCGGTCAGACGCTGGCGTGGTGGTAAAATGTGAACTCATGGATGACGAGCCTTTGAACCATATGCAACACGTATTGACAACCAGGCATCCATGCAACCGCTCTTGTCGCCAGCTAGCCTTCGACGACCACCATTAGACACCACACAACCATGCATAACTTATGAATAATGGACGAATCGATCAGACACACACTCGTGTGTAGTGGCGCTATGATCGGTCGCTCACGATAGTACATACTCCATACCATAGTACCCTCTCTAGCTAGGCTGTTTTATAGATTGTCGTTGTGATGGACGATATACATGAGCAAGGCGCCGAGTCACGAGTATGACCGTTGGTGTTGAGCCAGATGAATACATGCTTGGTGTTCGCGGAGGCCTCCAGCAAACGTCTAAACATTAATGTCAGGCACCGCCGGGGCGCGCAGGTGACGGGCTCGCCGTTTGAGTTGCGCCATGAGCAGGACTTTGATTGAGAGGGCGGCGTGCATGCATTAGCATGGTTTGACAGCATGAGCACGAGTGTCTGCACGCGTACATGCTACTTGCCTCTATGGATGGTGTGCGCTAATGTGTGCATCACGTACAATATAAAAAAATCTGTTTGTGCATTTAACGCAAAGTATTTCATTTTCATTTGGCTGACGAGTGTATGTTGCAGCGACGAGTCCGTGGTTTGATTCCTCACATACGCATAATTTTGGTTTTTATTTATTTCTCCACTAATAGGTGGGCCCGCATAGATAAATAGATAAAGAACACGAGCTGATGAGGCACATGCGGACTGTTTGACTGGTCAACCAGACAAATACGGAGCTATACGCTGAGCCACTGACCGACAATCACCATATCTCGTGCATCCGTTGCATGGCAATCCCTACTCCTCACATTGACATAAATTGATGGGAATCTCCATAGCCCGTTGATTAGCCGCGTCGATGTGAGACTTTCTCCTTTTTTTTCTTCTCCACATAACCCCCATCATCATATTCTATTCCACCTATAGTGTTATGTCCATGGCTCACGCTCATGTATTGCGTGAAAGTTGAAAAGGTTTGAGAAACATCAAAAGTATGAAACAATTGCTTGGCTTGTCATCGGGGTTGTGCATGATGTGAATATTTTGTGTGGTGAAGATGGAGCATAGCCAGACTATATGATTTTGTAGGGATGAGCTTTCTTTGGCTATGTTATTTCAATAAGACATAATTGCTTGGTTGGTGTGCTTGAAGTATTATTGTTTTTATGTCAAAGGATAGGCTATTGCTTTGAATCACCCGTGTCTTAATATTCATGCCAGGATTAGACATATGATCAAGATTATGCTAGGTAGCATTCCACATCAAAAATTGTCTTTTTTTATCATTTATCTACTTGAGGACGAGCAGGAATTAAGCTTGGGGATGCTGATACGTCTCCGTCGTATCTATAATTTTTGATTGTTCCATGCCAATATTATTCAACTTTCATATACTTTTTGGCCACTTTTTATACTATTTTTGGGACTAACATATTGATCCAGTGCCCATTGTCGGTTCCTGTCTGTTGCATGTTTTTGGTTTCGCAGAATATCCATATCAAACGGAGTCCAAACGGGATAAAAATGAACGGAGCATATTTTTGGAATATTTGGAAAATCTGGGAGAAAGATCAACACGAAACGGTGTCCAAGGTGGCCACGAGGCAGGGGCCCACGCACTCCCTAGGAGGGCGCGCCCCCCACCCTCGTGGGCCACCCGTAAGGCGGTTGATGCCCTTCTTCGGCCTCAAGAAAGATAATTTTTGGTAAAAAAATCACGGCGAAGATTTCAGTCCAATCGGAGTTACAGATCTCCATATATACCCGAAACGGTGAAAGGGCAGCAGAATAGAACGCAGAAACAGAGAGAAACAGAGAGACAGATCCAATCTCGGAGGGGATCTCGCCCCTCCCACGCCATGGAGGCCAAGAACCAGAGGGGAAACCCTTCTCCCATCTAGGGAGGAGGTCAAGGAAGAAGAAGACGAAGGGGCCCCCTCTCCCCTTCTCTTCCGGTGGCGCTGGAACACTGCCGTGGCCATCATCATCACCGCAATCTTCACCAACAACTTCACCACCATCATCACCAACTCTTCCCCCCCTCTATGCAGTGGTGTAACCTATCTCTTACCCGCTGTAATCTCTACTTAAACATGGTGCTCAACGCTATATATTATTTCCCAATGATGTATGGCTATCCTATGATGTTTGAATAGATCTGTTTTGTCCTATGGGCTATTTGATGATCAAGATTGGTTTGAGTTGCATGTTTTATTATTGGTGTTGTCCTATGGTGCTCTCCGTGTCGCGCAAGCATGAGGGATTCCTGCTGTAGGGTTTGCAATATCATCATGATTTGCTTATGGTGGGTGGCGAGTGTGATGAAGCCTGAGACCGAGTAAGTAGGTTGTTTGCGTATGGGATAAAGGGGACTTGATACTTTAATGCTATGGTTGGGTTTTACCTTAATGATCTTTAGTAGTTGCAGATGCTTGCTAGAGTTCCAATCATAAGTGCATATGATCCAAGGAGAGAAAGTATGTTAGCTTATGCCTCTCCCTCAAATAAAATTGCAATAATGATTACCGGTCTAGTTATCGATTGCCTAAGGACAAATAACTTTCATGTGACAAAAAGCTCTTTACAAAAACTAATTTAGTTCTGTCTTTATCTAAACAGCCCGTACTTTCTATTTACGCTCTCTTTATATTCTTGCAAACCTATCCAAAAACACCTACAAAGTACTTCTAGTTTCATACTTGTTCTAGGTAAAGCGAACGTTAAGCGTGCGTAGAGTTGTATCAGTGGTCGATAGAACTTGAGGGAATATTTGTTCTACCTTTAGCACATCGTTGGGTTCAACACTCTTACTTATCGAAAGAGGCTACAATTGATCCCCTATACTTGTGGGTTATCAATACCTTTTTCTGGCGCTGTTGCCGGGGAGTCATAGCGTTGGGTGAATATTCTCGTGTGCGCTTGTTTGCTTTATCACTAAGTAATTTTTATTTTTGTTGTTCTTAGTTGTTTTCTATCTTTAGTTATGGGTAGGAAACGCAAAATACCAAAAAAATTAGTTGTACCTACTGAACCAATGGTTGAAGAACCACTCAAAATCTATCACACTCCTGAAGCCTTTTACTTGGATCATCTTGGATCCCTTTGTGCTCGTGCTGAAACCCCAACTAGCTTAGTTGAGGGCAAGTCTTTAGATGAGCATGCTTGTTATGTGCGACACCGAATATCTGAAAAAGGGAAAATTCTATTGGGTCAAATTCATCGTTTGCAATGCTATGCTTGGAATTTATGTGAAATATATGATGTTACTTGTCATTCTGAAAACCCTAAGAAACACCTTCCCTATCAATGTGAGTTTAGTGATAATGGAATCGTATCTTCGTATGCCAAAGGTGTTTACAGTTACTATGATATTCAACAAATTGAAGAATTTGTTGCTTTTAAGGGTGCTTACGAAATTGCTTCTTTGATTGAAACGTATGATGCTACTTTTCAAAAATCTGAAAATTTTGCCATACTTAAATATTGCTATGATAATTATGCTTCTAATGCCTATGTTGAACCATATCTTGAGGATTACCCCGCTGTCCAAGAAGAGACTAATATTTTGTAGGAGTCTATGGAAGAAGAAATTGATGAAACTATGAGCTCATTGGATGAAAAAGATGAGGAGGAGAGCGAAGAACAAAAGGAGGAAGAGCGGATTGATCACCCGTGTCCACTTCTGATGAGAGTAACTCTTCAACTCATACATTATTTAATTCCCCTTTGTGCTTACCTAAGGATGATTGCTATGATGACTATTATGATCCCGTTGATTCTCTTGATATATCCCTTTTTGATGATGCTTGCTATCCTTGTGGCCAATATGCCAATATGAATTATGCTTATGGAGATGAACTTGCTATAGTTCCTTATGTTAAACATGAAATTGTTGCTATTGCACCCATGCATGATAGTCCTATTATCTTTTTGAATTCTCCCGACTACACTATATCGGAGAAGTTTGCCCTTATTAAGGATTATATTGATGGGTTGCCTTTTACCGTTGCACATGATGATTTTGATAGATATAATATGCATGTGCTTGCTGCTCCTACTTGCAATTATTATGAGAGAGGAACTGTACCTCCACTTCTCTATGTTTCCCACATAATAAAATTGCAAGAAACTGTTTATACATTGCATTGGCCTTTACTTTGTGCGCATGAATTGTTCTTTTATGACATGCCGATGCATAGGAAGAGAGTTAGACTTCGTCATTACATGATACATGTTGCTTTGTGCTCACTACTAAATTACAAATCATCGCTAATTAAAATTGGCTTTGATATACCTTGGGATCCGGGTGAATCCATTACTTGAGCACAATATGCCTAGCTTAATGGCTTTAAAGAAAGCGCTGCCAGGGAGACAACCCGGAAGTTTTAGAGATTCATTTATTTCTGTTGAGTGCTTTTATATAGTTTAAAAACAAAAAAATAAAGAGGGGAACCCAAAACTTTTCAAAAAGAAAAGTGAAAGTGAGAGAGATGAGCATTGTGAAAGTGGGGGACATCCTTGAACTTTGTTCATGCTCGTGGAAACTTTGTGAATCTTGATTACAGAAACTTTTCAACAAAAATAATTATCGCCTTTTACAATTCCATTGTATTATAAAAATAATGTGCCAAGGTTTGCCTTTAGGATGTTTACAATGCTTGTTGGTTTGTGCGGTGCAGGACAGAAACTTTTGCTGTAGTGCGCGATTTTTAATTTTGTGGAACGTCAAATGGTTCTGATTCTTTTTGCACTGTCTTTCTATACAAATTTTTTTCCTAATTTTGGCATAATTTTTCAAGTATCATAAGTATGGTGAATGTTCAGATTATTACAGACTGTTCTGTTTTAGACAGATTCAGTTTTTGATGCATAGTTTGCTTGTTTTGATGAAACTATCAATTTATATCAGTGGATTAAGCCATGAAAAAGTTATATTACAGTAGACACAATGCAAAAAACGAAATATGAATTGGTTTGCAACAGTACTTGGAGTAGTGATTTGCTTTATTATACTAACGGATCTTACCGAGTTTTCTGTTGAAGTTTTGTGTGGATGAAGTGTGCGATGATCGAGAAGGTCTCGATGTGAGAAGAAGGAAGAGAGGCAAGAGCTCAAGCTTGGGGATGCCCAAGGCACCCCAAGTAAATATTCAAGTAGACTCAAGCGTCTAAGCTTGGGGATGCCCTGGAAGGCATCCCCTCTTTCTTCAACAAGTATCGGTATGTTTTCAGATTCGTTTCGTTCATGCGATGTGTGCAAATCTTGGAGCGTCTTTTGCATTTAGTTTTCATTTTTCTTTTATGCACCATAATGGTATGAGATGGTCCTTGGTTGATTTATAGAATGCTCTTTGCACTTCACTTAAATCTTTTGAGTATGGCTTTATAGAATGCTTCATGTGCTTCACTTATATCATTTGAAGTTTGGATTGCCTATTTCTCTTTACATAGACAACCGTCATTTGTAGAATGCTCTTTTGCTTCACTTATATTTGTTAGAGCGTGGGCATATCTTTTGTAGAAAGAATTAAACTCTCTTGCTTCACTTATATCTATTTAGAGAGATGACAGGAACTGGTCATTCACATGGTTAGTCATAAAACCCTACATAAAACTTGTAGATCACTGAATATGATATGTTTGATTCCTTGCAATATTTTTGCGATATAAAGGTGGTGATATTAGATTCGTGCTACTTGAGTAATTGTGAAATTGAGAAATACTTTTGTTGAGGTTTGCAAGTCCCATAGCATTCACGTATGGTGAACCGTTATGTAATGAAGTTGGAGCATAAGGTGTTCATTGATTGCCTTCCTTATGAGTGGCGGTCGGGGACGAGCGATGGTCTTTTCCTACCATTCTATCCCCCTACTAGCATGCGCGTAGTACTTTGTTTCGATGACTAATAGATTTTTGCAATAAGTATGTGAGTTCTTTATGACTAATGTTGAGTCCATGGATTATCGCGACTCTCACCCTTCCATCATTGCTAGCCTCTTGATGCACGTGCATTGCCCTTTCTCACCTCGAGAGTTGGTGCAAACTTCGCTGGTGCATCCAAAACCCGTGATACGATACGCTCTATCACACATAAACCTCCTTATATCTTCCTCAAAACAGCCACCATACCTACCTATTATGGCATTTCCGTAGCCATTCCGAGATATATTGCCATGCAACTTCCATCATCGTCATATTCATGACTTGAGCATTTATTGTCATATTGCTTTGCATGATCGTAAGATAGCTAGCATGATGTTTTCATGGCTTGTCCGTTTTTTGATGCCATTGCTACGCTAGATCATTGCACATCCCGGTACACCGCCGAAGCCATTCATATAGAGTCATATCTTTGTTCTAGATATCGAGTTGTAATATTGAGTTGTAAGTAAATAAAGTGTGATGATCATCATTATTAGAGCGTTGCCCCAGTGAGGAAAGGATGATGGAGACTATGATTCCCCCACAAGTCGGGATGAGACTCCGGACGAAAAAAATAAAAAAATAAAAAAAGGAGAGAAAGGCCAAAAAAAGAGAGAAGGCCCAAAAAAAGAGAAAAAAAGAAAACAAAAAATGAGAGAAAAAGAGAGAAGGGGCAATGTTACTATCCTTTTACCACACTTGTGCTTCAAAGTAGCACCATGTTCTTCATATAGAGAGTCTCTTGAGTTATCACTTTCATATACTAATGGGAATTTTCATAATAGAACTAGGCTTGTATATTCCAACGATGGGCTTCCTCAAATGCCCTAGGTCTTCATGAGCAAGCAAGTTGGATGCACACCCACTTAGTTTCAGTTTGAGCTTTCATATACTTATAGCTCTAGTGCATCCGATGCATGGCAATCCCTACTCCTCACATTGACATCAATTGATGGGCATCTCCATAGCCCGTTGATTAGCCGCGTCGATGTGAGACTTTCTCCTTTTTTGTCTTCTCCACATACCCCCATCATCATATTCTATTCCACCTATAGTTCTATGTCCATGGCTCACGCTCATGTATTGCGTGAAAGTTGAAAAGGTTTGAGAAACATCAAAAGTATGAAACAATTGCTTGGCTTGTCATCGGGGTTGTGCATGATGTGAATATTTATTGTGGTGAAGATGGAGCATAGCCAGACTATATGATTTTGTAGAGATGAGATTTCTTTGGCTATGTGTAGCGACCAGACCTCAGACAGTCTGATCTCTGTGCATCAGTGTCATCCCTGGATCAGTAATGCTGACACGCACATTACTTGACGGAATTATAACAGAGTATCAATCACACACTTATTACATCGAATGTCTCAAAAGAGAACTATTACAATATATATGGCTTAAGGCGATCTAATAACGATAACATCGGAAGACTTGGAAGATAAGCGAGCCCATCAACTCCAACGGCATTACTGAGTATAGAACCACGACCTAAGGCACCATACTCGTCGTCTGAAAAGTCTGCAACATGAACGTTGCAGCCCAAAAATGGGTCAGCACGTGGAATATGCTGGCAATATAACACATAGAGAGCAACATGAAAGAGTAATACTATACTACATGCATATATGGCTGGTGGAAAGCTCTATGGTTACAATTTTTTCGTAAAGGCAATTTTTCCGTACTGCAAAGGAATAAATTTTGTTTAACTATCATGGTGGTTGTTAAACATTGAGAATGCTTGACAGCATTCTCAATCCCAATTAAACATCATCATTAAAACCCAACAGTATTAATTTAAGTAACATGATGAGATTCACATGATAATCCAAGTACTAGATACTCAAGATGTCCATAACCGGGGACACGGCTAACCATGATTAGTTTATACACTCTGTAGAGGTTTTTGCACTTTTCCCCACAAGACCCGATCTCCTCCGTTGGGTTTCTCGCACTGCATGGTGTTTGAGAACCGGATGACCGAGACATAGTCTTTCAGAAGCGCTAGCACCTTACGAACGGGTAGACAGTTACACCTACATCCCTCTACATCTGCTAGTCTACCATTGTAAGAGTACGCATGACTTAGTCAACTATGCTAGAGCCCATAGTAGCTTATGGCTGCACACGGAAGTTTCTAGCATGAATAATCTCATGATCCCTTTGAGCCTGGGTGGCGGACCAAAAAGAAACAGGCAATCCTAGAATACCCAGGTACCTCAATCCACCAAGATGTGTGTTTAAGTTGCCACCTTAAGATAAACCATTAATTAACAAACTCACATCTGTCATGGATACACTCACCCAATCCACGTCTACTAGCATAGCATGGCATAATAAGCAAACGTAGAAGTAACTCCCAAGGGTTTGATATTATAACAGGTAATAGGTACTACCTCATCTACTTTCCCAAAACCCACAATTTAATTAGATCCTAATCATGCAATGTTTGAGGATTGATCTAATGCAATAAAACTGGGTAGTAAAGAGGTATGATCAAAGTGTTACTTGCCTTGCTGATGATCCGCGAAACCTAGAGATTCAAAGTAGCAAGCTGCGCACTCCGGGTACTCTGTCGCAAACAAACAATCACACAATAAGTACTCAACTAATGCACAGGTAAAACCCAAATAACAGATCTAACCAGAAAGTTCAACTTAAGAACTCCGGTTTGCAAAAAGAATCAAATCAAACGAAGCAACGAAAGTCAAACGGCGAAAGAAACAGGCTTCGTTTTACTAATCTGAACCTAAGTCAAATTTTACAGAGGCAAAAGCTTTTTTTGAGTTGATTATTCAGAAAGAGGGTTTCGAGACGAAACTCTAGGTGCTTGAATCGCCTGATTCCGATAAACGAGCGAAAAGTTATACTAGATAGAAAATCGGATCAGAAATCACGATCAGAAAAATGGCGGAATAAATCAGAGAAAAAGAAAAACGATGAACAGATTAACGAACGAACGTTCGTTATCTGAACCTAAATGATGAACACGTTCGTTAAAACGAACGAACGAGCGAACGCTCGCAAAATAAATAAACCGGAGAAAAACCGATCTATTTAAAAAACGAAAACTAGGGTGTCTTTAGAAAACCGGGCGACGGGGCGGCTACCTCGGCTCGGCTCCGGTGAGGTCCGGCGGGGTCCGGTGGGGCGGCATGGGGTGGCGGGCGGTGGCGGCTGGCGGCGACGGCGGCGCTTGGCGGGCGAGCGGCTGCGGCGGTGGAGTCGGCGGATCGGCTTGGGGCTCGGGGGCCGGGTCGGCCTTTTAAAGGGGGAGGGAAGGCGGCGGCGGCGGCTTGTGAGAGGGGGCGAGGAGGCGGAGTCCTTTCGGACTCGGGCGGCGCCGGCGATCGGGACTCCGATCCCGATCCAGAGCAGGAGGCGGCGGCGCAAGCGGGCCGGCCTGGGTGGGCCTTCGGCCCAGTCAGGTGCGGGGGCGCGCGTTTTTTTTAAATAATTTCACCGAGACTTAGAAAATTCTAGAAAAAAGTAAAAATCTAAAAATGCCAAAACAAATTTTCACCACCTAAATAAAATATTTAGAACGAGGTGAACATTTTCTTGGCCCTAAAATGCAGTTTTTTGAAAACGTGCAATTTTTCCTAAATTCAAATAAAATAGCGAAAAACTCCAATAAAAACTTATTTGATTTTTTTATTAAATCTTCATTATTCCTTTATTTTGGGAAAGTCATTTTATTCCCTCTCTCATATTCCGACAGTAGAAATAATTGAAGATAAAATAAAAAAAATCAAATGATCCTATTTTCTGAATTTGAGAAAACTCAAATATGATAATAACGAAATCTCCAACTCTCTCCGCGGGTCCTTGAGTTGTGTGAAACTTCTAGGATCGAGCCAAAAGCAATAAAATATGATATGCAAGTGATGATCTATGTATAACATTCCAAATCGAAAAATTGGGATGTTACAAACCTACCCCCCTTAAGATGAATCTCGCCCTCGAGATTTGGGTTGGCTAGAAAATAGGTGAGGGTGGTCCTTCAGCAGATCTTCCTCTCGCTCCCAGGTGGCTTCATCCTCGGTGTGGTGGCTCCACTGAACTTTGCAAAACTTGATAACCTTGCTGCGGGTGACTCGGCTGGCATACTCGAGAATTTTGACTGGTTTCTCCTCGTAGGTCAAATCGTTACCCAACTGAATCGCTTCCAGCGGCACGGTATCTCTCAGTGGTATATCAGCCATCTCTGCGTGGCACTTCTTCAACTGAGAAACGGGGAACACGTCGTGAACTCTTGACAATCCCTCGGGTAATTCCAACTTGTAAGCAACCTCTCCCATGCGTTCCAAAACTTTGTATGGCCCCACAAAACGTGGCGCCAACTTTCCTTTAACACCAAAATGCTTGACTCGTCGAAGCGGGGATACACGAAGATAAACTCTGTCTCCTTGCGTTTTGAATCTGCATAGCTTTCTGTCTAGACTGGGCTACCTTGAGCCTATCGCGAATCAACTTCACCTTTCGTTTAGACTCCTTAATCAAATCTGGTCCAAACAATTGGCGGTCTCCAACTTCATCCCACAGCAACGGGGTTTTGCACCTCCTTCCGTACAAGGCTTCGAAAGGGGCCATCTTCAAACTGGTTTGATAGCTGTTGTTATAAGAAAACTATGCATATGGCAAGTTGTCATCCCAACTTGATCCATAATCCAATGCACATGCTCTCAGCATATCCTCCAAAAGCTGATTGACTCTCTCGGTCTGTCCATCAGTCTGTGGATGAAAAGTTGTACTAAACTCTAGTCTGGTTCCCAAAGTTTCGTGCAACTGATTCCAAAACCTTGAGATGAATTGGGTTCCTCTATCTGATACGATACTCCTCGGAACTCCATGCATACATACGATCCTGGTCATGTATATCTTAGCCAATTTAGCACTGCTATAGGTAGTCTTCACTGGGATGAAATGAGCTACCTTCGTCAAACGATCGACTACAACCCAAATCGAGTCATAGCCTGAACGGGTCCTGGGCAAACCCGTGATAAAATCCATGTCTAACTTTTCCCACTTCCATTCGGGTATCGGCAATGGCTGTAACAATCTAGCTAGTTTCTGATGCTCTGCCTTCACTCTCTGACATACATCACAAACTGCTACATACTCTGCAATATCCTTCTTCATTCCGGTCCACCAGAAAGTATCCTTCAAATCCAAATACATCTTGGTATTTCCTGGGTGAATCGAATACGGCGAATCATGGGCCTCTTGCAGAATCAACTTCCTGATCTTCGGATCACTAGGCACATAAACGCGGTCCTCAAACCATAGGGTATCGTGCTCATCCTCACGAAATCCCTTAGCTTTTCCCTTTCTCATTTTCTCCTTAATAGAGGCAATCTCCTTGTTGGTCTTCTGAGCTTCTCTGATTTTATCCATCAATGTAGACTGTATCTCCAAAGCTGCTACATAGCCTCTCGGAACTATCTCCAAACATAGCTCTCGAAATTCCTCGGCTAACTCTTTTGGTAAACCTCCGGTCATTAGTGTGTTGACATGGCTCTTGCGACTCAACGCATCTGCTACTACGTTAGCCTTTCCGGGCTGATAATGCAATCTCATATCATAATCCTAGATGAGCTCCAACCATCTCCTTTGCCTGAGATTCAACTCTTTCTGCGTGAAGATGTACTTCAAACTCTTGTGATCTATGTACACCTCACAATGGTTTCCAATGAGAAAATGTCTCCAAGTCTTCAGTGCGTGCACTACGGCTGCTAACTCCAAATCATGAGTAGCATAATTCAACTCATGAGGCTTAAGCTGTCGTGAAGCATACGACACAACTCTTCCCTCCTGCATAAGCACTGCTCCAAGTCCTCGACGTGAAGCGTCGCAATACACCTCGTAATCCTTGCTTTGATCTGGCAGAATTAACACTGGTGAGGTAAACAAACATTTCTTCAACTCTTGGAAACTAGCCTCACATTCATCAGTCCAATTGAACTTAGTGTCCTTCTTCAACAGCTCCGTCATAGGCTTCGCAATCTTCGATAAATTGTCAATGAATCTCCGGTAGTATTCTGCCAGTCCAAGAAAACTTCGGATCTCTCCAACTGTTGTTGGTGATTCCCAGTTTGTCACAGTGACAACTTTAGTGGGATCCACTGCTATACCTTCTACGGATATAACATGTCCGAGAAATCCAACTTCCTTCAAACAAAACTCACATTTGCTGAACTTGGCATATAACTGATGTTCTCTGAGCTTCTCAAGTACCAAACGCAATTTCTCCCTTCTTCATTCTTCGAATAGACAAAATATCATGAATGAACACTGCGACAAACTTATCCAAAAACTCCATAAACACCTTGTTCATCATGTTCATGAAATAGGCAGGTGCGTTAGTCAGACCAAATGACATAACGGTATACTCATACAGCCCGTACCTGGTGGTAAAAGCCGTCTTAGGTATATCCTGCTCTCGAATCTTCAACTGATGGTATCCTGATCGCAAATCAATCTTGGAAAATACCTTAGCTCCTTGCAATTGGTCAAACAAGTCGTTGATCATTGGCAACGGGTACTTGTTCTTAATGGTCACTTCATTCAATCCTCGATAATCAACAACCATTCTTAATGATCCATCCTTCTTCTCCACTAGAAGTACTGGCGATCCCCAAGGCAAAGAACTTGGGCGAATAAAACCTTTATCCAGTAATTCCTTAATTTGCTTCTTAATTTCTTCCAAATCTTGTGCGGGCATACGGTACGGTCTCTTGGATATCGGCCCTGTGCCTGGCAAAAGCTCAATCAAAAGCTCAATGTCTCTATCCGGTGACATGCCTGGCAACTCTTCTGGAAACACGTCCAGGTAATCCTTCACCACTGGTACTTCCTCCTGCACAACTCCTGATAAGGAGTTTACTTGTGTCCTCCTTGGCTCATGCCGTGATACATACTTGATACTTCTCCCTTCGGGCGTTGTAAGCAAAATCGACTTACTAGCGCAATCGATGTTCCCTCCATACATCGATAGCCAATCCATACCTAGAATCACGTCCAAACCTTGCGATTCCAGAATGATTAAATCCGTGGGGAAAACATGCCAACCTATGCTCAAAGGTACTTGAAAACATCCACGACTGGCCATATACTCTGCTCCTGGTGAGCTTACTATCATAGGTGTTCTAAGAACCTTGGTGGGAAGTTTGTACTTATCCACAAATCCCCGTGATATGTATGAATGCGATGCACCAGTATCAAAAAGAACAATTGTAGTAAATGTCTTAACCAAAAACTTACCTATTACTGCATCTGGCTGAGCTTCAACCTCCTCCACGTTAACGTGGTTCACCTGTCCCCTGTTGAAAGGGTTCGGCTTCTTCCCTGAGCTTCCATTGCCATTTCCATTCTGGGCTTCGGGACATTCATTTGCATAATGTCCAGTCTTTTGACACTTAAAGCAAGTGACTTGGCTCAGGTCTCTCTTGGCTGGGGTTGACGGGTTGGTGCGGTTTTGTCCATTGCTTCCTCCATTCCCGTTTCCATTCTTGGAACCATTATGATTGTGCGAGCTACCTCCTCCATGGGTATGCTGAAATTGTCCTCCCGGTTTCAGGGTAAAGCGTAGCTTCTGCTGAGCTCCAGAATTGTACTTCCCCTGTCCATACTTCCTCTTGCGGTTGTCAATCTGTTGCTGCTTCCCTTCAATCATAAGAGCATGATCTACCAACTCCTGGTAGTTATTGAAAGTGGCTACCATCAACTGCATGCTCAGCTCATCATTAAGTCCTTCCAGAAACTTCTCCTGCTTAGCTGCATCTGTAGCAACGTCATCTGGGGCATAACGTGCTAACTTACTGAAGTCCTCCACATACTGGCTTACAGTACGTCCTCCTTGGCGTAAGTTGCGAAACTCGCGCTTCTTCATGGCCATAGCTCCTGTTGAAATGTGTGCAGTACGGAAAGCTTGCTGAAACTGATCCCATGTGACAGTGTCAATAGGGTGTGTGGTTGTGTAATTCTCCCACCATGATGTTGCGGGTCCATCAAGCTGATGTGCGGCAAAACGCACTCTTTCCACATCAGTGCATCCTGCAGTGGTCAGCTCCCTTCCAACCTTGCGGAGCCAATCATCTGCAACAATCGGCTCGGTGCTACTGGAAAACACCGGCGGATTTAGCCTCAAGAACCGAGGTAAATGGTCAATAGGTGGGGGTAGTGGTGGGTTGTTGTTGTAGTTGTTATCTTGGTTCTGTACCAGTGTTTGAATCAAGGCATTCTGCTGCTGTATCAATTGGGTGATCTCCGGTGGAAAAACAAATTCGATGTCACGTTTCGGAGGCATCTGAGAGTTTAGAGAGGGTGAGGGTATAGAATAGAATGAGGTCTAGTGAGAAAATACTACCCATATGCACATGAGACAAAAGCAAACAAAATCACTCCAATCAATTTCAAACAAGGGCATATAACGGTCTAACTATCGTTACAGAAGTGCTTGGACTAAACTAAATACAATGGGGGAATTTCTACTACTGTTATGGTGGTCAACTAGAAAAACTGCTCCGATGAAGACTCCATGATATCCGCTCCAGCTTCATCAACATAGTCATCATCGCTGTCGTCGGGATCCGAGTCAGTGTCGTCGATGATGATATAGTTATCCGGGCAAGTGGAATCGTCATCATTTCCTCCTAGCGCGGGGTCTCCCATGAAAACTCCGAGCTTCCTGGTTAAGTGGTCATTCTTCTCCACTAGCACTTCAATTTCTTCCATGTAATCTTCATGTGTAGCCTTGAGTTCTTCCTCTAGCTCCTTGATCTTGGTCATAGCCTTATGCAGATCCTCCATGCCTGCGCACATCTGGTTCTCCTGACGTCGGATGTGCTGGTTTAACTCCTGGATATATGCTGCGATTGATCTATCCCTCCTGGTGCTGATCATCTCCCATTTCTCATCTCTGCACCCACAAATCTGGTAGATAGTATTGTTGAGATCATTGCGTTATACTTCTCCAATACGTCCCAAGGCGATGTGGGCTGCCATGCTCTTTCCTAGACTCCAGGTTGGTGCATCAAAGGAAAACTCTATGGGCTCCGTGACTGGTGCAAATTTCCTTCCGGGAACTTGAACTTGAATCATCCAGCACTCCTCTTCGGTTAAAGTGGCGTTGTAGGTCCCGGTGAAGCTTGGTACTCTGATGTTCAGGTATATAGTGACTTCGTTCAAGTGGCATCCAAAGGGTGTATCTTCATTCGGTTGCGTGAACTTGTTCCTTGCATCCGCCATCCTAAAAGAGTAGAAAAGATGAGGAGTCAGAAATGAGAAGAAAGAGTAGTGATCTAGGGCTTTAGATTAGTGGTCGTGTCCTACAGTCAGCGTGTGCTCTGATACCATCTTGTAGTGACCAGACCTCAAACAGTCTGATCTCTGTGCATCAGTGTCATCCCTGGATCGATGTCTTGACACATACGATACTTGACGGAATTATAACAGAGTAGCAATCACACACTTATTACATCGAATGTCTCAAAAGAGAACTATTACAATAAATATGGCTTAATGCCATCTAATAACGATAACAGCGGAAGACTTGGAAGATAAGCGAGTCCATCAACTCCAACGACATCACTGAGTATAGAACCACGACCTAAGGCACCTTACTCGTCGTTTGAAAAGTCTACAACATGAATGTTGCAGCCCGAAAACGGGTCAGCACATGGAATATGCTGGCAATGTAACACATATAGAGCAACATGAATGAGTAATACTATACTACATGCATATATGGCTGGTCCAAAGCTCTATGGTTACAATTTTCACGTAAAGCCAATTTTTTCGTAATGCAAAGGAATAAATTTTGTTTAACTATCATGGTGGTTGTTAAACATTGAGAATGGTTGATAGCATTCTCAATCCCAGTTAAACATCATCATTAAAACCCAACAGTATTAATTTAAGTAACATGATGAGATTCACATGATAATCCAAGTACTAGATACTCAAGATGTCCATAACCGGGGACACGGCTAACCATGATTAGTTTACACGCTCTGCAGAGGTTTGTGCACTTTTCCCCACAAGACCCGATCTCCTCCGTTGGGTTTCTCGCACTGCATGGTGTTTGAGAACCGGATGACCGAGACATAGTCTTTCAGAAGCGCTAGCACCTTACTAACGGGTAGACAGTTACACCTACATCCCTCTACATCTGCTAGTCTACCACTGTAAGAGTTCGCACTGTCACATCCCTAGTTCTGGTATGACCTAGACTAGCTAGTCATGTGTGCATCATGTTTAAATTCCATTTAAATTTGAATTGGGGATTTGTGAAACCCTCAGAATCATTTCTGGAAATGACCCAAATAAAAATTGCTCCAAAAGGGTCCAAGAAAATGCTCATGTTGCTCTCTGAAAATATTGGACAGAGATAAAAATCAAACCAATATTTTTAGGAGCTCATAAGTATTTATTTTGGGCATTTGGAATTAATGCATAATTATTTGCATTGGATATATATATATGTTATATATATAATATATGTCCAAAAATTGTGCCACTTGTTGGGGAGCTCTGGAATAATACCACTAGCTCCTGCAAAAATTGGCATAAGAAAATAAAATGATTTAGTATTTTTATTAAATCAAAACAAATGTCAGAAAATAGAAAAGAAAAGAAAAGGAAAAACCTACGGACTTACTGCGGCTCGGCATCAGGCGGCTTGGCGGCCCAACAGCCGCCCAAGACGCCACCGTCGTCGTCCTCTGGCGCGCGATCGGCCAGGCGTGTGGTCGACAGCGCACAAGACGGGCAGAGCGCCACGCCACCAGCTCGCCTGCTTGCCCCCCTGCCAGCGCGACGCCGCGATGCCTCTTCTCGGTGTCGCCCCGATCCCCCTGGTCCCACTCCCTCTCTCCCGTGCCTCTCCCCTCCTCTGGCTCCCTCTCCCTTTCTTCACCGAGCGCACCGAAGAGCGCCGCTGCTCGCCGCCGTGGCCACCGGCCACCCCTCGACCTGCCGCTGCGCCCAGAAGCTCCGCCACATCGCCGGCTACCTCTCCGTCAAGCCACGCGCCTCGAGAGGCCCTGGAGAGTCGGCATCGCCGCCGTCTTCATCTCCGGTCGACGGAGATCGGCTTCGCTGCCCCGCCGTCATCAGCGCGTCCCCGAGCTCGCCGACAAGCCCGGCGAGTCCGCAGTGAGCATCTCCCCGTTTCCCCTCTCTTCTCCCCCTCGTTCCCGCGTCGTAGTCGTCGTTTCCACCATGGCCGAAGCCATCGCCGCCGCAGCTCCTCGCCGTCATGGCCATAGCTGCCGCAGCCCGCAGTCGAGCTCACCGTTGCACTCAGTGCACCCTGGCGAGTCATGCGGACCCGCTCGCAGCCTCCCGCATGCCCCGCAATGTCAAAACCTCGATGACCGAACTCCGGCCGCCGCACTCGTTGTCGCCGCCGTCGTTCTGGGCCACCTCCGGTGAAACCCTTTGCACCGTTGGATGCGGCACTCCGCCAACTCCCCGTAGCTCCTCTCCCCGTGTCGTCTGGACACCGGAACAACGACTCTGGCGAAGAACCGCCGCGGCTCGAGGTCGTCGCCGGCCGAACTCCGGCGAGGCCGACGTGGCTGTCTTTAGCGCCTCATCCCGCAGCCTAAACCACCCCACCAGCCGCTGACCGTGGGCCCCAGGGCCAAGTCAAACCCTGGTCAGTGCGGGTTTGACCCGGGCCTAACCACTGTGTCACTGACGTGTGGCCCCCACACGTCAGGTTTGACCCCAGTCAGCCGCAGTTGACTTGCTGACGTCATGCTTCTCAATGTTGACGCAGTAATGCAATTTTCTAGATTTATTCTTTTCAGGAAATTCCAGAAAATGTTATAAACTTCAAAAATTCATAGAAATTCAACCGTAGCTCAGATTGAAATAATTTATATATGAAAGATTATCAGAAAAAATGCAATCTAACCATCTATACCAGTTTCATGCATGACAAACCAACTTATACCTGCTGTATAAGTGAAACACTATAATGGCATTTATAAAGGACTTACTTTGGAGATGCATTCGAACCTTTAGTTCAAATGGATTTCAACCAAATGAATGCTAGTTGCATTAGCCCAAACAACATCACATCTACATGTCATGTTCATGCATCATATTGTTGCATATGCTTGTGTATTGATTGTTGGCACCGTTCCTTCTCGATAGGTCCAGCTCCGAAGAGTGCTCGAGAGTACATGTCTGTGAAGCAGTGCCTCCCTTGCTGATTTACCAGGCAAGCAAATCCCCTTGTTCATTCTGATACAATCCTACTCTCTCGCTCCTGCTCTCAGTTATTGCATTAGGAAAACAACGATTCATCTGCTACTTTGTGCTGCAGTAGTTGAACCCATTCCTCTTCATGACCTATCATTGCCACAGTAAATAGTTGAAACCCACTAGCATGTGTAGGAGTTGATTGAGCCATGTTGTGTTCCTACCATGCCATGCCTTCTATTGCTTAGAGTCGTGTCAGGTTTGATTAATTGGGAATGAATTGGAGTGTAGTTCTATGTTCTGATGCTGAGAGTGAAGTGTGTGAACACGATTTGGTAAAGGTAGCGGTGAGAGGCCATGTAGGAGTACATGGTGGGTTGTCTCACTTGGAACCGTCCTTAAGCCTTGAGTTCATGTATGTTGTCCAATGACTAGCTACTACCACACATTGGAATGCTTAAGTGCCCTCTCGACTTAATAACCAACTTGATCTCTGTCCCAGAGTCGCAACTAGTTTCTGGTGTTTGTAGGTAGTGCTATTTTTCTACCGAGTGGCACCCGGCAGGGTGGGCTTGGGACAGACTAGGCACAGGTGGCATGGTGTACCAAGTGGCACCCGGATGGTGGGCTTGGGAACCCTGCTCACATCATTTGGGGCCGTGAGCGACACCCCGGCCGGATCTCCTTGCGGATGGAACCCGAATAGGCGATAAACCTGGACTAGAGTCTTGTGTGGTTAGTCAGGTCGTGGCCGACTCCCTCGCCAGGCTTCCGCTTGAAGGTTTTCGAGATACATGACGTGTACATGGCGGTAAGTGGCGAGAGCGTGTGTGAAGAAGGACACCCCTGCAGTGTTAACATGATCTATTCGAATAGCCATGTCCTCGGTTATGGACTTCTTGGATGCTTACGTGGTACATAGACAACTTGAAGTGGATACTCTAAAATGCTCAAGACAAGTGTGAGTGCTATGGATGGCCTTCTCGTAGGGAGACGGGGATGAATCCATAGTAGTGTATTGTGTGGTGACTAGTGGACTCGTGTGCGCCATATCACCTCAAAGAAGTTCTTGTAGTCGTAGAACAGGATAGCCACTGAGTCAAAGCTGGCTTGCTGCAACTAAACCCCACATTACCTTCTTGATACAAATGCATGTATGATAGGATCTGATGTAAGTCTTGCTGAGTACCTTTGTACTCATGTTGCTTTATTTATGTTTTTGCAGCGGAGATTTCGGTCTTACTAGTAGTTCCGCTTGGACTTCGACGAGTAGCTTGTTACCTCAGCTACGATCTTGTGCCCTTGGGAGGGTCTTGTAGATAGTCAGGCTTCTCAGCCCTTTTTCTTTTGTAGTTGTCTGTACTCAGACATGTAATGCTTCCGTTGCTTGTATGCTCTGAATGATGGGTCATGTGACCCCTGTTTGTATTTAATGCTATGTGGCTCTTCTGGGCCTTTATCTATATGAGTTTGCATTATGTTGTGATGCCATGTTGTACAGCACATACTTGCATGTTATGCGTACGTGTAACGTGTATTGCTATGTGTGGGATCCGACAACCTAGTTGTCTATCCTTGGTAGCCTCTCTTATGGGGAAATGTAGTCTAGTGCTTCCACCGAGCCATGGTAGTCTGCTACAGCCCGGTTTACCGGAGTCCTGCTAGGCCAGCACTACTGCTCCGGAACACTTAGACTGGCCGGCATGTGATTCACTTCATTCGTGTGTCTGTCCCTTCGGGGAAATGTCACGCGGTGACATCCGGAGTCCTGCCTAGCCTGCTACATCCCGGGTTCCCGGAGTCCTGTTATCCCGGTGCTATAGCCCGGATTCGCACACTGCTGACCGACATGCTCGACGTTGATTCATGTATGCTTGTCCCCATAGGTTAGTGCCACTTTGGGTTCATGACTAGTCATGTCGGCCCGGGTTCTCTGTCATATGGATGCTAGCAACAATATCATATACGTGAGCCAAAAGGCGCAAACGGTCCCGGGCCATGGTAAGGCGACACCCGTGGGAATACCGTGCGTGAGGCCGCAAAGTGATATGAGGTGTTACAGGCTAGATCGGTGTGACTTAGAATCGGGGTCCTGGCAACTTTGGTACCAGAGCTTGACTGCCTGTAGGATTTCCAAGCCAACCTGGTCGAAGTTGAGTCTAGAAATTCTTTAGTTATGTATGGGATTTGATTGTGGGAAGGAACGTAAGGCTCTTTTCACTCCTTATACCTCATGGCCTTCTGATCTGAATCATCCTACCTTTCCTACGGGGTTAAGGAACTAGGCTTCCTCTTCTGTCTATCAGGATCACGTGTTACTACTCCGTAGTCCCATAGGATCGGATGATCAGAGTCATACCCCAGTTTTCGAGTACTTCCGGTGTAGTCTATTTAGTATTATTCCAGAACCTTGAGTGATGATGTTGAGTATGTTACTACCCCATTTTAGCAGGATGTCTTATTCTGAGCATTTTACTGCCGTTATGCTGCCGGAATTGCCCTAGGAGTCCGAGAGATACTAATTTCCTTGTCCTACAATCTATAGTTTATAGTTGATGCTGATTCCGTCCTTGGTTTCGTTTCTCAGGATGTCATCAGTTAAGCGAAGTTCTGTTGCTCGTAGCCAGAACCACGGAGATGGTAGGGATGAGGATCCTCCCGACCAGCCTTCGTTGGCAGAGTTCATGTTAGAGATGGAGAGGAACAAGCGTGAGTCTAACCGCTTGTTGGCACGTATCGAGGAGAACACCGCACATCAGTTCAAAGGATCGGTGACCCTTCATGACTTCATTCGCTTGCACCCACCCACCTTTCATCATTACATTGAGCCACTCGATGCAGATGACTGGCTCCGTAGCATCACTCATAAGCTGTGTTCTGCGAATGTAGCTGAAAGTGACAAGGTCACCTATGCCACATACCACCTGGAAGGTCCTGCTAGTCTTTGGTGGCAGAACTATGAGGCTATGCTTCCAGCTAGCCAGATTTCTACCTGGAGGGATTTCACCGAGGCTTTTCGCGAGCATCACATTCCTGAAGCCCTCATTGATCGCAAGAGAGAAGAGTTCTGTAGTTTCACCAAGGGTAAGATGGCTGTTGATGCTTACAGAGAGAGTTTGAGAACCTTGCCGCTATGCTTGTAAGAGGTGTCCACGGACGCTAAGAAGCAGGCTAGGTTCCGGAAGGGTCTCAACCCCAAGTTGCGTCATGATCTCCACCTACATCATTGTGATACATTCCAAGCTCTTGTGAACAAGGCCATTAATGCAGAGACAGCTCAGCTCACTTACGAGGAGTCTCGTAAGCACACCCGTGAGTTGGGATCTTCTTCCGGTTCGGGCTCGCAGAAGCGACGGATTTGGGTTCCAAACTCTGCTCTCCCTTCTGGATATACACCGAGGCCATCCCATGTGGTGCCTTCCCTAGCTCAGTCGTATGTTCCGCCCAGGCCTACTGGTAGACCGCTTGCCAATGCGGGTCCACGTCCTACTTCAGGGACTTGCTTCACATGCGGAGAGCCAGGACACTATGCACGTGACTGCTCTCAAGCCAGTTATGCTCCACCCCAGCCCGAGAAGTCTGTTGGCCGTGGTAAGCCATCACGCAAGATGATCAGTGTCAAGTCAGCTCCCACTCAACGTGGACATGTGCATCACGTCTCAGCTGAAGACGCTCATGATGATCCGGATGTCGTTCTTGGTACACTCCTTGTCAATTGCCATCCAGCATTGGTTTTATTCGATACCGGAGCATCTCATTCCTTCATTTCTGAAAGCTATGCTAACTTGCACAACATATCATTTTGTGATATGCCCTCTCCACTAGTCATTCAAACCCCTGGATCCAAATGGCAAACTTCTAATGTAAGCCATGGTAATGACATCCTTGTTGACAGACTTGTATTCCTTGCTTCACTTGTAGCCCTCAAGTCTACATATATTAACATCATCTTGGGTATGGACTGGATGAAAGCTCATTATGCCAAGATTGATTGTTACACCAGGTCTGTTCAACTTATACACCCATCTGGCAAGATAGTCACTTTCTCCACTAGAGTTGCAAAGCGTCAACTCTATTCTCTTAATGCCATCCCTCTTCCAGACCTTGAAGATATCCCGGTAGTCCGTGACTTTCCGGATGTCTTTCCAGAGGAACTGCCAGGTGTTCCACCTGACAGAGATGTAGAGTTCGTCATAGATCTTATCCCAGGAACCGCTCCAATCTCTAGGAGACCTTACAAGATGGCACACTTAGAACTAGCCGAGCTTAAGAAACAACTTGATGAGTCCTTGCAAAAGGGTTTCATCCGTCCTAGTTCTTCTCCCTGGGCTTGCCCCGTCCTCTTCGTCAAGAAGAAGGATGGTACGGACCGGATGGTTGTAGATTATCGTCCGTTAATTTGGTCACGATAAAGAACAAGTATCCGCTCCCCAGGATCAACGACCTGTATGATCAGCTCGCTGGATCCTCAGTCTTTTCTAAGATGGATTTGAGGTTAGGCTACCATCAAATCAAGATTAGAAATGGGGACATCCCTAAAACGGCTTTTGTCACTCGTTATGGTCAGTACGAGTACACCGTCATGTCCTTTGGTCTAACCAATGCTCCAGCCACATTCTCCCGCTTGATGAACTCGATCTTCATGGAGTACTTAGATAAGTTCGTCGTGGTTTACCTCGATGACGTTCTTATTTACTCAAAGAACGAGGAAGAGCATGCCGAACATCTCAGACTTGTGTTAGAAAAACTCAGAGAGCACCGCCTTTATGCCAAGTTCTCCAAGTGTGAATTTTGGTTGCCAGAAGTGACCTACCTAGGCCACGTAATCTCTGGTAAGGGCATTGCTGTCAATCCCGAGAGAGTTAAGGCCGTTCTTGATTGGACTCCGCCTGAAACCGTTAAACAAGTTAGGAGTTTCCTTGGTCTAGCCAGTTATTGTCGCCGCTTCGTTGAAAACTTCTCCAAAGTGGCTAAACCTCTCACGGAACTTCTCAAGAAAGATAAAAAGTTTGAGTGGTCCCCACAGTGTGAATACAGTTTTCAGGAACTGAAAAGACGCCTGACTTCTGCTCCCATACTTGTGCCACCGGATTTCACGAAGGACTTTTTTATCTACTGTGACGCCTCACGACAGGGACTAGGTTGCATTCTTATGCAGGATCGTCATGTGATTGCCTATGCATCTCGTCAGTTGCATCCACATGAGGAGAATTATCCTACACATGATCTAGAGCTTGCAGCCGTAGTCTATGCACTCAAGACCTGGCGACATTACCTTCTTGGTAAACGTTGCGAGATCTACACCGATCACCAGAGTCTCAAGTATATCTTCACCCAACCAGATTTGAACCTTAGGCAAAGACGTTGGTTGGAGTTGATCTCAGATTATGATCTAGGGATTACCTACACCCCAGGCAAAGCTAATGTCATGGCTGATGCGCTAAGTCGTAAATCCTATTGCAACAATCTCATGTTGCAGCAGGGTCAACCACTTCTCCATGAGGAATTCTGTAAGCTTAACCTTCACATTGCTCCTCACGGATTCCTTTCTACCTTGGTGGCGAAACCTACTCTCGAGGGTCAGATCATTACCGACCAGAAGTTTGATAGGGGTGTTATCCGCATCAAGAGAAACATTAAGAAGGGAGTTGGTGGATGTTTCTCTATGGATGATCGAGGTGTTTTTTTCTTTGAGAATCGCTTGGTGGTTCCCAAGAGTCAACATCTTTGACAATTGATTCTTAAGGAGGCGCATGAATCCCCTCTCACGATTCATCCCGGTAGTACTAAGATGTATCAGGACCTACGCCAGAGGTTCTGGTGGACTAGGATGAAGAGAGAAATCGCCGACTTCGTTGCTAATTGTGACGTTTGTCGTCGTGTTAAGGCAGAGCATCAAAGGCCTGCTGGCACTCTTCAGCCTTTAGCTATTCCTGAATGGAAATGGGATAAAGTTGGTATGGACTTCATCACCGGCTTTCCCAGGACCAAGAAAGGGAATAATGCTATCTTCGTAGTCATTGATCGTCTCTCCAAAGTGGCGCACTTCCTACCTGTTCGAGAGAGTATCACTGCTAGTCAGCTCGCTGACTTATATATTTCTCGAATAGTATCACTTCATGGTGTTCCACTAGAGATTAATTCAGACCTTGGAAGTCTTTTCACTTCTCATTTCTGGGAGAGTTTCCAAACTGCCATGGGAACCCATCTTTCCTTCAGTACCGCTTTCCACCCTCAGTCGAGTGGTCAGGTGGAAAGGGTCAACCAAATTCTCGAAGACATGCTTAGAGCTTGCGTTATCTCATTCGGTATGGATTGGGAGGAATGTCTTCCTTTCGCTGAGTTTTCTTATAACAATAGCTATCAATCCAGTCTTAAGAAAGCTCCTTTTGAGATTCTCTATGGACGAAGATGTCGAACACCTTTGAACTGGTCAGAAACCGGTGAAAGACAATTCTTTGGACCGGACATGATCCAGGAGGCAGAAGATCAAGTTCGCATCATTCGTGAGAATTTGAAAACAGCCCAATCTCGTCAAAAGAGCCAGTATGACCGTCGTCATAAGGAAGTGGCTTATGAAGTTGGCGACAAGGCTTACCTTCGGGTTACTCCTTTGAAGGGTACCCATCGTTTCGGTATCAAGGACAAGTTGGCCCCTCGTTACATTGGTCCTTTTCACATTCTCGCAAAACGAGGAGAGGTTGCCTACCAGTTGGAACTACCCCCACATCTTTCCCGAGTGCACGATGTCTTCCACGTCTCTCAACTCAGGCGTTGCTTCTCGGATCCCATCCCCGGAGTGGACCACGAAATGCTTGATCTCCAAGATAACCTCACATATCGAGAGTACCCGGTTCGCATTCTTGATCAAGTAGAGCGTGTTACCCGACGTCATAACATCAAGTTTCTCAAGGTTCAGTGGTCTCATCATTCGAGAGAGAAGCTACTTGGGAGCGAGAAGATCGTCTTCGACTGGAGTACCCCACCTTCTTTCCATCGACCCCTGAATCTCGGGACGAGATTCTTTCAAGTGGGGGCGAGTTGTCACATCCCTAGTTCTGGTATGACCTAGACTAGCTAGTCATGTGTGCATCATGTTTAAATTCCATTTAAATTTGAATTGGGGATTTGTGAAACCCTCAGAATCATTTCTGGAAATGACCCAAATAAAAATTGCTCCAAAAGGGTCCAAGAAAATGCTCATGTTGCTCTCTGAAAATATTGGACAGAGATAAAAATCAAACCAATATTTTTAGGAGCTCATAACTATTTATTTTGGGCATTTGGAATTAATGCATAATAATTTGCATTGGATATATATATGTTATATATATATATATAATATGTCCAAAAATTGTGCCACTTGTTGGGAGCTCTGGAATAATACCACTAGCTCCTGCAAAAATTGGCATAAGAAAATAAAATGATTTAGTATTTTATTAAATCAAAACAAATGTCGAAAATAGAAAAGAAAAAAGGGAAAACCTACCGGACTTACTGCGGCTCTGGCATCATGCGGCTTGGCGGCCCAGAGAGCCGGCCCAGCCCGCCACCGCCGTCGTCCTCCTGGCGCCCGATCCAAAGGCGTGTGTCGACGCACAGACGGGCAGAGCGCCACACCACCAGCTCGCTTGCCTGCCCCCCTGCCAGCCCGACGCCGCGATGCCTCTTCTCGGTGCCGCCCCGATCCCCCTGTCCCCACTCCCTCTCTCCCTGCCTCTCCTCCTCCTCTCGCTCCCTCTCCCTTTCTTCACCGAAAGCACACCGGAGAGCGCCGCTGCCGCCGTGGCCACCGGCCACCCCTCGACCTGCCGCTGCGCCCAGAAGCTCCGCCACATCGCCGGCTACCTCTCCGTCAAGCCACGCGCCTCGGGAGGCCCTGGAGAGTCGCCATCGCCGCCGTCTTCATCTCCGGTCGACGGAGATCGGCTTCGCCGCCCCGCCGTCTTCAGCGCGTCCCCGAGCTCGCCGACAAGCCCAGCGAGTCCGCCGTGAGCATCTCCCCGTTTCCCCTCTCTTCTCCCCTCGTTCCGCGTGATCGTAGCTGCGTTTCCATCATGGCGGGCCATCACCGACTCCTCGCCCTCGTGGCCACAGCCGCCGCAGCCCGCAGCCGAGCTCGCCGTTGCACTCAGTCACCCTGGCGAGTCGTGCGGACCCGCTCGCAGCCTCCCCTGTGCCCCGCAATGTCAAAACCCCGATGGCCGAACTCCAGCCGCCGCACTCGTCGTCGCCGCCGTCGTTCTGGGCCACCTCCGGTGAAACCCTTTGCACCGTTGGATGCGACACTCCGCCAGCTCCCCGTAGCTCCTCTCCCCGTGTCGTCTGGACGCCGGAACAACGACTCCGGCGAAGAACCGCCGCGGCTCGAGGTCGACGCCGGCTGAACTCCGGCGATGCCGACGTGGCTGTCTTTAGCGCCTAATCCTGCAGCCTAAACCACCCCACCACCACGACCGTGGGCCCTGTGGCCAAGTCAAACCACTGGTCGTCAAGGGTTTGACCCGGCCTAACCATCAGATCACCGACACGTGGCCCCACACGCCAGGTTTGACCCAGTCAGCCGCAGCTGACTTGCTAATGTCATGCTTCTCAATGTCGACGTGAGAATGCAATTTTTCGATTTATTCTTTTAGGAAATTCCGAAAATGTTATAAACTTCAAAAATTCATAGAAATTCAACCGTAGCTCAGATTGAAATAAGTTATATATGAAAAATTATCAGAAAAATGCAATCTTACCATCTGTACCAGTTTCATGCATGACAAACCAACTTATACCTGCTGTATAAGTGAAACACTATAATGGCATTTATAAAGGACTTACTTTGGAGATGCATTTGAACCTTTAGTTCAAATGGATTTCAACCAAATGAATGCTAGTTGCATTAGCCCAAACAGCATCACATCTACATGCCATGTTCATGCATCATATTGTTGCATATGCTTGTGTATTGATTGTTGGCACCGTTCCTTCTCGATAGGTCCAGCTCCGGAGAGTGCTCGAGAGTACCTGTCTGTGAAAGCAGTGCCTCCCTTGCTGATTTACCAGGCAAGCAAATCCCCTTGTTCAGTCCGATACAATCCTACTCTCTCGCTCCTGCTCTCAGTTATTGCATTAGGAAAATAACGATTCATCTGCTACTTTGTGCTACGGTAGTTGAACCCATTCCTCTGCATGACCTTCATTGCCACAGTAAATAGTTGAAACCCACTAGCATGTGTAGGAGTTGATTGAGCCATGTTGTGTTCCTACCATGCCATGCCTGCTATTGCTTAGAGTCGTGTCAGTTTTGATTCATTGGGAATGAATTGGAGTGCAGTTCTATGTGCTGATGCTGAGAGTGAAGTGCGTGAACACGATTTGGTAAAGGTAGCGGTGAGAGGCCATGTAGGAGTACATGGTGGGTTGTCTCACCGAACCGCCCTAAGCATCGAAGTTCGTGTATGTTGTCCAATGACTAGCTACTACCACACATTGGAATGCTTAAGTGCCCCTCTCGACTTATTAACCAACTTGATCTCTGTCCAGGAGTCGCAACTAGTTTCTGGTGTTTGTAGGTAGTGCTATTTTTCTACCGAGTGGCACCCGGTAGGGTGGGCTTGGGACAGACTAGGCACAGGTGGCACGGTGTACCAAGTGGCACCCGGATGGTGGGCTTGGGAACCCTGCTCACATCGTTTGGGGCCATGAGCGACACCCCGGCCGGATCTCCTTGCGGATGGAACCCGAATAGGCGATAAACCTGGACTAGAGTCTTGTGTGGTTAGTCGGTCGTGGCCGACTCCTCGCCAAAGCCCGCTTGAAGGTTGGCTAGATACATGACGTGTACATGTTGGTAAGTGGCGAGAGCGTGTGTGAAGACGTACACCCCTGCAGGGTTAACATGATCTATTCGAAGAGCCGTGCCCTCGGTTATGGACTTCTTGGATGCTTACGTGGTACAGACAACTTGAAGTGGATACTCTAAAATGCTCAAGACAAGTGTGAGTGCTATGGATGGCCTTCTCAGAGGGAGACGGGATGAATCCATAGTAGTGTATTGTGTGGTGACTAGTGGACTCGTGCAGCGCCATATCACCTCAAAGAAGTTCTTGTAGTCGAGAACAGGATAGCCACTGAGTCAAAGCTGGCTTGCTGCAACTAAACCCCACATTACCTTCTTGATACAAATACATGTACGATAGGATCTGATGTAAGTCTTGCTGAGTACCTTTGTACTAACGTTGCTTTATTTATGTTTTTGCAGCGGAGATTTCGGTCTTACTAGTAGTTCCGCTTGGACTTCGACGAGTAGCTTATTACCTCAGCTACGATCTTGTACCCTTGGGAGGGTCTTGTAGATAGTCAGGCTTCTCAGCCCTTTTTCTTTTGTAGTTATGCGTACTCGGACATGTAATGCTTCCGTTGTTTGTATGTTTCAATGATGGGTCATGTGACCCCTGTTTGTATTTAATGCTATGTGGCTCTTCTCGGCCTTTATCTATATGAGTTTGCGTTATGTTGTGATGCCATGTTGTACATCACATACTTGCATGTTATGCGTACGTGTAACGTGTATTGCTATGTGTGGGATCCGACAACCTAGTTGTCTATCCTTGGTAGCCTCTCTTATGGGGAAATGTAGTCTAGTGCTTCCACCGAGCCATGGTAGTCCGCTACAGCCCGGTTTATCGGAGTCCTCGCTAGCCCAAGACTACAGCTCGGAACACTTAGACTGGTCGGCATGTGATTCACTTCGTTCTGTGTTCTGTCCTTTGGGGAAATGTCGCGGTGACATCCGAGTCCTGCTTAGCCTGCTACAGCCCGGGTTCCTGAGTCCTGTTAGCCCAGTGCTACAGCCCGGATTCGCAGACGTCACGACCGACATGCTCGATGTTGATTCATGTATGCCTGTCCCCATAGGTTAGTGCCACTTTGGGTTCACGACTAGTCATGTCGGCCCGGGTTCTCTATCATATGGATGCTCGCAACACTATCATATACGTGAGCCAAGAGGCGCAAACGGTCCCGGGCCATGTTAAGGCGACACCCGTGGGAATACCGTGCGTGAGGCCGCAAAGTGATATGAGGTGTTACAGGCTAGATCGGTGTGACTTAGAATCGGGGTCCTGACACGCACGACTTAGTCAACTATGCTAGAGCCCATAGTAGCTTGTGGCTGCACACGGAAGTTTCTAGCATGAATAATCTCATGATCCCTTTGAGCCTGGGTGGCGGACCAAAAAAAACAGGCAATCCTGGAATACCCAGGTACCTCAATCCACCCAGATGTGTGTTTAAGTTGCCACCTTAAGATAAACCATTAATTAAAAGACTCACATCTGTCATGGATACACTCACCCAATCCACGTCTACTAGCATAGCATGACATAATAAGCAAACATAGAAGTAACTCCCAAGGGTTTGATATTATAACAGGTAATAGGTACTACCTCATCTACTTTCCCAAAACCCACAATTTAATTAGATCCTAATCATGCAATGTTTGAGGACTGATCTAATGCAATAAAACTGGGTAGTAAAGAGGTATGATCAAAGTGTTACTTGCCTTGCTGATGATCCACGAAACCTAGAGATTCAAAGTAGTAAGCTGCGCACTCCGGGTACTCTATCGCAAACAAACAATCACACAATAAGTACTCAACTAATGCACAGGTAAAACTCAAATAATAGATCTAACCAGAAAGTTCAACTTAAGAACTCCGGTTTGCAAAAAGAATCAAATCAAAGGAAGCAACGAAAGTCAAACGGTGAAAGAAACATGCTTCGTTTTACTAATCTGAACCTAAGTCAAATTTTACAGAGGCAAAAGCTTGTTCGAGTTGATTATTCGGAAAGAGGATTTCGAGACGAAACTCTAGGCGCTTGAATCGCCTGATTCCGATAAATGAGCGAAAAGTTATACTAGATCGAAAATCGGATCAGAAATCTCGATCAGAAAAATCGCGGAATAAATCCGAGAAAAAGAAAAACGACGAACAGATTAACGAACGAACATTCATTATCTGAACCCAAACGACGAACACGTTCGTTAGAACGAACAAACGAGCGAACGCTCGCAAAATAAATAAATCGGAGAAAAACCGATCTATTTAAAAAACGAAAACTAGGGTTTTCTAAAAAACCGAAACAATTTTCTTTAGAAAACCGGGCGACGGGGCGGCTACCTCGGCTCGGCCCGGTGAGGTTCGTGGGGTCCGCGGGGGCGTGGGGTGGAGGGGCGGCGACGACAGGCGTCGGCGGCGCTGGCGGCGAGCAGCGGCTGCGGTGGCGGTGGAGGCGGCGGCGGCGGTCGGCTTGGGGCTCGGGGCCCGGTCGGCCTTTTTAAAGGGGGGGAGGCGGTGGCGGCTATGGAGGGGGCGAGGAGGCGGAGTCCTCCCGGACTCGGGCGGCGGTGGCGATCGGGACTCCGGTCCCGATTCGGAGCGTGAGGCGGCGGCGCAAGCGGGCCGGCCTGGCTGGGCCTTCGGCCCATTCGGGTGCGGGGGCGCACGTTTTTTTATAAATAATTTCGCCGAGACTTAGAAAAATTCTAGAAAAATAAATAAAAATCTAAAAATGCCAAAACAAATTTTCACCACCTAAATAAAATATTTAGAACGAGGTGAACATTTTCTTGGCCCTAAAATGCAGTTTTTTGAAAATGTGCAATTTTTTCTAAATTCAAATAAAATAGCGAAAAACTCCAATAAAAACTTAATTGACTTTTTATTAAATCTTCATTATTCCTTTATTTTGGGAAAGTCATTGAGGGAGTCTCGGACTAGGGGGTGTCCGGATAGCCGGACTATCGTCACGGCCGGACTCCAAGACTATGAAGATACAAGATTGAAGACTTCGTCCCGTGTCCGGATGGGACTTTCCTTGGCGTGGAAGGCAAGCTTGGCGATACGGATATGTAGATCTCCTACCATTGTAACCGACTCTGTGTAACCCTAACCTATCCGGTGTCTATATAAACCGGAGGGTTTTAGTCCGAGGACTAACAACAATCATACCATAGGCTAGCTTCTAGGGTTTAGCCTCCTTGATCTCGTGGTAGATCTACTCTTGTACTACCCATATCATCAATATTAATCAAGCAGGAGTAGGGTATTACCTCCATCGAGAGGGACCGAACTTGGGTAAAAACATCGTGTCCCTTGTCTCCTGTTACCATCCGCCTAGACGCATAGTTCGGGACCCCCTACCCGAGATCCGCCGGTTTTGACACCGACATTGGCGCTTTCATTGAGAGTTCCTCTGTGTCGTCACCATCAGGTAGGATGCCTCATCTCGTCTTTAAAGACGATACCATCGCCAAATAAGCCTTGGCCACTGGTCAGACTCTTCGGCTAGGCGGTTTTCTCATGACCGCTAGTTCGGCCGTCGCGCCGACGATGACCTCTCGAGTCATCAAAACCAATCTCCATGTTAGTTCGGAACTTGCCGAACAGTTAGATCCGATCGAGCTCTCCTCCATAAACGAGCTCTTGGATCACATCGCCGCCCTGGGAGTCGCCACAGATTACGACCGGATCGGGCCTAAAACCGATCTGAGAGAGATCAACTCTCCCCAGGCTACCCATCATGTTGCTGTGATAGAGGAGCAATGCGGCAATTCTTCTTCTATCTTAAGGACTAGCCACGTCCGGATTCCCGATCCCTCCATGCCAGATTCCCGCGGAGGGACGGATGTCGATCAAACCCTGAACTTAAAGTCAGGCGGCGGGTCGGACTCATTGGATAGCACTCAAAAATCCAAACTTCCGAGTTCGAAAACTTCTCGGCCCTTGAGTCCTAAATTGGACGGGGTTCCGGATTTAGTGCCACCCGCCCACCCAAACATTAGCGATCTCTCTCTAATTCGGCAAGAGCCCGCTGAAACAATACATCATTACTGGGCAAGATTCCTCCTGGTTATGAACAGGATAAAGGACTGCCGAGAGGAGGACGTAATCCCAATTTTCTGCAATAATTGCACGGACAAGGGAATCCTAAACGCCATAAGTCATTGCGAAAATTACATGCTTTGTTGACTTGGTGACCATAGTACAAAAGTACTGTGCGATGGAGAGCGTCTGGAAAACCGAAAGTAAATTTTGGGATAATCTGGCCCCGAATACATCCCTAGTCCGGAACAAAAGGGTGCATCATTATCAAGCACCTGGGTTGAATACCAAAAAACCAAAACCTCCTAAAGGGTACGGAACCGTCATCGAGGGTTGGCTAAACGGACCCGCAAAATTCATAGCACGTAGGGCGCCACTCCAACTCATAGCCTTCGAGCATGTTGGATACTACGGCAGTGCCAAAAGTGGCGAAGAGCTTCTAGCTTCGAATCCCAGCCCAAAGAACACCAAGACGGTGTTAATAGTCTTGAGACTTTCGTGATCGAATAAAATGCGAAAATAAACACTCCGCAACCTTGCCGAAGTCTACCAAGTAGCAACTATAAATCCAAGGAGTGACACGGCTATCACCTTTAATGCCGGATTTGACGAACCTAAATTCCAAACTGCTCGGGCACCAACCGCATTGGTCCTCAGCCCGATAGTGGACGGCTTTCGCCTTACTAAGGTACTCATGGATGGCGGCAGCGGACTAAACCTCATCTATGAGGAAACCTTGAAAAATGGAAATAGATCGAACCGCATTGAGCGAAGCAGCACAACCTTTAGAGGAATAATCCCGACCGGAAGCATGCTGCACAGGAAAAATCACGCTGGGCGTAGTGTTCGCTCACGGACAATTACAGGTCCGAGGAGGTCACATTTCAAGTGGCCCCGCTCAACAATGGATATCATGCTTTATTAGGACGAGAGGCATTCACAATTTTTCAAGCTATACCCCATTATGGGTAAATGAAGCTTAAAATGCCCGGTCCTAACGGAATCATCACTCTCACTAGTGATCCGAACATAGCACTCCGCGCCGAAAACAAGACAGCCGCACTAGCCCTCGAGGCACTATCCGAAGCCCTAGCGGCCGAGGAACTCACCTCGATGCGCTCCACGGTGAACAGGGACGATGTGATACTTGATAAAAGATCCAAGTCCACCTCTTTTAAACCAGCGGATGAAATAGTCAAATTCCAAGTCCACCCAACGGACCCTGCAAAGACGGCCTCCATTGGGGCACAATTAAACCCCGAGGTAGACGCCAGACACGAGAATTTCTACAAGAAAAGCGGGACATCTTTGCGGCACCCTTCGACATGCCAGAATCCCACGCCACCGGCCGAGCACAGCCTAAATATCCTAAAAGGATTCAAGCTACCAAACAGGCTCTTGGCGCTTTTCGAACCCAAGAGACAGGCCATGGGAGAGGAGCTAGCCAAACTTTTGGAAGCCGGATTCATCGAGATATAAAACATCCGGACTGGCTAGCAAACCTGGTGATGGTACCAAAGAAGGATAAATCCTGGCGCCTATGTGTTGATTTCAAAGACCTTAATAAGGCTTGCCCAAAGGATCCCTTCCCCTCCTCGAATTGATCAAATCATTGACGCTACAGCAGGACACGACTCATTATGCTTCCTCGACGCTACATCGGCTACCACCAAATCAAGATGGCGGAGCCGCACCAAGCTGCAACGGCATTCATCACTCCATACGGCCCGCTCGCTTCAACACAATGCCCTTTGGGCTCAAAAACGCCGCGCAACATATCAGCGCATGATTCGTATATGTCCGCAAACCAGATCGGCAAAACAGTGGAAGCATATGTAGATGACGTGGTCGTCAAAACCAAGCACGCCGAAACTCCAAAGAGACGACTTGAGGCTCACATTCGACAATCTTCAAAATATGACATCAAGCTCAATCCGAAAAAATGCGTCTTCGGCGTTCCAGCCGGAAAGCTCCTGGGCTTCATTATGTCCGGTAGAGGAATTGAAGCAAACCCAGCCAAGATCTGAGCTCTGTCACAATTGGACATTCCAAAAGACCTCAAAGAAATACAAAAATTGACGGGATGCGTAGCGGCTCTAAGCCGCTTTATTTCCCGATTGGGGGAAAAGGCATTACCCCTTTACCGCCTCCTCTGCCGCACCGAACACTTTGAGTGGACGGATGCCGCCACGGCCGGACTCGAAGAAATAAAGGCCATTTTGGCAACAAATCCGGTCCTGTCCGCGCCCAACATGGGCGAACCAATGCTATTATATATCGCCGCAACACATCAAGTTGTCAGCGCGGTGCTCGTTGTCGAACGAGAACGGACGGACACCGTTCCCTGTTCAAAACGGTTTATTATGTGTCCACTATCCTAACTCCATGCAAGTCCCGGTACCCACACTATCAAAAGATAGCATATGCGGTGTTCATGGCATCCCGGAAGCTGCGACACTACTTTCAAGAGTGTTCGATAACGGTAGCCTCCGAAGTACCTCTTAACGACATTATAAACAACCGCGACGCGACGGGACGGATTGCTAAATGGGCCATAGAGCTCCTTCCATTCGATGTAACTTATAAGCCACGACGAGCTATTAAGTCGCAGGTTTTGGCCTACTTCGTGGCCGAATGGACCGAAGCCGAACTCCCTAAAGAGTACGGGGCATACTCCAATTGGATCATGCACTTTGACGGCTCCAAAATGTTGGACGGCCTGGGGGCTGGCGTCGTCCTGACGTCCCCAACCGGGGACACACTCCAATACGTCCTTCAGATAATGTATACGGACTCCAACAACGCAGCCGAATACGAGGCCCTTCTGCACGGCCTCCGGATGGCAGTCTCCATGGGCATTCAATGCCTAGAGGTGCGTGGGGATTCGAACCTCGCAATATCTCAAATAAATGGGGACTTTGATGCCAAAGATCCGAAAATGGTAGCATACCGCAATGCGGTCCTAAAAATGTCAGCACGGTTCGAAGGGCTCAATTTCATCATATAGCCCGGATAACAACCAGGCGGCGGATATATTGGCACGATCGGTGCAAAACGCGATGCCGCCCCACCCAATATCTTTTTCGAACGGCTGTTCAAGCCATCCGTATTATGGGAAGGAGTCCGCAATATCAATCCGACCCAACCGCACCGCCTCGACGCCAACACTCTCACATAACCGGAGGCTCTGGCCCCGAGATAACACCCTCTGCTCACGAAATAATGGCGGTTATCGCCCCGTGGACGGAACCATTCCTAGCCTACCTAACTAGGCAGGAACTCCCCGAAGACCAAAATGAGGCTCATTGCATAGTACGGCACTCTAAAGCCTATAAAGTCCATGAGGGAGAGCTTTATAAGAAAAGCACTACCGGAGTCCTTCAAAGGTGTATCTCCGAAGAGGAAGGGCGAAACCTCTTGGCTGAAATTCATGCCGGACTGGGTGGGCACCACGGCGCAGCCCGGGCCCTTGTAGGCAAGGCCTTCCGTACAAGATTTTATTGGCCAACGGCCCGGGCAGATGCGCAGGACTTAGTCCAACGATGTGTCGGTTGCCAGCTTTTTGCTAACCAAAGCCACATGCCACCCATCGCCCTTAAAACTATACCCATCACCTGGCCGTCATGTCCGGGGCTTGACATGGTTGGACCCCTCAAGGGAGGAACCCACAAGCAAAAATACCTATTGGTCATGGTGGATAAATTCACCAAATGGATAGAGGCCAAGCCTGTTAAAACGGCCGAATCCGGACCAGTGACAGACTTCATATCAGGGATAGTGCACCGTTACGGTGTCCCCCACAGTATCATCACTGGTAATGGCACCAACTTCACGGCCGATGAGGTCAAATCATGGTGCAAAAACATGGGCATCAAGCTCGATTACGCCTCAGTCTATCACCCTCAAACCAACGGCCAAGTCAAACGGGCAAATGTTCTAATCATGAGCGGCATTAAACCCAGACTAGTGCGGTCCCTCAAGGAATCTAACACGCACTAGGTTGAGGAGCTCGACTCCGTACTCTGGGGGCTGCGGACTACGCCGAATCGTACTACCGGATTCACACCATTCTTCATTGTGTACGGCGCAGAGGCAGTCTCGCCCTGCGACATAATACATGACTCACCTCGCGTGCGCATGTACGAAGAAAGAGAAGCCGAGCTTGATCGGCAGGACAGTTTGGACGCATTGGAGGAGGAGCGCGACGTGGCAAAAGCTCGTTCCGCATTCTATCAACAAAGAGCTCAAGATATCAAAGCAGGAAGTACGTGCCAAAGCTTATAACGTTGGCGAACTAGTTCTACGCCTGCCGGACAAGAAAAAGGACAAACTCAAGCCCAAATGGGAAGGTCCATTCATCATCGACCAGGTCCTGACCGGCGGAGCATACCGTCTGCGAAACGCATCGGATAACCGACTCGAGCCGAACCCATGGAACGCAGCCCGTCTACGAAGATTCTACGCCTAAGTGCCGGAATCCAAGTTCGTCTCCTTCCTCTGTCCGCATTCTTTATTTTTGTTTTTTGCTATCTTTTATCTCTCTCCTTCCTCCTCCTTCTTCTTGTAGCCTCTAGAGGCTTGTTTGCGCTTTTTTTTCGCACACACTTGACGCGCTGTCCGCGCTCATTATACCTGGGGGCTTCTTTAACAGAAGCTTATTTATACGGGCTTTCATGCCCAACACATGCATTAAACTTCCGCATGTACCTTTTATTCACCATTATATGCATTGATATGACTTAAGTTTTGGCCAAGCTGGGTTGCCTGGCTCCTGTGCTTACCCCTCACGCTCCCGATTATTCGCTAGGTGGTAAAGGAGCACCTCTGCGATTGTTATCGCGGGTCAGCCGGATGTGTACCTCAGACTGGGTGAAGCCGAAAGCTAGCGTTCTTAAGGGAATATTCGGTCGGTGAACTGAAAGATGATTTTTAACTATTTACCCATCTGCCCCCAGATGATTTTGTGCTTTCCTAGCAGCTTTGACATGCACTTTAGGGCATGCATCCCAGCGAAAGGAACCCTTAACGGAACTATTCTCCCTGGAAGATGTTTCTTATTACCCATGTAATATAACATAACTAGTTGGAAACTTGTCTGATACAGCAACAATGACCCCTATGCCTTGTCTCCATGCATACCACGGTTCTTATATAACCACACAGGTATTCAGACACACTCCGGACTACTGAGTCCGGAGGTCGAAGCGAAAAGGTCCACTATGACAAACGATCTACAATCCGGCTAGAAGACATTTTTTCATGTCATGTTTTTACATAGTCAACTCGACTCATTGTGTTCCTCCTCAATGCCATCTAATAGGCTATCTAATTTACAATCTTGCTGGGAATACTTGGCGGCCAATTCTACTTCGCCGTATACTAAGCTTACAAGGATCTCCATCCCATCCGCCCCACAGTCCGACCTCGCCATGTGGTTTGGGTCCGCTTGTACCGTGTCTTTACCATGGCCCAGCCTCCTCGGCGCCTTTGATGGCAGGCCGATATCTTCCACAGCCGAAGCGCCGCCGTGCTCCTTGAAGCCGCTCGCCAGCTCCCCAATGCCTTCGGGGGAGATAGATGGCCACAAGGCCTGGCCGATGCTTTTCATCACCGTCGGACTCGTTCGTGCAGCTGCCGCAGATTCGGGAAGAAGATCACCAAGAATTGGGCATCTCCTCCTCGGGACAACCTCTCGAGCAAACCTACATACATGTTTATGTTAGTCGCCTTCCTCGCGAACTCTTTCAAAGTTCGCCAAGCACTTATTGAAAATGCCGCGACGAAGCCGCCGATTCTCCTTACGGAGTCGATAAGCGGGCACGAACGTCCTTTAGTTCCTCACCCATCTTGGTGTTGGCGTCTTGGAGGTTATTCTTCTCCGCCGCACTCGTAAGCACGCCTCGCCGCCGTTAATGGCGCGAAGAGCTGTTGCTTGTCCGGATCTAGTCCGCGCCATCTGCAATGTTTTGTCGATTTACACACCGCTGCATTTCATAAATTATTTATCTTGAAGCATATATTACGGAGGGGTCTCTGTGGCTCCCAGAAGCGGCTAGTGCGGCCTCAAGTTGGGCCCTGCACTCTTCCAGCTCTGGGACAATCGGGTATTCTTTTCTCAGAAGATCTCAGATAACAAATGATCCTTAAATCAGTTATTCTAACTATTTTAAGTCTCAGGCTCTTGGCATATATAATGTCAAATTTCTGTACCCGTATGTCCTTCACATCTTCGCCCGTGGCTCGCTAGACCATCTTGAGCGGCACGGAGGTGCGATCTCCGAATCAAAGGCATTCAAGGCCTCTTGGGAGAAACATCGCCACGAAGAACTGTCGGGCGGCGCCTGTGATTCAAGGCGCTCTCCACCTCGGAGTTGGTGGCGGACAACCTGTCGGCATCCTCTCGCCGGAGGAGCATCCGACGACGTCTCATGCTCGCCTCAGCCTCCGGACCCGGCTTTGAAGCTTGTCCGGTGAAGGTTCGATCGGCAACCTCTCGGACTCGATCCAGTGCGCGCGCTTTTTCCTGAAAAGAGCATCAAGATTAGTACGCCTTCCAGAATCAATCCTGGGAGTATGGTGACATGCCATACCGCTGCGGCGGAGTTTCGATCCGGACCGCACTTCTTTTTAGCTTCTGGGGCAGACCGCCTTTGTTGGCCAGCCGCTGGCTCGGCTTCCTGCCTCAAGGTACCCCTGCGAAGCACCATTGGTATACGGTGATCCAAAATAAGCATGGATGGGTCGTTATCGTGGTTTTGGGATCTCGGTCTCATTTACCGTGAGGTGGAAGTATTCCGGTAATCAGCCGTAATGGCAACCAACGCATTGTCGATGCTAAGTTGGTGGAATACCTCGTCGATCAACTCCACCTTTATATCCGGATCCTCTTGGAGGTCGGATCGAGGGACCGTTCGAGATCCTCGGGTTGTGGGGCGGGCTGTATATTCTCCATATCCGGCGCAGCCTCTGCAGAAACCACGAAATGAGATATTTAACCATCGGAACATGGATCGGACAGGTCACAAAGATGTTTGCTTACCCAGCTTCGAGGATTATTCAAGAAAACTCCTTGATGGATTGACACGGAGGAAATCCTCCTCCTCCCTTTATACATGGCGCATAAGATTTTCACAAGTTCGGTGACCGATCCTGGCCCTTTGCGGCCATGGCGGTGGCATCGTCCTCCCGTTGAAGTACCACATGGGGTGGCCCTGTATTGGAGCGATCGACTCCCCTCATAATGCAGATTGCCATGACTCTGTCATGGTCAATCCGCATGAGCCAATAACCTTATTTGGCTCATCAAATAACGGACATCCCGGTCATCTTTTCTCCGGGGGCTCGAGGGCGCCAGCTTAGGCGCTTCTTCAGAGGAGCATTGCTGAACTCCGGAAGGCCGATCCGAACAGGATCCGGCAGCGGGACGTCCTCCATGTAAAACCATTCCGAAGGCCAGTCTTCGGACGCCTTCTTTGGGGTTCCGGATAGGTATCCGGTCCCGGCGATGCGCCATAGCTCGGCTCCGCCCACTTGATATATTGACCCCTCATGAGAACGGGGTACTAGGCAGAATATTCTCTTCCACAGCCCGAAATGAGCCTCGACGCCCAAGAATAGTTCGCAAAGGGCCACGAAGCCCGCGATGTGCAGGATGGAGGCAGGAGTAAGGTGGTGCAATTGGAGGCCGTAGAACTCCAAGAGCCCCCGGAGAAACGGATGGATGGGAAATCCGAGTCCTCTTACTAGATAAGAGATGAAGCATACCCGCTCTCCTTTAGAGGGATCGGGGACGCTCTCCGCTTGCTTTCCGCCCTTGTAGGTGGCAAGTCCGGCTCGAACCGGGACCATGAAGGCCGGGGGAAGAAATCCCTTGGCTTGGAGTATGACTAGCTCGCTATGCGGGACTGAGCATCTCTCCCAATTTCCTGGCTGAGGGCTGGGAGCGCGAGAGGAGGAGCCGCGTCGACTGTCCATGATGGAATGGGCTTTGGTCAGAGGCGCTCCGATGAAAGCTCGCAAAGGGGGATGGTGTGACTCAGATCTAGATCCTTGCCCCTTTTATAGGCGGCTCATTTTTGTGGCTAGGGGGTAATTGTAAAATACCCGGCTTTTCGCATTCATTCAAACACGTGGAAGATGGCCATTATTGGGCGTAGAAGCCGAGGAGCGCAGCATTTATCAGAAGCCGGACACTATTCGACAAGTATATGGAATTTGGAGAAGAACCCGCCTCGCAATGCCGAAGACAATCAACGTGCCGGACTCATCGTCATTGAAGCCTGGTTCGGGGGCTACTGAGGGAGTCCCGGACCAGGGGGTGTCCAGATAGCCGGACTATCGTCACGGCCGGACTCCAAGACTATGAAGATACAAGATTGAAGACTTCGTCCCGTGTCCGGATGGGACTTTCCTTGGCGTGGAAGGCAAGCTTGGTGATACGGATATGTAGATCTCCTACCATTGTAACCGACTCTGTGTAACCCTAACCTATCCGGTGTCTATATAAACCGGAGGGTTTTAGTCCGTAGGACGAACAACAATCATACCATAGGCTAGCTTCTAGGGTTTAGCCTCCTTGATCTCGTGGTAGATCTACTCTTGTACTACCCATATCATCAATATTAATCAAGCAGGAGTAGGGTATTACCTCCATCGAGAGGGCCCGAACCTGGGTAAAAAAATCGTGTCCCTTGTCTCCTGTTACCATCCGCCTAGACGCACAGTTCGGGACCCCCTACCCGAGATCCGCCGGTTTTGACACCGACAGTCATTTTATTCCCTCTCTCATATTCTGACAGTAGAAATAATTGAAGATAAAATAAAAAAAATCAAATGATCCTATTTTCAGAATTTGAGAAAACTCAAATATGAAAATAACGAAATCTCCAACTCTCTCCGTGGGTCCTTGAGTTGTGTGAAACTTCTAGGATCGAGCCAAAAGCAATAAAATATGATATGCAAGTGATGATCTATGTATAACATTCCAAATTGAAAATTTGGGATGTTACACTATGTTATTTCAATAAGACATAATTGCTTGGTTGGTGTGCTTGAAGTATTATTGTTTTTATGTCAAAGGATAGACTATTGCTTTGAATCACTCGTGTCTTAATATTCATGCCATGATTAGACATATGATCAAGATTATGCTAGGTAGCATTCCACATCAAATTTTTTCTTCTCATTTACCTACTCGAGGACGAGCAGGAATTAAGCTTGGGGATGTTGATACGTCTCCGTCGTATCTATAATTCTTGATTGTTCCATGCCAATATTATTCAACTTTCATATACTTTTTGGCAACTTTTTATACTATTTTTGGGACTAACATATTGATCCAGTGCCCAGTGCCAGTTCCTATCTATTGCATGTTTTTGGTTTCGCAGAATATCCATATCAAACGGAGTCCAAACGGAATAAAAACGGATGGAGCTTATTTATTGAATATTTGGAAAATATGGGAGAAAGATCAACACGAAACGGTGTCCGAGGTGGCCATGAGGCAGAGGCCCACGCCCTCCCCAGGAGGGCACGCCCCCCACCCTCGTGGGCCACCCGTAAGGCGGTTGATGCCCTTCTTCGGCCGCAAGAAAGCTAATTTTTGGTAAAAAATCACGGCGAAGATTTCAGTCCTATCGGAGTTACGGATCTCCATATATACCCGAAACGGTGAAAGGGCAACAGAACAGAACGCAGAAACTGAGAGAAGCTGAGAGACAGATCCAATCTCAGAGGGGCTCTTGCCCTCCCACGCCATGGAGGCCACGGACCAAAGGGGAAACCCTTCTCCCATCTAGGGAGGAGGTCAAGGAAGAAGAAGACGAAGGGGCCCCCTCTCCCATTCTCTTCCGGTGGCGCCGGAACGCCGTCGTGGCCATCATCATCACCGCAATCTTCACCAACAACTTCTCCGCCATCATCACCAACTCTTCCCCCCTCTATGCAGCGGTGTAACCTCTATCTTACCCGTTGTAATCTCTACTTAAACATGGTGCTCAACGCTATATATTATCTCCCAATTATGTATGGCTATCCTATGATGTTTGAGTAGATCCGTTTTGTCCTATGGGCTATTTGATGATCAAGATTGGTTTGAGTTGCATGTTTTATTATTGGTGTTGTCCTATGGTGCTCTCCGTGTCGCGCAAGCGTGAGGGATTCCTGCTGTAGGGTTTGCAATATGTTCATGATTTGCTTATGGTGGGTGGCGAGTGATGAAGCACAGACCGAGTAAGTAGGTTGTTTGCGTATGGGATAAAGGGACTTGATACTTTAATGCTATGGTTGGGTTTTACCTTAATGATCTTTAGCAGTTGCGGATGCTTGCTAGAGTTCCAATCATAAGTGCATATGATCCAAGTAGAGAAAGTATGTTAGCTTATGCCTCTCCCTCAAAAAAATTGCAATAATGATTACCGGTCTAGTTATCGATTGCCTAAGGACAAATAACTTTCTTGTGACAAAAAGTTCTTTACTAAAACTAATTTAGTTGTGTCTTTATCTAAACAGCCCCTAATCTCTATTTACGCTCTCTTTATATTCTTGCAAACCTATCCAAAAAACACCTACAAAGTACTTCTAGTTTCATACTTGTTCTAGGTAAAGCGAACGTTAAGCGTGCGTAGAGTTGTATCGGTGGTCGATAGAACATGAGGGAATATTTCTTCTACCTTTAGCTCCTTGTTGGGTTCGACACTCTTACTTATCGAAAGAGTCTACAATTGATCCCCTATACTTGTGGGTTATCAGTTGCCCGTACGTTTGTTTAATTAATTACAAGCATGTACCAGTTCTAGTTACTACTATAGTTTTTAGAGCAAATTACCAGTACATTAGCCTAGACTCAATGGAAAAAATTCCTATCCTATGCATCAAATGGCATCTCTTTCTCTATAGGAATTGGGATGCATGTCATCTCACTTCCTATGATTTTCATATTCCCATAAAATTCCTATCCTATGAACCAAAGGAGGCCTATGCTGGAGTAACTACTGTAGCTAGCAGTACTATTGGTACAGTAGTTTTCTTCAAGAAGCGGAATTCAAGAAGTCATGATGGTTCCTTCGTCCAAGCAACTTCATAGTGGGAAAGGTTGGGCCAGTGATTTGACGGCTCATTAGTAATTACTGCGGCGCGACGACTGGGGTGACTCTCCCTTGGAGTTCTGCGGGCATGGCAAGTGGACCAGGATGGTTGACGTCCCACATGTCGGCGAACGGAAGTATTCTTTCCGATATCGAGGAGCAAGGAAACCGCGTGGTATAGTATCACTGCTGATTTATACTTATTTTTTATTTCTGATGAATGCTGCATTTTAACTCTTACGACGAAGGAGTGACAAACACAGCACGTGCTGTATGTCCCACACGTCAGCGAAAGGAGTGGGACATGAATAGCGTGGTAGAGTGTCTCCACTTCTTCCATTTCTGGGTCAGAGACCACACGTAGTAAGTACTAGTGGTATGAACGATACAAAGTGTGACCCAGAGAGAAAGACACGTCTATTTGGAAGGTCTCGGGGCATACACATAAACAAATATAAAACCTAATATGTGCCTCCAATTAATATAGTAGTAGTAGAGTACTTAGGCACGTACTCCATAACATCACCGGGCATTGCACGTACAACATTTAGTGGTAGTAAGAGACAAATGCCTATATGCCATGCATGTTCATACTATTTGTGCCTTTCTATTTCACTTACTGCGCTACATTACTTAGGTTTGTACGTCCACTCCTGGGTACATGTCCGTCTCGTAGTTCCAGTCCCACGTGTTCTTCATAGTTGGAACGAGCAACGGGAGTTCATATCATCGCAGTTAGTGTGGCTCCCCACGATGGAGACTCATCCAAACTATGGCCAGCCTCGACGCGGAGCAGTCACGTGCACCAGGAAGCGGCGCTCTCTCGGCCGTCGTGCTACTTCAAAGCCGGAGCCAGTGAGAGGTCGCTTCCGCTCTGGCCGGGCATTAATGCGACACTGACGTTCTGGGGCGACACTAACTGTTTCATGCGGGAAGCACGCGTCGGCAAGGGAGTGGGTTGGGTCGGCCAGGGCGGTCAAACGCGGGCGTGGTGGTGGTGGTATTGGTTTTGAACCGTTTCAGGTGTAATACTGGTAGTTTGCAAAACTACTCAATTATTGCACTCAGTTTCCTAAGAAAATGTGGTAAAAAACGTTACTCCACAGCCCTTTTCCCTTCTCCTTCCTCTTCCACCGCCCGCGCACATCCGCGGGAAGCGACCGGTCAACCCTTATATAGGAGTGCTAGCACAAAAATATGCATGCATGACCACTAAAATTTCCATATTAAAGCGCAACTCCGTCGGGAGTATGGCGTATGTCGTTACCTTCGGCCGGGCCATGGCTACCGGGCTACGGAGACCAGAGAAGAGGCGGCGGGAGGGGAATGAATGCAGCTACTGTTTGGGTTCGCCGTCCGTCTTAAATAAATGCGCACCATCACGTGTACCCGCGGTGCACAAATTGTAACATACGTGTCTCCTTAAGTGGGCGTCACGTAACTGGTGCGTGCGAGAGATTCTAAGAGATAGAGTGCGTGTGTGCGGCTGTACTCTTCAGACATGTACTCAACCTTTTTCATCGGGATATAAGTATAATCATATTACACTTTAGCTAGTGATTTACATGGCCATGTTAACGTGGTTGTGTAAAAAAATGTCACTTCCTGCTCGTGATTTGCGTTATATAATTACTAGCAAGATGCTCGTGCATTGTACAAAACATCACTATGCATATTTTTACAAAACACCTGTTGTGATTGACCCATGCAAGAGTAATCCCATGTGTAAAAACTAATGATATCTCGAGAATTTTATCGGAAAACTGGTATCTCGACAATTTCATCGAAAATATGAAAGATGAGAGAAAAGGTGAGGAGGAGTGGAGCGTGGTGGTGACTGGTGGTCGGACTGGGCGGAGGCATGGGGATGGACAGCGCTGGCAGGCGGCAGCGGCCACCATGCTAGATTGTTCCAGAGACTTCCTTTTTTAATTGCTCAGCAATGAGGTTGTGGGAGATAAGGATGAACGAGGGAAGGCCTTGTCTGTAAGAGCATAATTGGTTTGGTGCCAAAAATAGGCATGCCAATGTTCGGCATTGTGCCAAATATTCACTACTACTTGGTTGGTTACCTAGTTGTCTTGCCTATCTCACATAAAGTTGCCAATATTTGGCAAGTCTTGGTATTGCCAATATTTGGCAATTCCAACATTTGGCTAGCCAAATATTGATAGCAAACCAATCATGCTCTAAATGGGGAGAGAGGTGCGGGTATCTTTTGTAAAATTGTCATACTTTGCTTTCTATCCGTCAGATATAGATCGGACGGTCTATACTACAAGATGGCAGGCACACCATCATCACCAACTCATTTTTTATAAGAGTAGAGATGATAAGTTTGCTAACTACTAAATTAAAGTGGAATTTTTCCATGTTATACAAGTAAATTAAGGTGATTGCTTATCATACGGGTAAGGTTGGACGAAGGGTGGTAGGAACAAATGCTCCGCCTAGAGCATGTGTGTGTGAGATGGAGTCTTAGTATGTGTAGTGTGTGTGTGGGTGTGTGGGTGTGTGTGACGTGGGGTCCTCGATGGCGGATGTAATTTAAGTGTGCGTGGCTTCATCATAGAGAGGTGATGTGTATGGCAGAGGCCACCAACGAGGGGGTGCGAGAGAGAAAAGGCCCGTAGAGAGGGAAGAGAAGGCGTGTGCGCGTGAGAGGAGTCGACATCGAGAGAACGTGTTTGTTCGAGAGACACCGAGGAAGACTACTATATATCGATGGTGCATGTAGGCGGGAATTAAATGAAGGGATGGTCCTATTGGTTTCGGGGGTATAGGGGAAGAGTGAGAGAGGGGGGTAGCTAGAAGGAGATTGTTAAGTGTGAGTGTGTGTTTTACCCATCCAGGCGGAAGTTATGTGCACACAAGAAGAGAACGATTCGATGAGATCCCGAGAGGCGGAGTTTTGTGTCTGTGAGAGAGAAAGATATTTCACAACGAGAGTGATATCTAGAGAGACATATGAGGGAACGCAAGATATCTCTAGGGAGAGAGAGAGTGTGTGTGAGCGACATACAAGAGAATGGTGGAGAGATATGAGACCCTGGGAGACAGAGTTTGTGTTTGTGTGTGAGAAAGAGATATTTAAGAGGAAGAGTCGTAGCTTCTCATACCTAAGGAGTGAAAGACGTCTCTGTGTGAGAGGGGGTGTGCGAGTGGCACACAGGGGAATAGTAGAGAGAAATGCGACCCCGGGAGACGAAGTTTGTGTTTGTGTGAGTGAAAGAGATTTCACATGAAGAATCATAGTTAGAGACACATAGCAGGGAGCGAGATATACCTAGAGAGAGATAGAGTGATGAATGTTGAGGGAGAGAGTACCGTCAGTGTGGTGTGAAGATAAAAGATCATTGTCGACAAACAGGTAGCACGAGAGATACCCGAGAGACGATGAATGCGTATAGGTCTAGAGAGATACTCCTATATAAGCTATATGAGACAAATATCTAGATTAAAGGGGATTCAAATATTTAAACTGCAGATCATGACATCGATAATATCATAACGCAAATTGGTGTATCAAACATGCATATTCACTTGAATTTGTGGAAACGTGTAATGTTATATAGTTTATCAATATTAGTGATCCATAGATTCTTTAATTAGAGAGAATGCATGATTTATATGCAATTAATGTCTAAACGGGATTACACTATATGTTGCGTGTGTGAAGCACATTATACATGTTTGAGAAATAAAAAAACCGCATGAAACACACGTTAATTGGAGACAGTTAGCGAGGAACGCATACATTGGATTTCAACATAAAGTGGTTTCAAATATTTGGAAATCCTAATTAAGATGGATACAGCCTTATGAATCTGAGATCATGCCATTTGTAAACCATATTTATGTATAAAGAGTGTTGTGCTTTTGAAAGTATATATATATAAATGATGTATATAGAATTTTATTCCAATCGAAAATGGATCCTGCCCAAACAAAAATAGAATACAAACTGGATTCGAATTGATTTGGCACAGTAAACATGCACCCTTGCTATGCAAAAATTTGAATGAAGCGGGGAAAGTCACAGTAACTGCCCGAAACCAAAATCTGCGAGATGGAAATTACTGTCTATCCCTGACACGCAAAGCCTATCGGCTCAATTTCTATAGGTATCTGATACGTCTCCAACGTATCTATAATTTTTTGATTGCTCCATGCTATATTATCTACTGTTTGGACAATTTTGGGCTTTATTATCCACTTTTATATTATTTTTGGGACTAACCTATTAACCGGAGGCCCAGCCCAGAATTTCTGTTTTTTGCCTATTTCAGTGTTTCGAAGAAAACGAATATCAAACGGAGTCCAATTGACCCGAAACTCCACAGAACTTATGTTTGGACCAGAAGAAGCCCACGGAGTACCGGGAGTGCACCAGGGGAGTCCCGGGCTGCCCACGAGGTTGGGGGGCGTGCCCACCCCCTAGGGCGCGCCCCCCTGCCTCGTGGACAGCCCGGAGGTCCACCGACGTACTTCTTTCACCCATATATACCCACGTACCCTAAAAACTTTGAAGACGAGAATAGATCAGGAGTTCTGCCGCCGCAAGTCTCTGTAGCCACCAAAAACCAATCGGGACCCTGTTCCGGCACCCTGCCGGAGGGGGGAACCCTCACCGGTGGCGATCTTCATCATCACGGCGATCTCCATGACGAGGAGGGAGTAGTTCACCCTCGGGGCTGAGGGTATGTACCAGTAGCTATGTGTTTGATCTCTCTCTCTCTCTCTCTCTCTCTCTCTCTCTCTCTCTCTCGTGTTCTTGATTTGGCACGATCTTGATGTATCGAGCTTTGCTATTATAGTTGGATCTTAGGTTGCTTCTCCCCCTCTACTCTCTTGTAATGGATTGAGTTTTCCCTTTGAAGTTATCTTAGCGGATTGAGTCTTTAATGATTTGAGAACACTTGATGTATGTCTTGCCGTGCGTATCTGTGGTGACAATGGGATATCACGTGATTCACTTGATGTATGTTTTGGTGATCAACTTGCGGGTTCTGCCCATGAACCTATGCATAGGGGTTGGCACACGTTTTCGTCTTGATTCTCCGGTAGAAACTTTGGGGCACTCTTTGAGGTTCTATGTGTTGGTTGAATAGATGAATCTGAGATTGTGTGATCGTATAATCATACCCACGGATACTTGAGGTGACATTGGAGTATCTAGGTGACATTAGGGTTTTGGTTGATTTGTGTCTTAAGGTGTTATTCTAGTACGAACTCTAGGGCTGTTTGTGACACTTATAGGAATAGTATAACGGATTGATTGGAAAGAATAACTTTGAGGTGGTTTCGTACCCTACCATAATCTCTTCGTTTTTTCTCCACTATTAGTGACTTTGGAGTGACTCTTTGTTGCATGTTTAGGGATAGTTATATGATACAATTATGTTATTATTGTTTATAGAACTTGCAATTGTGAAAGTATGAACCCTAGGCCTTGTTTCCTAGCATTGCAATACCGTTTACGCTCACTTTTACCATTTGTTACCTTGCTGATTTTATATATTCAGATTACAAATACCCATATCTACCATCCATATTGCACTTGTATCACCATCTCTTCGCCGAACTAGTGCACCTATACAATTTACCATTGTATTGGGTGTGTTGGGGACACAAGAGACTCTTTGTTATTTGGTTGCAGGGTTGCTTGAGAGAGACCATCTTCATCCTATGCCTCCCACGGATTGATAAACCTTAGGTCATCCACTTGAGGGAAATTTGCTACTGTCCTACAAACCTCTGCACTTGGAGGCCCAACAACGTCTACAAGAAGAAGGTTACGTAGTAGACATCAGTATCGATAGGGGTAGGTTTGTAATTCCACTCAAACATGACATAACCGCCTCTCACCCGGATTCATACACGGTGGGTGCCAAAACATAGTGTCTCCTTGGCCGAAATCGACTCCCTCCCTGATTCATACACGATGGGTGCCAAAAACAAACTCTCGTCGGCAAATATTTGGTGTATGCGAGATTACCGTCCTATCCCCAACCGACTAATATTGCTGTGATGTAGGAAATTTTAAACGAGGGCTAAGTTTGTAAATGTCCTCGCATTTGAGACAAGCGCGCCTTGAAGACATGGTTCCCCCCTTCCTCTCTCCCTCCATTTCCCCATTCGTACTCTGTGGGTGCCAAAACACCCTCTCCACCCCAGCCTCCTCCGTCTTCCACCCCATCCACCGCCGTCCTCCTCCACCATGCCGGAGCTGATACCCTGACGCCGTCGTCCATTACAAGAGATCGACCTCTCTCACCCACGGCTTTGGACCGGGATCCTTGCATCCCGTCCTCTCGCTTCATCCCCGCCGTCGTCCACCTTGCCAGCGCCGCTCCTACGACCGTCTCGTCCACCGCGCCCCGCCGCCATCGTCTACCCTCCTAGATCTTCTTCCACGCCGCCAACAGCCATCGCTACCGTAGCACCGTCAAATTCTCAGTAGATGCATACACGATGCCGCACTAGAGGCGGTACTCTTTCGTATCTGCTCAACTTATTTATCGCAGTAAGAAAATAGATCGCCATTGCTTTACTCTGATTTCTTATCCGTCACTTACTTGTTAGTTGAAAGCAAACATTGTTGCGAAGTTGCCTTTGTCCGGTTTGCGACTTTAGATCCGCCATGGCATGCTCAACACTATACTCGCAATGCTTATGGTTTTCCCCTTTTATATTCCAAACTAGTTAAATGACAGTAGACTAAATTTCAAAATTGGGTTAGTCGATTTTTGAGAGCTTGCCGGAGTACGCCGGTGCGAAGGAAGGGGCTCAGGTGGGGATGGTGGTTGTGGGGGGCGGTGGCGGAGCCTCGCCGAACAAAGAAAACTCGACGCGGGTGGGAGCGGGGAAGGGGGTTGGGGTGGCGGAGGAACACAGACGATGGGGGCGGTTCAGGGGAGGGCGGGGGGGTCAGGGCGGTGGTTCAGCCGGCGGCCCATGCGTTGTTCTATATGGGAAGAATCAGAGACGAGGAAGAAGGGTTAGGAGACGTAGGATCTTCAACCAACCGCCTGAAATGGTCGACTGACCCAAATGACAAAAGTCACGCGACTTGCATGCAGACATGCAGAATATGCTTCATCTTCTATTCTTTAACATGTTCCTCTTCTGTTCTTCTTTAGTAAGCACAATATGTTCCTTGTCAGGAAGGGGAGCAGGGACATCTGCAGTCGACACCTCTATTGGGTCGGTTCTGCTAAATGATTTTGCACTTCGAGTTGCTCTGCCATAATACTCCAGAAATGGTGGGAGCCACGCGGTCTTTGATAGACTAAACTGATAGTAACAGTTGTGCGCCTTCAGGTGAATAGTGCTGGCCTATAGGTGATCGATAGGCTGCATATTAGTAGCGGCAAAACCCTATGTTTTCAAGCCAGTTCCGCTTTGCCGATTTATTTATGTTGGTTATGGTGTGCCCCTATTATCTACACTATGATCTGACTACTGGCTCTGCGCTCTCGTTATCATGGTTTGGCAATAAACTTTCTATACGGTATATTATGAACATATCGTCTGCCAACTATCCTTACATCTAGGGGCCCCAACAGGGAGCTTATTTTTGTGTGTAGTTGTGCTAGATTATATTAATCTACTCACCATATTACAGCACACATGGGCTCTCTCATCAGAATCCAGTGATAGCACACAAGGGTTTACAGGGAGCCTCTATTGTATTACAATATCCTCTGCATTAAAAAGATAATATCACTACTATTTGTGTTTTCATGCTTTACAGATATTGTACGTAATCACAATGAATATAAGAATGCGCACATCAGAAGAATATTGCAGAACAGTTCAACGTGTAACAAACTTGGCATCAAGGGATTGAGGTCCATTGTGGATGCAATGAAACCCACATGCTCCCGACCTATAGATTCGTATTCAGAATATGATCCTAATGACTATTCTGAGCTCAAGGAGTCAAAGGCAGATGGCCTATCCCCTTCACCCAATAAGGTGCCTATTCTAATTTGGCAAGGTTTTATTGGTTGCACATATCTTGCATAAGGTGTCTTGCATTTCTTTTGCTTCGCTGCACCGCCATCTTCTTAGTTTACTCATGATATATGTGAAGATGCCATGCCCATCCATTATCAACACCTATTCCATTTGTCGTCATACCATGTTTTTCCATTCAAATGTTGTTCTTGTGTTTCAGACATCCAAAAGGAAGAGGGTGATTGCAGAACCTGAAGGAGTACAAGCAAAGTCCTTGAAAAAGGTGGTGCCACCGGAGAAATCACATAGCACCCGACGTATATTGGCGATAGAACCAGTGCTGCAAAACCTAGGATATCGCAACTATGCTGGTCGCTACTTTGCTCTTGTGAGTACCTATTGTCCTATCATTGTCCTTACATTCATACCTGATGGATTATGTGACATCATTGTGCATTATAGCTTGCTTATCCACTATTCGCTCCTAATTATCAGATCTATATTAATGCTTAAATTATTGTAGAATAAACCCAATGCCTATGAAGAAATTTAGTTCTGCATTATTCTTGTAAGTATCTGTTGTCCTTCATCACTGTACTTATATTTGTCAGCTAGTTCTTCATGTACACTTTGCAGCTTATTTTCCCTTGTCCTCCATTTTTCTACACATCAGATCTACATTTACTCTTGCCAAAATATTGAACAAAACCAATGTTACTGAAGAAGTTTAGCTCCGCATTGCTCTTGTCAGTGCCTTCTGCCTGTATGCTGTATTTACATTTGTACTCTGCATCTTAAGTTAAATAATCGCCATTTGTTCCTATATTTTCACATATATATTTACTCTTAACAAAATGTAGAATAAAGGCAATACTCTTGAAGAAGAGTGTGCGGTAAACTTCTTGAATTGCCCCCCATCAATATGGACAAGGCCTTTATAGAGCTTGTCTTCACTACTAATGTAAGTTTGTCCTCCTCGAGCCTTCAAACTTTGTTGTTTATATTTGGATAGCAATGAGTGCAAATGATATTTATTTTTGTCGTCTGCATCAAATTTCTTGTTCAATGTTTATAAAGTAGAAGTACATAAACATAAGTTTGTCCTTCTCAATTTCAGTCTTTAGTTGTACAATCTAGGTCCTTATTCATACCATGTAAATTAAACTAAACATAGCAAGTTATCTTCTTTAGCACTATGTGTATGCTTGTGTTCTTGATCTGTAATCCAGTGGTTTGGTGAGACTACCAACAACAGCACAATGTCATATCCTGCTATGTCTCAACTATGAACAATGCCATATTATATTAATGTTATTTAAATCGTGTCTCTTTATTTACCAATCTGAAATGGTATAAATTGACAGTACACTTACCATTCATGCTTATACGTTGTTTAGAATTACATCTATGCTTGTGTTCTTGATCTGTAATCCAGTGGTCTGGTGAAGCTGGCCGCTCCTGCACAATGCCATTTCCTGCCGTCTTAAGTATGAACAATGCCTATTATGTTAATGCTATTTTAAACCGTGTCTCTTTATTTCTGACAAAGAAATGAGATGAATTGATAGCAATGATGCTTATACTTGCAAAACCTGTTATCTACCTACTTGTTTCTCTTTTAGGGTGACAACACTGCTGCTAGGAAGAACTGCCACAATGATAGTGAGATGAACCCATTGTTTGTCCCTCTAACACATATTCCATAGGAGAAGGCAACACACATTGAGGGTAGGGATACAACCGCAAAGTCACATCTTGATGTAGTGTCAAATTTACTCAGTGACAAGCTCGATGAAGTCGCCGCCTGAATCTGTTCGACTTCTTCAGTCTGAAATTCAAGCAGAAATACATGCTTCCGCTCAAATAGGACTGGAACTCCAATCTCTATGCATGATTAATCGTAAGTACAGGACGTTTATTGATGCTATGCAGCTTAAGTTGGTGGATATGAGCGCCAAAGAAGCACAGTCTCATCAGGTTGCTAAGCTGCTTGCGCTGCAGCTCCTGGGCCGGGCTAACCTTTCTTGAACTGTGTTGAAGTGTTGTCGGTTCTGTCTATTATTTTGTCCGCCTGTTAACTTCCACTGGTGGCGACCTGCCCAGTTTATGCAACCTGCTGTCTGGTTGCCCTGTATTATCACTGGCGGCAAACTTTGATGCCGAGGGGATGTAATATGCTGTAATTTCTTTGTTGTATAGTCTAGGTTTATTCTTGGTCGGTATGCTGTAATTTAGGCCGAAGGTTGATGGATCTCGGTGTTGCGGTCTTGAGCGGCCGTTACTCATATGGGCCAAAACATGGGCCTATAATCATCTTGGGCCATTAGCAGGTCTAAACCTATAGTTGTTTCCCGCCTTTAATAGGCCGAGTAAAGTTCTGTCCAGCTGGGCCAGAGAATACCATGGGCTTTTAACAGGCTAAAACCTAGATTGGGCTAGAGTGAGCCGAAAAATTCACGGGCCAATACAAGCCGAAACTGCATAAGGCCCATGTTTGGCCCAAATAGGACGGGCAATTAACAGGCCAAAATATATCTCGGGCCTGTTTGGCCCAATAAAATTATGGGCTTTAAGCAGGCCGGTATCTACGCGGGCCATAGGCCTAAAAGTGTCATGAGCCATTATCAGATGAGCTACAAGCAGGCCAGATTCAACATGTGTAACGCCCGGATAATTAAACTACAGTAACTCCACACTAATGATGCCAAGTCATCACTATTATGCCGTAAGAAAAACAATTAAGAAATATTCCAACCCCAAATTCAAAATCTAAAATAAAGTCAAAATATTATTTCTTCAAACCGTAAAACAAAAATGTTGGTAGTATTCCATAAAATCCCCGAGTATTTCCCTTGTAGAAATCAAAACCATTTGGTTTACAAAATTTGACTATAGCATTTTTTTTGGGACCAGCAACCTCTAAGTTGGTCAATTAAATTCAAACACAAAATCAAGGAATAGCGAGTACCCTCAAACTTTTGTACAGCCCTAGATTATTGCATATCATTTTTGTGCAAAGTTTCATATTTAGAAAAACTCATTGAACACTAAACTTTTTAGAGAACGGTAGCTACTTGTTATTTTAGCAAAAGAAAATAGGAAAGGTTCGCACTTTGGCCCGTTAGAAATAGTAGCGCCCAGCCCACCATGTCACCCTCAATCTCCTGTTTCCCTCGCTCGCTGTTCTCACGCCAAGACGCGTTCGAGGCCGGTCGCCGCCTCCACCGCACCCACTCGCCCTCGCCGCAACAGTACCACCGAGGCGGATAAGGCCGCCCCGCCCCCTCGACGAACCCTATCCATTCCCTTCCTCCTCGCTGGATCTCTTCCTCCTCTCGTCGCCCGAACGCCATCGCCATGTCGTCGCTGTGCTCGTGGCCACAAGCCTCCCGGCGCCGGAGGAAGTCGAGGCGCCGCCGTCCTCTTCTCGCACCTTCGCAGCGCCGGTCGAGCCAGAGCGCCCGCGACGCCCCATCGGCCTTCTTCCCCAACCACGGCCGTCTTCGCCCACCTCGCCGATCCGCCGCCCGGTCCACCTCCGCCTCCCGACCTCGCCATCGAAGTTCGCAGTGAGCATCTCCTCCGATTCCCTTCATTTCCCCTTCGATCCATCGTCGTATGTCGTTGTCCCAAGGCCATGGCGGGAGCTCCGGTTTGGCGTACGCGTACGTGTTGCTGTTGCTTGCTGCGTTCATCTGCCGCGCCTGCTGTTGCTGCTGTGCCGCTGCAGTTGCTCGGCCTGCTAGTGCCGCTGCTCTCTACTCTCTCAGATCTTGCCGCTCTTGCTGCTGCTGCTGGATGGCCATGGCCAAGGCAATGGCCGAGTATGGCGTGAGCTATGTGTGCGTGTGTGCAGAGCCTCATGGTTGGATGTGCCACCACGCCAGCCCAAAATCAATTAGGGGCTAATTAGTACTAACCAACAACCCCATTAATTAGTCACTAACAACAGGGCCCACAACCAGTTAGTTTACTTAAAAAAAAAACAATCTGTTAATCAATAGTCTCACTGACACATGGGTCCCATTGTTCTTTTGACCAGTCAAACCTGCTGACTTGGCAGTCCCAGTCAGTGACGGTGGGACCCCAGCGCCGTCAATGTTGACCCAGTCAACTGCTGACTGGGTCCACATGTCAATCGCTACTGCTGACTGGGCATTTTTATTTCATTTTCGTATTAAATAAATTTTAGAAATTAATTAAAACTTTGAAAATTCGTATAAAATAAACCGTAACTCCGATGAAAATAATTTATATATGAAAGTTGCTCAGAAAAATACAACGAATCTGGATACGCAGCCCGTTCGTCCGCCACGCGCCCCTAGCATAGTGAACCTGCAACATTTCACCTCAAGTTCATCTCGTCGAAAACACGGAACACCGGGATACATTCCTGCTGATTTCCCCTTCACCTTTATCGTAGCCATACGTTAGGTCACTCCCGCACAACATATTGCCACGCTCGCTTTGTGATGCTATGTTTGCTTTATATTTACTGTTTCTTCCCCTCTTCTCTTGGTAGACCCCGAGACCGATGTCGCTTCGTGATCGACTACGCCGACGATGACCCTCCTTGCCGAGCAACCAGGCAAGCCCCCCTTTTGATCATCCCGATATCGCCCATTCCATTCTCTCATGCTTGCATTAGATTTTGTTACTGTTATTGTTTGCTCCTATTCTGTTGCATAGCCTGTTTATTGTAACCTGCTATTGTTACCTACCTGCTTATCCTAAACTGCTTAGTATAGGTTGGTTAGAGACCCATCAGTGACCCCCACCTTATCCTTGTTGCCCCTGCTTCATCATTGAAGACCCGATCAACGGATCAAGACCAGGCCCGACACCGCACATCACTTCCCTTAGTTGCTCGGCACTACTAGGTTACTATCGAGTACCGAGGGTGAAACCTCTACAACACCTCCGATATTAACCCTGTAGTATAGCTATCCGGTTGTGGACATCGAGGGTGATTTTCCTCCTTAACCACTTCCGATACGACTCTGTCGTGCACCCCTCAAGTGTGGACCTCGAGGGTGAATCCTCTTATGTTCACCTTGACGACTACATTGAGTGGAATTCACCGGGGGTGATTCCTCGGTTTTCCCTTGGTGTTTGGACTCACGGTTACTTGGAATTTTACCATGTTATTTGAAAGACGGGTCGACCACGAGGGGTACCAGCTGCGCTTAATTGCAGTGATGTGGAGACGGGTTGACTGGAGGGTGCCCGCGAGATAATTACGAGGCGTGGCCGGCATTCCTAGCCCTTGCCGCAAGCCCTCGAGACGGGCAACGGGTCACATCTTCGTGAGTCTCGCTTGTTACCGCGCTCCTAATCCACTACGATTTGGATATTTGATCCGAGGGCCTCGCCCGATAGCACTAACCATCACGTGGGCTAAGTATGGGCGTTCTCGTCAGATACATCAGCGAAGCTTATTAGACGTCACGGAGCGGCGCGCGCCGGATTGGACCGAACGCTCGTTAGGCTAGGTCTGCTTCCGCCGCCAAGCAACGTGCAGGAGTTCCGGGAGATGGCCCATGACCCCCGGGGCATAGGTTTAGTCCGCGGCTGGCCTCTCTATTAAGCCTAGGTCGGGTTGCGGCGTATTGTTTGACCGAGGCCGGGCATGACCCTGGAAAGTGTGTCCGGCCGGAGTTAAGCGAGCGTGGTGGGTAAGTTGGTGCACCCCTGCAGGGAAGAAAACATCTATCGATAGCCTGTCCTACGGTAACGGACACTTGGAGTTGTATCCCGATCGATACAACTAGAACTGGATACTTGAGATGAGGCATGGATATGAGCAATGGTTTGCGATGAGAATTGGATTGTGATGATAACTGGATAGTATGGCTCTGGGATTTCTTTCTCGCAGGGAGTCGAGAAAGGATCTCTGGCCGAGGTTGATAACACTACTGCTACCTTAAGTTATGTTACTCTACTCCCTCTTGTTTGCTGCAAGATGGTGGTTTCCGGAAGATGCTAGTCTTCGATAGGACTAGGCCTTCTCTCTATTCTGGCATTTCTGCAGTTCAGTCCACTGATATGGCCTTTACACATATATCCATGCACATGTAGTGTAGCTCCTTGCTTGCGAGTACTTTGGATGAGTACTCACGGTTGCCTTGTTCCCCCTTTTTCCCTATCTCTACTCGGTTGCTGCTATCAGACGATGGAGCCCAGGATCCAGACGCCACCGCCACGCATTTACTACTACTCGGAGGCGCCTACTACTATGTGCTGCCCACGGCGACCACCAGAGTGACCTAGGAGGATCCTGCAGGAGGCCTGTCCTCTTCGATCAGATCCCAGTTTGTGCTAGCCATCTTATGGCACCTTGTTTAACTTATGTCCAGTACTCAGATATTGTTGCTTCCACTGACTCGCCTATGATCGAGCACTTGTATTCGAGCCCTCGAGGCCCCTGGCTTGTATTATGATGCTTGTATGACTTATTTTGTTTGTAGAGTTGTGTTGTGATATCTTCCCGTGAGTCCTTGATCTTGATCGTACACATTTGCGTGCATGATTAGTGTACGATTGAATCGAGGGCGTCACAAGTTGGTATCAGAGCCGACTGCCTGTAGGAATCCCCCTTCCACACTCCTTGGCCAAAGTCGAGTCTAGACATTGCAAAAACTTTTACTAACTTGGCTGTGTGCCTTATGGGCCCACGTCGCCATTGGGTGGTATTAGGATCTTTTACTCCTCGATCTTTACTCCGACTCAACTCTCTTCTATTCGGGTTAAATGAATTTGCTAAAACAACACTAACTTTAGGTTCTCGCAAGTACTTTCTCCGGAGAGCCCTCACTTCAGATGATCGTCGCTAATCAAGATTCGATGATACTCTCGATGTTCTCTCGAGACTTTGTGCCCATCACTTTTGCTATTTCGATCACCGATAAATCCGTATGGATAACTACTTACCCTTGCCGTTCATACGATCACCCCCATTGATCTTGTTATTACAAGATACCCCGAAGTTTTCTCTATTGTTCCGAGAGTACTTTGTGCCTACTGCCTAGCAGTTCCTTACTACATGAATACCCCCTCAAATAAATACTCGCACTTGTCGAGTATCCGCTCATCCCCTGTTGTTCATGTGTTACACAAAATTCTTCAAAATACTATTCGATCTTCCGAGAATCCTCTGGAGCCTTTGGCTCTTGAAATTCTTGCTTGCTTGCATTATGGTTAATCCCATAAGTCTCGTAGTCATATTGACATCCCTTGTCATTATCATTTTGAGTCTGTTGACTCAATATGTTTGCGAATACCCGCAATCATCATTGATTCTTATAAATTACCTTTCTGGCTGAGCTGCCATTCTTTAACTGGAATTGGTTCTCGATCAATCCAATTGCCGCTGATTGTACCCTAAGGCTATTCAACTTATCCACCCCTAAATCGAGCATTGCTTCGATCCCTTGATTTGGAAATCATAATTCCTTTGCATTTGACAATTGAGTTAGTCATTGTTTCTATAATCTGATCTCCTTGCATTCTTCTTCCTCTAGTTAAGCATCGATGCTCACGCTGCACCCTTGTGGGCCATCGGTCCATTGTTGGATTTTATCCACAAGATCCTTCATATTCAATAACCTTGTGAGCCTTTCCTCCGATACATAATGCCTTTGGTAAATTGTATCCTCTCGCTTTCAACCATGCTCTGCCTTCGAGCTTGAGTTAATTATTTCTAAAGATTCTGGTATATGATTCCAAGAAGCCCCTATGGGTTGAACATATGCCTTCACTAAACCGTGAGAACTCGACAGTTTTCATGAGTCATACACTTCTGGTATTTTGCCAGATAAAATTTCAACACTACAACTTCCTCGAAGGTGAGAAGTGAATGAAGGGTTATGCATTGGGGAAGTGGGAGTCGACCTTGAACTTTGTGTTCATGCCCATGGACACGATGTAGATCTTATCATTAAAGCTTCTCTTAAATTAATTATTCCTTTGGTATAAGTTCCTCTTATATCTGGATCGGCCTTTTGCAATCATGGTTCCACCATGTTCTCTTTTAAATATCATTTCTCGTGCAAGTTTAAGCACTTGTCTTCGTAGAGCAATACCCCGCCCAACTTCTACTTTGATCTGTCATCGAGTATTACCCCGGTATCTCGAGATTGTCATGGAACCGCATAACTTCTTATGAGTTCTTCATCTAGTGCTACCTTCCCACTGCTTCCAATTTTTCACGGGCTCGAGTTATTTAAACACTCAAAGACACCGCAATCGAACCGAGTCCGCACTACGGTTCAACAACTCTTCAAGAAGCTTCTATAAGTACGAGATTGAATCCGATCACGCCATTCCTAGCCTGTTTGGCTATATCGTTGTCGTGATGATTTTATCGGTACTACCCGCTCCTTCTTCACGGAGCACAATTTTCGACGAGGAATCGACCTTACGCCGATCCTCATCGACATATCATTTCGCCTTTGAACATCAAGCTTGGTTTCGAGTTTGTGTCGCACCTTGGTTCTAATAACCTTTCACTTCATCAATACTTTGACTTGATGTCATCGTCGATCGATTACATCTTCATGAACTCTCGCGATAAAGGTGCCGTGTTCACAAGATTTCGAGCTCATCCAGATATAAATGGAATTCTTGATGAGAAATACCATCCTTGCCCTCGATGATTTGTACTATCATCGATCCCTTTATTGCCTTCCCACCAACACAAGCTTGTTCATGTTTGGTGTTATACCTTGAGTTCCTTGCTACCCAGCAATCGCTCTTCTCTACCTTGGAGTATTACCATCTGTTAATATCAAGGAGGTTGTGAGGACTGCTCCACCTCTTAAGAAATTCTGGGTATTGAGATGCTTCTCACCATCACCTTTCTTTCTTGGTCCCCGTGTTGCTTCCAACCGGTGTACCAACAAGTGGACGGTGCTGTTGGATTCTGCCCTTCTAGCAAGCTTCTTGCTTTGTAGTGAAATTCTTAGCCTATCGATTATTGAGTCACCATTCTGACATCGGTCGTGAAACCCAACCCATCGGGCGCACCTTTCAACCAATGTTTACTTGAGTATGTTTTCCTCGAGCATATTTCCTAGTATCATTTGTTCCGACAAATGTTATCTCCTTGTTCACTTTAATGTGGGAGTCTAACTTTTGGGAATCCCGTGAATTGCCGCTGAGATCACCGACACCTCCTTGACCTCTCCTTGGGCTAATGATGGACTCTTGTTAACGGAATAACTTCATAGTTCATTTCGAGAATCTTACAATGTCATCTCGCCAATTTGCGTTGCACCTTTTCTTCTCAGTATCCTAAGTCCGAGTTATCCCGACACCAATCGGATCTGAATCTCGGTCGATATGATGGTTGGGACAACTTTCAAGAGTATGTTATTGGTCCTTTGATGAACCGGTAGCATGATGTCATGCCTAACACTTCGGCTGGAGGACCTATCATTATAGATTCCTTTCAGCAGGTTTATCCTTTCATCCATGAGGGAATTGTAATACTGTTTCAACCAGTTATTCCTGATGAATCCTTCGTGATTCCAAGTCTGATCTTCACCTGAAGACCATGTCAATGCTATCTCGAAACATGTCTGTGATGCTTTGATTTTCAACAAGAACATTCAAGCCCCATGCTAAATGTTTCTTGCTCAATTATCCGAACACCGCTGTATGGGTAATGTCATGAAATTTTCTCCCTTACCTAAAGGGTTTTCTACATTATATCCTGTCATGGATATCATGCTCGCTAAATCCTTCCGAAGGTTATACCTTTGAAATATGTGTTTAAGCACATTTTCCTTTCCATTGTTACATTTAATCTGATAATCATATTTTTCTTTCCATTTGTTGGGTTAACGTTTCTTGTGATCTATATGATCTAAGCAGTAATACTCTCCTCGCTTATGTAAACACCTCGTGTACAACTCACAAGAAGACCTGTTATTATTGTTGATGACATTCCGTAGCCACCGATGGACGAGAACTTTGCCTATTGGTCCGCCTCGCTTCGACGAAAGCAGGAAAATGGTTCTCTTCGTCCCTCGCCTTGGTACCAACGTTGTTGCCAACATAATCGACAAGCTATCCTCCGCCATGCCTTGCTACCATGACCGTGCAATATGTCGGCGTCCTTCCTACTTTTGAACCACATGGTGGGCCCATAACCCACAGTTCCACAGGATCGAAACCTGACTCTCCTGCACCCCCTGTTCCCAAGGTTGTTCCTCGCGTGTGGCCTCGTATGTAATTCACGAGCCATCTTCCGAGGGATCATCAAATCTGTTACCGGACACAATACTTATTCCCGATTGCTTTGAGCCCCTTTCACGCCCTGTTTCAGGCATCGAACGGTTGCCTGCTCGCTCGGAACTTCCCATGAGACCTCATTACTTTGCTCTCGATATTTTCTTAAGTTTCGATTCGAGAGTTACGTTCTACCACCTTCCCCGATGTTATCGACCAGATAGTCAACCTTGTAGAGGTTCGTTCTCCTGGAATACCCCCCTTATTCTTTTGTAAGTACGATGGAACCCCTGAAGAAAGCATGCCGGCTTCATCTTGATGACTTGAAGTAGAAAAATGAAGACATCAATATAATGGATCGACCACTTCGAGAAGGGCAGCCAAGACCGAGAAGACTCGTTAGGTTTTTCGCTACCAGCACCTTTCCCCCTTATTCCACTTCTTAAAATCTCGGGACGAGATTTCTTGTAGTGGAGGAGATTTGTAACGCCCGGATAATTAAACTACAGTAACTCCACACTAATGATGCCAAGTCATCACTATTATGCCGTAAGAAAAACAATTAAGAAATATTCCAACCCCAAATTCAAAATCTAAAATAAAGTCAAAATATTATTTCTTCAAACCAGAAACAAAAATGTTGGAAGTATTCCATAAAATCTTTAGTATTTCCTTGTAGAAATCAAAACCATTTGGTTTACAAAATTTGACTATAGCATTTTTTTGGGACCAGAACCTCTAAGTTGGTCAATTAAATTCAAACACAAAATCAAGGAATAGCGAGTACCCTCAAACTTTTGTACAGCCCTAGATTATTGCATATCATTTTGTGCAAAGTTTCATATTTAGAAAAACTCATTGAACACTAAACTTTTAGAGAACGGTAGCTACTTGTTATTTTAGCAAAAGAAAATAGGAAAGGTTCGCACTTTGGCCCGTTAGAAATAGTAGCGCCCAGCCCACCGCGGTCACCCTCAATCTCCTGTTTCCCTCGCTCGCTGTTCTCACGCCAAGACGCGTTCGAGGCCGGTCGCCGCCTCCACCGCACCCACTCGCCCCTCGCCGCAACAGTACCACCGAGGCGGATAAGGCCGTCCCCCCGCCTCGACGTAACCCTATCCATTCCTTCCTCCTCGCTGGATCTCTTCCTCCTCTCGTCGCCCAACGCCATCGCCATGTCGTCGCTGTGCTCGTGGCCACAAGCCTCCCCGGCGCCGGAGGAAGTCGAGAGCGCCGCCGTCCTCTTCGCACCTTCGCAAGCGCCGGTCGAGCCAGAGCGCCGCGACGCCCCATCGGCCTTCTTCCCCAACCACGGCCGTCGCCGCCCACCTCGCCGATCCGCCGCCCGGTCCACCTCCGCCTCCCGACCTCGCCATCGAAGTTCGCAGTGAGCGTCTCCTCCGATTCCCTTCATTTCCCCTTCGATCCATCGTCGTATGTCGTTGTCCCAAGGCCATGGCGGGAGCTCCGGTTTGGCGTACGCGTACGTGTTGCTGTTGCTTGCTGCGTTCATCTGCCGCGCCTGCTGTTGCTGCTGTGCCGCTGCAGTTGCTCGGCCTGCTAGTGCCGCTGCTCTCTACTCTCCTGCATCTTGCCGCTGCGCTGCTGCTTTCGGATGGCCATGGCCAAGGCAATGGCCGAGTATGGCGTGAGCTATGTGTGCGTGTGTGTGCAGAGCCTCATGGTTGGATGTGCCACCACGCCAGCCCAAAATCAATTAGGGGCTAATTAGTACTAACCAACAACCCCATTAATTAGTCACTAACAACAGGGCCCACAACCAGTTAGTTTACTTAAAAAAAAAACAATCTGTTAATCAATAGTCTCACTGACACATGGGTCCCATTGTTCTTTTGACCAGTCAAACCTGCTGACTTGGCAGTCCCAGTCAGTGACCGGTGGGACCCCAGCGCCGTCAATGTTGACCCAGTCAACTGCTGACTGGGTCCACATGTCAATCGCTACTGCTGACTGGGCATTTTTATTTCATTTTCGTATTAAATAAATTTTAGAAATTAATTAAAACTTTGAAAATTCGTATAAAATAAACCGTAACTCCGATGAAAATAATTTATATATGAAAGTTGCTCAGAAAAATACAACGAATCTGGATACGCAGCCCGTTCGTCCGCCACGCGTCCCTAGCATAGTGAACCTGCAACATTTCACCTCAAGTTCATCTGTCCGAAAACACGGAACACCGGGGATACATTCCCGGTTGATTTCCCCCCTTCACCTTTATCGTGTAGCCATACGTTAGGTCACTCCCGGCACAACATATTGCCACGTTCTGCTTTGTGATGCTATGTTTGCTTTATATTTACTGTTTCTTCCCCCTCTTCTCTTCGGTAGACCCCGAGACCGATGCCGCCCCTGTGATCGACTACGTCGACGATGACCCCTCCTTGCCAGAGCAACCAGGCAAGCCCCCTTTTGATCATCCCGATATCGCCCATTCCATTCTCTCATGCTTGCATTAGATTTTGTTACTGTTATTGTTTGCTCCTATTCTGTTGCATAGCCTGTTTATTGTAACCTGCTATTGTTACCTACCTGCTTATCCTAAACTGCTTAGTATAGGTTGGTTAGAGACCCATCAGTGACCCCCCACCTTATCCTTGTTGCCCCTGCTTCATCATTGAAGACCCGATCAACGGGATCGAAGACCAGGCCCCGACACCGCACATCACTTCCCCTTAGTTGCTCGACACTACTAGGTTACTATCGAGTACCGAGGGTGAAACCTCTACAGCACCTCTGATATTAACCCTGTAGTATAGCTATCCGGTTGTGGACATCGAGGGTGATTTTCCTCCTTAACCACTTCCGATACGACTCTGTCGTGCACCCCTCAAGTGTGGACCTCGAGGGTGAATCCTCTTAAGTTCACCTTGACGACTACATTGAGTGGAATTCACCGGGGGTGATTCCTCGGGTTTTCCCCTTGGTGTTTGGACTCACGGTTACTTGGACTTTTACCACCGTTACTTGGAAAGACGGGTCGACCCTGAGGGGTACCTGCGCTTAATTGCGAGTGATGTGGAGACGGGTTGACTGGAGGGTGCCCGCGAGATAATTACGAGGCGTGGCGGGCATTCCTAGCCCTTGCCGCAAGCCCTCGAGACGGGCAACGGGTCACATCTTCGTGAGTCTCGCTTGTTACCGCTGTTCCTAATCCACTACGATTTGGATATTTGATCCGAGGGCCTCGCCCGATAGCACTAACCATCACGTGGGCTAAGTATGGGCGTTCTGCGTCAGATACATCAGCCGAAGCTTATTAGACGTCGGCGTCGAGCGGCGCGCCGGATTGGACTCGAACGCTGTTAGGCTAGGTCTGCTTCCGCCGCCCAACATAGCAGGAGTTCCCGGGAGATGGCCCATGACCCCGGGGCATAGGTTTAGTCCGCGGCTGGCCTCTCTATTAAGCCTAGGTCGGGTTGCGGCGTATTGTTTGGCCGAGGCGGGCATGACCTCGAAAGTGTGTCCGCCGGAGTTAAGCGAAGCGTGGTGGGTAAGTTGGTGCACCCTGCAGGGAAGAAAACATCTATCGATAGCCTGTCCCACGGTAACGGACACTTGGAGTTGTATCCCGATCGATACAACTAGAACTGGATACTTGAGATGAGGCATGGATATGAGCAATGGTTTATGGCGAGAATTGGATTGTGATGATAATCGGATAGTATGGCTCGGGATTTCTTTTCGCAGGAGTCGAGAAAGGATCTCTCGCCGAGGTTGATAACACTATGCTACCTTAAGTTATGTTACTCTACTCCTCTTGTTTGCTGCAAGATGGTGGTTTCGGAAGATGCTAGTCTTCGATAGGACTAGGCCTTCTCTCTATTCGGCATTTCTGCAGCTCAGTCCACCGATATGGCCTTTACACATATATCCATGCACATGTAGTGTAGCTCCTTGCTTTGCAGTACTTTGGATGAGTACTCACGGTTGCCTTGTTCCCCTTTTTCCCTATCTCTACTCGGTTGCTGCTATCGCACGATGGAGCCTGGATCCAGCGCCACCGCCACGGCGACTACTACTCCGGAGGCGCCTACTACTACGTGCTGCTCCCGACGATTTACCACCAGGAGTGACCTAGGAGGATCCTGTGCAGGAGGCCTGTCCTCTTCGATCAGATCCCGGTTTGTGCTAGCCATCTTATGGCACCTTGTTTAACTTATGTCTGTACTCAGATATTGTTGCTTCCGCTGACTCGTCTATGATCGAGCACTTGTATTCGAGCCCTCGAGGCCCCTGGCTTGTATTATGATGCTTGTATGACTTATTTTGTTTGTAGAGTTGTGTTGTGATATCTTCCCGTGAGTCCTTGATCTTGATCGTACACATTTGCGTGCATGATTAGTGTACGATTGAATCGAGGGCGCCACAAGTTGGTATCAGAGCCGACTGCCTGTAGGAATCCCCCTTCCACACTCCTTGGCCAAAGTCGAGTCTAGACATTGCAAAAACTTTTACTAACTTGGCTGTGTGCCTTATGGGCCCACGTCGCCATTGGGTGGTATTAGGATCTTTTACTCCTCGATCTTTACTCTGGGACTCTGAACTCTCTTCTATTCGGGTTAAATGAATTTGCTAAAAACAACACTAACTTTAGGTTCTCGCAAGTACTTTCTCCCGGAGAGCCCCTCACTTCAGATGATCGTCTGCTAATCAGAAGATTCCGATGATACTCTCTGATGTTCTCTCGAGACTTTGTGCCCATCACTTTTGCTATTTCTGATCACCGATAAATCCGTATGGATAACTACTTACCCTTGCCGTTCATACGATCACCCCCCATTGATCTTGTTATTACAAGATACCCCGAAGTTTTCTCTATTGTTCCGAGAGTACTTTGTGCCTACTGCCTAGCAGTTCCTTACTACATGAATACCCCCTCAAATAAATACTCGCACTTGTCGAGTATCCGCCATCCTCGTTGTTCATGTGTTACACAAAATTCTTCAAAATACTATTCGATCTTCCGAGAATCCTCTGGAGCCTTTGGCTCTTGAAATTCTTGCTTGCTTGCATTATGGTTAATCCCATAAGTCTCGTAGTCATATTGACATCCCTTGTCATTATCATTTTGAGTCTGTTGACTCAATATGTTTGCGAATACCCGCAATCATCATTGATTCTTATAAATTACCTTTCTGGCTGAGCTGCCATTCTTTTAACTGGAATTGGTTCTCGACCAATCCAATTGCCGTTGATTGTACCCTAAGGCTATTCAACTTATCCACCCCTAAATCGAGCATTGCTTCGATCCCTTGATTTGGAAATCATAATTCCTTTGCATTTGACAATTGAGTTAGTCAGTTGTTTCTATAATCTGATCTCCTTGCATTCTTCTTCCTCTAGTTAATCTCGATGCTCACGCGGACCCTTGTGGGCCATCAGGTCCATTGTTGGATTTTATCCGTCAGCATCCTTCATATTCAATAACCTTGTGAGCCTTTCCTCTGATACATAATGCCTTTGGTAAATTGTATCCTCTGCTTTCTCAACCATGCTCGCCTCGAGCTTGAGTTAATTATTTCTAAAGATTCGGTATATGATTCCAAGAAGCCCTATGGGTTGAACATATGCCTTCACTAAACCGTGAGAACTCGACAGTTTTCATGAGTCATACACTTCTGGTATTTTGCCAGATAAAATTTCAACACTACAACTTCCTCGAAGGTGAGAAGTGAATGAAGGGTTATGCATTGGGGAAGTGGGAGTCGACCTTGAACTTTGTGTTCATGCCCATGGACACGATGTAGATCTTATCATTAAAGCTTCTCTTAAATTAATTATTCCTTTGGTATAAGTTCCTCTTATATCTGGGATCTGGCCTTTTGCAATCATGGTTCCGACCATGTTCTCTTTTAAATATCATTTCTCGTGCAAGTTTAAGCACTTGTCTTCGGTAGAGCAATACCCCCGTCCAACTTCTACTTTGATCTGTCATCGAGTATTACCCCCTGGTATCTCGAGATTGTCATGGAACTGCATAACTTCTTATGAGTTCTTCATCTAGTGCTACCTTCCCACTGTTTCCAATTTTTCACGGGCTCTGAGTTATTTAAACACTCAAAGACACCGGCAACTGAACCGAGTCCGCACTACGGTTCAACAACTCTTCAGTAAGCTTCTATAAGTACGAGATTGAATCCGATCACGCCATTCCTAGCCTGTTTGGCTATATCGTTGTCGTGATGATTTTATCGGTACTACCCGTTCCTTCTTCACGGAGCACAATTTTCGACGAGGAACTGACCTTACGTCGATCCTCATCGACATATCATTTCGCCTTGAACATCAAGCTTGGTTTCGAGTTTGTGTCGTACCTTGGTTCTAATAACCTTTCACTTCATCAATACTTTGACTTGATGTCATCGTCGATCGATTACATCTTCATGAACTCTCGCGACAAAGGTGCCGTGTTCGTCAGCATTCTGAGCTCATCCAGGATATAAATGGAATTCTTGATGAGAAATACCATCCTTGCCCTCGATGATTTGTACTATCATCGATCCCTTTATTGCCTTCCCACCAACACAAGCTTGTTCATGTTTGGTGTTATACCTTGAGTTCCTTGCTACCCAGCAATCGTTCTTCTCTACCTTGGAGTATTACCATCTGTTAATATCAAGGAGGTTGTGAGGACTGCTCCACCTCTTAAGAAATTCTGGGTATTGAGATGCTTCTCACCATCACCTTTCTTTCTTGGTCCCCGTGTTGCTTCCAACCGGTGTACCAACAAGTGGACGGTGCTGTTGGATTCTGCCCTTCTAGCAAGCTTCTTGCTTTGTAGTGAAATTCTTAGCCTATCGATTATTGAGTCACCATTCTGACATCGGTCGTGAAACCCAACCCATCGGGCGCACCTTTCAACCAATGTTTACTTGAGTATGTTTTCCTCGAGCATATTTCCTAGTATCATTTGTTCCGACAAATGTTATCTCCTTGTTCACTTTAATGTGGGAGTCTAGCTTTTGGGAATCCCGGTGAATTGCCGTTGAGATCACCAGACACCTCCTTGACCTCTCCTTGGGCTAATGATGGACTCTTGTTAACGGGAATAACTTCATAGTTCATTTCCCCGAGAATCTTACAATGTCATCTCGTCAATTTGCGTTGCACCTTTTCTTCTCAGGTATCCTAAGTCTGAGTTATCCTGACACCAATCGGATCTGAATCTCGGTCAGATATGATGGTTGGGACAACTTTCCAAGAGTATGTTATTGGTCCTTTGATGAACCGGTAGCATGATGTCATGCCTAACACCCCGGCTGGAGGACCTATCATTATAGATTCCTTTCAGCAGGTTTATCCTTTCATCCATGAGGGAATTGTAATACTGTTTCAACCAGTTATTCCTGATGAATCCTTCGTGATTCCAAGTCTGATCTTCACCTGAAGACCATGTCAATGCTATCTCGAAACATGTCTGTGATGCTTTGATTTTCAACAAGAACATTCGAAGCCCCATGCTAAATGTTTCTTGCTCAATTATCCGAACACCGTTGTATGGGTAATGTCATGAAATTTTTCTCCCCTTACCTAAAGGGTTTTCTACATTATATCCTGTCATGGATATCATGCTCTGCTCGTCCTTCCGAAGGTTATACCTTTGAAATATGTGTTTAAGCACATTTTCCTTTCCATTGTTCTGTTTAATCTGATAATCATATTTTTCTTTCCATTTGTTGGGTTAACGTTTCTTGTGATCTATATGATCTAAGCAGTAATACTCTCCTGCTTATGTAAACACCTCGGTGTACAACTCACAAGAAGACCTGTTACTATTGTTGATGACATTCCGGTAGCCACCGATGGACGAGAACTTTGCCTATTGGTCCGCCTCGTTTCGACGAGCAGGAAAATGGTTCTCTTCGTCCCTCGCCTTGGTACCAACGTTGTTGCCAACATAACTGACAGGCTATCCTCTGCCATGCCTTGCTACCATGACCGTGCAATATGTCGGCGTCCTTCCTACTTTTGAACCACATGGTGGGCCCATAACCCACAGTTCCACAGGATCGAAACCTGACTCTCCTGCACCCCCTGTTCCCAAGGTTGTTCCTCGCGTGTGGCCTCGTATGTAATTCACGAGCCATCTTCCGAGGGATCATCAAATCTGTTACCGGACACAATACTTATTCCCGATTGCTTTGAGCCCCTTTCACGCTCTGTTTAGTGCATCGAACGGTTGCCTGCGTTCGAACTTCCCATGAGACCTCATTACTTTGCTCTCGATATTTTCTTAAGTTTCGATTCGAGAGTTACGTTCTACCACCTTCCCCGATGTTATCGACCAGATAGTCAACCTTGTAGAGGTTCGTTCTCCTGGAATACCCCCCTTATTCTTTTGTAAGCACGATGGAACCCTCAAGAAAGCATGCGGCTTCATCTTGATGACTTGAAGTAGAAAATGAAGACATCAATATAATGGATCGACCACTTGAGAAGGGCAGCCAAGACCGAGAAGACTCGTTAGGTTTTTCGCTACCAGCACCTTTCCCCCTTATTCCACTTCTTAAAATCTCGGGACGAGATTTCTTGTAGTGGAGGAGATTTGTAACGCCCGGATAATTAAACTACAGTAACTCCACACTAATGATGCCAAGTCATCACTATTATGCCGTAAGAAAAACAATTAAGAAATATTCCAACCCCAAATTCAAAATCTAAAATAAAGTCAAAATATTATTTCTTCAAACCGTAAAACAAAAATGTTGGAAGTATTCCATAAAATCTTTAGTATTTCCTTGTAGAAATCAAAACCATTTGGTTTACAAAATTTGACTATAGCATTTTTTTTGGGACCAGCAACCTCTAAGTTGGTCAATTAAATTCAAACACAAAATCAAGGAATAGCGAGTACCCTCAAACTTTTGTACAGCCCTAGATTATTGCATATCATTTTTGTGCAAAGTTTCATATTTAGAAAAACTCATTGAACACTAAACTTTTTAGAGAACGGTAGCTACTTGTTATTTTAGCAAAAGAAAATAGGAAAGGTTCGCACTTTGGCCCGTTAGAAATAGTAGCGGCCCAGCCCACCGCGGTCACCCTCAATCTCCTGTTTCCCCTCGCTCGCTGTTCTCTACGCCAAGACGTGTTCGAGGCCGGTCGCCGTCTCCACCGCACCCACTCGCCCCCTCGCGTCGCAACAGTACCACCGAGGCGGATAAGGCCGTCCCCGCGCCCCCCTCGACGAACCCTATCCATTCCCTTCCTCCTCGCTGGATCTCTTCCCTCCTCTCGTCGCCCAACGCCATCGCCATGTCGTCGCTGTGCTCGTGGCTACAAGCCTCCCGGCGCTCGGGAGGAAGTCGAGGAGCGCCGCCGTCTCTTCTTCGCACCTTCGCAGCGCTCGGTCGAGCAGGAGCCTCGCGACGCCCCATCGGCCTTCTTCCCCAACCACGGCCGTCGCCGTCCACCTCGCCGATCCGCCGCCCGGTCCACCTCCGCCTCCCGACCTCGTCATCGAAGTTCGCAGTGAGCATCTCCTCCGATTCCCTTCATTTCCCCTTCGATCCATCGTCGTATGTCGTTGTCCCAAGGCCATGGCGGGAGCTCCGGTTTGGCGTACGCGTACGTGTTGCTGTTGCTTGCTGCGTTCATCTGCCGCGCCTGCTGTTGCTGCTGTGCCGCTGCAGTTGCTCGGCCTGCTAGTGCCGCTGCTCTACTCTCTCAGATCTTGCCGCTCTTGCTGCTTTGCTGCCGGATGGCCATGGCCAAGGCAATGGCCGAGTATGGCGTGAGCTATGTGTGCGTGTGTGTGCAGAGCCTCATGGTTGGATGTGCCACCACGCCAGCCCAAAATCAATTAGGGGCTAATTAGTACTAACCAACAACCCCATTAATTAGTCACTAACAACAGGGCCCACAACCAGTTAGTTTACTTTAAAAAAAACAATCTGTTAATCAATAGTCTCACTGACACATGGGTCCCATTGTTCTTTTGACCAGTCAAACCTGCTGACTTGGCAGTCCCAGTCAGTGACCGGTGGGACCCCAGCGCCGTCAATGTTGACCCAGTCAACTGCTGACTGGGTCCACATGTCAATCGCTACTGCTGACTGGGCATTTTTATTTCATTTTCGTATTAAATAAATTTTAGAAATTAATTAAAACTTTGAAAATTCGTATAAAATAAACCGTAACTCCGATGAAAATAATTTATATATGAAAGTTGCTCAGAAAAATACAACGAATCTGGATACGCAGCCCGTTCGTCCGCCACGCGTCCCTAGCATAGTGAACCTGCAACATTTCACCTCAAGTTCATCTGTCCGAAAACACGGAACACCGGGGATACATTCCCGGTTGATTTCCCCCCTTCACCTTTATCGTGTAGCCATACGTTAGGTCACTCCCGGCACAACATATTGCCACGTTCTGCTTTGTGATGCTATGTTTGCTTTATATTTACTGTTTCTTCCCCTCTTCTTCGTAGACCCCGAGACCGATGTCGCTTCGTGATCGACTACGCCGACGATGACCCCTCCTTGCCGTGAGCAACCAGGCAAGCCCCCTTTGATCATCCCGATATCGCCCATTCCATTCTCTCATGCTTGCATTAGATTTTGTTCTGTTATTGTTTGCTCCTATTCATTGTATAGCCTGTTTATTGTAACCTGCTATTGTTACCTACCGCTTATCCTAAATCGCTTAGTATAGGTTGGTTAGAGACCCATCGGTGACCCCCACCTTATCCTTGTTGCCCCTGCTTCATCATTGAAGACCCGATCAACGGGATCGAAGACCAGGCCCCGACACCGCACATCACTTCCCCTTAGTTGCTCGACACTACTAGGTTACTATCGAGTACCGAGGGTGAAACCTCTACAACACCTCTGATATTAACCCTGTAGTATAGCTATCCGGTTGTGGACATCAAGGGTGATTTTCCTCCTTAACCACTTCCGATACGACTCTGTCGTGCACCCCTCAAGTGTGGACCTCGAGGGTGAATCCTCTTAAGTTCACCTTGACGACTACATTGAGTGGAATTCACCGGGGGTGATTCCTCGGGTTTTCCCCTTGGTGTTTGGACTCACGGTTACTTGGACTTTTACCACTGTTACTTGGAAAGACGGGTCGACCCTGAGGGGTACCCGCGCGTGCTTAATTGCGAGTGATGTGGAGACGGGTTGACCTGGAGGGTGCCCGCGAGATAATTACGAGGCGTGGCCGGGCATTCCTAGCCCTTGCCGCAAGCCCTCGAGACGGGGCAACGGGGTCACATCTTTCGTGAGTCTCTGCTTGTTACCGCGCGTTCCTAATCCACTACGATTTGGATATTTGATCCGAGGGCCTCGCCCGATAGCACTAACCATCACGTGGGCTAAGTATGGGCGTTTGCGTCAGATACATCAGCCGAAGCTTATTAGACGTCGGCGTCGAGCGGCGCTGCCGGATTGGATCGAACGCTGTTAGGCTAGGTCTGCTTCCGCCGCCCTCATAGCGTCAGGAGTTCCCGGGAGATGGCCCATGACCCCGGGGCATAGGTTTAGTCCGCGTCTGGCCTCTCTATTAAGCCTAGGTCGGGTTGCGGCGTATTGTTTGGCCGAGGCGGGCATGACCTCGAAAGTGTGTCCGCCGAGTTAAGCGGCGTGGTGGGTAAGTTGGTGCACCCCGCAGGAAGAAAACATCTATCGATAGCCTGTCCTACGGTAACGGACACTTGGAGTTGTATCCCGATCGATACAACTAGAACTGGATACTTGAGATGAGGCATGGATATGAGCAATGGTTTGCGATGAGAATTGGATTGTGATGATAACTGGATAGTATGGCTCGGGATTTCTTTCTCGCAGGAGTCGAGAAAGGATCTCCGCCGAGGTTGATAACACTACTGCTACCTTAAGTTATGTTACTCTACTCCTCTTGTTTGCTGCAAGATGGTGGTTTCGGAAGATGCTAGTCTTCGATAGGACTAGGCCTTCTCTCTATTCTGGCATTTCTGCAGTTCAGTCCACTGATATGGCCTTTACACATATATCCATGCACATGTAGTGTAGCTCCTTGCTTGCGAGTACTTTGGATGAGTACTCACGGTTGCCTTGTTCCCCCTTTTTCCCTATCTCTACTCGGTTGCTGCTATCGACGATGGAGCCTGGATCCAGACGCCACCGCCTCGGCGACTACTACTCGAGGCGCCTACTACTACGTGCTGCCCGCCGGCGACGACCGGGAGTGACCTAGGAGGATCCTGTGCAGGAGGCCTGTCCTCTTCGTCTGTATCCCAGTTTGTGCTAGCCATCTTATGGCACCTTGTTTAACTTATGTCTGTACTCAGATATTGTTGCTTCCGCTGACTCGTCTATGATCGAGCACTTGTATTCGAGCCCTCGAGGCCCCTGGCTTGTATTATGATGCTTGTATGACTTATTTTGTTTGTAGAGTTGTGTTGTGATATCTTCCCGTGAGTCCTTGATCTTGATCGTACACATTTGCGTGCATGATTAGTGTACGATTGAATCGAGGGCGTCACAAGTATGGGCTGTAATTAGGCCCAACTGTTACACGGGCCTGTTGGCACGCAAAATTGCCGCGCAACACCAAGATAACTGTCGTGCTTTCGTGACGATGAACGATTGCTTTCCGAGCAAAGCAACAAAGATCTCCTCGATTTCGTAGAGGAGGCACGACCACTTTTCAGCACAAAACGGCAAAGATGAACCAAACCCTAGGGCTGCTAGGGTTCAGTGGGAAAAGAACGATAGATAAAACATACGTGAAAAAGTAGAGATTTTGTTGAATAGATCAATTGTTATCCTTTCCTTCAATCGGCCAGGACCCTTATATAAAGGGCACGAAGGACTTGACGTGTACAACCAAAACATCAATTCCAAACCGAACAGGACAAATCCCTTGATTCGGTTACATGTACAAAGTTGTACCTACCATATCTGCTTGCTAATTTGTATCGACACGTAATAATTCCAAGTCCCAACTACACTCATGTACAGATACGTTTTGGTCCACAAGGAAATTAATAAAATATTCCGGTAAGGTCGCTAATCATACCATATAATAATGATTGATAGTCCATCATGTATTGTTGCACCTTCTGCGTACGTGACTCCGTAGCTCCTGCCAAAATTCTTCAGCTTGGTAGCCGAAGCTTGTTAGGACTTGTCCTAAGAAGCTGCAGTTTAGCTTAGTGTATGATAATCTGTCCAGAACTTGTTATTAGTGGCTGCTAATCCTTGCAACATCCCATATATTTGTCCTGGGTAAATAGCTTCAGTGCACCCGATCTCCTGATGTGTCATCTGCACTGGACTATGACCATGCCTGCATTTTGAATTAAACAGCAAGGGTAGATATATGTATGAACGAATAATCCGACCACATTCATTTAAATTAATTTGGCCGATCATACAAACTATTAGCCAAATTACACCATGAACACATGCCCCCTGTTTTTTATATAATTGTATTCACAAAAAACACTATCACATTTCCATAGGAAGGCTTCGATAACTTCACCGGCCATATAATTTGTTTAGGGGTGATGTCCAAATAGCACATTGGCCAATTTCTTCTTTAGATATATATTCAAATAATATGTCAGCCGACTTTTCTTAGGGCGATATTTAGAATAATATATCGGCCACATTATCTCAAGCCTCCTTTGACATGCTAGCTAGGATAGTAATTTTTTGAATATTTTCCATTGGGATATTTTGGAAACTTCTCCACAACACGCTTCTTCCTCCATGTCATCTTCGATGATGACCCACAAGTATAGGGGATCTATCGTAGTCCTTTCGAGAAGTAAGAGTGTCGAACCCAACGAGGAGCAGAAGGAAATGATAAGCGGTTTTCAGCAAGCTATTCTCTGCAAGCATCAAATAAGTGGTAATGATAGTTTTGTGATAGGATAATTTGTAACGAGCAACAAGTAACAAAAGTAAATAAAGTGCAGCAAGGTGGCCCAATCCTTTTTGTAGCAAAGGACAAGCCTGGACAAACTCTTATAATAGGAAAAGCGCTCCCGAGGACACATGGGAATATCGTCAAGCTAGTTTTCATCACGCTCATATGTTTCGCTTGGTACTTTGATAATTTGATATGTGGGTGGACGGTGCTTGGGTGTTGTTCTTACTTGAACAAACATCCCACTTATGATTAACCTCTATTGCAAGCATCCGCAACTACAACAAAAGTATTAAGGTAAACCTAACCATAGCATGAAACATGTGGATCCAAATCAACCCCTTACGAAGCAACGCACAAACTAGGGTTTAAGCTTCTGTCACTCTAGCAACCCATCATCTACTTATTACTTCCCAATGCCTTCCTATAGGCCCAAATAATGGTGAAGTGTTATGTAGTCGACATTCACATAACACCACTAGAGGCTAGCCAACATACATCTCATCAAAATATTGAACAAATACCAAATTCACATGACTACTAATAGCAAGACTTCTCCCATGTCCTCAACAATAAATGTAATTACTCACAAAGCATATTCATGTTCATAATCAGAGGGGTATTAATATGCATAAAGGATCTGAACATATGATCTTCCACCAAATAAACCAACTAGCATCAACTACAAGGAGTAATCAACACTACTAGCAACCTACTAGTACCGATCCCGGACTTGAAAACAAGAATTGGATACAAGAGATGAACTAGGGTTTTGAGAGGAGATGGTGCTGGTGAAGATGTTGATGGAGATTTCCCTCTCCCGATGAGAGGAGCGTTGGTGATGATGATGGTGATGATTTCCCCCTCCCGGAGGGAAGTGTCCCCGGCAGAACAGCTTTGCCGGAGCCCTAGATTGGTTCCGCCAAGGTTCTGCCTCGAGGCGGCGGAGTTTCGTCCCGAAAGGTTGCTTATGATTTTTTCCTTGATGAAAGACCTCATATAGCAGAAGATGGGCATCGGAGGGCCACGAGGGGGCCCACGAGGTAGGGGCGCGCCCAGGGGGGTAGGACGCACCCCCACCCTCGTGGCCAGGTGGGGCCCCCTCTGGTGAACTTCTTCCGCTGGATATTTTTTATTATTTCCCAAAATTACTTTCGTGGAGTTTCAGGACTTTTGGAGTTGTGCAGAATAGGTCTCTAATATTTGCTCCTTTTCCAGCCCAGAATTCTAGCTGCCGGCATTCTCCCTCCTTATGTAAACCTTGTAAAATAAGAGAGAATAGGCATAAGTATTGTGACATAACATGTAATAACAGCCATAATGCAATAAATATCGATATAAAAGCATGATGCAAAATGGACGTATCAACTCCCCGAAGCTTAGACCTCGCTTGTGCTCAAGCGAAAGCTGATAACGGTAAATATGTCCCCATGTTTAGAGGTAGAGGCATCGATAAAAATAAAATACGGACATGAAGGCATCATGATTATTCTCATAACAACAACATATATAGATATTGTCATATGATTTCTTATGTTCAAGTAATAATCTATTCACAATGCAGAGTACGAATAAACTTTATTGAAAACCAACAAACTATAGTCTCAGTCATTGAAGCAATTGCAATTTATCATAACATCAGAAAGAGTCTATGTAAAAGCTTAATAGCAAGTCCACATACTCAACTATCATTTAGTCTTTCATAATTGCTAACACTCACGCGATACTTGTGGTTACGGAGTTTTAATCGGACACAGAGAAAGATAGGGGCTTATAGTTTCGCCTCCCAACCTTTTACCTCAAGGGTAATGTCAACAATAATAACTCATGCCCCCTACATCCAATTAGATATATCAATCAGGATCTTTCCAACACATTGTGCTTGCCAAAGGATAAAATGTAAAAAGGAAAGGTGAAGATCACCATGACTCTTGCATAAGATAGAGGATAATAATAAAAGATAGGCCCTTCACAGAGGGAAGCAGAGGTTGCCATGCGCTTTTATGGTTGGATGCACAAAATCTTAATGCGAAAGAACGTCACTTTATATTGCCCCTTGTGATATGAACCTTTATTATGCAGTCCGTCGCTTTTATTTCTTCCACATCACAAGATCGTATAAAGCTTATTTCCCCACACCAATCAATCATACATATCTAGAGAGCAATATTTATTGCTTTGCACCGATGACAACTTACTTGAGGGATCTTACTCAATCCATAGGTAGATATGGTGGACTCTCATGGCAAAACTGGTTTAAGGGTTTTTGGAAGCACAAGTAGTATCTCTACTTTGTGCTGAGAATTTGGCTAGCACGAGGGGGAAAGGCAAGCTCAACATGTTGGAAGATCCATGACAATATACTTTATCTCATATATAAGAAAACATAACCCATTACGTTGTCTTCCTTGTCCAACATCAACTCTTTAGCATGTCATATTTTAATGAGTGCTCACAATCATAAAAGATGCCAATAATAGTATATTTATATGTGAACCTCTCTTTCTTTATTACTTCCTATTAATTGCAACGATGACCAAGGCTATGCTTGCCAACTCCCAACAACTTTTAATCATCATACCCTTTCTATGTGAAGTCATTACTCTCAATAAGATCAATATGAACTCTTGTTTCTTTTTATTCTTTTCTCTTTTCTTTTATTCACTCAAGATCATGATAAAATAATCAAGCCCTTGACTCAACACTAACTTTATTATATAGCTCACGAACTCGATTACATAGAGAGATCATAAAGCAAAACTCAAAACTAGATCATGCCATAAACTTTATTCTACTAGATCAAGATACTACTAATAGACTAAGAAAAACGGTAAAGATAGGAGATGTGGTTGTGATACGATACCGGGGCACCTCCCCCAAGCTTGGCAGTTGCCAAGGGGAGTGCCCATACCCATGTGATTATGTCTCCTTTGTTGGTGAAGAAGGTGGAGGTGTTGTCGATGATGCGGGCTTGTCGTCCATCTTCCAAGGCATAGGCTCACCATCATAGAAGGATGATCGAGTCTCCGGGATCCTCAAATCTGCAGCCAAACTCATCCTTTTGAATCTATATTCATACTCACAGTTTTGGTTTTGCAGGTCATAGATTTGGGCTTGAAGGTGCTCGATCTTGTCATGAAGCTTGAAGATGGCTTCCCCGATGTTGTCGGCATCCAACTTGTGGTTGCTAGTGAACTCCGCAATCATCATGTGGTTGGAGTTGAGTCCACGTTCCACCATCCCTTGACACTTGAAAACTTGTTGCTCCACTGCTTCGAGCCTCGTCTCCATGCTTCTGGTTCCTTTTGGTCCCTCTTCATCGCGGATGTGCAGCAACCCATCACGCAACTCAATGGTTTGAGGGTGTCGCAGCACCTCCGCGAGGTAAGGGTTGATGACCTTCTCGAAGAACTTGTCCTTGGAAGCACTTGGGGACGTCATGATAATCTAGATCTGTCAGAAAAACAGCTCGAAACGAGAACAGAGGAGATTTGTGTGATACGGGAGTCAAAACCTTCGGGAGAATATATAATGAATTTTTACCAACCAAAATACATATCGTGCAAAAAAACGGAGTCCGGAAGGCACACGAGGTGCCCACGAGGTAGGGGGCACGCCCAGGGGGTAGGGCGCGCCCTCCACCCTCGTGGGGCCCTCGTGTCCTTCCCGGACTGCTACTTATTTTTCTATTTTTCTAAATATTCCAAAACGGAGAAATATTGCCTTAAAAATTGTTTTGGAGTCGGTTTACTTACCGTACCACATACCTACTCCTTTTCGGAGTCTGAAACATTCTAGAAAGTGTCCCTTATGTATTCCTCCGGGGTTACGGTTTCAATAACATTGGTTTCAACATTTATGGGATTACGTGAGATATAATGTTTAATTCTTTGACCGTTTACCACCTTCGGGTTTGTGCCTTCGAAGTTGTTGATTTTTATGGCACCAGAACGATAGACCTCCTCGATAACATAGGGGCCTTCCCATTTAGGGAGAAGTTTTCCTGCAAAAAATCTTAAACTAGAGTTGTATAGCAATACATAATCACCTACATTGAACTCACGCTTTTGTATCCTTATGTCATGCCATCTTTTAACTTTTTCTTTAAACAGCTTGGCATTTTCATAAGCTTGGGTCCTCCATTCATCAACTGAGCTAATATCAAATAACCTCTTCTCACCGGCAAGTTTGAAATCATAGTTGAGCTCTTTAATGGCCCAATAAGCCTTGTGCTCTAGTTCGAGAGGTAAGTGACATGCTTTTCCATAAACCATTTTATACGGATACATACCCATAGGATTTTTATATGCAGTTCTATATGCCCATAATGCATCATCAAATTTCTTGGACCAATTCTTTCTAGACCTATTGACAGTCTTTTGCAAAATTAATTTGAGTTCTCTATTACTCAATTCTACTTGACCACTAGACTGCGGGTGATATGGCGATGCAATTCTATGATTAACATCATATTTAGCAAGCATTTTTCGGAAAGCGCCATGAATAAAATGTGAACCACCATCAGTCATTAAATATCTAGGGACTCCAAACCTTGGAAAAATAACTTCTTTAAGCATTTTAATAGAGGTGTTATGATCAGCACTACTAGTTGGAATAGCTTCTACCCACTTAGTAACGTAATCAACAGCAACTAAAATATGTGTATATCCATTAGACGCAGGAAAAGGTCCCATATAATCAAAGCCCCAAACATCAAATGGTTCAATAACAAGTGAATAGTTCTTAGGCATTTCTTTACGTCTACTAATATTACCAATTCTTTGACATTCATCGCAAGACAAGACAAACTTACGGGCATCCTTGAAGAGAGTAGGCCAATAAAAATCGGATTGCAATACCTTATGTGCAGTTCTATCTCCAGCGTGGTGTCCTCCATAAGCTTCGGAGTGACACTTGCGTAGGATATGTTCCTGTTCATGCTCAGGTACACAACGTCTAATAACACCATCTACTCCTTCTTTATATAGATGTGGGTCATCCCAAAAGTAATGTCTCAAATCATATTTTTTTTTATTTTGCTGGTATGTGAAACTAGGGGGTATAAATTTAGCAACAATGTAATTAGCATAATCAGCATACCATGGAGTACTACAAGAAGCATTTATGACATTTAATTGCTTATCAGGAAAGCTATCATCAATAGGTAGTGGGTCATCAAGAACATTTTCTAACCTAGACAAGTTGTCTGCAACAGGGTTCTCAGCTCCCTTTCTATCAACAATATGCAAATCAAATTCTTTTAGCAAGAGAACCCATCTAATATGTCTAGGTTTAGCATCTTTCTTTTCCATCAAATATTTAATAGCAGCATGATCAGTGTGAATAGTTACTTTAGAATCAACGATATAAGGTCTGAACTTATCACATGCAAATACAACTGCTAAGAATTCTTGTTCAGTAGTAGCATAGTTTCTTTGAGCATTGTCTAGAGTCTTACTAGCATAATGGATAACATTTCGCCCAAGAACAGCACCTACAGCATAATCACTAGCATCACACATAATTTTGAAGGGTAAATTCCAATCAGGTGGCTGAACAATAGGTGCTGAGATCAATGCTTTCTTAAGTATTTTGAATGCTTCTACACAATCATCATCAAAGACAAATGGTATATCTTTTTGTAATAAATTAGTCAGAGGCCGAGAAATTTTTGAAGTCCTTAATGAACCTCCTATAAAATCCGGCGTGACCAAGGAAACTTCTTATACCTTTGATGTCCTTGGGACATGGCATCTTTTCAATAGCATCAACCTTGGCTTTATCAACTTCAATACCTCTTTCAGAAACTTTATGCCCCAAGACAACACCTTCATTAACCATAAAATGGCACTTTTCCCAATTCAAGACAAGATTAGTTTCTTCACATCTCTGCAAAACTCGATCAAAATTGCTCAAGCAATCATCAAAAGAGGATCCATGGACGGAAAAGTCATCCATGAAAACCTCAAAAATCTTTTCACAAAAGTCAGAGAATATAGCCATCATGCATCTTTGAAAGGTAGCAGGTGCATTACACAAACCAAAAGGCATACGTCTATAAGCAAAAGTACCAAAAGGGAATGAAAAAGTAGTCTTTGATTGATCTTTAGCCGACACAGGTATTTGAGAGAAACCAGAATAACCATCTAGGAAGCAATAATGTGTATGTTTGCATAATCTTTCTAGCATTTGATCGATAAAAGGTAAGGGGTAATGATCTTTCTTAGTAGCTTTATTTAATTTGCGGAAATCAATTACCATCCTATAACCTGTAATAATTCTTTGCGGAATCAATTCATCTTTATCATTAGGAACAACAGTAACACCTCCCTTCTTAGGGACACAATGAACTGGACTTACTCACTGACTATCAGCAACGGGATAAATTATACCTGCCTCCAAAATCTTTAGTATTTCTTTTCTTACCACTTCTTTCATCTTAGGATTCAACCTTCGTTGATGATCATGAACCGGTTTGGCATCTTCTTCCAAATTTATTTTATGTTGACATAGAGTGGGACTAATGCCCTTAAGATCATCAAGTGTATATCCAATAGCAGCACGGTGCTTTTTCAGAGTTTTCAATAATCTCTCTTCTTCATGCTCTGAAAGGTTAGCACTAATAATAACAGGATATATTTTCTTTTCATCAAGATAAGCATATTTAAGATTATCAGGCAACAGTTTAAGCTCAAACACGGGATCACCCTTGGGTGGAGGAGGATCCCCTAGGATTTCAACAGGCAAATTGTGTTTCAGAATAGGTTCCTGTTAAAGAATACTTCATCTATTTCCCTTCTTTCATTCATAACCATATCATTTTCATGGTCTAGCAAATAATGTTCTAGAGGATCACTAGGAGGTGCGGCAATAGAAGCAAGACCAATAATTTCATCCTTACTAGGTAATTCTTCTTCGCGGTGTTGTTTACTAAATTTAGAGAAATTAAACTCATGAATCATATCATCCAAGCCAATAGTAACAACATTCTTTTTGTAGTCTATCTTAGCATTAACAGTGTTCAAGAAGGGTCTACCAAATATAATTGGACAAAAGCTATCTTGTGGGGAACCAAGAACAAGAAAATCAGCAGGATATTTAGTTTTCCCACACAAGACTTCAACATCTCTAACAATTCCCACTAGTGATATGGTATCTCTATTGGCAAGTTTAATTGTAACATCAATATCTTCTATCTCAGCGGGTGCAATTTCATGCTTAATTTCATCATACAATGTAATAGGTATAACACTAGCACTAGCACCCATATCACATAAGCCATGATAACAATGATCTCCTATTTTAACAGAAATAACAGGCACGCCTACCACAGGTCTATGTTTATCTTTAGCGCCAGGTTTAGCAATTCTAGCAGATTCACCACAGAATTGAATAACATGCCCATCAATATTATCATACAAGAGATCTTTAACAATAGCAATATTAGGTTCTACTTTGATTTGCTCAGGAGGTGTATAAGTTCTAATATTGCTTTTACGAACCACAGTTGAAGCTTTAGCTTGATCCTTTATTCTAACAGGGAAAGGTGGTTTCTCATCATAAGAGGTAGGAACAATAGGATCATTATAAGTGACATTCTTTTCTTCAACTTTAATAGGTGCAGCTACTTTTACTTCTATGGGAGGATGATATTTAAACCACTTCTCCTTGGGGAGATCAACATAAGAAGCAAAAGATTCATAGAAAGATGCTACTATCTCAGTGTCAAGTCGATATTTAGTGCTAAACTTACGAAAAATATTGGCATCCATAAAAGATTTAACACAATCAAACTTAGGTGTCATACCTGACTCCTTACCTTCGTCGAGATCCCAATCTTCAGAGTTGCGTTTAATTCTGTCTAATAAATCCCATTTAAATTCAATAGTCTTCATCATAAAAGAGCCAGCACAAGAAGTATCGAGCATGGTGCGATTGTTTTCAAAAAGCCGAGCATAAAGATTTTGAATAATTGTTTCTCTTGGGAGCTCATGATTGGGGCATGAATACAACATTGATTTAAGCCTCCCCCAAGCTTGAGCGATGCTTTCTAATTCGCGAGGCCAAAAATTATATATATAATTGCAATCACGATGAATAAGATGCATAGGATAATACTTTTGATGAAATTCCAATTTCAGTCTTCTATAGTTCCATGATTTCGTATCATCACATAGCCTATACCATGTCAATGCATCTCCCTTCAAAGATAAAGGGAAGACCTTCTTCTTAACAACATCATCGGGTATACCTACAAGCTTAAATAGTCCACAAACTTCATCCACATATATTAGGTGCTCATTAGGATGCTTTGTTCCATCTCCTACAAAAGGATTAGCTAGCAGTTTTTCCATCATACCCGAAGGAAATTCAAATGGAATATTTTCATATTCATTTTCAGTAGGTTCATTAGGTTGAGGAGCAACTCTTTGCTCTACAGGTCGGGGTGAAGATACCCCGAACAAGCCCCTCAGAGGATTACTTTCCATAGTAACAAGTGACAGTAAATTTCACCACACTATATAAATTTTTCCTTACCAAATTCCACCTACCAAAGACGCTTCACTCCCCGGCAATGGCGCCAGAAAAGAGTCTTGATGACCCACAAGTATAGGGGATCTATCATAGTCCTTTTGATAAGTAAGAGTGTCGAACCCAACGAGGAGCAGAAGGAAATGATAAGCGGTTTTCAGCAAGGTATTCTCTGCAAGTACTGAAATAAGTGGTAACAGACAGTTTTGTGATAGGATAATTTGTAATGAGCAACAAGTAACAAAAGTAAATAAAGTGCAGCAAGGTGTCCCAATCCTTTTTGTAGCAAAGGACAAGCCTGGACAAACTCTTATAATAGGAAAAGCGCTCCCGAGGACACATGGGAATATCGTCAAGCTATTTTTCATCACGTTCATATAATTCGCGTTTGGTACTTTGATAATTTGATATGTGGGTGGACCGGTGCTTGGTTGCTGTTCTTACTTGAACAAACATCCCACTTATGATTAACCTCTATTGCAAGCATCCGCAACTACAACAAAAGTATTAAGGTAAACCTAACCATAGCATGAAACATGTGGATCCAAATCAGCCCCTTACGAAGCAACGCATAAACTAGGGTTTAAGCTTCTGTCACTCTAGCAACCCAACATCTACTTATTACTTCCCAATGCCTTCCTCTAGGCCCAAATAATGGTGAAGTGTTATGTAGTCGACGTTCACATAACACCACTAGAGGCTAGACAACATACATCTCATCAAAATATCGAACGAATACCAAATTCACATGACTACTAATAGCAAGACTTCTCCCACGTCCTCAGGAACAAACGTAATTACTCACAAAGTATATTCATGTTCATAATCAGAGGGGTATTAATATGCATAAAGGATCTGAACATATGATCTTCCACCAAATAAACCAACTAGCATCAACTACAAGGAGTAATCAACACTACTAGCAACCTACTAGTACCGATCCCGGACTTGAAGACAAGAATTGGATACAAGAGATGAACTAGGATTTTGAGAGGAGATGGTGCTGGTGAAGATGTTGATGGAGATTTCCCTCTCCCGATGAGATTAGCGTTGGTGATGATGATGGTGATGATTTCCCCCTCCCGGAGGGAAGTGTCCCCGACAGAACAGCTCTGCCGGAGCCCTAGATTGGTTCCGCCAAGGTTCCGCCTCGTGGCGGCGGTGTATCGTCCCGAAAGGTTGCTTATGATTTTTTTCCTTGATGAAAGACCTCATATAGCAGAAGATGGACATCGGAGGGCCACCAGGGGGCCCACGAGGTAGGGGGCGCGCCCAGGAGGGTAGGGCGCGCCACCCACCCTCGTGGCCAGGTGGGCCCCCCTCTGGTGAACTTCTTCCGCTGGATATTTTTTATTATTTCCCAAAATGACTTTCGTGGAGTTTCGGGACTTTTGGAGTTGTGCAGAATAGGTCTCTAATATTTGCTCCTTTTCCACTTAGAATTCCAGCTGCCGCATTCTCCTCCTTATGTAAACCTTGTAAAATAAGAGAGAATAGGCATACGTATTGTGACATAACGTGTAATAACAGCCCATAATGCAATAAATATCAATATAAAAGCATGATGCAAAATGGACGTATCATTCGGCACCATTGGTTTTTGTCGATTGAACAAGCGCTTCTTCTCGGCTATCTATTCTTTATTGTAAATGCCCGTAGTCATTGGACATGCCGTTTCTTAGTGTGTGTGTGAGTCCCATTGGACACCACCGAGTTCCTGGTTTAGTCCCTAGTGCAGCTGGAATAATTCTGCTGCCCCCCGAGTCTCTCGGCCTATACTGTCGTATTGTTGTTCTAGGATCAAATATTTTGTCGTTGGCCGAAGAAATCATCCGTTGGTCATATGTACTCGTAGTTCTAGATTTCCCAATGCCTCCAGTGAATATATTGGCACATGCATCAGCCGACTCATTAGTACTAGCATGTACAACTTCCTTCTCTGAACGTGTGTGCACCTTAGCCTCTAACTTAGATGCATCAACATCTCTTGTTTCTGGACTATTCTTTACACTTGCAGCCGATTGGTGTGCACCAAGTTTCATAACATTAGAAGCATCCAAATCATTTGAACTTTGTATAGACATAGATTCAGCATGCCTCACCGACACCCATACAAACTTCTTACCACCCCTATGAACTATGCCATTTGTATTATGCCTCCTAGGCGAGTTTGAAGTTCCCAAGACCAGCATGTCATCATTACCACGGATTACATTGCCATCACGTGGTCTCACTTCCTGATTAAACTGAACTCCTTTTTCATGCAATGATTTCTTGTACATAGGCCCTGCTGGAATCCACTCTGGTCGAGAATAACATATTGTCCTTGTAGGATGTGGCACCCAAGGATTAAAACCCCACGGAGGAAACCGTGGATAAATAGGAGGTGTGCATCCCCCATATGTTGGATCCATTTTAAAATACATCTGCTGGGCATATGAATTTCCTTGCTGTCGCCGATGACTGGTAGTTCTAGAAGCAGATCTAGGACACTTATTACCTCCAAGCCGGTTAAACACACTGCTTGCCTTGCGCGAGTTGTACTTTTCCAACAACAGGCTAACTGTCTGCTTTGGTCTTGGAGCTTGTTTCCTTCTTTCATTGACTTTCCACACTCCTACTTCTGTATTTTTTTGGTTTGATCATCCTTGGAGGAGCACTATCGACAACAACATTCTTTTCTCTTGCGGATTCGGTCTGATCCAACCGAATAAGCATTTTCTTACTCTCAAGCTCGACCACATTGATGGAAAAAGGGTCACTATCAAGCTTTATCTTATAACTTTCTGTAAATGTCAATCGTCCTTCATTAATGGCCGATTGCACCTGTCGACGAAACATGTTACAATCATTAGTAGCATGAGAGAAAGAATTGTGCCACTTGCAATAAGATCCTCTACCCAACTCTTCTGGAGGTGGAATTACATGGCCCTCTCTCACTCTAATTATTTTATTTCGCAGTAACATATCAAAAATTCTATCACACTTGCTAACATCAAAAGTGTATTTTGTTTCATCACTTCTAGCAGGTGTGGGCTTCAAAGCAGAACATGCAAAAGGTTTTGACTTTGGCACTTGAACCCACTCAGCTACACATATATTAATGTCATCTACACTAGCCGAATTACTATCATAATCTAAGGCATTACCTGCATGGTTACCCTTCTCATTATCAATATTATCTTTAAAATGGCTATATTGTTTAATATCCTTAGTCCGGTTTTCGAGCGCCAAAGCTTTCTGCAAAACATGGTTAACATCCAGAAAATCATGTCCTTCTAATTTATCCTTAATATGAGCAAGCAGACCCGAAAAGGCAAGATCTGCTAAATCCTTTTCGTCTATGGTCAACCTAAAACATTGGTTTTTGACATCTCTAAACCTTTTAATATAATCATGAACATATTCATTATATTTCTGCCTAACCATAGATAAATACAAAAGTCGAAATTCTGTTTTATCGACATAAAAATAATCATGAAATTTTTGCTCCAATTGTGCCCATGTTGAAATAGAATTAGGAGCCAGCGTTGTAAACCAAGTAAATGCAGTACCGGACAAAGACAAAGGGAATAATTTTACTATATAAACATCCGATGTATTGACCTCGCTGCATTGTGCTAAAAATTGTTCAACATGCTCAAAAGTGGATCTACCATCTATCCCTGTAAACTTAACAAATTCTGGAATTCTAAAACCACGAGGATATGGCGTTGAGTCCAAATAATCAGGGTATGGTTTTTGATACGTGCGTGCTTTACTCTTAGGTTCTAAACCTAATTCTCTTAGTATACTAGCAAGCTTATCCTTAAAACTATCATTTGGCTGTAGAGAACTAGTTTGTGGAGCAGATGGAACACTAGCACGTGATGGAAACTCCGGCAAAGAAATTTGAGCTTGTGATGCTTGCAACGGAGACCCATTAAAATATGAATCGGGTACCGGCTCGCACGGAATCCCGGTACCGACAGTCAGCAGCGGTGGTTTACTATATTCTACAGTTTGATAAAAAAACTTGCTGCAAATTAGAATTAGAACTAGCACTTCAGTTATTGCTGTTGTGATTTTGTGGAACCGAAGTTGAGACAATAGGAGCAGCTACGCTAGGCATTAAATTATTAGCCGAACTGCTCTCATAGTTCCGGCCACCTTGATCACTATTTGAAGGCACATGGGGCTGCACAATGTTATTAGCCGATGCTCCAAGTGTATGAATATTACTAGGAAAGTTAATGAAGCCACTATTCTCAATCGGTCTTTTGTCAAAATAATCATCGTTTATTTGCAGCACTAACGACCGAACATGACTAGGTAAAATATTTTCAAGATCTTTGTGAAGCTGCTCCTTAAATTCTTCAGTTCTATTAGCTACTTATTGATTAATTGTGTGTGTCGTAGTTTTCACATCAGAATCATACTTGGTAGCTACGCACACATCAATCAGATGAGAAATTTCTTCAGTTGACTTTTTTACCTCGGTGTTGATCGAATCTGAAGGGTTCGGCACATGTACCTTCTTGACGACGCCGATCCTTGTCTTGCAGTATCCAGTCAACTTCAATTTTAGTTGCTCGTCCATCTCTATCTTAAGGTCTTATTCATGCTCCTAACGATCATCTTCCGATAGATCATCGAGTGTGACGGCGATGACGTTCTCCGGGTCGATGTCACTCCCGTTCCTGGACTTGGTACTCATCGTGTGCCTCTTCTTCTTCCTGTTCCTGGCTGCACAACACCAAGATAACCGTCGTGCTTTCGTGACGACGAACGATTGCTTTCCAAGCAAAGCAACAAAGGTCCCCTCGATTTCGTAGAGGAGGCACGACCGCTTTTCAGCGCAAAATAGCAAAGATGAACCAAACCCTAGGGCTGCTAGGGTTCAGTGGGAAAAGAACGATAGATAAAACATACGTGAAAAAGTAGATTGGTTTTGTTGAATAGATTGATTGTTATCCTTTCCTTCAATCGGCCAGGACCCTTATATAAAGGGCACAAAGGACTTGACGTGTACAACCAAAACATCAATTCCAAACCGAATGGGACAAATCCCTTGATTCGGTTACATGTACAAAGCTGTACCTACCATATCTGCTTGCTAATTTGTATCAACACGTAATAATTCCAAGTCCCAACTACACTCATGTACAAATACGTTTTGGTCCACAAGGAAATTAATAAAATATTCCGGCAAGGTCGCTAATCACACCATATAATATTGATTGATAGTCCATCATGTATTGTTGCACCTTCTGCGTACGTGACTCCATAGCTCCTGCCAAAATTCTTCAGCTTGGTAGCCGAAGCTTGTTAGGACTTGTCCTAAGCAGCTGCAGTTTAGCTTAGTGTATGATAATCTGTCTAGAACTTGTTATTAGTGGTTGCTAATCCTTGCAACATCCCATATATTTGTCCTGGGTAAATAGCTTCAGTGCACCTGATCTCCTGATGTGTCATCTGCACTCGACTATGACCACGCCTGCATTTTGAATTAAACAGCAAGGGTAGATATATGTATGAACGAATAATCCGACCACATTCATTTAAATTAATTTGGCCGATCATACAAACTATTAGCCAAATTACACCATGATCAGGGCCATTAACAGGCTGATGGGCCAGTTGGGCTGAAATTTATCCACGAAGACTACGGGCCGTTAAGAGGCCTAAAGTTCCTTCGGACAAGAAATAGCATAGTTTCTGCATGGGTCGTTAAATGGCCTAAAGTTAAACCAGGCCGACAACGTCCCAGATGCACCACGAGCTGCTAACAGGCCGAAACTATTATCGGGTTGAACTGGTAAACGGGCATTTAACAGGCTGAAATACAAACCTGTCTTAGAATGGGCCCAAAAGAACAGTGGCCTATTAATGGGCCTGATCCGATATGGGCCATAATTTGGCCCAAAACACGGCAGGCTGTGAACGGGCCTGATCTGGTATGGGCCTCAATTTGACCCAATACATGGCAGTCTGTTAAGGGCCAGCCTCCTTTAGCTGGGCCGACCTTTTGACCTGAATGGGCCTCTGTTGGGTTGTGCCACGTGTCGACGTATCATAGGCGCCTCCTGTCCAATGAGTGGATGACATCTGTCCCAACGGTGAGCCAACACGTGTTTCCTCTGGCCAATGAGAATTTTACATGTAGAAAATCCCCATTGGTCTGGGCTGTTAACGGGTTATCGGATCCAAAACTGGACCTGATAGCTTAACGGTGACCCGTTACGGTCGATGCCACGTGTCAGTCACCCTTTACGAAAGCACTTTTATGACGCGCAATTTATCGTCATGTAAGTGGACACTTCCGTAATGATAATTTTGGTAATGTCATGGAACACTTCTATGACAACACAGGTATGACTATCTTGTTCTGTCATAAAATTGTCATGGATGTACATGCATGATAGAAAACGTGACCTACTGTGACAAATACGTACCATCATGGAAGTGTATTTTTTTGTAGTGATCTTATCTGGAAAATTAACTCCCACTTCATTGAAGCGATTGTAGTACGCAGACATTCTAAGCACATGCTCACTGGCTGAGCTATTCTCCTCTATCTTGTAGGCAAAGTACTTGTTAGAGGTCTCATACCTCTCGACACGGGCATGAGTCTGAAACACCAATTTTAGCTCTTGGAACATCTCATATGCTCCGTGGCGTTCAAAATGTTTTTGAAGTCCCGGTTCTAAGCCGTAAAGCATGGTGCACTAAACTATTAAGTAGTCATCATATCGAGCTTGCCAATACGTTCATAACGTCTGCATTTGCTCCTGTAATAGGTCTGTCACCTAGCGGTGCATCAAGCACACAATTGTTCTGTGCAGCAATGAGGATAATCCTTAGATCACGGACCCAGTCCGCATCATTGCTACTATCATCTTTCAACTTATTTTTCTCTAGGAACATATCAAAAATAAGGGTGCTAAATCGCGAGCTATTGATCTACAACATAGATATGCAAATAATATCAGGACTAAGTTCATCATAAATTAAGTTCAATTAATCAAATTACTTAAGAACTCCCACTTAGATAGACATCCCTCAAGTCATCTAAATGATACGTGATCCAAATCAACTAAACCATGTCCGATCATCACGTGAGATGGAGCAGTCATCAATGGTGAACATATCTATGTTGATCATATCTACTATATGGTTCACGTTTGACCTTTCGGTCTCTAGTGTTCCGAGGCCATGTCTGTACATGCCAGGCTCGTCAAGTTTAACCCAAGTATTCTGCATGTGCAAAACTGTCTTGCACCTGTTGTATGTGAACGTAGAGCCTACCACACCCGATCATCACGTGGTGTCTCAGCACAACAAACTATCGGAACGGTGCATACTCAGGGAGAACACATATACCTTGAAATTTAGTTAAGGGATCATCTTATAATAATGCTACCGCCGTACTAAGCAAAATAAGATGCATAAAAGATAAACATCACATGCAATCAAAATATGTGACATGATATGGCCATCATCATCTTGTGCTTTTGATCTCCATCTCCAAAGCATTTTCATGATCTCGATCGTCACCGGCTCGACACCTTGATCTCCATCGTAGTGTCGTGGTCGTCTCGCCAACTATTGCTTCTACAACTATTGCTAATGCATAGTGATAAAGTAACGCAATTACATGGTGTTTGCATTTCATACAATAAAGAGACAACCATAAGGCTCCTGCTGGTTGGCAGTGACTTTTACAAAACATGATCATCTCATACAATAACGTATGTGACATCATGTCTTGACCATATCACATCACAACATGCCCTGCAAAAACAAGTTAGATGTCCTCTACTTTGTTGTTGCAAGTTTTACGTTGCTGCTACGGGCTTCTAGCAAGAACCGTTCTTACTTACACATCAAAACCATAACGGTGATTTATCAAGTTCACTATTTTAACCTTCAACAAGGACCGGCAGCCGTCAAATTCGATTCAACTAAAGTAGGAGAAACAGACGCCCGCCAGCCACCTTTATGCAAAACTAGTTGCATGTCTGTCGATGGAACCGGTCTCATGAACATGGTCATGTAAGGTTGGTCCGGGCCGCTTCATCCAACAATACCGCCGAATCAAAATAAGACATTGGTGGTAAGCAGTATGACAATCACCGCCCACAACTCTTTGTGTTCTACTCGTGCATATCATCTACGCATAGACCTGGCTCAGATGCCACTGTTGAGAAAGGTGGCATGCAATTTCAAAAAAATTCCTACGCTCATGCAGGATCTATCTAGGAGATGCATAGCAACGAGAAGGGGAGAGTGTGTCTACGTACCCTCGTAGACCGAAAGCGGAAGCATTTGACAACGCAGTTGATGTAGTCGAACTTATTCTCGTTCCGACCGATCAAGCACCGAACGTACGACACCTACGAGTTCTGCACACGTTTAGCTAAATGACGTACCTCGAACTCTTGACCCAGCAAAGTGTCGAGGGAGAGTTCGGTCAGCACGACGGCGTGGTGACGGTGATGGTGAAGTGATCCACGCAGGGCTTCACCTAAGCACTACAAAGATATGACCGGAGGCGTAAACTATGGAGGGGGGCGCCGCACACGGCTAACAATTGTTGGTGTGTGTTCTAGGTGCCCCCTCCCCACGTATATTTAGGTGGGAGGGGGAGGGGAGCTTCCATGGGGCGCCCCAAGTAGGAGGAATCCTACTTGGGCCCCTAGTCCAATTCGCCCCCCTTTCCTTATTGCCGGAAGGGGGGAAAAGGAAGAGAGGGGGGAGGAAGGAAAGGGGGGGGGGGCGAACCCCCTCCTCCTTCTCCTATTCGGCCTCCTTTCTTGGGGGGGTGCCACCCCTTGTGGGCTGGTGTGCTCTCCTCCTATGGCCCATAAGGCACATTATTCTCCGGGGTTCCGTAACCCCTGCACTCGATATGTACATGGTACACGCCGAAACACTTCCGGTGTCCGAATATCATCGTCCTATATATGAATCTTTACCTCTCGACCATTTTGAGACTCCTCGTCATGTCCGTGATCTCATCCGGAAGTCCGAACAACATTCGGTCACCAAATCACATAACTCATATAATACAAAATCATCATGGAACATTAAGCGTGCGGACCCTACGGGTTTGAGAAATATGTAGACATGACTGAGACGACACCTCTCTGGTCAATGACCATAGCGGAACCTGGATGGTCATATTGGCTCCTACATATTCTATGAAGATCTTTATCGGTCGAACCGTTATGACAACATACGTTATTCCCTTTGTCCATCGATATGTCACTTGCCCGAGATTCGATCGTCGGAATCCACATACCTAGTTCAATCTCGTTATCGACAAGTCTCTTTACTCATTCCGTAATACATCACCTCATGACCAACTTCTTAGTCGTTTGCTTGCAAGCTTATGATGTGTATTACCGAGAGGGCCCAGAGATACCTCTCCGAAACTCGGAGTGAAAAATCCTAATCTTGATCTATGCAAACTCAACAGACACCTTCGGAGATAGCTGTAGAGCATCTTGGGCGAAAAATATTCTGAAAGAAGTATTGAAGTAGATAAAGCTAAAGTTGATGGAATTGAGAAAATGCCATGCCCTAAAGATATTAGAGGTATAAGAAGTTTCCTTGGTCATGTTGGTTTTTATAGAAGGTTCATTAAAGACTTTCTTAAAATCTCTTGGCCTCTTACTAATCTCCTACAAAAAGACGTTCCATTCGTTCTTGATGATGATTGTGTAGAAGCCTTTGAAGTACTTAAGAAAGCTTCAATAACTGCACCTATTGTTCAACCACCTGATTGGAACCTACCCTTTGAAATTATGTGTGATGCTAGTGATTATGCTATTGGTGTTGTTTTAAGTCAAAGAGTTGATAAGAAACTTAAGTTATTCATTATGCTAGTAAGACCTTGGATAGTGCCCAAAGAAATTATGCTACTACTAAGAAAGAATTTTTAGCAGTTGTGTTTGCATGTGATATATTCAGGCCTTATATTGTTGATTCCAATATTACTATTCACACATGCTGCTATTAAATATCTTATGGAGAAGAAAGATGCTATACCTAGATTAATTAGGTGTTTTTTTAGCAAGAGTTTGATTTGCATATTGTTGATAGAAAAGGAGTTGAAAATCCTATAACATATAATTTGTCTAGGATGGAAAAGGAGCTGCCCATTGATGATAGTTTTCCTGATGAGAAATTAGCTATTGTAAATGCTTCTACTTCCCGCAATAACCCTTGGTATGTAGATTATGGTAATTTCATTGTTTCTAAATATATATACCACCTGGTTATACATACCAACAAAATAAAAAGTTATTCTTTGATTTAAAACATTACTTTTGGGTTGACCCACACTTATATAAAGGTGTGGATGGTGTTATTAGACATTGTGTACCTGAGTATGAGCAAGGACAAATCCTAAGGAAGTTCCATTCTGAGGCATACGGAGGGCACCATGCTGAAGATAGAACTACACATAAGGTATTGCAATCTGGTTTTTATTAGCCCACTCGCTTCAAAGATGCACGTAAGTTTGTCCTTTCTTGTGATGACTGTTAGAGAATTGGTAATATTGATAAACGTCAAGAAATGCCTATGAAGTATTCACTTGTTATTGAACCATTTGATGTTCAGGGTTTTGATTATATGGGACCTTTTCATTCCTCTAATGGATACACTCATATTCTGGTTGATGTTGATTATGTTACTAAGTGGGTAGAAGCTATTCCAACTAGCAGTGCTGATCAAAACACCTCTATTAAAATGCTTAAGGAAGTTATATTTCCAAGGTTTGGAGTCCCTAGATATTTAATGACTGATGGTGGTTCATATTTTATTCATGGTGCATTCTGTAAAATTCTAGATAAATATGATGTCAACCATAGAATTGCATCACCTTATCATCCCCGGTCTAGTAGTCAAGTTAAATTGAGCAATAGGGAAATAAAACTAATCTTGCAGAAGACCTTTAACCGATCAAGGAAGAATTGGTCTAAGAAACTTGATGATGCATTGTGGGCATACATAACTACTTATAAAAATCCTTTGGGTATGTCTCCTTATAAAATGGTATATGGAAAAGCATGTCATTTACCTCTAGAATTAGAACATAAAGCTTATTGGGGAATTAAAGAACTCAGCTATGATTTTAAACTTGTCGGTGAAAAGAGGTTATTTGATATTAGCTCCTTAGATGCATGGAGAATATAAGATTATGAAAATGCCAAGTTGTTCAAAGAAGAAGTTAAAAGATGGCATGATAAAAGAATTCAAAAGTGGGAATTTAATGCGGGTGACCAAGTTCTATTAGACAACTCTAGTTTTAGATTTTTTGCAGGAAAACTTCTCTCTAAATGGGAAGGACCATACATCATCGAGGAAGTTTATTGTTCTGGAGCTATCAAGATTAATAATGCCGAGGGCACAAATCCAAAGGTGGTTAATGGGGCAAAGAATTAAATATTACATTTCATGTACACCCATTAACATGGAAACCAACATTATTCAAACAATCACACCGGAAGAACACCAAAGGGAGACTTTCCGGAATGCTCTAGAATTCTGAGAAAGTACTTTTTGTTTGTTTAGGAATATATTTGTATGTGAAAAGATAAGTAAATCGACTCCAAAAATTCCATAAAAGTACTTTTTTTGTTTCAGAATATTTTTTTAGGAAAATAACAAACAACCACGAAAGTGCACAAGGGAGCCACGAGCCCAGATGGCGACCCCCCCTGGGGCGCGCCGTGTGAGCTCGTGACTCCCGCGCGAACCTTCCCGACTCCGCATTCTTCCCGAAGACTTTTTCTGCAAGGGAAAAATTCATTATATATAGGTTTTGTTGTTTTGACCTATGTATCGCAAGTTTCTTCTCTGTTCTTGTTTCGGCCTATTTTTCTGACAGATCTAGATCTGCAAGTTTTCCATGGCCCCCCGAAGGCTCCACACCAAGCACCAGATCATCCAGCCCTCTCCAGACAAACACCCCTTTAGCAACATCTATTATGAGTGGTCGTTCGGTGATGAGGATGACGTCGAACAATAAGAAACTAACGAGGCCACCAGTAGCAAGATTGATGGAAGAGAAGGGGATAAATCAGTGTTCCACCTTGAAGCCGAGGAAGAGGGAGCTTATTTTTACTCTCTTTTTCCTAATCTTACTTTATCCGATATTGATGCACTAAAGGGAGCTGAAGCAATTTGCAGCCAAAATATGGCACTCATCCAAGAAGTTATTGCCCTTGAGGAACAGAACCGCGCTCTCCATGAGATCATCAGGAAGAGGCATGAGTTAGACACTTGGAGGATGGAGAATAAGCCCACCACTTCATGACCACCATCACCGAAGAAAGAGACTTGAGCACACGGGTGGGCACCACCCTTGGCTTATTCCAAGATTGGGGGAGGTGCCCCGGTATTGTATCACCATCACCTTTTACCATCATTATCTATCTTAGTTCGATCTTGATACGTCTCCAACGTATCTATAATTTTTTATTGTTCCACGCTGTTATATTATCATTCTTGGATGTTTTACAATCATTTTATAGCAACTTTATATCATTTTTTGGGACTAACCTATTGACATAGTGCCGAGTGCTAGTTGCTGTTTTTTGCTTGTATTTTAATTCACAGAAAATCAATACCAAACGGATTCCAAATGCAGCGAAACTTTTTGGTGATTTTTTCTGGACCAGAAGACACCTATTGGGCCAAGGAAGTACAAGAGGGGGGCTCCGAGGGGAGCACAACCCACCAGGGCACGCCTGGCGCGCCCATGTGGGTTGTGCCCACCTCGACCGCCTCCTGCACCGCTCTTTGCTCTACAAATACCCCAATATTCCACAAACCCTAGGAGAGATGACGAAAATCAATTCCAGTCGCCTGCATCTTTACCCGTTTTTCATAAATTGGGTTTGATCTCGCCACCGACGGACTTATATTCCGGCGAGCCTCCAGTGGTGATCTCTTTTGGCAGTTTTTTGGCCCCGATTTCTCAGGATAATTTTCGGATTGGGACCATATCTTTACCTATCTCCTCTGATATGCTGGCCAAGTTGCCTTCTTTTCGAGGAGGGTTGTTCAACAAAGGTTTATGGGATTCCATTCCCGATAATACTCTGTATTCCATCTTGGATGGTTGGCAGTCTGGCTATGATAACGATAGTGTTAAGCTTATGGTGCAAATTACGTCGGTCCCAACCAAGGATTATATTTATAAACGGCTTAAACACTGCTCCAATTGTGATAGGTTTGGACATGTTGCAGATACTTCTACTGGGTATTTTTGTCAATGTTGTGGGGATGTTTCTGGGGATTGTTCTTGTTTTTATTCACGTAGAAACTCCCACAAGCATGTGCCATGCAAGGTGGGCCCAGACCCTATTGTTTATCTCTGCAATGCTTGTTCCGCGACTGATCACACGGTTAAGTTCTGTCCTGGGCTTCGTCGATGCTCTCTTTGTCATCGTCTGGGTCATGAGGCACGTAAGACCAGTTCCTGCAAATCTTTACCGCATTGGGCTTGGACACAAAAATCACCGCAAGTAACACAATCTGAGAGGACCTTACATCGGGGTGAATCGGATACGTCTGCAGTTGGTAATCCTATGGTTGTTGGTATGGCCCGTGCTGTTTGGGATACACGTGCATGCTGGGTTTGGAAACAGAAACGAAAAATCCCACGCTCCTCGGACGTGGCCACTTCCCATTGCTTGACGATACGCCTCCCTGGTCAGGGTGTAGTCAATTCCGCCTGCCAAAAGCCCCAATCGGGTGAGCCGACGTCTTCCTCGAGCTTGCCACCCTCGCCTTCATCGCCATCGCCACCGCACAAGCAATATCTCTGCCCCTCACCGGTGACCTCTCCCCTGGCGGCTGCCCACTCTCCGGCATCTCGAGCTATGGCGAACTTCCCGGTGCGCCCCTTTGCCTTCGCTCCAGATGGATCGACCTTTGATCGTGGCCCTGCTCATCGAGTTCAGCGCCACGTCATGGTGGTGGATGATCCTCCCCTCAACCATGATAGGTACGCCATTGTATCTGTCGATCCTCCAGTCCCTGATCATCAAAAGGAGTTCTGGCTTGCTGAGGTCTGCCGTATTATCACTGTGGATTTATAGTATGATTTGGTGGATGATTTCATTTACCCGCTGGGCATAGGCTGTGTGGTTTTTGTGGATATGGAGGGTAGGGATGCTGCGATTAGGGAAGGGCCTCACTCCCTGACTGAGGATTCCACTTTTTCCTTAGTTCCTCATGATGAAAGTATAAATATGCGCATGCCTGCTTTTGAGTATGAGGTTTGGGTCATGTTTCTTGCTTTCCCAATGGATTATCAGACTGAGCACTATATTCATAAGGTTGTTTCTAATTTTGGAAAACTTCTTGTCTGGCCGCGCCCGGGCCATAACAAAGCTCGAATCCTGGTTAAGTGTCATATTAAGGATGTTGCTGAGGTGCCTCACAGTCTCTTGGTTACCAGGGTTGGACTGCTGCCGGGTCTTGCCTGTTCTTGGTCTGTTCCAATGTATGTGCTTAATGGCAGATACAATCCCCGATCTTGTTGGCAATGAGGATGTTCCTCCCCTTCTGAATGCCTCACCCCACCCATATGAGCTTACATACTACACCCTCATGCAGCAGGCAAGAATCGATGAGATGAATGCACAAGTTGCTCTAAATGAAGCTGCCTGGAATGCTCCGGAACCTGCTCAGGAACACATTCAGGAAAATGGATGGCGCATGTGGCCTGTGGTTCCTCCACCGTACACAGGATTCAGCTTCAGAAACTTCTTTCAATATGGCGGGCCGTCTCTAATGGATGGTTTGGACCCTGAGCACAATGTTCAGGACAATCTGTCTGATGTTTGGTCTTCTGATGCTGAATTTCAGGCTGTGGAAGCGCTGGCAGATGGTTTTGTTCTTGGGAACCCCGCTGCACAACTGGCGTTTGTCAAAGCGGGGGATGTTCAGTTAACTTTTTTGTGGCTATTGATCATGAGCTTTTGCTTTGGATGGGGGGATGCTTAAATGCATATACACGCTTGCACTCACTTTTGAGCAACCCGCATCCGTTATGCTACCTCTGAATCCATTCAGGTTCATCCAAAACCAACTGAATGCTGTCGCTGCAGCCTGGCTTGGAGGAGATGTACCAGAGTTTTATATTCTGGCAGCTATATTCAGTTCAACCTTTCAGTTTCGTGCTGCCATCGTCCCCAAGTCTCTGCTGCAGGAGTTTTGTGATACCAGGTCCGAGCTGATCGATGCTGATTGGGAGCTGGCTGCTCGTTCTCCTGGTCTCAAGGTGATCCCACAACTTGTCTCTGAAGATGCAGAGTTTCAGTCAGTTTCACTGTCAGATCAAGGTACTGCTCTTCAGGTGATTGCTTCTTCATCTCTATACAGTGCACCGCAGTCCCGCAATGTTCTGGTGCCGCTCGACACCACTACTGTCAGAAGAAGCACAAGATCAAACAAATATGATGGCTTTAAGATCAATCATGTTACTGACACTAAGCGCTCCAAGTCAAGGGTGAAACCCCGTGAGACTTCATTTGTCTTTGTTGTTTCTTTGGCTACTGCTCCCATACAGGTTATGGCTGATACATGTCCACCTCCTACTTCGATTGAAGAACTCCAACAGATGGGCAGCCGTTGCGGGATTGCGCAAGAAGCTCTCTCTCCTGAGAAGATGCTGGATGGCCAGCGCTCGTCCTCTGGAGCTGGCGACTGATCTCGCCCTTGCTTATGAATAAATCATGGAGTGTGTTGTCGTGGAATATCAGAGGCATCAATTCTGATACTAAACTTTTGGCTCTTAGGAATGCTATTGATACTAGCGGTTGTTCTGTGCTATGTATCCAGGAAACTAAGCATGAATCTTTTGATTTAGCGTTTATTAAAACTTTCTGCCCCAAACGCTTTGATAAATTTGTGTTTTCACCTTCAGTGGGTGCTTCTGGTGGTCTTATCACAATCTGGAATAGTTCTCTGTTTGTGGGCATGCCATGGTATGTTGATTCGTTTGCGGTGGGTGTTTCTTTTGTTGCTACTCAGTCCAGTGAATCATGGAAACTGATCAATGTCTATGGTCCTTGCTCTGGTCAGCGTCGGATGAATTTTACTAATTGGTTGTTTGATCTAAACGTACCTAATGATGAAAATTGGCTGATCCTGGGTGACTTTAATTTCATTCGCTCTATGAGTAACAGAAACAAACCAGGTGGCGACGCTGCAGATATGTTGCTTTTTAATGAAATCATTTGGGCACAGTCCTTGATGGAACTCCCTGTGAAGGGCAGAACATACACCTGGAGCAACATGCAGGATGATCCTCTGCTCGAACAGCTTGATTGGTTCTTCTCATCCTCTTGTTGGACCACCTCCTTCCCAAATACGGTGATTTTGACGTTGGGGAAACTGGTATCTGATCATATCCCATGTGTGGTAGCGATTGAATCTAAAATCCCCAAGTCCAAGTTGTTTCGCTTTGAGAATTTCTGGGTTAACCACGAGGGGTTTTCTGATGTGGTTGCTGCCTCCTGGTCCAAGTCTTGTCATGCCCAGAATTCTGCTGCTCGCATTTGTAAAAAACATAAAACACTGAGATATGATCTCAAGAGATGGAGTAGAGGTATCTCAAAGCTGAAAATTATGATCCAGAACAGCAATGAGACTCTAGTTATGATGGATAATCTTGAGGAGAAAATACCTCTCTTTATCCAGGAGTCAAACTTCAGGCGGATTTTAAAACTCCACTTGCAGACACTGCTCAAGTATCAGAATAAGTATTGGAGGAAAAGATGTACGATCAGGTTTTTCAGGTTCGCAGATGAAAACACCAAGCTCTTCCAATCTCTGGCCACCGAGAGATATAGGCACAATTCTATTTCCACACTTCGTGATGATAATGTGGAAATCAATGACCATGTTGGCAAAGAGGGGGTGTTGTATAAAACCTATAAGGAGCGTTTAGGTTCTTCTAAGTCCACTAATATGCGCTTTGATCTTTCTAGAATCATCCGCCGGATTGAGGGGCTGGATCAATTGTCGGCACCCTTCTCCAATGAAGAGATTGACGCTGTTATTAAGGAAATGCACAGTGATAGGGCTCCTGGCCCTGACGGCTTTAATGGATGTTTTCTTAAGAGTTGCTGGCAGATCATCAAAATGGATTTCTACTAGATGTGCCATGATTTCCAGGCTGGGGGGCTCGATATCACTAGCATTAGTGAGGGCTACATCACTTTGATCGCAAATATCTCTTCTCTAGAAACTGCGAACGATTACAGACCAATCACTTTGTTGAACTGCTGTCTGAAAATCCTCACAAAAATCCTGGCTAATCGGCTGTAGAAAGTCATCCTTAAATTATCCACAAGAACCAGTACGGTTTCATTAAGGGGAGTACAATCCAAGATTTCCTGGCGTGTACTTTTTAATATATCCATCAATGTCATACCTCGGCGCGGGAGATAATCCTCCTCAAGCTTGATTTTGCTAAGGCGTTTGACACGATTGAACATGCTCCCATGCTAGAGATCATTAGGCATATGGGTTTTGATGACAAGTGGCTAGGATGGATGGAAACGATTTTTGGCTCTAGGGTCTCTTCGGTGCTCTTTAATGGAGTTCCTGGTCGAAAATTTCAATGCAAGTGTGGTGTGCGGCAGGGTGACCCTCTCTCACCGCTAATCTTTGTCCTTGCCGCGGACCTCCTCCAAGCAGCGATTAATGATGCGTTTGTTAGCAGTCTCATTGACCTACCTCTCCCTCGTGACAATGCTGGCGATTTTCCAGTCGTGCAATATGCCGACGACACGATATTGGTGATGCAGGCATGCCCTGAACAAGCTGCCCGTATGAAAACTATCCTGGAAGACTACACTGCATCGGTAGGTCTAAAAATCAATTTTCATAAATCAACTCTTGTCCCCATTAACATTGATCACCAGCGTGCTAGTGAGTTGGCGGGGGTGTTTGGATGCTCTGTTGGATCCCTACCGTTCACCTACCTCGGTCTCCCGATGGGGACGATGAGGCCCATGTGCTGGATCTTATGCCGATGGTGCATGCAGTTGAGAGGAAGACTTCCACGGCACTATCTCTGATGTCGTCAAGAGTTAAGCTGACTTTGGTCAATTCTGTTGTGATGCCGATGTTGATCTATGCAATGTGCACAATCAAATTGCACCGAAGGTGGTTGAGCATCTGGACAAATTGCACAGATATTGTCTTTGGGCAAAAAATTCTTATGATGGTGTCAAAAACAACTCCCTTGCGGCCTGGGAACTTGTCTGCCGTCCAAAGCGGTGTGGTGGCCTTGGTGTCATTGATATCAAGACCCAGAATGTAGCCCTCCTCTTAAATCATATGTTCAAATTCTATAACCATGATGGTGTTCCCTGTGTGGAGTTGGTTTGGGACGCATACTACAGGAACAAGATCCCTCATGCAGCTGACGCGATGGGCTCTTTCTGGTGGAAAGACGTAATGCAACTCAATGGTGTTTTTCGTGGGATCACCAGAGTCACCCCAGGAGATGGTTCTAGCTCTCTGTTTTGGAAAGATGTCTGGTTTAAAAGCGGTAATGACGCTCCACTCATGGAAGTGTACCCGCGGGCTTTCTCCTTCTGCCTGAATGAGGATGATTCCATTGCTAAGGTTCTTACTGCCACAGAACCAGCCATGATCTTCAGCTTACCTCTTTCGACGCAAGCTAGGGAGGAGGTCAGAGAGATCCAGCAGGGATCGATGCACGTGTGTGTGGCCAACGACCGCCGTGACACCTGGGAATGCACGCTCGGGCACTTCTCCTCAAAGAAATTCTATGATCACTGCTACAAGGAGATTGTGGCTGATGAGGCTTTTGGTTGGCTTTGGAAAGCCAAGAGCCCGATCAAGTTTAAAATGTTTGGATGGCTGCTTCTTGTGGACCGACTGAATACCAGAAACATGCTCAAGCATAGGCACTTTGCTGTCACGGGGAACAACTATGCCTGCATGTTCTGTCAAAAAACCCCTGAGGAAACTATTGAACACTTATTCCTTATGTGCCCCTTTAGTCAACAGTGTTGGAGTAAAGTTTGATTGACTTGGCCGATAAGAGGCAATAAAATAGCATTGCTGCATGGGGGAAGAGATACATGGCAACAGCCTCTCTTCATGGACATTTTCCTGTTGGCTTCCTGGAGTTTATGGATGGAGAGGAACAACCAACACTTCAGAGGGATCCCGCATTCAATCGGGTCATGGTTGGCTAGATTCAAACATCTCCTGGAGCTACATTGTAAACTTGGGACATTTGTGCTATAGCTACTTTAGCTTACACGGCCGGGGGGCCGCTTAAACCCCATTATAACACTTATGTAACTGTTCCTTTGTGAGTAATACAAAAGTCAGTGGGAGCCTCTTCCACTATCGTCCACTTAAAAAAAAGTTCAAGAAACCATAGATCCAATCTAGACACCGTCATGGAGGGGTTCATCATCCTCATTGGTGCCTCTCCGATGATACGTGAGTAGTTCATTGTAGACCTATGGGTCTGTAGTTAGTAGCTAGATGGCTTCCTCTCTCTCTCTCTCTCTCTCTCTCTCTCTCTCTCTCTCTCTCTTGATTCTCAATACAATGGTCTCTTGGAGATCTATTTGATGTAACTCTTTTTGAGGTGTCTTTGTTGGGATCCGATGAACTTTGAGTTTATGATCAGATCTATGTTTTTGTCCATGAAAGTTATTTGAGTTTCTTCGATCTCTTATATGCATGATTACTTACATCCTCGTATTTCTTCTTCGAATCTATGGTTTAGTTAGGCCGACTAGATCGATTTTTCTTGCCATGGGCAGAGGTGCTTTGTGATGGGTTCGATCTTACGGTGCTCAATCCCAGTGACAGAAGGGGAAATGACACGTATGTATCATCGCTATTAAGGATAACAAGATGGGGTCTATTCCTACATTAATAGATCTTGTCTACATCATGTCATCATTCTTATTGCATTACTCCGTTTCTTCATGAACTTAATACACTAGATGCATGCTGGATAGCGGTCAATGTGTGGAGTAATAGTAGTAGATGCAGGAAGGAGTCGGTCTACTAATCTTGGACACGATGCCTATGTAATGATCATTGCCTGGATATATTCATGATTATTTCAAGTTCTATCAATTGCCCAACAGTAATTTGTTTACCCGCCGTATGCTATTTTTCTCGAGAGAAGCCACGAGTGAAATCTATGGCCCCCGGGTCTCTTCTTTATCATATTTGCCTTCGAGATCTATTTTTATTTGCTTTTACTCTTAGATCTATTAATCCAAAAACACAAAAATACCTTGCTGCAATCTATTGTTATTTATTTTATCTCGTGTTCCCACGAGATCTATTTATCCAATCTACTACAATTTTACCTATCTTTTTACCCGGGAGGAATCGACAACCCCTCTTTACGTCGGGTTGCAAGTATTTGTTCTTTGTGTGCAGGTACTGTTCACGTAGTGTTGCGTGGTTCTCCTACTGGTTCGATAACCTTGGTCTCAGCACTGAGGGAAATAGCTACTGTAGCTTTGCTGCATCATCCCTTCCTCTTTGGGGAAATACCGACGTAGTTCAAGCCGCATCGAAAGGAATTTCTGGCGCCGTTGTTGGGGATACATCATCAACAGCTACCAGGTTCTACTACTTCTTGAGCTTGCGTTTGTTTTTCCTTGAAGAGGAAAGGGTGATGCTGCAAAGTAGAGATAAGTATTTCCCTCAGTTTGAGAACTAAGGTATCAATCCAGTAGGAGACAACGCACAAATAACCAATACCTGCACAAACAATCAAACAACTTGCACCCAACGCAATAAAGGGGTTGTCAATCCCTTCACAGTTACTTGCAAAAGTAGGATCTGATAGAGATAGATGAAACTAAACAAATGATAAAGTAAATATTTTTGGTTTCTTTGGTCTATAGATTGGAAAGTAAAAGATTGCAAAATAGTAGATCAGAAACTTATATGATGGAAAGTAGACCCGGGGGCCATAGGTTTCACTAGAGCCTTCTCTCAAGATAGCAAATAATACGGTGGGTGAACAAATTACTGTCGAGCAATTGATAGAAAAGCGCAAAGTTATGACGATATCTAAGGCAATGATTAGGAAATATAGGCATCACATCAGTGTCAAGTACATTGAAACGATTCTGCATCTACTACTATTACTCCACACATCGACCGACTCCTGCTTGCATCTAGATTATTAAGTTCATGAAGAACAGAGTAACACATTAAGTAAGATGACATGATGTAGAGGAATAAACTCAAGCAATATGATGTAAACCTCATCTTTTTATCCTCGATGGCAACAATACAATACGTGCCTTGCTGCCCCCTACTGTCACTGGGAAAGGACACCGCAAGACTGAACCCAAAGCTAAGCACTTCTCCCATTGCAAGAAAAACCAATCTAGTTGGCCAAACCAAACCGATAGTTCAAAGAGAATTACAAAGATACCAAATCATGCATAAAAGAATTCAGAGAAGATTCAAATAATATTCATAGATAAGTTGATCATAAATCCAAAATTCATCTGATCTCGACAAACACACAGCAAAAGAAGATTACATCGGATAGATCTCCAAGAACATCGAGGAGAACATGGTATTGAGAATCAAAGAGAGAGAAGAAGCCATCTAGATACTAGCTATGGACCCGTAGGTCTGTGGTAAACTACTCATGCTTCATCGGAAGGGCAATAGAGTTGATGTAGAATCCCTCCGTGATCGAATCCCCCTCCGGCAGGATGCCGGAAAAGGCCCCAAGATGGGATCTCATAGGAACAGAAGGTTGTGCCGGTGGAAAAGTGTTTCCATGGATACTTCTGATGGTTTGGGAATATTTGTGAATATATAGGCCGAAGAATTAGGTCAGGGGAGTCACGAGGGGCCCACAAGGCAGGGGGGCGCCCTCCCCCTTGTGTCCGCCTCGTGGCTCTTCCGACTTGATCTCCAAGTCTTTGGGGTGTCTTCTGGTCCAAGAAAAATCATCGCGAAGGTTTTATTTCGTTTGGACTCCGTTTGGTATTCCATTTGTGCGAAACTCAAAAACAAGGGAAAAAACAGAAACTGACACTAGGCTCTAGGTTAATAGGTTAGTCCCAAAAATAATATAAAATAGCATATTAATGCCTATAAAACATCCAAAACAGATAATGTAATAGCATGGAACAATCAAAGACGTATCAAGCATCCCCAAGCTTAATTCCTGCTCGTCCTCGAGTAGATAAATGATAAAAACAGAATTTTTGATGTGGAATGCTACCTAAAATACTTTATCCATGTAAGTTTTCTTTATTGTGGCATGAATGTTCGGATCCATAAGATTCAAAACAAAAGTTTAATATTGACATGAAAACAATAATACTTCAAGCATACTAACAAGGCAATTATGTCTTCTCAAAATAACATGGCCAAAGAAAGCTTATCCCTACAAAATCATATAGTCTGGCTATGGTCCATCTTCATCACACAAAATATTCAAATCATGCACAACCACGATGACAAGCCACGCAATTGTTTCATACTTTTGATGTTCTCAAACCTTTTCAGCTTTCACGCAATACATGAGCATGAGCCATGGACACAGCACTATAGGTGGAATAGAATATGGTGGTTGTGGAGAAGACAAAAGGAAGGAGATGGTTTCACATCAACTAGGCGTATCAATGGGCTATGGAGATGCCCATCAATAGATATCCATGTGAGTGAGTAGGGATTGCCATGCAACGGATGATGCACTAGAGCTATAAGTTTATGAAATCTCAAAAAGAAACTAAGTGGGTGTGCATCCAACTGGCTTGCTCACGAAGACCTAGGGCAATTTGAGGAAACCCATCATTGGAATATACAAGCCAAATTTTTTAATGAAAAATTCCCACTAGTATATGAAAGTGATAACATAGGAGACTTTCTATCATGAAGATCATGGTGCTACTTTGAAGCACATGTGTGGTAAAAGGATAGTAACATTGCCCCTTCTCTCTTTTCTCTCATTTTTTTATTTTGGGCCTTCTCTCATTTTTTGGCCTTTTTTATTTTTTTATTTTTCGTCCAGGTTCTCATCCTGACTTGTGGGGGAATCATAGTCTCCATCATCCTTTCCTCACATGGGACAATGCTCTAATAATGAAGATCATCACACTTTTATTTACTTACAACTCGATACTTAGAACAAAATATGACTCTATATGAATGCCTCCAGCGGTGTACCGGGATGTGCAATGAATCAAGAGTGGCATGTATGAAATAATTATGAATGGTGGCTTTGCCACAAATACAATGTCAACTACATGATCATGCAAAGCAATATGACAATGATGAAGCGTGTAATAATAAACAAAACGGTGGAAAGTTGCATGCCAATATATCTCGGAATGGCTATGGAAATGGCATAATAGGTAGTTATGGTGGCTGTTTTGAGGAAGGTATATGGTGGGCGTATGGTACCGGCGAAAGTTGTGCGGTACTAGAGAGGCTAGCAATGGTGGAAGGGTGAGAGTGCGTATAATCCATGGACTCAACATTAGTCATAAATAACTCACATACTTATTGCAAAAATCTATTAGTCATCGAAACAAAGTACTACGCGCATGCTCCTAGGGGGATAGATTGGTAGGAAAATACCATCGCTCGTCCTCGACCGCCACCCATAAGGAAGACAATCAATAAATAAATCATGCTCTGACTTCATCACATAACGGTTCACTATACGTGCATGCTACGGGAATCAAGAACTTTAACACAAGTATTTCTACAATTCACAATTACTCACTAGCATGACTCTAATATCACCATATTTATAACTCAAAACAATCATAAGGAATCAAACTTCTCATAGTATTCAATGCACTTTATATGAAAGTTTTTATTATACCCCTCTTGGATGTCTATCATATTAGGACTAAATTTATAACCAAAGCAAATTACCATGCTGTTTAGAGACTCCCAAAATAATATACGTGAAGCATGAGAGTTCAATAATTTCTATAAAATAAAGCCACCGCCGTGCTCTAAAAAGATATAAGTGAAGCACTAGAGCAAAATTGCCTAGCTCAAAAGATAAGTGAAGCACATAGAGTATTCTAATAAATCACGATTCATGTGTGTCCCTCTCAAATGGTGTGTACAACAAGGATGATTGTGGAAAACTAAGAAACAAAGACTCAAATCATACAAGACGCTCCAAGCAAAACACATATCATGTGGTGAATAAAAATATAGCTCCAAGTGAGGTTACCGATGAACGAAGACGAAAGAGGGGATGCCTTCCGGGGCATCCCCAAGCTTAGGCTCTTGGTTGTCCTTGAATATTACCTTGGGTGTCTCGGGAATCCCCAAGCTTAGGCTCTTTGTAATGCCCGGATAATCATGCTACAGTAATCTCACGTTGATGGTGCCACGTCACCTATGTCACTGTAGTTAATCACTGGTTAATTCAAAACTGTTTCGAAATTCAAATGCAAGTTAATGATAACAATAAAAGTTTTCAAAAATTAAAACTAAAATGTTCGGTGGTCGTCAAATATTACAAAGGTAATTGTGGTGAAGTAAACACATTTTTAGAAAATGTCTAAATAATTAAAACTGATTTAAAACAGAAAAGAAAATAAATAAAAACAAAACAGAAAAACTAAAACCTAAAACTATCAAAAAAAAAGAGGGAAGAAGAGAAACCCCACCCGATGGGCCAACTGCCCACTGGCCACCAGCCGCCCACCCCGCACCCCATAAGCCTCCCCCACTCCCCACTCGTCCCACCAACACCCCCATTCCCCTCCCGAAAATATCTCACCCCCCCCTCTCTCCCCCGATTGGATCGGGATCGAGAGGAGGAGGTCACCGACGACGCCCCCGACGCAGCCCGGAGCTCGCCGCCACCTCGCCGTACTGCATCCGCTCCGCCCACTCGTCCCCGTCGTCCTCCCCAACCTCCCCCGAGCACGCTGCCCCGCTCCCTACTCCCCCTAGTGAGCCCCGACCTCTCCTCTCTCCCCCTCGCTCGCTCACCGCACCGTGCCCGCGCCGTCCGGGCTCCAGCACGCCGCGCCTCGCCGTCGCAGACGCGCCATCGCTGCCACAGCCAAGGCCCCAAGACGGAAACGCCGCGCCCCTCCCCTCCTCACGCACGGGCCTCGCCCGGTTCTCCATCGACTGCGGTCGCGCTCCGGCGCCCATGATCGCGCGCCCTCTCCCCTGGTTGCCTCGCCACCAACCGCCCCCCGCGCCCGCCTGTGCCCGTCTTGCGCCGTGGCGTGCCCCTCTCTGGCTGCGCTACAAGGCAGCACTTCACCCGCTGCTCTCTGCCTGTGGCGGCCACCGTTGCGCCTCGCCACGAGGCCTACTGCTGCCGGCCACGCCCGCGCCTGTCGCGCCCGTCTGGCCTCGCCACACCCGTCTCGCGCCCTGCTCCTCCTGCCCGCCGTGGCGCTGGCGAGGCCTGCCGTGGTCGCCGGTGCCCTATGGCGCCCGTAACCACCCGCTGCGGCCCTGTCCTCCCGAACGCGCCCGTTAGCGCCCGCACCCGCGCGCCCGTTTAGCCTCATGGGCCACTGACCACAGGGGCCCACGCCCCATAACGTTTTAATTAAAAAAGGAATTAATAATAATAATAATAATAAATAATGAAATTCATTAATTAATTAATTGATTAACTAATTAATAGACTTAATTAATTCTGGTTAATTAAACTAAACAGTTAATTAAGCTAACTAATTAACCTAAACCTAATTAACCTAAAAGAGAATGACAGTGGGTCCCACTAGACCCACACGTCGAGTTGACCAGGTCAATGGTCAACGTTGATTCCGACATCACTCGATGTCATGCCGACGTCATCATTTACTATTCGGATAATGTTGGATTCAAATAATTAATTAAATTCCGAAATTAATAAAATCTTTAGAAAATTATATCTTTTAATCCATAACTCGGATTAAAATATTTTCAACATGAAAGTTGCTCAGAACGACGAGATGATTCCGGATATGCTAACCGTTCGTCCGCCACACCCCCCTAACCTATCGAACTCGCAACTTTCCCCCTCCGGCTCCTTTGCCCGAACGCGAAACACCGGGAATACTTTCCCGGATGCTTCCCCCCTTCACCGGTATCACCACATACCGCGTTGGGGCACGCCTAGCATCACGCTTTGCTTTGTCATGCATCGTCATGCACCTGTTTGCTTAAATATTCATTGTGTCTTCCCCCTCTTCTTCCGCTAGACACCGAGACCGACGCTGCTGCTGCCCTGTTCGACTACGGAGTTGACGACCACTCTCTCTTGCCAGAGCAACCAGGCAAGCCCCCCCCCCCTTGATCACCAGATATCGCCTATTCTACTCTATACTTGTTGCATTAGAGTAGTCTAGCATGTTACTGCTTTCCGTTATACCTATCCCGATGCATAGCCTTTGTCCTCGCTATCTCTTGTTGTTACCTTTACCGCAATCCTACATGCTTAGTATAGGATGCTAGTATTTCCATCTGTGGCCCTACATTCTTGTCCGTCTGCTGTGCTATACTATCGGGTCGTGATCACTCGGGAGGTGATCACGGGTATATACTATGTACTTATACATGATACATGTGGTGACTAAAGTCAGCTCGGCTTGTGGAGCACCATGAGTGGATCTTTGTATGGGCGGCAGGCAGGTTGAGACCGCCTAGGAGAAAGGTGGGCCTAGCCCTGTTCGGGCGTTCGCGGATACTTAACACGCTTAACGAGATCTTGGTATTTGATCTGAGTCTGCTCACGGGCCTATACGCACTAACCAACTACGTGGAGAGATATGGGCACTCGGCGTCGTGGTATCACCGGAACTTCGTGACGTCGTCGGCGAGCGGCGCGCCGGATTGGACTGGAACGCCACTAGGCTAGGTCTGCTTCCGGCCGCGTACGCAACGTGCAGGTGTGCTCAGGGCGATGGGCCCAGACCCCTGTGCGGTTAGGTTTAGACCGGCGTGCTGGCCTCTCTGTTGTGCCTAGGTGGGGCTGCGACGTGTTGATCTTCCGCGGCCGGGCATGACCTAGGAAAGTGTGTCCGGCCAAATGGGATCAAGCGTGTTGGGTTATGTGGTGCACCCCTGCAGGGAAGTTAATCTATTCGAATAGCCGTGATCTTCGATAACAGGACGACTTGGAGTTGTACCTTGACCTTATGACAACTAGAACCGGATACTTAATAAAACACACCCTTCCAAGTGCGGATACAAGCGGTGGTCGCTCTCTCTCGGGGATACGAGGAGGGATCGCGGGTAGGATTATTGCTATGTGATGCTACTTGGAGGACTTGATCTACTCTTTGCTACATCTTTGCAAGGCGGAGGCTGCGAAGCGTAGTCTTGACGGGATTAGCTATCCCCTCTTATTACGGCATTCTGCAGATTCGGTCCATCGATATGGCCCTTTACACTTATATCCATGCATATGTAGTGTAGCTCCTTGCTTGCGTAGTACTTTGGATGAGTACTCACGGTTGCCTTGTTCCCCTTTTCCCCCTTTCTTTACCCGGTTCTTGCAACTGCAGACGATGGAGCCAGGAGCCGACGCCACCGTCGATGATGACTACTACACCGGAGGTGCCTACTACTACGTGCAGCCCGGCGGCGGCGACCGAGGAGTAGTTAGGAGGATCGGTCAGAGGCTGCGCCTCTCTTCGATCTGTATCCCGGTTTGTGCTAGCCTTCTTAAGGCAACCTTGTTTAACTTATGTGCGTACTCAGATATTGTTGCTTCCCCTGACTCGTCTATGATCGAGCACTTGTATTCGAGCCCTCGAGGCCCCTGGCTTGTATTATGATGCTTGTATGACTTAATTTATTTGTAGAGTTGTGTTGTGATATCTTCCCGTGAGTCCCTGATCTTGATCATACACATTTGCGTGCATGATTAGTGTACGATTGAATCGGGGCGTCACAAGTTGGTATCGAGCCCATTGCTGTAGGAATCCCCTTCCACACTCCTTGGCGTCAAGTCGAGTCTAGACATTGCAAAAACTTTTACTAACTTGGTTGTGTGCCTTACGGGCCCACGCCGCCATCGGGTGGTACTAGGATCTTTTACTCCTCGACCTTTACTCGGGACTCGAACTCTCTTCTACTCGGGTTAAACGAATTTACTAACTAACACTAGGATCCCGTGACCACATTCACCCCAAAGTTGGATAAAGCCATAGTTATTCCTTGGAATTGTATTTTGATCAATTTCCACACCGTCATTTGACTCCTTTGAAACATCTTTGTTTTCGGATGGAACCCACGAGGCAGGTCGTGCGCCACACGACGGCCATTGGTGCCTCGGGATCACTGCGGTGCTAGCAGAGATGATGACATATCCGGTTATCGCTGGCACCCCGAGTACACCGTCTTTGAGGAGTACGGGACTTTAACTAGGAGCGAGTACGAGCCATCGTCCACCTCTACTCTCGGGAGTATGACTCCACTACTGTGCTGCACACCGCACATGGTGTTGGGGTGACTATCGATATGGCAGTCCACGATGCTGCTTATGCTGCTCTGACACGTCTTCGTGGAGAGTATCGGGAGTTGGACACCTCCCCCTTTAGGCACATTGCTATCGCATCCGATGTTGGTGCGGAGGGTTACTACACTGCTACCTACTCCACTGTCACCCGAGAGCCCTTCTACCATCAGAACTTTGTTCTGCATGCTGATGGGCTGGATCGAGCTAACCGAGCTCTTCGCCACGAGTTGTACACCACCAGTCAGCACCTTTACCGTGCTCTGACGCTGTTGCTCCCCTTTGTCCGATCCAGGGAGCTGCCGCGTTCTGCGATCTACCCAGCCAGGACCGTGATGCCCCAGGGTGTCGGATGGCCAGATGTGGGAGGCTACTCTCCCGCACTTGGTCCTCTTCTGCCACTTGGGCGTCGGGTTCTGCACTGAGTATCCGCGGCCCTGTGTCACCGATGTGGAGGACTATCCGCTGCCACACTACCAGCTTTCAGTTACGGCTACCTCCACGAGACCGCGTGGGACTGATGTAGGCTTGCTTGTTAGTGTTAGATGCATTCGCCGCGAGCCTGCGTGCCGCCTATGATGTCTTAGTCTATGTACTAAACTCTGTGTACCGAACTCTATGCATGATCCCTTTTGTAAGATATGCCGACTACTATGTAGTTTCTATCGTGCTGCTTTCATTATGCATGTTTCATCATGAATGATTCTTGTCCTTTGCAAAATTTCTCAAATGTTGAACTACCCCTGTTATATTAGCAGGATGGTTAGACCAGCTGGTCGTGGTCGTGGTGGCAACTTCCCACCACCGCCTGAGTACATGGCTGGTATGATCCAACAGCTTGAGATGAATCGCCAGTTCATGGAGAACATGATGGCTCAGTTTCCTCGCCCCAATATGGACTAGCCGCCAAACACAGTAACTCTGCAGGATTTCATGCGCCTCAACCCAAGTGTGTACTGCAGCTCAACCCAGCCCCTGGATGCTGATGACTGGCTCCGTGACATCACCTATGAGATGGAGTCTGCTGATGTAGCCCCTGCCAGCTATGTCACCTTTGCTTCCTTCTTCCTGAAGGGACCCGCAGCTCAATGGTGGGACAGCCACAGGCGTACTCAGCCAGCTGGAACAATAATCACCTGGCCAGACTCCCAAGCTGCTTTCGTGCCCGCTTCATCCCTCAAGGAGTCATGGACCGAAAAAAGCGTGAGTTCCGCAACCTCACCCAAGGCAACAAGACTGTTGAAGCTTATCAGCGAGAGTTCCTGGACTTGTCTCGCTATGCTGAAGAGGACATTGCAACTGATGCACGCAGACAGCAGAAGTTCCGTGACGGCCTTCAAGCTGACATCAAGCTCGCACTTCTAGTGCACGACTTTGCTGATTTCGCCACCTTGGTGAACAAAGCTATCAATGTCGAAACTGGTCTGCAGGAATACCAGAGCTCTAACAGGCGCAACCGTGACACGGGCTCGTCTTCGGGCCTGTCCTCGTAGAAGCGTAAGATATGGATTCCCAACAGCATGTACCAACCAAATGCACCTGCCCCAAGGCAGAGCTATGCTGCACCTCGTCTGCCTACTCCAACTAGGCAGCCAAAGCTTCCAGCTCCACCACCCCAAGCTCCTGTTCCCACCCCCAATAATGGTTTGTGCTTCAGGTGTGGACAACCAGGGCACCGTGCTAGGGAATGCAATCAGAACCAGAATCAACTGGCCCTTCCCGCAACTGGCCGTGGAAGCAACCAGCCCCGCAACAACAATGCCAAGCCTTATGGTCGGGTTCATGCCAACCATGTTGATCTGAACGAAGCTCAAGACCAGCCTGCTACTGTGATGGGTACACTCCTCGTAAATTCAGTACCTGCATCTGTTTTATTCGATTCAGGAGCATCGCATTCATTCATGTCAGAAGATTTTGCATACAAGCACGACGTTAAGTGTGAGGAGATGAACTCTTCGGTAGTGGTAAAAACCCCCCTTGGGACAATGTCAAACCTCCATGGTTGGCGTCGACGTCCCCATGGAAATCGAAGGGCTGGAATACTATGCCTCACCCATTATCCTGAAGACGTCTAACATCGACCTCATTTTGGGGATGGATTGGTTGAAAGCGCATACTGCTTCAATCGTTTGCGCCACTAAGACCGTCCATCTGCTACACCCTTCTGATGAAATAATAAGCTATAATGCTAAATGCGGTTCGAATGCCGAGGCAAGGCTCTATGCATTGAATGCATTGAACGCCGCACCCTCGAGGGCATTGAAAACATTCTGCTGTTCGTGACTTCCAGGACGTCTTTCCTGAAGAACTTCCAGGGATTCCCCCTGCTAGAGCTGTCGAATTCGTCATCGATTTGAAACCAGGCACCACTCCTATAGCCAAGCGACCCTACAAGATGCCGCCGCATGAACTCCTTGAGCTCAAGGAGGAAATCGACAAGTCTCTTCGCAGTGGTTTCATTCGCCCAAGTTGCTCTCCTTGGGGAGCACCTTCTCTCTTTGTCAAGAAGAAGGATGGGACAAACCGATTGGTCCAAGACTACCGTCCTATAAACCAAGCTACCATTCAGAATAAGTATCCTCTTCCTCGGATCAATGATCTATATGATCAACTGGCTGGTTCATCAGTGTTCTCTAAACTCGACTTGAGGTTGGGTTACCACCAGATCCGTGTTCGTGAAGAGGATATCCCCAAGACCGCCTTTGTGACTCGTTATGGTTCATACGAGTACACCGTCATGTCTTTCGGCTTAACCAATGCTCCAGCCACCTACTCTCGCCTGATGAACTATATATTCATGGATTACCTCGACAAGTTCGTCGTGGTTTATCTGGATGATATCCTGGTATTTTCCAAGAACGAAGAAGAGCATGCTGAACATCTTCGTCTTGTGCTGGAAAAGCTACGAGAGCATCAACTTTATGCCAAGTTCTCCAAATGTGAATTCTGGCTTCCCGAAGTAACCTATCTTGGGCATGTCATCTCTAAGGATGGTATTGCCGTCAACCCTGAACGAGTTCAAGCTATTCTCGATTGGACTCCTCCAAAGAACGTTAAGCAAGTCAGAAGTTTTCTCGGTCTCGCCAGCTATTGCCGTCGATTCGTCGAGAACTTCTCCAAGATTGCCGAGCCTCGACTAACCTATTGCATAAAGGCGTCAAGTTCCAATGGATGACAAATGTCGTGAAAGCTTCGGGCACTCAAAGACAAGTTGACTTCTGCCCCAAAGACTAGCTCCACGATACTAAGAAGGACTTCGTCATTTATCGCGACGCTTCCGTCAAGGATTAGGTTGTGTCCTAATGCAGGAGCGCAAAGTGGTTGCTTATGCCTCTCGGCAATTGCGCCCTCACGAAGAGAACTACCCAGTTCACGACCTCGAGCTTGCTGCTGTCATTCATGCACTAAAGAAGTGGCGACTTACCTTCTCGTAATCGCTTGCGAGATCTTCACCGACCACCAAAGTCTGAAGTATCATTTACTCAGTGAGACCTGAACCTCCGTCCACAGAGATGGATGGAGACTATTGCAGACTTTGACTTGGGTATTTCCTATACACCGTGCAAGGCTAATGTAATGGCTGATGCCTTGAGCCGCAAGTCTTACTGCAACCACCTCCAGGTTCACAAAGTTCAACCCTCACTCGTTGAAGAATTCAGAAAGCTGAACCTCCATATTGTTCCTCCGGGTGCACTCGCTCCCCCTCCTAAGGAGTTAAGCAAGATGAACCTCCATGTTGTTTCCAGGGGTTCTCTCAATACCCTGGTTGCGAAACCAGATCTTGTGGACACCATCAAATGGATACAGAAATGTGACGATGAAGTCGAGAGGATTAAACGTTATCTCGCGGAAGGAAAGCCCTCATTCTTCATCATGGATGACGCAGCACCTTATTCTTCAAAGGTCGCCTAGTGGTACCGAGTAAGAGGAAAACCTGAATCGACTCCAAAGGTTATGAAAGAAGCTCATGATACGCCTTTGTCTATTCATCCCGTAGCACCAAGATGTACCAATACATTCGCCGAGATTCGGTGGTCTAATATGAAGCGAGACATTGCTCGTTATGTTGCTGAATGTGACGTTTTGTTGTCGTATCAAAGCGTAACATCAAAGGCCTGCTGGAACTCTGGAACCTATCTCTATTCCACGAATGGAAATGGGACCATGTTGAAATGGACTTAAATCACCTGGATTTCCCAAGTCGCAGAAAGGTAATGATGCTATTCTTGTCGTCATTGACCGGCTTTCTAAAGTTGCACATTTACGGCGGTCAAAGAAACGATCACCGCTAGTCAGCTTGCAACTCTCTATATGTCCGAATTGTTTCACTTCACGGTATTCCACTGGTTATCGATTCGGACCGTGGCAGCTTATTCACTTCAAGATTACGGGCAAGTTTCCAAGAAGCTATGGGGACTCACTTATCTTTCAAGATCTGCGTTTCATCCATGATCACAAGGGCAAGTTGAACGTGTCAACCAAGTTCTCAAGACATGCTTCGAGCTTGTGTTATTTCCTTCGCAAGAAATGGGAGGAATCTCTCCGTATGCTGAGTTCTCTTATAACAATAGCTATCAAGCTAGTCCGAAGATGGCCCCTTCAAGTGTTATATGGACGAAAGTGCGAACCCTCCGAACTGGTCGAAGCTGGGAACGTCCACTCTTGGTCCGGATATTATCCAACATGCGAAGAACAAGTCCGCATTATTCGCGAGAATCTCAAGACCGCTCGACCACGTAAAAGAGTAATTATGACCGTCATCATAAAGACATGGTCTATCAACTTTGGCGAAAAGGCCTATCTTCGCGTTACACCAATGAAGGGTGCTCACCGCTTCGGGATCAAGGGCAAACTAGCTCCTCGCTATATTGGCCCATTCACTATTCTGGAGAGGTGTGGAAAAATGGCATATCAATTGGAGCTTCCGTCGAACCTTTCTCAGGTTCACGATGTGTTCCACGTGTCACAACTCCGACGCTGCTTCAAGGACCCAATCCGAGCAGTGGACCATGAAGTGCTCGAATTGCAACAGGACCTCTCCTATAAAGAGCATCCGGTCCGCATTCTCGACCAAGCTGAACGCCGCACACGTCAGAAGGCGATCAAGTTCCTCAAGGTTCAGTGGTCGCACCATTCTGAAGATGAAGCCACTTGGGAACGAGAGGATCGTCTGCGTGATGAGTACCCCGCACTCTTTCCTGCTACCTCCTAAATCTCGGGACGAGATTTCTTGTAGTGGAGGAGATTTGTAACGCACGGATAATCATGCTACAGTAATCTCACGTTGATGGTGCCACGTCACCTCTGTCACTGTAGTTAATCACTGGTTAATTCAAAACTGTTTCGAAATTCAAATGCAAGTTAATGATAACAATAAAAGTTTTCAAAAATTAAAACTAAAATGTTCGGTGGTTGTCAAATATTACAAAGGTAATTGTGGTGAAGTAAACACATTTTTAGAAAATGTCTAAATAATTAAAACTGATTTAAAACAGAAAAGAAAATAAATAAAAACAAAACAGAAAAACTAAAACCTAAAACTATCAAAAAGAGGGAAGAAGAGAAACCCCACCCGATGGGCCAACCGCCCGGTGCCACCAGAACCGGCCAGCCGCCCACCCCGCACCCCCATAAGCCTCCCCACTCCCCACTCGCCCCACCGACACCCCCATTCCCCTCCGAAAATATCTATCTCCCCCTCTCTCCCCGATTGGATCGGGATCAAGAGGAGGAGGTCACCGACGACGCCCCCCGACGCCGCCCGGAGCTCGCCGCCACCTCGCCGGACTGCATCCGCTCCGCCCGCTCGTCCTCGTCGTCCTCCCCAACCTCCCCCGAGCCCGCTGCCCCGTTCCCTACTCCCCCTAGTGAGCCCCGACCTCTCCTCTCTCCCCCTCGCTCGCTCACGCGCCGTGCCGCGCCGTCCAGGCTCCACGCCCGCGCCTCGCCATGATCAAGACGCGCACCACGCTGGCCACAGCCAGGACCCCCTGACGCACGCCGCGCCCCCTCACGCACGGGCCTCTCGCCCGATTCTCCATTGACCAGCGCGGTCCAGCGCCTCCGCGCCCATGATGGCCGCGCGCCTCTCCCCTGGTCGCCTCGCCTCCAACCGCGGCCCCCCCGCCGCACTGTGCCCGTGCGCCTGCGCGTGTGGCTGCCCTCTCTGGCTGCTGCGGCAGCCTTGCACCCCCGCTGCTCTGCTGCTGTGGGCAGCCACCGTTGCGCCCAGCCACGAGGCTCGCCAGCCGGGCCACGCCCAGCGTCGTCGCGCCCGTCTGGCCTCCCGCACCCGTCTCGCCCCTCCTCCTCCTGCCTGCGTGGCCGTGGCGGCGAGGCGAGGCTGTGGTCGCCGGTGCCCTATGGCGCCCGTAACCACCCGCTGCGGCCCTGTCCTCCCGAACGCGCCCGTTAGCGCCCGCACCTGCGCGCCCGTTTAGCCTCATGGGCCACTGACCACAGGGGCCCACGCCCCATAACATTTTAATTAAAAAAAGGAATTAATAATAATAATAATAAATAATAATGAAAGTAATTAATTAATTAATTAATTAATTAACTAATTAATAGACTTAATTAATTCTGGTTAATTAAACTAAACAGTTAATTAAGCTAACTAATTAACCTAAATAGAGAATGACAGGTGGGTCCCACTGGACCCACACGTCAGGTTGACCAGGTCAATGGTCAACGTTGACTGCTGACATCACTCTGATGTCATGCTGACGTCATCATTTACTATTCTGGATAATGTTGGATTCAAATAATTAATTAAATTCCAGAAATTAATAAAATCTTTAGAAAATCATATCTTTTAATCCGTAACTCGGATTAAAATATTTTCAACATTAAAGTTGCTCAGAACGACGAGACGATTCCGGATACGCAACCCGTTCGTCCGCCACACCCCCTAACCTATCGAACTCGCAACTTTCCCCCTCCGGCTCCTCTGCCCGAAAACGCGAAACACCGGGAATACTTTCCCGGATGCTTCCCCCATCACCGGTATCACCACATACCGCGTTGGGGCACGCCTAGCATCACGCTTTGCTTTTTCATGCACCTGTTTGCTTAAATATTCATTGTGTCTTCCCCCTCTTCTTCCGCTAGACACCGAGACCGACGCTGCTGCTGCCCAGTTCGACTACGGAGTTGACGACCACTCTCTCTTGCCAGAGCAACAAGGCAAGCCCCCCCCCCCTTGATCACCAGATATCGCCTATTCTACTCTATACTTGTTGCATTAGACTAGTGTAGCATGTTACTGCTTTCCGTTATACCTATCCTGATACATAGCCTATCCTTGCTACTACTGTTGTTACCTTTACCAGCAATCCTACATGCTTAGTATAGGATGCTAGTATTTCCATCTGTGGCCCTACATTCTTGTCCGTCTGCTGTGCTATACTATCGGGCCATGATCACTCGGGAGGTGATCACGGGTATATACTATATACTTATACATGATACATGTGGTGACTAAAGTCGGGTCGGCTTGTGGAGCACCATGAGTGGATCTTTGTGGCGGAGCGGCAGGCAGGTTGAGACCGCCTAGGAGAAAGGTGGGCCTGGCCTGTTCGGCGTTCGCGGATACTTAACACGCTTAACGAGATCTTGGTATTTGATCCGAGTCCGCCACGGGCCTATACGCACTAACCAACTACGTGGGAGAGATATGGGCACTCGGCGTCGTGGTATCACCGGCACTTCGTGACGTCGGCGGCGGCGCGCGCCGGATTGGACCGAACGCCACTAGGCTAGGTCTACTTTCCGCCACAGACATAGCGTGCAGGTGTGCTTTCAGGCGATGGGCCCTGACCCTTCGTGGCGCTTAGGTTTAGACCGCGTCTGGCTCTCTGTTGTGCCTAGGTGGGGCTGCGGCGTGTTGATCTTTCGCGGCGGGCATGACCCAGAAAGCGTATGCGCCAAATGGGATCAAGCGTGTTGGGTTATGTGGTGCACCCTGCAGGGAAGTTAATCTATTGAATAGCCGTGATCTTGATAACAGGACGACTTGGAGTTGTACCTTGACCTTATGACAACTAGAACCGGATACTTAATAAAACACACCCTTCCAAGTGCGGATACAACCGGTGGTCGCTCTCTCTCGTGGATACGAGGAGGGATCGCGGGTAGGATTATTGTTATGTGATGATACTTGGAGGACTTGATCTACTCTTTGCTACATCTGCAAAGCGGAGGCTGCCGAGCGTAGTCTTGACGGGATTAGCTATCCCCTCTTATTACGGCATTCTGCGATTCGGTCCACCGATATGGCCCTTTACACTTATATCCATGCATATGTAGTGTAGCTCCTTGTTTTGCAGTACTTTGGATGAGTACTCACGGTTGCCTTGTTCCCCTTTTCCCCCTTTCTTTACCCGGTTGTCGCAACTGCACGACGGAGCCCAGGAGCGGACGCCACCGTCGATGGCGACTACTACACGGAGGTGCCTACTACTACGTGCAGCCCGACGGCGACGACCAGGAGTAGTTAGGAGGATCGAGGCAGGAGGCTGCGCCTCTTCGATTTGTATCCCGGTTTGTGCTAGCCTTCTTAAGGCAACCTTGTTTAACTTATGTCTGTACTCAGATATTGTTGCTTCCGCTGACTCGTCTATGATCGAGCACTTGTATTCGAGCCCTCGAGGCCCCTGGCTTGTATTATGATGCTTGTGTGACTTAATTTATTTGTAGAGTTGTGTTGTGATATCTTCCCGTGAGTCCCTGATCTTGATCGTACACATTTGCGTGCATGATTAGTGTATGATTGAATCGGGGGCGTCACACTCTTTCCACTCCTTATTCCATAGTCCATCAAATTCTTACCCAAAACTTGAAAACTTCACAACACAAACTCAATAGAAAATCTCATAAGGTCCGTTAGTATAAGAAAATAAATCACCACTTTTGGTAATTTTTCTAACTCATTATTTATTTATATTGGTGTAATATCTACTATATTCCAACTTTTCCATGGTTCATACCCCCCGATACTACCCATAGAATCATCAAAATAAGCAAACAATACATAGAAAACAGAATTTGTCAAAAACAGAACAATGTGTAGTAATCTGGATAGTTCGAATACTTCTGTAACTCCAAACATTTTGACAAATTAGGAAAACAGAGGAAATTTGTATATCAATCTTGTGTAAAAACTTCAGAATTTTATCACGCTTCTGTGATTTTTTAAAATTCTGGGACTGGGTGCAAAAGTTTCTGTTTTTCAGCAAGATCAAATCACTATCACCGTAAGCCATCCCAAAGGTCTTACTTGGTACAAACACTAATTAAAACACAAAAACACATCTAACCAGAGGCTAGATGAATTATTTATTGAAAAACATAAGCAAAAAGCAAAGAACAAAAATAAAATTGGGTTGCCTCCCAACAAGCGCTATTGTTTAACGCCCTTAGCTAGGCATAAAAACACAAATAGATCTAGGTATAATCGTCTTTGGTATGCAATCCATAAGTAGCTCTCATAATAGATTCATAAGGCAATTTAATTTTCTTTCTAGGAAAGTGTTCCATGCCCTTCCTTAATGGAAATTGAAATCTAATGTTTCCTTCTTTCATATCAATAATTGCACCAATCGTTCTAAGGAAAGGTCTACCAAGAATAATAGGACATGTAGGATTGCAATCTATATCAAGAACAATGAAATCTACGGGCACATAATTCCTATTTGCAACAATAAGAACATCATTAATCCTTCCCATAGGTTTCTTAATAGTGGAATCCGCAAGATGCGAATTTAAAGAACAATCATCAAATTCACGAAAACCTAACACATCACATAAAGATTTGGAATCGTGGAAACACTAGCACCCAAATCACACAAAGCATGGCAGTCATAATCTTTAATCTTAATCTTAATAGTAGGTTCCCACTCATCATAAGGTTTGTAGGGATAGAAACTTCCAATTCAAGAATTTTCTTCAAAAGATTGCATCATAGCATCAATGATATGTTCAGTAAAAGCTTTGTTTTGTTTATAAGCATGAGGAGAATTCAACATGGATTGCAACAAGGAAATACAATCTATTAAAGAACAATTATCATAATTAAATTCCTTGAAATCCAAAATAGTGGGTTCATTGCTACTTAAAGTTTTGACCTCTCCGATCCCACTTTTATCAATTTTAGCATCAAGATCTAAAAACTCTGAATCATTGGGATGCCTTTTAACTAAATTTGACTCATCTCTAGTCCCATCTTTATCAAGAATTATATTGGCAAACAAAGATTCAATAGGAGTCACTTTAAGACCTTCATCATTATTTAAAGCCTCCGGTTTAGCGGCCATCTTATTTACTAAGGTAGCTTTTTATCAGAAATTTGGTCTACCAAATTTTCAAGATGAACAAACTGAGATTTCAAACCATGAAATTCCTTAGACATATCATCAAGCTCTTTATTCATGTAGTCCATAAAACTTTTCTACTCCTTAAGCTCGTTTCTAAAGAAACTATTATGCTCAAATTGTAAAGACAAGAAGCTCCTAACATTATTTTCAATTTCTTCCAACCTCCTAAAGTGAGGATCAACGTTCTTTGGTTGAGCCATAAAGGCAAGCAGGCACACTGCCACACGGGCACATGAAAAGCAAACGAAGAAGACGAACGGAAAAGGGGCGAAGAAAAGGCAAATCTTTTCAAAAATCGTTTTAGAAGTGGGGGAGAGGAAAACGAGAGGCAAATTGCGAATAATGTAATGCAAGAGATCAGAGTTTATGATGGGTACTTGGTATGTCTTGACTTGGCGTAGAACTCCCCGGCAACGGTGCCAGAAATTGGCAAGTTCACGGGAGACAAATCTTGACTTGACTTGGCGTAAATATCCCCGGGTAATGGCGCCAGAAATTCTTCCTGCTTCTTCTTGAGCTTGCGTTGTTTTTTCCCTTGAAGAGGAGAGGGTGATGCAGCAAAGTAGAGATAAGTATTTCCCTAAATTTGAGAACCAAGGTATCAATCCAGTAGGAGACAACACACAACTCACCAGTACCGGCACAAACAATCAAACAACTTGCACCCAACGCGATAAAGGGGTTGTCAATCCCTTCACAGTTACTTGCAAAAGTGAGATCTGATAGAGATAGAGGAAACTAACCAAATGATAAAGTAAATATTTTTGGGTTTTTTTGTTTTATAGATCGGAAAGTAAAAGATTGCAAAATAGTAGATCGGAAACTTATATGATGGAAAGTAGAACCGGGGGGCATAGGTTTCACTAGAGGCTTCTCTCAAGATAGCAAATAATACGGTGGGTGAAAAAATTACTGTCGAGCAATTGATAGAAAAGCACAAAGTTATGACGGTATCTAAGGCAATGATTAGGAAATATAGGCATCACGTACGTGTCGAGTAGACCGAAACGATTCTGCATCTACTATTATTACTCCACAGATCAACCGACTCCTGCCTGCATCCAGAGTATTAAGTTCATGAAGAACAGAGTAACGCATTAAGTAAGATGACATGATGTAGAGGAATAAACTCAAGAAATATGATGTACAACCCATCTTTTCATCCTCGCTGGCAACAATACAATACGTGCCTTGCTGCCCCTACTGTCACTGGGAAAGGACACCGCAAGATTGAACCCAAAGCTAAGCACTTCTCACATTGCAAGAAAACCCAATCTAGTTGGCCAAACCAAATCGATAGTTCGAAGAGAATTACGAAGATACCAAATCATGCATAAAAAGAATTCAGAGAAGATTCTATTAATATTCATAGATAAGTTGATCATAAATCCACAATTCATCGGATGTCGACAAACAGACCGCAAAAGAAGATTACATCGGATAGATCTCCAAGAACATCGAGGAGAACATGGTATTGAGAATCAAAGAGAGAGAGAAGAAGCCATGTAGCTACTAGCTATGGACCCGTAGGTCTGTGGTAAACTACTCACGCTTCATCGGAAGGGCAATAGAGTTGATGTATAAGCCCTCCGTGATCGAATCCCCCTCTGGTAGGATGCTAGAAAAGGCCCCAAGATTGGATATCACGGGAACAGAAGGTTGCGGCGGTGGAAAAGTCTTTTCGTGGATACTTCTGGTGGTTTGGGAATTTTGTGAATATATAGGCTGAAGAATTAGGTCAGGGAAGTCACGAGGGGCCTACAAGGCAGGGGACGCGCCCTACCCCCCTGGGCGCGCCCTCCCCCCTTGTGGCCACCTCGTGGCTCTTCCGAATTGATCTCCAAGGCTTTGGGGTGTCTTCTGGTCCAAGAAAAATCATCGCGAAGGTTTTATTTCGTTTGGACTCCGTTTGGTATTCCTTTTGTAAGAAACTCAAAAACAAGAAAAAACAGAAACTGGCACTGGGCTCTAGGTTAATAGGTTAGTCCCAAAAATAATATAAAATAGCATATTAATGCATATAAAACATCCAAAACAGATAATATAATAGCATGGAACAATAAAAAATTATATATACGTTGGAGACATATCAGGTTCCTAATCACAAATCTCATCTCCTTGCAATTTACATTATTTGCCATTTGCCTCTCGTTTTCATCTCCCCCACTTCACAAAAAAATTCTATTTTATTCGCCCTCTTTTTCGTTCACCGTTTTTCTCGTTAGATCTGTTTTGAGTGCAATCTTGTTGCGTAGTCACTATGACTCAACAGAACACCAAGTTGTGTGATTTCTCCAATACCAACAACAATGATTTTATTAGCACTCCGATTGCTCCTTCCGCCACTAGTGCGGAGTCTTGTGATACTAATGTCACTTTGTTGAATCTCGTTATGAAAGATCAATTTTCTGGTACTCCTTGTGAGGATGCCGCGTCCCATCTTAACACATTCGTGGAATTATGCGATATGCAAAAGAAAAAAGATGTGGAAAATGATATTGTGAAGTTGAAATTATTCCCGTTTTCTTTGCGAGATCGTGCAAATTTTTGGTTTTTCTTCTTTGCCTCGTAAGAGTATCGATTCTTGGGATAACTACAAAGATGCTTTTATTACTAAGTATTTTCCGCCCACGAAAATTATTTCGCTTAGGACACAAATTATGAATTTTAAACAACTTGAGCATGAACATGTTGCGCAATCTTGGGAATGAGTGAAATTGATGCTAAGAAATTGTCCTACTCATGGTTTACATCTTTGGATGATCATACAAAAAAATTATGCGGGATTGAATTTTGTTTCTAGAAATCTTTTAGATTCCGCCACGGGTGGCACTTTTATGGAAATTACTTTGGGTGAAGCTTGATAATATTATGGCTATTTATTCACAATGGCATACCGAAAGAGCTCCTACTAGTAAAAAGGTTAATTTGGTAAAAGAAAATAAATTCCTTGAGTGAAAAAGTTGATGCTCTTATGAAGTTGGTTTCTAATAAAAATGCTCATATTGATCTTAATGATGTGCCTTTGTCTACTTTGATTGAGCAAAATAGTGATGCCATAGATGTGATTTTTGTTTCGCGAAACAATTTTAATAGCAATGCTTATAGAGGTAATTTTTATCCTAGACCTTTTCCAGGAAATTCCTTTAATAATTATGGTAATTCCTATGGTAATCCTTCTTATAATGATAACAGGAACACCTCTGATCTTGATAATAATATTAAAGAATTTATCAATGCTTAAAAGAATTTTAATACTATGATAGAAGAAAAGTTGAGTAAGATTGATGATATGTCTAGAAGCATTGCTAGAATTTCTCATGATGTAGAAAATCTCAAGATGAAAATGTTTGTGCCTAAGGTTGAGGAATCAATTAAAGCTTTATATGTTTCTATGGAGTTAAGTAAGAAAAGAACAGCTATACTTAGAGATAAAAGAGAATTTTTAGAAAAAGCATTTTCTAGCGATTCCTTTCATAAAAATGATGAAGATCTTAAAACGATTGGTGTTTCTTCTATTGATTCTTTGTTTAGTAAAATTAAGATTGATGAGAAAGGGACTGAAGAAGAGTCAACTTTAGTTAGAGGGCGTCCCGATAATTTGGAGGGTGAAAATCTTGTTGAGAAAATTGATAAAAGTGGGTTTGGAGAGGTCAAAACTTTAACTAGTGATGTGCCACTCTTTTAGATTACAAAGACTTTAATTATGATAATTGCTCTTTGATTGATTGTATTTCCTTGTTGCAGTCCATGATAAATTCACCCCATGCTTATGAACAAAATAAAGCTTTAATTAAACATATTGTTGATGCTATGATGAAAGCTTTGGAAGAAAAGTTCGAATTAGAGATTTCAATTCCTAGAAAATTACATGATGAATGGGAACCTACCATCAAAGTCAAGATTAAAAATTATGAGTGTTTTTCTTTGTGTGACTTGGGTGCTAGTGTTTCTAAAATTCCGAAATCTTTATGTGATGTGCTTGGTCTTTCCGACATTGAAGAATGCTCTTCAGATTTGCACTTGGCGGATTCTACTATTACAAAGCCTTTGGGAAGAATTAATGATGTTCTTATTCTTGCAAATAGGAATTATGTGCCCATAGATTTTATTATTCTTGATATTGATTGCAATCCATCTTGCCCAATTATTCTTGGTAGACCGTTCTTACGTATTATTGGTGCCGTCATTGATATGAAAGAAGGCCATATTAAATTTCAATTTCCACTAAGGAAGGGTATGGAACACTTCCCTAGAAAAAGAACTAGGCCACCACATGAATCAATCATGAGGGAATCTTATGGATCTAGAAATAAAGATGACAATACTTGAATCTTTGCATTATGCCTAGCTAGGGTCGTAAAACGATAACGCTTGTTGGGAGGCAACCCAATGAAAAAAAAATATTTTTGTATTTTTCTTTCTGTTCTTGAGTGTTTGCACAATTATGCTACTGTTATCATTGTGTTTTTTTATGTTTTAATTAGTGTTTGGGCCAAGCAAAGCCTTTGGGATCATGTTGGGTGATAGTTGACTTGATCTTGTTGAAAAACAGAATCTTTTGCATCTAGTAAAATCATTTTAAAAAATTCACAGAAGCGACGAAAAATTCTGAATTTTTTACACAGGATTGATATACAAATTTCCCACGTTGTCCTAAATTTTCACAATTTTTGGAGTTATAGAAGTATTCGAAGTTTTCAGATTGCTACAGTCTATTCTATTTTTTGACAGATTATGTTTTCTTTGCGTTATGTGCTTATTTTGATGAATCTATGGACTATCAGGGGGTTTGAGCAATAGCAAAGTTGGAATACAGTAGATATAATGCAAAAATAAAATATGAATGGGTTTGCAACAATACTTATAGTAGTGATTTGCTTTGTTATACTAACGGATCTCACGAAGGTTTTGTTGAGTTTTGTGTGATTGAAGTTCTCAAGTTTTGGGTGAGATCACGATGGACGAAGGAATAAGGAGTAAGAAGAGCCTAAGCTTGGGGATGCCCATGGCATCCCAAGCCATTATCTAAAAAGAGAAGCAAGCAACTAATCTTGGGGATGCCCGAGTGGCATCCCCTCTTTCTTCTAACGACCATCGGTATTTTACTTGGAGCTATATTTTTATTCGTTGCATATCATGAGTTTTGCTTGGAGCATCTTGTATGATATGAGTCTTTGCTTGTTTTGATTTTTGTTTTTAGTCTTGTATCCTTGTTGGACACACCTATTTGAGAGAGCCAAAATTAAGCTATGACTTGATAGAATTGCTCTCTATGCTTCACTTAAATCTTTTCGAGCTATGGAATTGCTCTAGTGCTTCACTTCTATCTTTTTGAGCATGGTGTGCTTTAGTATTTTTGAAGAAATGATCTCATGCTTCACTTAGATTTATTTGAGAGTTAGTAATTTTTTTAAGAAATTCTCTAATGCTTCACTTAAATTATTTTCAGAGAAGAAAATTTTTATGCTCATGTTCTTCACTTAGATTTTCTTGAGCTATCAAAAGCAACATATGAAATTCGTCCCAAAGTGATAGATATTCAAGAGGGGTATAATAAAAACTTCCATGAAGATCATTGGAAAAAATAAACTTGATTCCTTGTAATAGTTTTGCGATATGATGATATAATATGTGAGTCATGTTGATGAGTAATTATTCTTTAGTAAGAATATTGGTGTTAAGGTTTGTGATTCCCTATGCAAGCACGAAATTCAATAGTTATGCAATGAAGTTACATCCTAATTATGGTGCATTATTCAGTGTTAGGTATGCTTAATGCTCGCTTATGAGATTTTTCATTTCTTGGTTGGATGCTTCTCAATCTTTTGCTAGCCTTCATTTGCACTAAGTATGATCACTACTTGTGCATCCAAAATCCTTAAAACCAGTTTTGCCATATGAGTCCACTATACCTACCTATATGCGGTATTCTTTTGCCCTTCTAAGCAAATTTGTATGTGCCAGCTCTAATTTTCAAAATAAATTTCTCTTTTGTGTGCTCGTACCGCTCATGAAATGGTAGGGGGTGGCTGATATTTTTCCATGCTAGATGTGTTATTCTCAAGATGAGTGTTTATTCACTTGTAATTGCACGAGAGTACGGCAAAGATATTAGGGATGCCCAGTCTCGAAATGAAAAATATGAATTTACTTTATGTTTTCAAGTAATAAATTCCTTGGAAAGTGTTGGTATGGACGGCATCCGTGGATTCGGTTAGCCGTGGAATGTGAAAGTATGGTGGAAAAAGGAATAAACTTTATTTTATGTTTGGGAACCACCTATGATATATCTAGCATGGAAAGTATTAGGAACTACTCGATCATTTTCGTTGACAAGAAAGGCATGCCACCCTAAATGTTTTTATCTCTTTTTTGCTTTGAGCTCTAGCACCTCTACAAATCCCTACTTCCCTCTGCGAAGGGCCTTTCTATTTAATTTATGCAAAAAAGATTTTGATTCTCCATCTTCTCTTATAAAGAACCAACTAATGGGCACTATGATCGTACTTGAGCATTGGGTGTAGCTAATATGCGAGTGTGTTTCATGAATGGATCAATGATTGAGCATAATGGGCTAGGGATAACTTGCTTTAGTGTTGATATTTTGAATGACATGGTTGCTTGTTGATATCCTTGAATATTGAAATCTTCATGTCAAAACTAGACTATTGCTTTGAATCATATAAAAAGTCCAATGTCCATGCTACAAAGAAAAGAATATGTGATGAACATGTTAGGCAGCATTCCACATCAAAAATTCTGTTTTTATCATTTACTTACTCGTGGACGAGCAGGAATTAAGCTTGGGGATGCTGATACGTCTCCAACGTATCTATAATTTTTTATTGTTCCATGCTGTTATATTATCATTCTTGGATGTTTTACAATCATTTTATAGCAACTTTATATCATATTTTGGGACTAACCTATTGACATAGTGCCCAGTGTTAGTTGCTGTTTTTGCTTGTTTTTTACTTCGCAGAAAAACAATACCAAACGGAGTCCAAATGTAGTGAAACTTTTTGGTGATTTTTTCTGGACCAGAAGACACCTAATGGGCCAAAGAAGTACCAGAGGGGGGCTCCGAGGGGAGAACAACCCACCAGGGCACGCCTGGGGGCCCAGGCGTGCCCAGGTGGGCTGTGCACACCTCGGCCGCTTCCCGCACCGCCTCTTTGCTCTATAAATACCTCAATATTCCAGAAACCCTAGGAGACACGACAAAAATCAATTCCAGCCGCCGCAAGTTCCAGAAAGCATAGATCCAATCTAGACACCATCACGGAGGGGTACATCATCCTCATTGGTGCCTCTCTGATGATGCGTGAGTAGTTCATTGTAGACCTACGGGTCCGTAGCTAGTAGCTAGATGGCTTCCTCTCTCTCTTGTATTCTCAATACAATGGTCTCTTAGAGATCTATTTGATGTAACTCATTTTGTGGTGTGTTTGTTGGGATCCGATGAAGTTTGAGTTTATGATCAGATCTATGCTTTTATCCATGAAAGTTATTTGTGTTTCTTTGATCTATTATATGCATAATTACTTATAGCCTCATATTTCTTCTTCGAATCTTTGGTTTAGTTAGGCCGACTAGATCGATTTTTCTTGCCATGCGAAGAGGTGCCTTGTGATGGGTTCGATCTTACGGTGCTCAATCCCATGACAGAAGGGGAAATAACACGTATGTATCGTTGCTATTAAGGATAAAGGGTCTATTCCTACATGAATAGATCTTGTCTACATCACGTCATCATTCTTATTGCATTACATTGTTTCTCCATGAAGTTAATACACTAGATGCATGCTGGATAGCGGTAGATGCGTGGAGTAATAGTAGTAGATGCAGGCAGGAGTCGGTCTACTAATCTTGGACGTGATGCCTATGTAATGATCATTGCCTGGATATCGTCATGATTATTTGAAGTTCTATCAATTACCCAACAGTAATTTGTTTACTCGCCGTATGCTATTTTTCTCGAGAGAAGCCACTAGTGAAATCTACGGCCCCTGAATCTCTTGTTTAGCATATTTGCCTTCGAGATCTATTTTTATTTGCTTTTATTCTCGGATCTATTAATCCAAAAACACAAAAATACCTTGCTGCAATTTATTGTTATTTATTTTATCTCGCGTTCCTTCGAGATCTATTTATCCAATCTACTACAATTTTACCTATCTTTTTACCCGGGAGGGATTGACAACCCCTCTTAACGTCGGGTTGCAAGTATTTGTTCTTTGTGTGATGGTATCGTTCACATCATGTTGTGTGGTTCTTCTGCTGGTTCGATAACCTTGATCTCGTCACTGAGGGAAATACCTACCGTAGTTGTGTTGTATCATCTCTTACTCATTGGGGAAATACCGACGTAGTTCAAGCCGCATCAGATCTTTGGTTATTTCATGATTTAGAAGAATAATGTTTCAGTATGGATTAGTTTTCAGTTTTGTTTCATGGTCTATCTATGTAATCGTGTGTGAGAGTTGTAATAAAGAGTAGTTTGAGTTTTGTTGCTTTACTTTCTTGATCCCATCTTAGCAAGAAAAGGTATAAGAATAAAAGATCATATGCTAATCTCATGGGGAGTAATGACTTCACATATAAGGAGTATAATGAATAAAATTTATTGGGATCTAGCAAACATAGCATTGGTCATTGATGCATTTCATGAAAGAATGGTAAAGGAAGAGAGGCCTCGCATATAAATATACCATCTTGGACATCTTTTATGATTGTGAGACCCCATTAATTATTTGAAAACGTGATCAAAGTTGATGTTGGACAAGGAAGACAACGTAATGAGTTATGTTTGCTTATATTCACATAGAAGTTATATTGTCATGGATCCTCTGACATGTGGTGCTTGCTCATGATCTTTTGCTAGACAAAAGTTCGTACTAAGTAGAAATACTACTTGTGCATCCAAAAACCCGTGAACCCAATTTCTTGCCATGAGAGTACACCATATCTACCTATAGATTGAACAAGATCCTTCAAGTAACTTGTCATCCGTGCAAAAAGCAATAAAAATTGCTCCTAAATATGTATGGACTTCTATTGCAAGGGAAGATAAGCTTTGTACGAACTTGTGATGGTAAAAAAATAAAAGCAACAGACTGCATAATAGAAGTAGCTATCTCAAGGGGTAATATAAAGTGATGTTCCTTTACATTAAGAGCTTGCACATCCAAATGAAAAAAACGCATGACAACCTCTGCTTCCCTCTGCGAAGGGCCTATCTTTTAGTTTTTAGTATTTACTTTCTATGTAAGAGTCAATAATGTTCATCCTTATTCCAACCTTATTATTATTCACCTGGAAAGCATCATGTGGTAGGGAAAGATTGAGACACATATATCCAGTTGGATGTAGGTAATCAGGAATTGTTATTGTTGACATTATCCTTGAGATAAGCGAGTTAGCGAGGTGAAATATGAAACCCCCATCTTCCTATGTGTCCAATGGAAACGTTTGCCCTAAAGATATGCTTCGAGTGTCAGCAATCATAGATCACTATATGTTGGTTGAGTATGTGAAATTTGTTAAACCAAAAGCTCTTACATAGACTCTTACCAAAATATGATGAATTGTAGTTGCTTTGATGACTGAGAACATAGTTTGCTAGTTGTCAAGAAAGTTTATCTCTCATACTTTAAACATTCTGGATGAATTATTACTTGGTCATGAGAAGTTAAATAATAATTTCCGCTATTACAGTAACTTAATAATGATCATGATGCTACCATGTCCGTATTTTGTTTTTATCGACACTCTCTCCATAAACATGTGGTCATGATTATCGAGTTCGGTATTCACTTGAGTACTATTATTTATAATGTTTTTGGTCATTATTTCACTTTATAAAGCAATTATGATGTCTTTTCTCTCTTATTTTGCAAGTTTCACATGAAAAGGGAGCTTCCCGACAATTCAAATTTTGGACCCGAAAAGGCTACAACAGAGATAGGTATTCTCCAAAGCTCCAAATGACCTGGAAATTTACGGAGGATTATTTTGGAATTAATAAAAAATATTGGAAGAAGAATCATCATGAGGGGCCCCACCAGGGAGTCACACGCTCAGGTGGCGCCCCTCGAGGCGGGCCATGTGAGCTCGTGGCTCCACCAGCGGGCCTCTGTGGCCCCCCTTCTCCTACAAGATACTATTTTCCCTAGAATAAAAATCAAAAGAAGACTTTCGGGATGAAGTGCCACCGTCTTGAGGCGGAACCTGGGCAGGAGCACTTTTGCTTTATGGCAGAGCGGTTCCGCCAGGGATACTTCCCTCCGGGAGGGGAAAATCAAGCCATCTACATCACCAACATTCCTCTCATCATGGGAGTACCAATCTTCATCAACATCTTCACCAGCACCATCTTGTCTCAAACCCTACTTCATCTCTTGTATTCAATCTTTGTCTCAAAACCTCATATTGGTACCTGTGGGTTGCTAGTAGTGTTGATTACACCTTGTAGTTGATGCTAGTTGGTTTATTTGGTGGAAGATTATATGTTCAGATCCTTAAGCATATCCAATACACCTCTAATCTTGAACATGGGTATGATTTGTGAGTATTTAATTTTGTTATTGAGGACATGGGAGAAGTCTTGTTATAAGTAATCATGTGAAGTTGGTATTCGTTCAATATTTTGATGATATGTATGTTGTTCTTCCTTTGGTGGTGCCATGTGAACGTCGACTACATGACACTTCACCATACTTGGGCCTAAGAGAAGGCATTGGGGAGTAATAAGTAGATGATGGGTTGTGAGAGTGACCAAAGCTTAAACCCTGGTTTATGCATTATTCAGTAAGGGGCTAATTTTGATCCATATGTTTTATGTTATGGTTAGATTTATCTTAATTCTTCTTTCATAGTTGCGGATGCTTGCGAGAGGGGTTAAACATAAGAGGGTTACTTGTTCAAGTAATAGTAGCACCCTAGCACCGGTCCACCCACATATCAAATTATCAAAGTAGTGAATGTGAATCAACTAACCATGATGAATGTGACCAGAAGAGAATTCACACATGTCCTCGAGAACGCTTTGCTTACTATAAGAGAACTTTCCGGCTTGCCCTTTGATATAAAAAGGATTGAGCCACCTTGTTGCACCTTTGTTACTATTATTACTTGTTACTTGTTACGGATTACCTTGCTACAAAACTATCTGTCACCGCTACTTTCAGTTCTTCCAGAGAATGCCTTGCTAAAAACCACTTGTCATTTCCTTCTGCTCCTCATTGGGTTCGACACTATTACTTATTGAGAGGACTACGATTTATCCCCTATACTTGTGGGTCATCAGCAGCGCTTGCTAGTGTCAGCGAGGGGAGAAGGAGCGGGAGTAGGAGTCCTTGGCCGGCGGCGGTGAGAGATCTCCCGAGTCGCCCACGGGGGGAGCGACATGGGAGCAAATGGGGATTTAATTCCTCACCTTTAAATCTCACGAGTCTGTATTGTGTTCTATGTAAACTTGATGACCAGAGCAATAGAATGCCATCACCACGACCACCAAACTACCCTCCTGCTACACCACCACCACTACCAGTACCAAGCTCTCCTTTAGCGACGTCACCACACCCCTCCCGCCGTCATGTGCCCCATTCCCAGTCAACTCCGGTGGGATCCGTTCAGTGCGGCTGGCGGTGAATCACCAGTCTACTTCGCCGAGGTCGGGGATCAGGATTGGGGTGGCGTTGGGGTTGAAGGTGAGAGTTGGTAGTTGAGATTCATCAAAGGTGTTGTTCCACTCTTCTGATGGCAAGTGGCGGAGTGATATGTCTCCAACGTATCTATAATTTATGAAGTATTCATGCCATGTTTACAATAACATATGGTTTTGGAATGATTTGGATGGAACTAACCCGGACTGACGTTGTTTTCAGCAAAACTACCATGGTGTTGTTTTTTGTGCAGAAATAAAAGTTCTCCAAATGAAATGAAACCTTTTGATGATTTTTCTGGAACAAAGGAGAGCCCCGAAGCATCGTGGAAGGACAAGAAGGTGAAGGAGTAGGGCAGAAGACACTAGGGGCGCTAGGGGGCCCAGGCGCGTCCAGGTGGGTTGTGCTCACGTCGAGGCCCATCTTCGCGTGAAACTGACGCTAAAAAATCCTATAAGTAGAGAAACCATCAGAAATAACCCTAGATCAGAAGTTCCGCCGCAGCAAGCCTCTGTAGCCACGAAAAACCAATCTAGACCCCGTTCCGGCACTCCGCCGGAGGGGGAAATCATCACCGGTGGCCATCTTCATCATCCCGGCAGCCACAATGATGAGGAGGGAGTAGTCCACCCTCGGGGCTGAGGGTTTGTAGCAGTAGCTATGTGTTTAACCTCTTGTGTTCTTGAGATGTCACGATCTTGATGTATCACGGGCTTTGTTAATATAGTCGGATCATATGGTGTTTCCCCTCATGATCTTGTTGTGGATTGAGTTATCCCTTTGAGATTTCGTTTTATCTGATTGAATACTTTTATGGATTTGAGAGCACTTGATGTATGTATTTCTATGAATAATCGTGGTGACAATGGGTATCATATTGACTCACTTGATATGAGTTTTGGCATTCAACACGCGGATTCCCGAGGTGACATTGGGGTAATCTATGCATAGGGGTTGATGCACGTTCTCGTCTTTTGTTTCTCCGGTAGAAATCTTGGGGCACTCTTTGAGGTTCTTTGTGTTGGATTGAGTATTATGAATCTAAATTTGCTTTGGTGTTATTTTAGTACGAACTCTTGATAGATCGATCAAAAAGAATAACTTAGTGTTATTTTAGTACGAACTCTTGATAGATCGATCGGGAAGAATAACTTGGTGTTATTTTAGTATGAACTCTTGGATAGATCGATCGGAAAAAATAGCTACAAACAATTTCTTCTTATGTTCTCCACTAGATAGGAACTTTGGAGTGATTCTTCATCGCATGTTGAGGGATGGTTATATGATCCAATTATATTAGCATTGTTGAGAGATTGCACTAGCAAAAGTACGGACCCTAGGCCTCATTTTTAAGCATTGCAATACGGTTTGTGCTCAGTTTTGTTACTTGCCTTTTATTACCATCTCTTTGCTGAACTAGTGCACCTCTACAAATTACCATTGTATTTGGTGTGTTGTGGAGACAAGAGACTTTTTATTATTTGGTTGTAGGGTTGTTTGAGAGAGACCATCTTCATCCTACACCTCCCATGGATTGATAAACCTTAGGTCATCCACTTGAGGGAAAATTGCTACTGTCCTACAAAACTTTGCGCTTGGAGACCCAACACGAGTCTACAAGAATAAAGTTGTGTAGTAGACATCACGGAGGCACAACAACATCGGTTGCGAAGATTTGGGCGCTCCTCTACACAAGGGAACAAGAAGAGTGGGGGGGGGGCTGTGTGAGGCCAAGCGGACTCTGACACTAAGGGTTGTGTCGAGGACCAACTCGGAGGAAAGAAGACGGTTGTTCATGATGGGGCTTGTTGAGGAGGGAGACACACTAGATTCAATTTTCATTGATCCCTCGGTGAGCATGTCTATTGGCGGAGGTTCATGGAAGATCTGAGGTTGTGTGTAGTGATTCACCATTGCTGGTGCAAGGAGCAGGGTGGCTTCAGATTCAAATTGGGGCGGAAGGTGCGGGATCGACTAGGTAAGGGGCACCACATGTGTTTGGAAAGTGGGGTCAACTGTCAGCGAGGTTGGAGAACTGGATGCCACCCACTTTGATCAGTTGTGGGAGGAGAACTCACTTTCCTCTTCATCACCAACCCGCTGATGCTGCCACCCGTGACCTAACCCTAGGGGAAAGAAGGTTGTAGTCTGGATCAGGGGTGATCTATGGAAGGAGAAGATGTTTGGGTTGGCTAATTGTTTTCCTACAGCCGCCAGTGATCTGAGATTGCAGGTGCCTTCCAACTTTAGCTATTCTAAGTCGATTTGGACAGGAGGTACTACGCCAGAGTTCCGAGAGTTTGTGGAGAAGTGCGAGATGGCTGACAGAAGTAGATGAAGAGGAATGGGGGCACGGTGCTAGCCGCCCGCCATCGCCGCAATAACATCATCTGTCGCTGCCGGATCAGAGTAGTGGGCCTAAATTTGGCTACTCGCTGTCGCTCTTTGGCTTTCTTGGGGGACCGCCACCATGGTTGTTTGCAAGAGGATACTCTCCATATCCTCCCCCAACCATGATTCCATAGCAAGGGCCGCCACTGGAGGCTGGTGGTTCCTAGCAGGCTGTTGTTCCCCAAGATTAACAACAGAAGAATCACCAGGGGCAAGGGAAACAAGTGAATCAGGGTCAGTTTATAGAGAAAGCAAAAAGGGGCAAGCTAAAGGGACTGGAGGTGTAACTAATTTAGGTGTTGGTGACCAGGGAGTAAGGCTAGTGACTTCACTGATTATGCACATGTTACATGCTAAAACTATGGGGATCCAGGGCACCATAGAGTTATTTGTGAGAAACCCAAGATGTGTTTTATTTGCAAAGCTACTACTCATCAAGTGGATTCTTATCCTGCTAGAAAAGGACCTCATCAAGGAGCTAAATACATAGGGAGTGCAACTCGAGAGCTTGGATTTTACTTTTACCACTTGGAAACTACTGATCTAGGTGTGAACTGAATTGGAATCATGAAGAATTGTGGAATTGTATATGTGGAAACTAGAGTGATCAACAAAGAAGAACTTGCTCAAGAGTTTTCTATCATCTACAAGACCAACTGGCCATGACAGATTAGGGTACTAGATGAATGGTCATTTTTAGCTAAATTTTCACCTACATTTCAGTTGAGCAGGTTGCTGGGTATCCATGCTTTGGTTTGACCAAAACATATGTGAATGTGAATGTTGAAGTGTGTAAGGAGGAATTGATAGAGATAAATGAGTTTATTGAGGTGTGGGTCCAAGTAAGAGGTCTGCTACCCAAGTGGTGTGAGTGGTCAGTTTTGAACCAATGCATTTCCCCGTTTGGTTATTGTTAAATATGGACTAGCAAGGCATGTTTCAGGGCCCGTTTGAATGTGTTAGCATGAAGATCCAGTGCAGGGATCCATCTAAAATTACCACTAAGAGGATGTTTGAGATTAGAGGCAAAACTTTTAAACTTAAGATAGTTGTGGAAGTTACTTTGACTAACAAAAACAACAATGGGGAGGTAGATGCCAGTACTGGAGGTGGCAAAGAAGATGATGGAAGTAGAAGAAAGTATGTAGACTGACAAAAGCAATGAGAATGACAATTCTACAAGCAACACCTAGTGGGGGGTCAAAGAAAGGGAAAAAATCTGAAGGAGAAGAGAACTGGTAGTGGTTCTGGTACTCACAGGATGATACTAGAGAAGTAGTTGATAGAGTTGAGGACATTGCTGCTGACATTTCCGGTCTAGATGTGAAGCAAGGTCATGGGCAGATGACCATGCTGCTTGTGATTCTGGACTAGAAGTTAACACTGTAATGCCAACTGATGATATTGCAAAAGAGGCAACTACATTCATATTCATTGAACTATAGCAGATGGGTGAGGTGGATGGCGAGATGGAAGAGTTTGTGTCGCAAAGTAATGATGCTTTGGATATTAATTAAAGATCTCTAGAGAGGGATGGAATGTGTGAGATGTTTCCTGATGACATCATGCCTGACATCAGAGTTTTGGAAGTGGCTGAGGATGGGAACACTAGTCGAAACACTTATGAACAGCAGAGACGAAGGAAAAAAGCAAAAGTCACGGGGCCTTGTTCAAGCTTCCAGGAAGAGTTCTAGGGTGGAGGGAGCTACCCTATGACGGAGAGGGCCAAACTACTGAAGATGAAGAAGAATTTGGAGATTCCAAAAACCATGAAAGGTATTGCTTCATCTAGTCCTTTTAATGTGCTCCCTATGGAAGAAATTCTAGATATGACACACACTATTGTTGTGGTGATTATGGAAACTTTGATTGACAATGGAGATAGTGTGTGTACAATGGTGGTAGCAATTTATGTAAAGGTTGTAGTTATGTTGTAGTTAATGCTAGAGTTAGGGTGAAAGTCTGCTGATAGGGGATTGGACCCATGTCAAGAAGAGTAGATGGGGTAAGCACCCCAGGAATTAGTTACAATGAAGTGCATCTTCTCGAAAGCTAGGGGAATTTTGGCCCCTGGAAGAAATAAGTGTATTCGAGGACCTGCTCTGGCCTCTGAAACCTATGTTGGTTGGGTTCCAGGAAACCAAATAGATTAGCTTTTCTAAAAACTTTATTAAGAATTTAATGGGTAATAGGAGTTTTAAGTGGAATATCTGCCTTATGTAGATTTTTCTGGAGGCATTTTGGTAGGGGTAGATGCAGATCAATTTGAGATTTTGAGCTGGGTATTAAATTTGTTTCTTCCGTTAGTGTAGGTTTTACTAATAAAAGTAGTGAGTTGATGTCTAGAATCTGTACTGTTTATGGGTCTGCTTATGAAGAAGGCAAACATGAGTGTATTCCCGAATTGCATCCGTTGTTTTTGAATTGGATTGGCCCTGCTATTATTGGTGGGGATTTTAATTTAGTTATGACACAGGAAGATAAGAGTAATGGGAATGTAGATTTTAGGTGGGCAGAAAAGTTTAATGTGTGGGTGGAAAAGTGGTGTCTGCTGGAGATTGACATGTCTAGTAGAAACTATACTTAGTGTAATGATCAAGAGAATAGAGTTATGTCTAAAACTGAGAGCATTTTTTGCAATACTAGGTTTGATGTTGCGTTTCCATTAGCTAGCTCTAGGGTGCTTCCTAGAGTAGGAAGTGATCATACTCCAGTAATTTGGGACACTGGTGTTGATCAAATGCCTAGGAAAGCTAGCTTCAACTTTGAAAAGTGATGGTAACTAGGCCCGACTTTAAAGATTTGGTAACTAAAGCTTGGGCTAGTAAATATATTTCTAGTAATCCCGTAGATGTATGGGAACATAAATTTAGCATGTGTAGGAATCTAGCTAGGGGGTGGAGTATGAATATTAAGGCTTTTCTTAGGAAGAGTAAAAAAAACTTGTGGCTGAGTAGGAGGCTCTTGATATTAAAGTAGAGATTTATAGTTTGTCTCATAAAGAGAGGGATAGGATGGCTAGCATATTTAAAGAGCTACAAGAGATGTGGCAAATATAAGAGACTGAGGCTAGACAAAGATCCAGGGATAGAGATATCCTAGAGGGGGATAGGAACGCTGCTTACTTCCAAGCAGTGGCTAACTAGAGGAGGAGAAAAGAGTTCATTCATGTTTTAGAAGGGATAGATGATCGTGTTACTGATAATATAGGGATGAAGAAAATAGCTATAGATTATTATAGAGAGTTGTTTAAATGGTAACCTAGGTCTGACATTAATCTTAGGGTTGATTTCTATAGTGAGACTAAGAAGGTCTCTGCTAAGGAAAATGCAAGCTAGAAGCTAGGTTTTCTGAAGAAAAAAGTAAGGATGTTGTATTTAGCTCTTATTCAGATGGCTCCCCTCACCCTGATGGTTTGCCTTTTATATTTTCCAAGAGTTTTTGGATATAGTTAAGGGAGATCTGATCAAGATGATTGATTTTTGGTTCGATGAAGACCTAGATTTATTTAGATTAAATTTTCCTATGATTACTTTGATACCCAAGTAGAATGTGGCTAGCACCATGAATACGTTTAGACCAATTAGTTTGCTTAATTTCTGTTTTAAGATTTTTTTTACTAAGGTTTTAAGTAATAGATTAGCACTTATCACAGGTAGAGTCATTTCTGATTTTTAGTCTACATTTGTTAGAGGTAGGTATATCCTCGAGAGTGTAGTAACTGGACATGAAATTGTACATGATGTGCATTCTACTAGGAGATAGAGGTTAGTTTTTAATATTGGTAATGAGAACCCATATGACAAAGTTAATCTAGACTTTTTGTATAAATTGTTGGCTCTCAGGGTTTTGCTTCTAAGTGGCTAGTTTGGATTAGAAGTGTAAGCCAAAATGGATCTATGGGAGTCAAGTTGAATGGTGAAGAGAGTGACTTTTTATTACTGGAAAAGGCTTGAGATAGGGGGATCCTTGTCCACCCTCCTTTTGAACTTGCTTGTTGATGTGTTTTCTAGGATGTTAGTCCAAGGGTCTCAAGTTGGATTGATTAGAGATCTTTGTCCTAATCTAGTTAGTGGTGGTGGTGCTAGGGGGGGGTATGTGTGTGCAATATGCAGATGGTACTTTTCTTTAAGGAATGATAGTAGGGTCACTCTTAACCTGGAAATGGATTCTAACCTGCTTTGGAAAATTTTGCTTTAGTTCCGATCAATATGGTAGCTGGTGAGATAAACATTTATCTAGAGATTTTTTTTAACATCCCAAATTTCCTATTTGGAATGTTTTACAATTATAGCTAAGCATCTATGCATTTTGCTTGAATTTGAGTGGCATTTGAAGTTTCAGAAGTTTTGGAGTTGTTGGAATTTGAATTCAAATTTTGGCAGTGGAAATTATTTCAAAACTATGCCTGATAAATACTTGAGAAAAAGTATGAGAGGAGTAAACATGACACTCCAAAAATATCAGAGGAAAAACATTGCCAAAAAGTTTGAATTCAAATTTGAGTTTTATTTGGAATTTTAGAAAAATGATTTTTTATAAAGTTTGGATTTTGCCCCTGGAAAAATGTTCAAATTATAGGGAATATTCCCCTGATCATTTGGATATATATATGTCCTATATAAAATATTTATATTTAAGTTTTTTCTCTCATCTCTAAATTCAAAAAAAATGAAAAGGAGGACCCAGCGCCACCAACCAGCCCCTGCCCAGCCAATGCTGAGGCCCACCACGCCGCCGACCAAGCAGCCCAATACCTGAGACGGCCCATACCGAGCCGAACGCGCCTAGCCACCGGTCGCCCGACCTGTTCCCGTTCTCCCTCTCGTGACACGGGCCCCACCCGTCGTCTTCCCTCGCAAGCCACGCCCAGCGCCACTCGCCGGATCTCATGAGATCCGGATCCTCCCGATCCCTCGCCTGACCTGCCCCTCCTCCAAGTCGAGGCCCCTATATAAACCTCCCTCGACCCGTTCCCCCCCCGCCCCTCGCCGACCCTCTCTCCTCTGCATCGCTCGCCGGAGCCCGAGGCGCCGCCGCCGCCATTAGCCTCGCCCGACCGCCCGGCCACCTCGAGCTCCTCGACCCCACCCCGAGCTCCTCGCCCGTCCGCACTGGGCGGAGGTCCCCGCCGACGTCCCCGACCACCGGAGGCCCCGCACCGTCGCCGCCTGAGCCGCCGTCACCGTCGCCGCCTCGGTAAGTCGCCGGAGCTCCCGTCGCCGTTAGATCTAAACGTAGGGTTTAGATTAGAAGCCTGAAGGGGTACGTTTTATTTTAGGGTTTATTTTAGTGAACCGGTTTAGTTCCGTTTTAGATCGGTTCATTTAGGGTTTAGTTGGACCGGCCGACTCGGTTTAAAACCATGTGCGCTTTTTAGTTAAATTACGCCCAGGGCGCTAGATAGGCCCATTAGCCCGTTTTTCTTTTTAGTAATATTTTTTTCGTTTCTGTTTTTAACAGAATAGTTTCAGTTTTGTAAAATTCATATCTTTTAATCTACTTAATATTTTTAAGTGATTCTTTTTTTGTTGATTTGCAAATTTCTTGTAGTTTCTGAAGAAAATATAATTAGTCATGTAAAAATTATTTAAAATTGCTTTATTTTAGATTTAGACAGAATAGTAATTCTGCTATAAAATGAGTTAGGAATATTATTTTAATGATTCTTTTGTCACAACTTTGTTTTGACATTGCCTAACCGTAGGAATTTATTTGGGCATTTTAGAAATTAATAAAAAATAGTTTTAATCAGAATCATGTTATTCTTAATTATTTAACTAGCTACTGTTTTCCTATTGTTTTACTTAGCAAATAAATTTATTTTTCATGAGAGATAGTTTATTCTAGGTTAGTTTCTGTAACTTTAGAGCATGAACTTTTATTTATTATAAATAAAACTTTTATTTTATTTTCTCTTGCTAGGATTTTTTTAGGCCTAATAGAAGTTTTATAATAGCTTTTAAGGTGATTCTTTTTGCTACTAGTTGCATGATGACTTCTTTTCTGTTAAGTTAACAAAAACCCATGCTTAGGTTCTGTTAAGAAAAATTTTGATATGTAAAACTATTTCTTTGGTTGTGCTTGATGTAGGAAAACCTTGAGTTGGATTTCTTCGAGTTTTTCCTTTGGGTTTTGATTCGATTGTTTTGTGTGTTATGTTAGCATGCCATTATGTTAAGTGATCATATACTATATGCTTATTATGATTGTTGTTTGCCTCGGTAGAATTTCCGGAGTGCGAAGCTTGCTACCACGAGTCCCTAGCTTTCGAAGATCGTCAGCAAGGCAAGTCATTGATCATGTTTCTTTACAATACCTATGATTTTTATTGCATTAGAATTTTACCTTCCCACCATGCATGCAGTAGGTGAAATTTTGAAGTTATGTTCTTGAGTAGTATCATGAGGTAGGATGAACCAATTCCCCTTGTGATGAGGACATCAATACCATTGTTACACCCACAGCCCCTGCTGCTATTCCGATCAGGATTGAGGCTACGATCCGCGCTTGGCGATTGCCCTTTGGAGTCGGATGGACTCGCTATTCTTCTACGCTTCCGCAGCTTTACTTAGTTTATTTCTCATGAGTTGGCCTTCGGCCGAATTTATTCTATTGTAATAAAGACTCGATATGAGAATCATGTAATAAATTCAGGTGTGGTTGAACTTTGATTATTTCATCAATGTCTCGTGAGTGCCATCATGATCTTGGGATGGTATGCATACGAGAGACTTGACCGATTTTGGGTCGGGTCGCTTCTGAGATGGTATTCGAGCACACGCTGATCGTAGGACGAACCCCTAGGATCGGAAAGCCATAGGAAGAGACTATTTATTTTATATCCTTATCATTCCGTAATTCTCCTTGTTCATTTCTGACTTCTCTCGATTTTCAACATTCTAGATGGTCACGAGTTCACCCCAGCTTTGCTACGGAGTTTTGCCACCAGATGAGACGATGCCCTTCGGCAGAAGCTGGTCCAGATTGTGAAGAAGCTGAAGATTGCTCGCCTCGATCACCGGAAGCCTACCAATGCACTTCCGACGGATACCCGCTCTGAGATTGAGGTGCATATTCGAGGAGGACCTTCGGAGGACATACGGAGCCCATTGACTTTGAGTTTACCGATTTCAATTGGATCCTCGGAAGAGACATGGCGATTTATCGTGCACTTGGACATCTCCGAGAAGAGTACAGGGCCGAGCTCGATCCATCAGACCTCGCCATGGTTTCTCGCAGAGCTAGAAATGGAGATATCATCCGTACCGTAGAGGACGACTCCATTCTCTCATATGTCCAAGACTTGGAGTGTCTCCTCAGAAACGGGAGATCCAGACATCGCCAGAACTCAAGGTACACAGGAGGCTGTTGTTCCGTGAACTGGAACTGGAGGAGAAGGCACACGCAGACTTCCTTGACCATGAGGAAGAAATCGCGGACTTCATGGAGAGAGTCGACAACCTGAAGATGAATGTTGCCGCATTAGAGGAAAAGATGGACTTGGGAGAAGACCTTTTCCGAGTGGAGATGACGGACTCTCGTGAGCAATGATCAGGATTATGAAGGAGCTCCACGAAGAAAGCCGCAAGAGGAGGCGCCAGATCGAGGACGCCCACCGGAGGACACCGCACTGAGGACGCAAGGATAATTGATGAAGACATTTAGCCGACCACCATGTTATTTTATTTTTCCGTCGATCAGTTAGGCCGTTATTTTCGATTAGTCGTGAGAATTTTTGTAATCGAGATTGAACCATGTTTGAGTGGATTGAATAAATGATTGGTGTGATTATGATTGTGCATTCATATGGGTAGTGATAATTTCTCATTAGACCATTGTTCTATTCTAATTTTCTCATCCACTCCAAAACACCAGATGCCTCCGAGACGTGACCCCGGTCTCAACTTCCCGCCGGAGCTCACCCAGCTGATCCAGCAGCAGAATGCCCTCATGCAGATGCTCATTCAGAACCAGAACAACAACAACAACAATCCACCGCCACCACCCCCTGTTGACAACTTGACTCGATTCCTAAGGCTGAATCCGCCGGTGTTCTCTAGCAGCACTGAGCCGATTGTGGCCGATGATTGGCTCCGCAAGGTCGGAAGGAGTTAGTCTTTGTTGGATGCACCGATGCGAGAAAGTGCGCTTTACCGCACATCAACTTGATGGACCTGCAGCTTCTTGGTGGGAGAACTACACCGCCACTTATCCCATCGCCACCATTACGTGGGATCAGTTTCAACAGGCTTTCCGCACCGCTCATGTTTCAGCGGGAGCCATGAGTCTGAAGAAGCGTGAGTTCCGCAACTTACGCCAGGGAAACCGTACTGTGGGGCAGTACGTGGATGAGTTCAGCAAGTTAGCTCGCTATGCCCCGGATGATGTGGCCACAGATGCCGCAAAACAGGAAAAGTTTCTCGAGGGACTCAATGACGAGATGGGAATGCAGCTTATGGTGGCTACCTTCACCAACTACCAGGAGCTGGTAGACAAGGCCACCATACTTGAAGGCAAGCAGCAGCAGATTGATAGTCGCATAGCGGAAGTATGGCGGGAAGTACAACTCGAGCTCAGCGAAGCCCGTTATGCCCCATACTGGGAGGGCATACCCATCACAACCATGGAGGACATAACCATGGAGGAAATGGGAACAACCGCAACCAGGACAACAAGTCGTGCAATGGAAATGGCAATGGAAACGGCAATTGCAACCAGCATCGTCCTGCCCCGGCTCCGAAGGATCTGAGTCACATCACCTGTTTCAAGTGCCAGAAAATAGGGCACTATGCCACCGACTGCCCGGAGGCCAAGCAGAGGAATGGAAACGGCAATGGAAGCTCAGCGAAGAAGCCCAACCCTTTCCCTCGTGCTCAGGTGAACCACATTGACGTGGAGGACGTCTATGATCAGCCGAACAATCGTGGTTGGTAAGTTTTATTGAATTCACGTTCAGATTGGTACTCTTTGATTCGGTGCAACGCATTCATTCATATCAAGGGTAGTTGTGGAAAAGTACGGGTTGCCCACTAAAACCCTTAGAAGCCCCCTCGCGTCGGTTCGCAGGAGGAGAAATGATGGCAGGTTTAGGCTGTCATGCAACCCTCAACATCGAAACCATAAATTTCCGCAGACCTCATAGTATTGGAAACCCGGACCTTGGATGTAATCCTAGGCATGGATTGGTTGACGAAGTTTGAAGGAAACATAGATCGTGCCCGCAAGTCGATTCTTCTCACCACCCCGGAGCAGAAGAGGATCAAGTATGTATCCAGACGTAGCGGATGAAGAATCAGTGAATTCCCTCACGGAGTTGTTCAGAGGAAGTGCCAGAGTGCAAGATTTTCCCGATGTGTTTCGGAGGAATTACCGGAATGCCACCGACAGGACATTGAATTTCTGATTGAGTTATTGCCCGCACAGCCCCAATATCCAAGAGACCCTATCGGATGCCACGAACGATTTGAAAGAGATCAAGAATCAAATTAATGAACTCTTGGAGAAAGGATATATTCGCCAAGCTCATCACCTTGGGGAGCCCAGTTCTTTTGGTAGAAAAGAAGGATGGAACCACGAGAATGGTTGTGGATTATCGTTCGTTGAACGACGTGACCATCAAGAACAAGTACCCTCGTCGATGATTAATGATCTATTTGATCAGCTAGTTGGAGCCAAGGTATTCTCCAAGATCGATCTTCGATCGTGGTATCATCGATTGAAGATCCGTGAAAAGGATATACCCAAAACAGCATTCACCACGTGTATGGTTTATATGAGTATACCGTCATGTCATTCGGAGTGACTAATGCCCTGCATACTTCATGAATTTGATGAACAAGGTATTTATGGAATATCTGGACAAGTTTGTCGTGGTGTTCATCGATGATATACTGATTTTCTCCAAGAGCGAGGAAGAGCATAAGGAACATTTGCGTCTAGTTCGAGAAACTTCGAGAACATCAGTTGTATGCCAAGTTCAGTAAATGTGAATTTTGGTGAAGGAAGTTGGATTCCTCGGACATGTTATTTCAGGAGAAGGAATAACATTGACCCGCCAAGGTTGAATCAGTCACCGATTGGCGATCGCCCACCTCGACCAAGGAGATCCGCAGTTTTCTCGGACTCGCAGGATATTATCGGAGGTTTATTGAAAATTTCTCGAAGATTGCCAAGCCCATGAGTGAGCTGTTGAAGAAGGATGCCAAGTACATTTGGACCGAGGATTGTGAAGCCAGTTTTCAGGAATTGAAGAAACGTTTGGTTGCAGCCCCAGTGCTGATTTTGCCGGACATACACAAGGATTACCAGGTATATTGTGACGCTCGGAGGAGTACTCAGGCAGGAAGGAAAAGTTGTAGCTTATACCTCCAGACAGCTACGACCTCACGAGATGAATTATGCCACACATGATTTGGAGTTAGCAGCCGTAGTGCATGCACTCAAGACACAGAGACATTTCCTCATCGAAACCGTTGTGATGTTTACACAGATCATAAGAGCTTGAAGTATATTTTCACGCAAAAGAGTTGAACCTCGGCAGAGGAGATGGCTAGAGTTAATCAAGGACTATGACATGAGATTGCATTACCACCCAGGTAAGGCTAATGTTGTAGCAGATGCTTTGAGCCGTAAGAGTTATGTGAATACTCTTATAGCAGGAGGATTACCCCAGGAGTTAGTCGATGACCTCAGAGATCTCCGACTGGAGATAGTTCCAAGAGGATATGTTGCAACTCTGGAAGTTCAGTCCACTTTGGCCGAAAGAATTCGTGAAGCCCAGAAGTCGGACAAGGAAATTGATGAGATAAAGAAAAATATGAATGAAGGAAAAGCTAAAGGGTTCCGTAAGGATGAATACGGAGCTATATGGTTCGAGGATCGTATTTACGTTCCCAATGATCCCGAACTCAGGAAGCTAATTCTTCAGGAGGCTCATGATTCACCGTACTCGATTCACCCCGGTAACACCAGGATGTATCTGGATATAAGGAAAGTTTCGTGGGCGGTATGAAGAAGGATATTGCGAGTACGTAGCAAGTATGCGATGTTTGCCAACGAGTAAAGGCGAACATCGAAGCCAGCAGGTTACTTCAACCTTTGCCGATTCCCGATTGGAAATGGGAAAAACTTGGAATGGATTTTATCACAGGATTACCCAGACCCGCTCAGGTTATGATTCCATCTGGGTAGTGGTTGATCGATTGACCAAGGTAGCTCACTTCATTCCGTGAAGACTACCTATACCAGTGCTAAGTTAGCCAAGATATACATGACCAGGATCGTATGTCCGCATGGAGTTCCGAGGAGTATCGTGTCGATAGAGGAACACAATTTACCTCAAAGTTTTGGAATCGGTTGCATGAAACTTTGGGTACGAGGCTGGAGTTCAAGACAGCTTTTCATCATGAGCATGATGGATGACCGAGAGAGTCAACCAGATTCGGAGGACATGTTGAGGGCTTGTGTGCTAGACTATGGGTCTAGCTGGGATGATAATTTGCCATCGCCGAGTTCTCCTACAATAACAGTTATCGACCATCAAGATGGCCCCTTCAAGCTCTATACGGAAGGAGGTGCGAACACCATTGTGGGATGGTGTTGGAGATCGAACACTTTTCGGTTCCGATCTTATCGAGATTCTCAAGAGAAAGTCAAGATGATTCGAGATAGGCTCAAGATAGCTCGGTCGAGGCGTAAGATTTATGCCGAAAAGAACGCAAGGAAGTAACTTACGGGCGGAGACCGAGCATATCTTCGTGTGTCCCACTTCGTGGAATCAAGAGGTTCGTGTCAAAGGAAAGTTAGCACCCGATTCATTGGCCCTACAAAATCCTCGAACGTCGTGGAGAAGTTGCTTACAAGTTGGAATTGCGGAAGGATTATCCGGAGTTCATGATGTCTTCCATGTTTCTCGGTGAAGAAGTGTCATGCCGACATGGCCGATATTCCATTGAGAGACACAAGGCCCTAGAGGCCATACAGCTCGACGGTGATCTAACTTATAAGGAGAAACCCGTCCAATTCTCGAGACTGCAAACAGAGTCACCCGCAGCAAGATCATCAAGTTTTGCAAGGTGTTGTGGAGTCACCACTCCGAGGAGGAAGCCACCAGGAGCGAGAAGAAGACCTCCTTCGAGACCACCGCACCTATTTGTTAGTTAACCCGAATCTCGAGGGCTAGATTCATCTTAAGGTGGTAGGTTTGTAACATCCCAAATTTCCTATTTGGAATGTTTTACAATTATAGCTAAGCATCTATGCATTTTGCTTGAATTTGAGTGGCATTTGAAGTTTGAAGTTTTGGAGTTGTTGGAATTTGAATTCAAATTTTGGCAAATGGAAATTATTTCAAAACTATGCTCGATAAATACTTGAGAAAAGTATGAGAGGAGTAAACATGACACTCCAAAAATATCAGAGGAAAAACATTGCCAAAAGTTTGAATTCAAATTTGAGTTTTATTTGGAATTTTAGAAAAAAGATTTTTATAAAGTTTGGATTTTGCCCTCGGAAAATGTTCAAATTATAGGAATATTCCCTGATCATTTTGATATATATATGTCCTATATAAAATATTTATATTTAAGTATTTTTTCTCATCTCTAAATTCAAAAAAATGAAAAGGAGGACCCAGCGCCACCAGCCAGCCCTGCCCGGCCAGCCGAGGCCCACCACCATGGCCGACCGAGCCAGCCCAATACTGAGACGGCCCAGCGCGCCGAGCCGAACGCCTAGCCACCGGTCGCCTGACCTGCTCCTGCGTTCTCCTCTCACGACACGGGCCCCACCCGTCGTCTTCCCTCGCGCAAGCCACGCCGCGCCGCCTTCGCCGGATCTCGCGAGATCCGGATCCTCCCGATCCCTCGCTCGACCCCCCTCCTCCAAGTCGAGGCCCCTCAGATAAACCTCCCTCGACCCGTTCCCCTCGCCCCGCCTGACCCTCTCTCCTCGCTGCATCGCTCGCCAGAGCCGAGAGTGCGCCGCCGCCATTAGCCTCGCCCGACCGCCCTGCCACCTCGAGATCCTCGACCCCACCCCGAGCTCCCTCGCCCGTCCGCACTTTCCCGGAGGTCCCCGCCGACGTCCCCGACCACCGGAGGCCCCGCACCGTCGCCGACTGAGCCGCCGTTGCCGTCGCCGCCTCGGTAAGTCGCCGGAGCTCCCGTCGCCGTTAGATCTAAACGTAGGGTTTAGATTAGAAGCCCGAAGGGGTACGTTTTATTTTAGGGTTTATTTTAGTGAACCGGTTTAGTTTCGGTTTAGATCGGTTTATTTAGGGTTTAGTTGGACCGGCCGACTCGGTTTAAAACCATGTGCGCTTTTTAGTTAAATTACGCCTGTATGCTAGATAGGCCCATTAGCCCGTTTTCTTTTTAGTAATATTTTTCGTTTCTGTTTTTAACAGAATAGTTTCAGTTTTGTAAAATTCATATCTTTTAATCTACTTAATATTTTTAAGTGATTCTTTTTTTGTTGATTTGCAAATTTCTTGTAGTTTCTGAAGAAAATATAATTAGTCATGTAAAAATTATTTAAAATTGCTTTATTTTAGATTTAGACAGAATAGTAATTCTGCTATAAAATGAGTTAGGAATATTATTTTTAATGATTCTTTTTGTCACAACTTTATTTTGACATTGCCTAACGTAGGAATTTATTTGGGCATTTTAGAAATTAATAAAAAATAGTTTTAATCAGAATCATGTTATTCTTAATTATTTAACTAGCTACTGTTTTCCTATTGTTTTACTTAGCAAATAAATTTATTTTTCATGAGAGATAGTTTATTCTAGGTTAGTTTCTGTAACTTTAGAGCATGAACTTTTATTTATTATAAATAAAACTTTTATTTTATTTTCTCTTGCTAGGATTGTTTTAGGCCTAATAGAAGTTTTATGATAGCTTTTAAGGTGATTCTTTTTGCTACTAGTTGCATGATGACTTCTTTTCTGTTAAGTTAACAAAAACCCATGCTTAGGTTCTGTTAAGAAAATTTTTGATATGTAAAACTATTTCTTTGGTTGTGCTTGATGTAGGAAAACCTTGAGTTGGATTTCTTCGAGTTTTTCCTTTGGGTTTTGATTCGATTGTTTTGTGTGTTATGTTAGCATGCCATTATGTTAAGTGATCATATACTATATGCTTATTATGATTGTTGTTTGCCTCGGTAGAATTTCCGGAGTGCGAAGCTTGCTACCACGAGTCCCTAGCTTTCGAAGATCGTCAGCAAGGCAAGTCATTGATCATGTTTCTTTACAATACCTATGATTTTTATTGCATTAGAATTTTACCTTCCCACCATGCATGCAGTAGGTGAAATTTTGAAGTTATGTTCTTGAGTAGTATCATGAGGTAGGATGAACCAATTCCCCTTGTGATGAGGACATCAATACCATTGTTACACCCACAGCCCTGCTGCTATACATCTTGGACCAATTACTAGAGCTCTCAAGACGCCAATTGAATTATCGGTACTTTCGTTTCTTGGTAACGATTCCAATGTTCATGAGAATATGATGCTGCCTAAATTGGATACATTTGTTTTGCTTACAAATGAAGGGCCTACCATGGACAAGAAAGATGAACCTTGGAGCAAGTTCAAGCATGGAGATGTTGGCATGCGCAAGGAGAACAAGAACGGAGTTACAAGTGATGATTCCAGGACTTTGAAGCCACCCTAATGAGTGCATAAGGCCTTGGACGAAATATACAAGATGCCACTTCATAATATTCGTCCATAGGCTTTTCTAGGTGCTCGTCACCTTATTATTGGGCCAGGCCCATGTAATTTCGAAATACTTAAGTATAGGCTGTTTTAGAGTCCGTATGTGTGGGGAAACAAGAGTTAGGGTTGATTTGGACCCCTCCACCAAGGGCCACGAAATTCCCCCTCTTTCTCCATATATACAGACCTTAGGGCACCGTTTAGACCTTGGGTTTTGTTTAGATTAAAAGTTCGCCATAGCTGCAACTTCGCGTGCATTTCGTTTGTGTTCAACGACTGACAAAGGCGCCACAGAACCCCACCTTGATCAATAAAGCTTTCATCTTATATTCGCAATATCCAGATTGCAATCTCAGTTTCTTGCTTGTTCTTCGTTTGCTCGCAGGAAACAGACCCTCGTGGTCAGGTTGATCGTGCCCCGGCGTGGTCAATAACCTCTCGGAGTTGGTTTAGCGATTGCTAAGGCGCGACGTCCTCACACGTTCGTAGTCGGATCGTCAAAGTCGACTTCCTCCAAAGCGAAAACCAACATCTCATCGAAAGACGGGACACCTTTGCCTCTATCACCTTGTTACCATGGCCCGGGACGAAGTAGTTTATTTTGCTATGCTCGTAGACGGGGTTGGTGGAGTGAATTCATAAGGGAGAGGTGAGAGTCAAGTTGATGACAACCCCATGAACTTCAAGCTCAAGATGGACTTCGAAATTCACTACTGGGTGGAGGACGGTTGACGGGCACCCTGGAGAACCCAGTGGTTGGCCGGGATGCATGGAGAAGTGCCATGACATCTTGCGGAAAGCTTCACCCAGCCACGAAGAGACGGATGTATACCCCATTGACCGGAAGCTTACCTGTGCAGCCGCAAGCCATTATGGGCTCTGGCTTGGTCAACCCTAGTTGTGACTCTGGCCGGACGGTGCTACGAGATGTAGAAGAACGGTAGGATTGGATGGGTACCGTGATGAGGACATGACTACCTTGGATGAGACCAAAAATATTGCATACATGCATATTTCTCAGGTGATTTCTAGTGCAAACTATTCAATAATATATTTATGTTATCCAGGACAAAAATACTTCACAAACTTTTGTGCCATGTCTAATTGCAGGTGAGTCCAAGTCTCTCACGTTCTGGACTCAGATTCGGACTGCACAGACATACCTGACTCAAAACGTCTATAACTTTTTCATACGGACTCCAAATTGGTTGATTCTTTTTGTTGGAAAATAGATTTCGTGCATTTTCCAACCCAATTGAATCACCTTAAAATCCGTCCGGAGCGTTGAGTTATAGACGAAACAATCTGATGCTGCAGCAGAATCCGAGTCAAACTACAAGTCCAAAGGTGTTACGTCACCTCCGCTTGGGCCCATTGGCCTTGTACGACCTAGGGTTAGTTTTAGGCTGCCTTGGGACGTCCTCCCACCTCCTTGGCCGCCACCCCTTGCTCCTATATAAGTAGATCCATCTAGTCGCTTTTCCTTGGGATTTGTTTAGTTAAAGTTAGCCATTGCAACTTCGTACTTCGCTTGTGTCCAACGACCAGGCCAAGACCGCTTACGGATCCCCACGCTTATCAATACTTCATATATATTCGCAATATTCAGATTGCATTATCATATTCTTGCTTGTTCTTCGATTGCGTGCAGGAATAGACCTTCGTGGTCGCTGATCGTGCTTCCGCATCGTCAAGAACCTCGGGAGATTGGTTTAGCGATTGCTAAGGCGCAACGTCGGCACGCTTGTAGTCGGATCGTCAAAGTCGTCTCCACCAAATCGATAGTTATCATCTCATCGAAAGATCGGGACACCCTCGCCTCTATCAAGTGGTATCAGTTTTCAGGTTGCTCGGTGAGATTTTCCAGTTATCCCTAGATTCGATTTATTTTCTTACCAATTGTCCAAGAAAAAGCCACAAAAAAAGTTAGATCTATTCATCATTTGTCCTAGCCAGTCCAAGCCTTTGCAATTTTCTTTTCATTGTTTGCATTATTGAATTATCGGTTGCATCGTCGTGTCGAGTTGCTGGTCTTAGTGTCTTGTTCCTTTAGAGTTTCGAGTTCTGTTCACATTAGTCACGCCGCTGCATCATTATCCTTCCGCTGTCCACCATCCCATCCATTAATTTCCATCACGTACTACGACTGTTCATTGTCATAATCATAGTTGAGGTCATTCACATCTTCGCCGATCCAATCTGCATCTTATCCAGTTTGTGCGGGAAAGAGGGAGAAAAAAAGATAGAGAAAAAAGAGAGAAAAAGGAAAAAAAAAAAGAAAAAGAGAGAAGAAAAGAAAAAAGCGTGAAAAAAGAGAGGAAAAAAACCGGATCTATCTAGAATCAATCTCGTACCTGAATTCGGATTGAATCTGTTTATGACTGTTCAGTAAAACAGGTGTATCTTCCTCATACGAAGTCCGTTTTGACTCATGAGTACTCAAATTAAAGCTAGAGACGAGGCACATCTAAATAGTTGCAGAAGCTAGTTCAATATTTGACACCTCAAAATCGGCTTCTAAATAGGTGTTTTTGCCCTCTGAAGTTCGTGAACACAACTTGTTCCAATTTTTCAGGTCAGTTTTAGAATTCTTTGACTCCTCATATCAACTCGGAATTGAGTGATTCTTTTTGCATTGGAAAGCTTGAGTTAGTAGCATTCTTTGAAAGAATTTATCAGAAAATTGGCTCAAACTTTTCAAGAGGAAAGTTGAGAGAGAGTTGTTGTATGTCCTGCTTGGCAGTTGTTTTCATCATTATCTTCACTGCCGTTGTGATCTTCACTTATATCTTGCTGTCAAGAGCTACTTAGTATCCTTCATTGATGCTAGATGTGCTATGCCGTGACCTCATTAGTGTTCTAGGCTCGCGTCTCTAGTCCGGTCTAGCCTAGGACCAGCATAGTACCGTCGTTGAGCGTTTATTCAACATTGCATCTTTGAATTGATTATTGCTAATCTTTTGCTACCATATATAGCTAACCCAGCTCCACATATTTCTACACGTGTATACGACGCTCCCCGGCAATCGCTTTACTCAATATTCGAGTTACTTGACACCGCTGGTTGCCGATCACTTTGCTGCATGGTAAGAACTTGTAAGACATTGATATTTGCTTTACTATGAGCGCTTTTACCACCACATCCTAGTAGTTATAGGAACATTATTTTGGATTTTGTTTCTTGTTCTACTAATCATGACAGGATCCAGAGTCAATTCATGGGCTTTGTCGATCGCGGAGACATGCCACCACCTATGAATACCACAACCGTCACGAGAGGTGCACAAACATCCAAATGCACATGATCAGGTTCATGTTTCTATACCACCATTTAATGGCCGTTTTAGACCTCCTTTATATATTGAATGGGAGTTAGACATAAATAATATATTTGCTTCCCATAATTTTGATGAACGTAAAAAGTTATGGTTGCGGTTGGTTCTTTCACTGGTTATGCTCTAGTTTGGTGGAGTGAATATTGTCGGTTACACCCTGATTATGTACCTAATAATTGGGATGATTTAAAACATGTCATGAGAGATAGATTAAATCGATGTTTATTATACTCGTGGCATGATTAAAAACTGGAACATTTAAAACAAGGTAGTGACACCGTAACAAAATATTATGATGATTTACAAACTACCTTGTTGCACTCATTTTTAGAAGAAAGTGAAGAAGATTTTATGGATAGATTTTGGGAGGATTAAACCATAATATTCAGGAGATACTAATTCATGAAGAGTGTTATCCTATGGACCATTTGTTTCGTCTTGCTTGCAAAGCTGAACAGGAAATAAAACGACGTGTTGCCCACAAGGAGAACAAGCGCACGGTGCACATTCCAACTGTTGATACAGATGTTTATTCAACTACTAGGCGTACTATGACAACCACATCCGTTGTTGCGAGGACTACATCATCTCCACCATGTGACACATCACCATCGAGAGTGCCTGCATCATCTGAGTTGACTATAAGAGGTAATGACAAAGGTACAGATTTTCCACTTTTACATGAGAATGATGCATGCCTAGTTAACTTGAATACATCATGTGTTGAGCTACCCACTACTTTGATCACACCATCTATTTTAGAGGATTATATTGATAATTTGACTTTGCCATGTGATCAAACAACTGAAATACCAACAATTTTGAGAGCACCAATTGAATTAACTATTGATGCAAAAGAATCAATGTTTAATCATTTTGATACGACCTCTAATCTTGGTGATGATTCTGTGTCGAATGACTCATTGCATGTTTGCTTATCTAAGCATGTTGTAGCATGTAAATTTGATTCAAATAAGGTTTATTCACCAATGTTGGGATGGTTTAATGATGAACATTGTCAATCTCTTGAAATAAATAAGAGCTTCACTTATATGTGCAAACTGAGTTGCAGTATTTTCAAGCCTTCTAGTTCTTGCGCTAATTTGTTGGCTTTAGATTTTATGAACTATGCAAGTTACTCATCTATTCATGTGTCATATATGCAAAAATCAAGGGAAGTAAAAATGGATGACGTATACATATACAACATTTACACCTTGTCTCTTTTGTTAGCCACATTTCAGATTAAGCAACGCCTGGGGGCTTGCGTTTTCAAAAAGGGGAGGATGATGAGGACATGACTACCTTGGATGAGACCAAAAATATTGCATACATGCATATTTCTCAGGTGGTTTCTAGTGCAAACTATTCAATAATATATTTATGTTATCCAGGACAAAAATACTTCACAAACTTTTGCGCCATGTCTAATTGCAGGTGAGTCCAAGTCTCTCACGTTCTGGACTCAGATTCGGACTGCACAGACATACCTGACTCAAAACGTCTATAACTTTTTCATACGGACTCCAAATTGGTTGATTCTTTTTTTGTTGGAAAATAGATTTTGTGCATTTTCCAACCCAATTGGAATCACCTTAAAATCCGTCCGGAGCGTTGAGTTATAGACGAAACAATCTGATGCTGCAGCAGAATCCGAGTCAAACTACAAGTCCAAAGGTGTTACGTCACCTCCGCTTGGGCCCATTGGCCTTGTACGACATAGGGTTAGTTTTAGGCTGCCTTTGGACGTCCTCCCACCTCCTTGGCCGCCACCCCTTGCTCCTATATAAGTAGATCCATCTAGTCGCTTTTTCCTTGGGATTTGTTTAGTTAAAAGTTAGCCATTGCAACTTCGTACTTCGTTTGTGTCCAACGACCAGGCCAAGACCGCTTACGGATCCCCACGCTTATCAATACTTCATATATATTCGCAATATTCAGATTGCATTATCATATTCTTGCTTGTTCTTCGATTGCATGCAGGAATAGACCTTCGTGGTCGGTGATCGTGCTTCCGGCATCGTCAAGAACCTCGGGAGATTGGTTTAGCGATTGCTAAGGCGCAACGTCGTGCACGTTTGTAGTCGGATCGTCAAAGTCGTCTCCACCAAATCGATAGTTATCATCTCATCGAAGATCGGGACACCTCGCCTCTATCATACCGGCGGTGGCGGAAGAACTCTTCGAAGACCTGTTTGTTCGTCCGTCTTCAAACACCATGAAGTGCGAAGACTTAAAAGGAGGAACGATTCTTGCGGGTAAAGTGCGCAAACCTCTGCAGAGCAAAGATCTAATCGATTAGCCGTGTCCCCGGTTACGGACAATTTGAGCCTCTGGAACTTGGAAGTATTCGGAAATCTCAACACTGAAAAAATTAATTGAGGGGTTATTATTTAATAATTGGGAATGAGACATTGGTTGGCGGAACCATCTCAAATAACTACCAACAATTTTGTAGTTTTTGCAAACAAGTCCATTATTGTAGGGAAAAACTGGCTTTTCGCAAAATGATGAAACTTAGAGCCCCACAGCCAAATTGCATATAGTGTTAGTAATTTTTATTATTGTTCTCTCTTCATGACTTGCCAGCATATTCAAAATGCTGACCTACACGGCTGCAACGTCTTATGTTGCAGAGGAGTATTCCGATCAGGATTGAGGCTACGATCCGCGCTTGGCGATTGCCCTTTGGAGTCGGATGGACTCGCTATTCTTCTACGCTTCCGCAGCTTTACTTAGTTTATTTCTCATGAGTTGGCCTTCGGCCGAATTTATTCTATTGTAATAAAGACTCGATATGAGAATCGTGTAATAAATTCAGGTGTGATTGAACTTTGATTATTTCATCAATGTACTGTGAGTGCCAGCATGATCTTGGGATGGTACAGACACAGAGACTTGACCGATTTTGGGTCGGGTCGCTACATTTTTCAACATATCACTTGTGATTTTGTAACGCCTCATCTACAGTCACCCAGTCCTGGCCATTATGTCTGGAGGGATCTAGACTAACCCCACAAACCAACACTAGTTTTTCATGCGCACTTTATTCTCATTCGTGCGCTCCCGAGATCAACTTCTCAGTCGGTCACCCATCCTCAAATCGCTCCAAGACAAATACGCTTAACTTTGAGGTTTCTTTTGGATGGGCTCCCGGAAAATAAGGAATTACTTATTGATTCCTATTAATCCAGACTCTCACATAAACCCCCACTCAGAAAAATTGATGTCCTCGTCGGCCCATATAAACTTTCCCTCCTCGCACGCAAATGTGCGTCCATTTACAATTTTTTTTGTTTCTTCAAACTTCCAAAAAGGGTGTGTGTGTGTGAGATTTGATCTAGACCTCATGTTTCACAATGGTAACCACCACGGACACATCATCTTTCGTGGCTAGGTCATGTTTTTCTTCTTTTGTTCTATGTCAACTTGTAACACTAAAAAGAAGACTCTCGTTTCTCTTTTTTTTGGACCGGTTTTTGTTTGTCTTTTCTTTCTTTCTCTATTTCTATTTTTTTTCTTTTTTATTTTTATTTTCCAAATTGCATGAATTGTTTTTCAAATTCAATGATCTTTTTGGTCAAAGTCGATGAATATTTTTGAAAAGGATGAACTTCTTCCTCAAAAGTGCTGAACTTTTTTTAAATTTGTGATTTTTTTTTTCAAAATTTATATACTTTTTAAAATTGATGAATTTTTTTGAAAATTGCTGAACTTTTTCAAAATCGATGCATATTTTTTTAAATTGATGAACTTTTTTACAAAATCATTGAAATATTTCCAAAATCGATGAACTTTGTTCATTTTTTGGCCTTTTTTTAAAAAATCAATGAACTTTTTTCAATGGATTAGCTTTTTTCAACAAAAGCGTGAGTGGTTTTTAAAATTGATGAATTGTTTTCAATTTTTTAACCTTTTTTGGAAATTAATGAAGGCTTTTTCAGAATCGATGAACTTTTTTGAAATTCATGAAACTTTTCTAATGCATGAAATTTTTCTAAATTCGCAAACCTTTTTTTCCCTTATTTGTGAGGTTTTTCACATCCGCGAGCATTTTTTGTTTCACACGATTCTAAATACCAGAAAAAATGTTCCTATTTTTTCTCCCTTGGCCAATAGATTTCTATAGAACGAGCAAAAAAAGGCGAGCTGTGCCCCTGTGCTGCTGTGCGAATGAATAAACAAATGAATGAGAAGTGCGAGTCTTGGCGATTCATGGCCGGCCCATGCCTGCGTGCCCCTGTGCGCTGTAACGAATAACTGGCGCTTGGCACGTGGTATAAGAGATCTCCCCTGTAATGCGTGAGTGGGAGACCTCGTATACCATACATTTTTAAATACATGATGGAGATTTTGTAAATACATCATGACATAATATGATGTGTAAGAAAGATGTTTTAAATACACTATTATCATTTGTTTACATATATAATGTATATTTTTAGTAACATGATAACCATTTTTAAGATACACGATGGATAACTTTTTAAGTATGCGGCAAACATTTTTTAACATATAAAGAACACGTTTTGGATACACGGTGAACATTTTAGAAATACGCAATATATATTTTGAACATGATAATTTTTAAAAATTCAAGATACACATCTTTAATGGACAATAAACATTTGAAAGCATGCAATGAGCTTTATTTTAGTGCACAAGAAACCCATTTTTTTAATATATATTTTGGAACATTTTCAAAATATATATAAAGAGAAAACAGAAAAAACAACCGAAGCATAGAAAGGTTGCAGCTAATACAGATCACCAAGAAAAAACTAGCGATTAGAGGACCCACCCTGGGTGGACAAAAGCGAGCGCTTCGTGCGCTTTTGCGGTGGGCGATGTATACCGGAGCGCCTATTCCATGTATAGGTCAATAGCGAGCGGCTCGACGCGGACCCCAGATCCTATTTGGCGTTTTAACACTAGCCACAATGCATAGTAACATACACTAATAACATACACAAATTCCTAGACTATATTACTACCTTCATACTCCCTCCGTTCTTAAATAATTGTTTTTCTAGCCATCTCAAATGAACTATAACATACGGATGTATATAGACATGTTTTAGAGTGTAGATTCACTCATTTTGCTCCGTATGTAGTCACTTGTTGAAATCTCTAGAAAGACAATTATTTAGGAACGGAGGGAGTAGTGGCTAGTAACATAAGTGTGCTAACATGCAAAGATTTATTTATTAGGTTATAGACTCATATTACATTGGGACATGTGATGTTACAGTAACTAGCTAAGTTACTAGTACTACATCTCTCCTCATTAACTCATTGCCACATAAGGAAATTTGCTAAGTTGGACTTGATATTACTACCGAAGTTACTCCCACTGTGGCTAGTCTAAGCGCTCGTTACAGTACATTTTTGCGAGACGTGATTTGAATCGCACACCTCCCGGGTAGGTACCGAACGCACTAACCAAGTGTGTCACCAGACCCGATGTGCTAGGTTGCTTTTTTTATTTCTTAAACTGAAAACCTAAAACAACGCAGCTGTTTCCTGTTTGGTTTTCTTTGTCTCTTCCTTTTCTTTTCCTAGTTTTGTTTTCTTAAACGGTGAACTTCAAAATTGTACAAAACTTATCCAAAATTGATGATTTTTTAGAATTCGTGAACCTTTTATTGAAATTGATGAACTTGTTTTCAAAATTGATGTACTTTATATAAATTTTTGTTAACTTAAAAAAACAATTATTCTTGTTCAGATTTGATGCAAAATTTCAAATTTGTGAATTTTTTTTCACAATTGATGAACCTTTTTGCAAATCAATAATTTGTTTTAAAGTCGACGAATATTTTTCATTTATGGGAAGGTTTCGAAGAATCGATGAATATAATGTGTTTTCTTCATTGTTGCAAACTTCTTTTTGGCAAATTTTCATTTTTATGAACTTTTTAAATTCGCAATATTTTTCAAATTTTGCTTACTTTTTATCAAAGGGATGATTTTTTTACAAAATCTACAAACCTATTTTGATTTCAGATTTTTTTTGAAAACATTTTAAAACAGTTGGTTTTTTCTTCCAGACCAATAGCACAAAAGACAAAAGAAACTTTCTGCCAAAAAAAAGACAAATGAAATTAGCGAGCGGCCCAACGAAAGAAGCTTGCGGCAGAGCAACTGGAGCGAGTGTGGGGTAGGCAAGCGAATTCGCGTGGCTCGTGCGCAGCCCGCTTGGGCGCGCGAGAGTGCCAGCTGCGCGAAAAAGGAGGGGAGATATACAGTAAAGCAGCGAGCGATTTACATGAGATAATAGAAGACTCTACTAGTTTTACTGCTTGTAACATAGTCCATGAATTTAGGAGCTAGAACACTGATGCTCACAATCTCGCTAAGCATACATTATCACTTGGTTTTGGCCGTCATGTTTGGTTTGGGCAACTGGGTGACTTGCTCTTTATACCTATAAATGTTATGATTTGAATAAAGCTTGACGAGTTTGTCTAAAAAAAACCTGCACGAAATAGGAGGCTAGATATACAGTTTTTTTTGCATCAAAATGCATATAACGCGGGGCCAGGAGACGTGAGCGCCACTTACGTTTTTTGGGGGATTTCTACTACTTTTCTATGTTTCTTGTTAGTTTTCTTTTCTATTTTATTATTATTTATTTTCCTTTGTAATAGGTTTTGGACGTAAATAGAAGAGAAAAGAAAAGTGTTTATGAAAAAAAATAGGGAGGAAAAGTCGCTTATAAACGATGCCACGATCTTTTGATAAGGGATAAAAAGCCCTCAGGCTTGCTAGTAAAAAAATGAATGTGTTGTATAATCTAGCCCGGCCAGCCCGGCCAGCACGTTATGTCGCAGCAGAAGACAAATAGGGTTCCACGTGGGACGATATAGCCATTCTCCTGTCTGCCGCATATCATGAGAGTCAAAAGTTAGAGGAAATGCATAGGCTACCCTCCGTTAATGACTTCATCTTTTATTTACGATAATTACCAAAAACATTGTAAGAATAATAGGTTCTTTCGAAAATGTTCAAAAAATATTGTTTATAATGAGTTTCAATATAAAAAAACTACGAATTATGAAAATAAAAAATGAAATACTTTCATCGTGTATTTTGAAAATATTTATCGTGTTTTAGAAACGTGTTCATCACAAATTTAAAATGTTTACCATGTACTTCAAAAGATGTTCATGTATACGCAATATTATTTATTTCTAGAAGCAAGTCAAAAGAAAACAAAAATAAGAAAGTAAAAAATCATGTATTTAAAAACAAGTTCATCGCGTAGTTTAAAAAAGTTCATCTATGCACAAAGGAATATAGTTTTGTAATAGGAGAAGAAAAAAACCATCATAATTTAAGCAAACTTTCATAGTGTATTTTGAAAATGTTAATATGGACAAAATAGAATTTTTTTAATAAACTATTTTTTGAAAGAAAGTATAATACTGATTGGGAAAATACAAAAATTCCAAAAGAAAACTAACACAAAACCGAAAGGCGAAGAGAAAAAGAAACGAAAACATGTTGCAAAAATCAGTGAGGGGGCTATCTCATGTCGCACACCCCTATGCGACAGGGTGACTATTCGACACAGTGAGCATCAAATAAGATTTTCCCTCTTACATGAACCTCTTCCGGGCATTTGCATGTCCACCAACTCTAGTAGGTCGAACACCACATACCCTTCACGTGCGCACGGGTCAACACATTAACTTTGTTTTTTTGTTTTATGTTATGTTTTGGTCATTATATTTTATTTTAATATTTTATATTAACCCTTTTATTTATTTATTTTCTATTTTTATAATCATTTTATTGTCCACCACATTCTACCTTTTCCATTTGGTTAAGCTTATACAGGAACACATTTGGAACCACATGGACATTATTAATAGGAAATGTAATTTTTTGATTTTATTTTTTTATTAATATGAACATTAACATGAACATTTTTAAAATTCTTAGAGATTGAAACATGTAAAAACTTTTGCACCCATAAATGTCTTTCTGGATCATGTTCAACATTTACTAAAAAGGCAAGGGGTGCAATGCAAAAGTATGACCAAGTACTACAAACTTCACGACAAAAAAATGTTTTTTTATGAGTAGAAATTTATGAGCTTTTGTTCGAATGCAATGACATGCCTATTACTTTTAAGTATATTTCAAGATACGCACAGGGGATTTAGTAAACTGTCTACAAAATTCACTTGGGTGCTATCCATCATTTTGAATGGGAGGCAGAAAATGAATCACCCACTACCCGAACAATTGGCCCGGTCCATTTGTCCTCGTGAATAGAGTTGTACCTAGTGCTCGCCACACACTTTGTTCCTTTTTTGCCTTTCCTTTTTTCTGTTAATCTTTTGATTTCACTTTGTTCTTGGATGAATGTTTAGTTAACTGTGGAATCCACATATTTAAAAACATATTATGACCTTTCTAAAAGTATTCATGTATGTTAAAAAGAATACTTTTTCAATATCATGAATCCCAAAAAGGTGCCCATGTAATTTAAAAATTGTTGTGTAATTTAATAAGTGTTAATGTCCTTTATAAATATGTTCATGTAATTTTAAAACTCTTCATATTATTAAAATAGTGTTCAAACCTTTAAAAATTTATTTGTGTGATTTAAAAGTGTTCACGCATTTTAGAAAAGGTCAAGAACTTGTGAAAATGTTCCCTTTCTTTAGAAACTATTCGTAAATTTAATAAGAGTTCTTTAATTTTAAGAAAATTTTCATGTATAAAAAATGTTAGTGTTTCTGTATCTATAAAAGGTGTTCATGACTTATAATAAAAATATTCATGTAATGTGAAAAAAATAAGAGATAAATGAATAAAGAAAACCAAAAATAAAAAGGCATATGGAAAACAAAAATAGTAAAAATAAGAAGCGAAAATAAATGAAAAAAGAACTGAAAATCAGAATTTAAAACAAAAATATAAAATATATAAAAAAGGAAGGCTACAACGGAAATTAAAAATACCCTGGTAAACTGCCTTGCTACTTCCTCTATTGGGCCTTGGTCCATGTTGGGCGTATGCCGACGACAAATTTGCTATTTGGAAGAATTCTCATAGCCCCCCTTTTGAAGTTTAAGGTGACACCCACTCCTCTCCTATATCGGTCACCTGGTCCAACACCTTAATTATTTATATTTTTCAAAATTAAAAAACATGTTTTTAGTAAAATAGATTTAAGAATTGAAAAACAACGGGTTTACTTATAAAATACGTACGTTTTAAAATAGTTCACCGTCTATTTGAAAATGTTCACCATGTCTTAAAGATGATTGTCGTGCATTTAAAAATCATATTTGAAAAATATTCATAGTATATTTTGAAAATATTTATTCTTTATCTTTGTGAAAAATCCCTGTGTACAAAAATAAAATATATTTCCAAATGAGAAGCAGAACAAAAACAAGAGACAATCCGAGCAAAAATCAAAAGAGCGAACAAAAACTGTAAAACCCGGCTTAAATCCAAAAGCATAGAGAAAAAAACATTTTTAAAAAAACATAAAATCCGCTGAAAATAGGTAAATGAGCCCTAACTAAGGAAGCACCCCCCTAACTAAGGAAGCCCCCGTCCTCGTCGCCGCCTCTGCCTGGCGACACGGGAAAGACTCGCCGCCAAGGCTCGAGGCCCGCTCCACCACCCTTCGCCACGCTGTCGCCGGAGGGCCGGCCCGGCGGTTGTGCGCGCCGAGGATGGTGATGGCGGGCGGCCTCGCCCTCCTCCCGAGCATCGATCCCGCCAACCTCGATCCGCCGGGCCTCCTCCACCATCGCCCCCCTCCCGCACCCCTACCGGTGGGCCGGCCGGCGAGGCTGCGCCGCGCCCGGAGCTGGTGCCGGTGAGGTCTCGCCCCGCCCCCCGTCATGCCGGAGCGCCACCACCACCACCTCTTGGATCTGATCTGGCGCTTTGTGGTTGTGCACCTCCTCCAACTGCTGCTGTTCGTCTGCCCGTCTGATGCGGCTGCGCGGCCACGCCAGTGATCCTCCTCCCCGACCTGTCTCTTCTCCTCGCTTTGGTGGAGAAGGACGTTGCTGGGCGAGGTGGCTGGGCTGGCGGGGTTTGGTCTGCCGGAGCAGACCACCCTTCGTCTCGGCGGCGCCTCCTCCGAGCGGCGGTGTCGACCTCTGCGCGTGCTTGGTCATGGTGGTCTCTCTTGGCAGTCGGCCAGAGCTCTGCGGTGGATCCCCGTCGTCATCACTCCGGTCCTGACGGCCACGAACCTGCATTCCCCAGTGTCCGTGGCCTGTCAGCGCTATGCCGGTGTGGATTTTCGGCCTCGACGCTCCGGTAGGTGCGTCCCTTCCAGCTACTTTGGCTTGTCGGTGTTCCGGCAGCCACGTCCCTCGCAGCCCGGATCTGCGTCCCCTTCCGGTTCCTGGCTTGCTAGCGGCGTCGGCCACCACCATGTCCCCGCATCGGTTCTCTGTTTGCTGCCTTCCCGACCCCATCCACCAACACGCCACGCCGGCTCCAAAGCTCGCGTTTTTCGGTGGTGGCAGGTGCAGCCTCACCTTGCTCCCTTCTGTGGTGGCGGTCGTCTAGCATGCTGACTTCTTCATCTTCGGATCCTCATCTGGCGGCAATGGGATTGCACGAACTAAGGCCAAGAGAAATCCTTGCTTGGCTTGCCGATGCTGGCAGCGGCGGCACTTGTGGGTGTCGTTTCCCTTCCTGAAGGCATTGTCATGGCCTTTATCCGTGCCCCTCTTCGAGTATCGGGGGAAACCCTAGATTCGGTTCTCCGGATCGGATAGCGGCAACGTAATGATGTCGTTCTCCTTCTTGAAGGCGCTATCTTGCTAACTCGCGGCGTTCCCGGTGTTAGATTTGAAGATGTTTGACGTCTTGCTAGTTTGGCTTGCCTCCCTAGTTCTAGGCTTGGTGGGTTTAGTTGTGTCTTTTTTCTGTTCGGGTTGAGCATCCCTTGTCTCTCTGCTCTGGGTTCCATGCTCATGCCTTCTTGCGGCATGTCATATTTTGTAACCCTCCTCTGTACTCAATTCTCTTTCTTCTGTCAATGAAATGATACGCAAGCTTTGCGTATTCGTGAAAAAAAAAAGAGCCCTACGCTTCGGAAGCACATGCGCGCGCTCATTGGTTTTCGGCTTTTCGCTGTTTCGTCTCGCCACGCTCATTTCGTGTACTAACGTATGCTCGGGAGTCTGCACTATATCTTCTCGCTGCCTGAAACAATCTTGGGCAAGAAATCGATTGCTGTTCCACTATATGCTACTACTAGGGTTAGACTTTGATCATCTATAGATTACTAAAATATAAAATATCTGTTACAAAATGTTATACCATTGTATTTGTATTTAAAAGAGCTTTTCAACAATATAATTTTGATGACATATAGCTTAAATTTTGTTAGTTAAAATTTTTAGGTCAAACTTTAGCCCAAAATAAGAGTGGCCTAAGAGCAACTCCAATAGGCCGACTCAAACGGATAGCGATTTTGTCCGTTTTTTATTCGTTTGGGTCGGCCAGGCGGACACGGATGTCCGCTTTTGCGTTTGATCGGAGCGTGCGCCCAACGCTGGCCTGAACCCATTCTGACGGCGCTAGAAAAAAAATGAACGTATGCATATTAAAAAAGAAAAATAACATTAATTAAACATTAAAGCCGGCCACGAAGGCTGCGAGAGTCCACGCGTCCATATTTGCATAAAAAACAGCCTAAACTACGAGGCGGCGCGCTGCTCTAGGCGTCGTCGTCGTCCTCGGGGTCCGTGAGGTCGATGAGCGTCGGCGCCGGCCCGGGCCAGGCGAACGCTGTGTTCCAGAGCGCCGTCATGTCGGGCTGCCGCGCAGCAAGCGGGCCGGCCGGGGGGGCTGGCGCGCCTCCTCCTTGAGGTCGCGCTCGAGCATCTCGAGGTACTCGCCGTCGCGACGCTCCTCGGCCACCCGGATCATGCGCCAGTGCTCGAGGTACGCCGCTCCTGCACCGGCGTCGCTCCCGTCCAGACCGGCGACGCGCGTACCCACTTGCGCACTACTCCCGTCCAGGAGTAGCGCTCGATGGGGGACGGCTCCCACTCGGGCTCCGGCTTGATAGGGGATGGCGGGGCCACCGGCGGCACCATGCTGTCGCCCGCCGTGGAGAGGGCAAGTGCCTGCGCCATTGCCGCCTCGTACCGAGCCTCCTCTTCCGCCTCCACCCTGCGCCGCTCGTCCTCCTCGCTCTCGCGGTAGACGGCCGCAAGGGCCGCCTTCCTCCGCCTCCTTGTCCTCCTCACGGACGACGAGCGCCGGCGGCGGCGAGCTCCGGTCCACCTCGCCTCGCCTCCTCGTGCTCGAAGGCGAACCACCTCGTCCAGTTGGGCGAGTCGGATGCGTAGGCGGCCTCGCGGCGCCCGCCGGCGTCGCACCTCCTCCGCGTGAGCCCGAGCCGTCCGCGGCGCCGCCGGCACTGGAATCCTATCTGAATCCAGATGCCAGTCGTGCGGCAGGGTCACGTCGGGATATGGCAGAGGCTGGCGGTGCTGCCAGTGCCACTCCGCCTGGTGCATTGGCACATTCACGCGGTGCCTCTAACGGCGAGGCGCCGACGCCGGCGAAGGCGGGAGGAACTCTGAGAGGAAAGGGGTGGCGGGGGCCTTGCCCTTGGCCTTACTGCCGCTGGCGCCGGAGAAGAGGCCCATCTCGCTGTGGTTGTGGTGGCTAGGGTTTGCTGGCAAGGAGGGGAGCAAAGCTTGGCAGATGTGGATGGCGAGTTTGGATGAGGACGGCCCCGCCGCACGGTAGGCTTAAAAAGGACGAACGTCGTCGCTGACGCGTGGGCCCGTGGTCATAAATTAAGCTGACCGCATGGGCAGCGGGTAGTTGGACGGCCGTCACGTGGAACGCAGCGGACAGCGAGAAGGCGCGTGAAGCGTCCGTTCGGCGTCTGCGCCGACACATTTGGGGCATAAATTTGAGCTGCAAATGCGTCGGCGTGGACGCGACGCGAACGTAATTTGAATTTGGATCGGCGTTGAGCCGTCACTTTTGTCTGCACCGATCTAAATAGACGCAAACGGACGAAATAGGTCACGCCCTTTGGAGTTGCTCTAATAAACCCGGAGCGAGGAAGTAGTCCACAACGCAAAGCCTAGAACGGAAAAGTTACTATCTACTGTTGCGAGTGCTCATTGGGTTGGCTGTGGTGACACACGAGAGAAAGACAAGAGGAGAGGAGACGAGGAGGCATGATAAAAGCGAGCGGCAGCAGGGGAGGCCGGGGAGGAAAAGAAAAGAAAAGAAAAAAGAACTGAAAAGTCATGACCCGTCTTGATGTGACACCTCCTACTCCTGGCAGGCCTGCCTCCCAGGCTATCAGCCATCAGGTCAGGAGGGTCTGCTGCTTCCTGCGGCTGCATGCTGCGATCACTGCCCCGTATTATTGGTTCGTTAAGCTAGCAGCGATGCGACACGGTGCTTCACCAGCTTTCCGGGGAGCATCAGTCTGCTCCCTGAATAAAGACTACTACTTTCTCTTGCGTAGAAATAAAGACCAAGTATTCTACCCGTCCCAAAGAGTTTCCTTTTAGGCCAACTCCACCCCGCGACCCTATCCTGTCCGCCCGTGTCCGTTTGGGGTAAAAGGGACAAAAGAGACGGCCTTGCGCGCGGGCGTAAACGGATTTTTGTCCGCTTTATGTCCGCTTTCGACCCATCCCCGGCCAAAGTTTGCGTCAGTTTTGGGGTGAAACGGACAGCGCGCGGACGGGCGGAACGCGCGCGCTTGTCCTTCCCTGACCCGTCTGTCGGTGGGAGAAACCAACCCCCCCCCCCCCCACACGCCCATTTGGCGCCATTTGCCCCAAACCCTCCCACGTCCCTCCCGCCGCCCCCTCTCTCCCCCGTTCATGGCCGACGCCCCGCCGAGTTCCGGCGGCCTGGCCGTCGACCCACCCGCAAAGGTGAAGAAGAAGGCGCCAAGGAAGCCGCGGTCGGAGTGTACGCCGGAGGAGATCGCCAAGTTGGACGCGGAATCGGCGAAAAGGAGGGAACGGAGAGCGGTCTTCAAGGTCAATGCCGCCGTGGCCAAGTTCGCCGCCCAGCACGAGGAGCTGGAGGCCGCGCGGCGCAAGGCCGCTGCCGACGAGAAGGAGGACCTCGTCAACAAAGCGCACGCCATCCTCATGCTTGGCATGGGCCGTCCTGCCGGGTTCCCTGCAGCGGTCGTCGGCCTGGCGAGCACAGGCTCGTCGGTCGCCCCGCCTACGCACTGCAAGTCGCCGACGTCGCGCACCGCGCCCATGTCACCCGGCTTCCCTCCGCCAAGGCACGACGGCCAGACCCGTTTCTCGGGGTCGCCGGACGTGGGCTTGTTCCCGCCGTCCACACCGCGCCCCGCGGCCGTCATCGACCTCAACGTCACGCCTGGGTCCAGCAGCGGTGGGCGGCCGTCAGTCGAGATGCTAAGAAAGCAGGCACGGGCACCGTTCACGGTCACCATGCCGGCCCCACGCGTCTTGTTTGACGGAATGCCAACCCCAACGCCAGCGGTCGACGACCCCTTCTACAACCGCTACATGGAGGACGTGATCTTCGACGGTGGGCATGGCCGTGCCTACGACCCCGATGAGACCCAAAGTCAGGATGGCCATGCCGAGTACGTCCCCGATGAAGAGGCCGACGACCGTGCTGACTACGACCATGGTGACTCGTGGCATGAAGACGATGACATCTATGTCGAAGGTGATGATGAAGAAGAAGAAGGCAATGACGTTGATATTAGTGGTGCGCCATTGTTCATCGACGAGCTCACCCAAAGAGCGGAGGCACAAAAGAAGAGGAAGAGCATTCGCACGGGTTCATATACACAAGATGAGGACAAGTTGATTTGCCAAGCTTGGATGGAGATTAGCCAAGATCTGAGGACCGGCGCGCAACAAAAGGGCATTGTTTTTTGGACGAGAGTCCACAAAACATTCCATGAAAGTAAGATGTTTGAGCCCTACCAAGTTACAAGCAACCGTGGCATCGGCTCGATTCAAAAAAGATGGTTGTTCATCCAACAAGAGTGCAACAAGTATTGCGCCGCATTTGAGAGCGTTGAAGCACGACCCGTGAGTGGTCTCGGCATTGGGGACATGGTATGATCTCCTCTTTCTAGCCCTTTCCTTGCTACGGCCATGAGACTTCGGCCATGTATATGTTTGCATGTTCACTTGTTGATCATGTGGTGTAGGCATTCCAATCTTTGGAGGCATTCAAGGCCTGGCACAATGACAAGCCATTCACTCTTACGCATTGTTGGACAATCATCAACAATTGCCCTAAGTTCAAGGATCAATACCGTGAACTTCAAAGAAAGCGAGGCAAGAAGACGACCAAGTTAGCCGGAGGTGGGGATGGTGAGGCGTTGAAGAGGCCGAGGGGCAAGACCAACTCCAAGGTGGACGACATACGTGACGCCTCATCCATGGCCTTGCATGAGACTTTGCATGGCATGATGTCTCAAAAGGATGTGAGGGGCGAGAAGAAGCGGCAAAGCAAGGGCGAGCAAATGAAGCAATACATAGACCTTCAAAGACGAAGCTTGAGATGGAGGCGGCCAAGAGGAGGAAGATCGACATGGAGGAGGCGGCCCGGCAAAGGCAGCTCGACATCGAGGCCGACAACGTCAAGGCCAGGCGAGGCAGCTCGACATCGAGGCCACCAATGCCGCCACCAAAGCGAAGGAGGTGGCCCTTGCGATCATGGCGTGGACTTGTCGGAGATGGCGACAAGGCGAGGGCCTGGTTCGAGGCGAGCGAAGGAGATGCTCGGCGCGAAGGCTGAACTAGGTCGTCCGATCGGCGTGGCCGTTCTTTTTGAGGCTGGCATGGGTGCCGCCCGCCCGCCCGTCGGGCCGCTGGTAGTGTGCCGGCTAGAAAACATTCATTTTGGAGGCCGACTGTGTTGTCGGCGAGGAGAACTATTCATTTTGGAGGCTGGCTGTGTTGCTGGCCGCTGGCTGATGCCGGCGATGGACGTGTAGGCCGCTGGCTCTGTTGCCGGCGTGATGAACCGGGGCCGCTGGCCTGAACTAGGGCTTGGCATTTGAAATGTTGCTTTTAGTTTTTTAAGTATACGCGGACAGGATGGGGCAAATGGATGCGGCCGCGCGCTGGGCGCACGGCCACCGCATCCCAGGAAAGGCCCGAACACGACCCCAAATCCCTACCCAAACGGACAGAATCCGGACAAAACGGACGTCCGTTTGGGGTCGCGCGGTGGAGTTGGCCTTACCCCGTGCGTAAGCAATCCGCGTTTGACGTGCAGTTAAAAAACACCGGACAATGTGCAAGCTTCGTGATACAACAACTCCAACGCGCCGACCAAACACGCTTTGTCCACTTTCCGTCTGTTTGGATTGGCCGTCCGCTCGGCGTCCGCCCTATTTATGTTTTGGGTCGGCCGTGCGTCCAACGCATGCGTCATTTCATGTTTGCGCACAAATTTAAAAGGCCCGCTACAGATCATGCTAGTGGTCATGCAGTCGCCCAAAGTTCATGTCAGCACCAATGCCAGCGGCCAGCATACAATGTCAGCCTTCAAAAAACCGACCACACAGTTCATACTAGCGCACTTGCCAGTGGCCGATACACATGCCAGCACACAAAAAAGGGTGGGAATTCGACCACACCATCTCGGACGTGATCATGCCAGCACACTTGCCGGGATACAAAATAGGGATGGCGTTCTCTGCCATAGATCACTCATCATCAAACTTGAGCATGTCGGCCTGCATCTTCTCGAAGCATGGCCTCTTCCTCGGTGACAAGGTGTTCAGTTCAACCTTCATGATCTCCACCCCCGTCATCATACTAGCGAGCGCCACTTCTTTCACCTTGGTCTTGGCATTAGCGGCTTCGACCTCGAGCATCTTGGCTTGCTTCTCCGCCTCCATCTCAAGCATCCCGGATTGCTTCTGCGCCTCCATCTCAAACCTCCTCCTTTAGATCTCCATGAAGGTGTTCATTTGCTCTTCCTTGTCTTGCAGGCGCTTCTCCTTCCTTGTGTCCTTTTTGCTCATCATGCCCTCCACGGTTGCAAGCAAGGCGATCGACACCACATCGCGCTTGTCCTCCTTCTTGGAGTTGGTCTTCCCCCGTGGTGGTGGCTTTTCGCCCTCCCTAACCTCCTCTACGGCTGCCTTCCCCCCACGCGCCATGAGGGCGGCATATTGCGCCTTGAACTTCTCCTCCCCGTTGATGACCATCCAACAATGGGAGAGGTTGAAGGACTTGCTGTAATGTTGGCCCTTGAATGCCTAAAAATGAATAGCATGCAAGCATATTGGCAAATGGATATGTAAATGGACATGCAAGCATAACGGGAATGGAGACGAAGAGGGGCACATGTATACGATATCTTACACGCTAATGCTGCTCATGGGACGTGCCTTTATGCTCTCAAGGGTGGCACAAAACTTGTTGCACTCTTGTTGTATCACCCTCCATCGCTTCGAAAGGGACACCCACCCATGCTTGCTATGCATTTGGTACGACGCAAAATTCTTGAGTTCATGGAACTCATGATGAACAAGAATCCAAAAGGTTGATGGCTTTTGTTTGGTGCCAACCTTGGGGTCTTGCCCAATGTCCCTCCAACACTCACAAAGAAGCTTGTCCTCGGAAGGTGTCGTGGAAACGTCATGGCAGGTGTCCTAGTGCGAGGACTTAGTTGTGAGGCCAACGCATCTATGTGGTAGCTTGAGAGGGGTTGATCGGGCCGAGATACGCAACACACAATACAAGGATTTAGACAGCTTCGGGCCCCGGAAAACATCATCCGGTAAAAGCCCTACATGTTGTTTGTTGATAGGTCTCATTACGCTCATGAGGGAGACGCCGCATAAGCCAGCTCCCCTTTGTTTTGTCTAGCCTTAACGATTATTTTCTGTTGCCTCCCTCTTGGGGTGCCTTGCCCCTGCTTATATAAGATGAAGGGGCGGGTCACATGTAGAGTCAAACTCGGATTAGGACTTAACCTATTTTGATGTCTTACCATGGGCTTCTTAACGTCTTGGGCTTCTTAACGTAAGCCGGTTTACAATCCGGCTTACAATCTAGCTTACAATCTGGCTTAACTGTCTGGCTTAACTGTATGGCTTAACTGTCCGGCTTACATGACTGTGTCTGCCGGCTTACATGACTGTGTCTGCCGGCTTAACCTGCTTAACTGTTCCCGCCGGCTTATATTATGTCGGGTCACCAATGAAACATTAAGTCCCAGCCGGGTCATATCTCCGGCCGGGTCACACCGCGGGGTATATCCCTGACATTAGCCCCCAGTTTAATTTGGATTCATCCATGTTAAGCTGGTCCTGTGAAACAAACACAAGAACAATTTTGACAGATTATGCTCTTGGTTAAGAACTCTTGTAAGCCGGCACCTGATCATCCTTATGTCCTTGTCATTTCCTTCTTGTGGGAAGTCTGGGTCAATATACCAGCTTCATAATCAATTTGCTGACATTGGTTTCTCACAGAAAAATATTGTGAAGAATATTGGCCTTGAAATACTCATCTGATTTTCAGCCGGCTTGAAAGATGTAGATCTCCATTATATTCATATCACTTGTAGCCCCCAAGGGCCGGGCCATTATGCAATAATGAGCAGGGACTTTGCAAATATGATCATGTAGACTTGAGCAGCAATGTGTAGTCCCCAAGGGCCGACTCAGTAAGATAATAATGAGCTGGGACTTTCTTAAATTTTTGACAGGAGCAATTGGCAGCCCCCAAGGGCCGGCTCACTACAATGGGATGAGTCGGGTCTTCAATAAGTTGATCAAAAAATGACTTTACATTTGCCCCCAAGTGCCATGGTGCATGCTGGCAGTGACATGGGACTTGCATATTTGATGTAATCTCAATTTGAATAATGTAGCCCCCAAGTGCCGGGTCATAAGCCTGCAGCGACTCGGGACTATTCCCTCCATTGTAAAAATAAATCATGTCCATTAATAAAATAATAACCATTGCGCTGAGCGACTTTGAAGACCTCCATCATAATATTGGCTATTGATAACCATAATAAAAATCCAGCCATGTTGGCTATTAAAGATTTGAATAATATAATCCGGTTTAGAAAACCGGTTCCTGTGATATTGAATCGTACTGCCGGTTTAGGATACCTATGCAGTAAGGGTGATAACCCAATCTTTAGAAGCCAAAACTTCCAAATGTTTATGATTGTCATATATGGCGACTTATCATCCAAAGTCAAGCCGGGTTAATCGAAACCACATATATGCTTCAGATATGAACAAAAAGGTCTCAAGACAAAACCAAAGATTGTTTTCAAAAAACTTAAGCCAAAAAGATAAAAAATGAGGCTTCTGATTTGAATACGATCAGTAAACTGGACCAAAAGGGGTTAAGCTAGGATTCGAATATGATCATGAAGCCCCCTAGTGGTGTTGGCATTGCGTCGATCAAGAGGGTACCGACAGCTATGTTCTCTTTGGTTCGAATACGACCTATGTTTGAACAGGAAGCCCCCAAATGACCTTGAGAGTTTTTTAACGACTCTGATCCGAATACGATAAAAGTCGGACCCAAAAGGGGTTAAGCTATGATTCGAATACGATCAAGAAGCCCCCTAGTGGGTTTGGCATTGCGCCGATCAAGAGGGCACCGACAGCTATGTTCTCTTTGGTTCGAATACGACCTATGTTTGAACAGGAAGCCCCCAAATGACCTTGAGTGTTTTTTAATGACTCTGATTCGAATAGTATCAAAGTCGGACCCAAAAGAGATTAAGCTATGATTCGAATACGATCAAGAAGCCCCCTAGTGGGTTTGGCATTGCGCCGATCAAGAGGGTACCGACAACTATGTTCTCTTAGCTCTTGATCGATCCTTTGCGTAGCTCAATCACCACCTCCTCCCCAAACAGCTGCTGGCAGCTGCGCCATTGAGCACCCTGAAGCAACGTCAGTGTTGTTCAACCGCATCAGCTTGTCTTTGGCCTCTCAAGAACCGTGTGGTGCTGGGCGATGAGTTTGTCACACTGCTCTCATATGGGCGTGGAAGCGGCGCGAGCCGGCCACAGTGGGGGTGACGCAGGGCCGGGGCAACTTCAGGAGCCCGGCGACCCGACGCGGGATGAGAGAGGACGTCCGTGGCTCATGGAGGCAAGGCAAGATCGCGCGACGGCCGGCTCAGCTCACAGGCGATTTGCAGCGGAGAAGGCAAAGGCCATGGGGTAGCTCATGTCACAGCTGTCAAAAAACCCCAGCGAGGCAGCTGCAGTGACTTGGCCAGCGGCGGGTTGCACAGACGGGCGCAGAGTCCGTAGTTGGCAGAGGAATCCACTTGGCGGCTCACAAACGACAATTGTGGAGGCGATCTGCAGCGTTTTGAGGGAACTGCGGCTGAACCAGGGCGCGGTGGGTCACAGAACAGTGGCGCAGTAGCATCGGCGAGGGGAGGCGCGGCGGCCCGAGGAAGCAGAGTTGCAGAAGGCCTGGTACAGGTGATTTGACGCAGCGATGGAGGTGTCTGGTGGCTCGAGGACGCTGAGGGTGACTCAAGGTGCGGATGTTAACCCGACAACAGTAGGCGGCTCGAGGAAGCTGAGGGCGACTCACGGCGCGGATGTTGACCCGACAGCAGTAGGTGGCTTTCAGCCAGCCCGCGAAGACGAAGCCAGCGTGACGTCGGGTCGCAGCAGAAGCGGGCGGCTCAAGGCCGTGGAGGCGACTTGAGCAGAGGGCACTGCTACCTCTTGAGCACTGCGTTGGTTTTCCCTTGAAGAGGAAAGGGTGATGCAGTATCCAGCATGCATCTAGTGTATTAATGTAATGCCAGGATAATTAAGCTATAGTAATCCCCTGCTAATGATGCCATGTCATCATTTTCACTGTTGCTAAATCCCCCTTGGATTCAATCCGGTTCAAATTCAAATTAAAGTCAAATTTCAAAATTCTGAAACATGCAAACTAAAATGTTCAGAGTGTAGCATATATTCCATAACTAATTATGTTGGTGAGCCAACATTTTTATAAAGTGGTTTAATGCCCTAAAGTAATTAAAACAGTGCTAGAACAACATATTTAAATGCCTTCCCATTTATGAAAAATTCAAACAAACTCAAAAGCCTCCCTAACTTTTGTGGTAGTGCCAAATATTGCAATGTATTTATATGGCCAAGTTCCACATTTTTACAAAGACCAATTGGCAGGTCAAAATATTGCAAACAGATTATGCAAACAGAATAAAAATAAAATAAAAAGAAAAGGCCTAACTACTATGTGTTAATGGGCTCTAGTGCCATTATGCACTTTGGCCCGTCTAACAACTTTGGCCCAGCCCAGCCCCACACCCCATGGTCGATCCCTCCCTCACGGTGCCTCCGGCCCGTCGCTCTGAGGCAAGACCCTCCGGATCACCTCGCCGGCGACGCCCCGAGGGGATAAGGCCGAGCCCCCTCGGCCTCGTCGGCTTCCACCACCCCCTCCCCTGAACAGATATTTCCCTCTCTCCCTCGGTCACTCCCTCTCCCCAGATCCCTTTCTCCCTCCCCTCATCGAGCGTGTTTGCCGTCGGCCACCTCGCCTCAACGTGGCCACCGCCCTCCCTGCGCCAAGCCGACGTGCCCACAAGCTCCACCTCGTCCTCCGCTCCTTCTCTGTCGAACCACGAGACCCGAAGTGCTCCACAACACCGACGACAACATTGTCTTCCACCTTCGGACGCGTCGGCGCTCGCCGTCGACCCGCGCTGCCCCGAGCACCTCGAGTCTTCCCCGGGCCTTCTCTGCAACGGCCGTAAGCCCTCGATCCTCCTCCCTCTCTCCCCGGCCTCTCCTTGTAGCCGTAGCTCTCCCTCGACGCACTCGCGCTTCCGCCGCTGCGGTTGAGCTCGACGGCATGGCCCCTGTGGCCACAGCCCGCACCCGAGCCCGCTTGCTTGCTCCGTACCTCCGGCCGCACCCAACGCACGCGCTCGCTCACCCCCACTACCCTGGTCCGTCCCGACGCGCCGCGTCCAACCCTGCGGCCGCCGTGCGTGTGTCCCTCTGCTGCTGCTCTGGTGCCCTACTACTGCTGCTGCCATCGCCCGCGCCGCTCACGCCTGCCTGCAGCCACCCCCGGCGCTTCGCTGCCGCCCCTTTCCTCCAGCGCCCGCTGCGTGTGCGCGGCCTCCGCATCTTGCCGCCCGCCTCCGCTTCGCCGTGGCTGCCGACCGCGTCCTCGCTCCACTATGCGCGGCCTCCGCCCGACGGCGCCCAGCGCCATGCGCGCCCGTGAGAGCCGCGCCCTCGCCGCCCACTCGAGCCATCATGACCCCTTCGCGCTTGCCGCCAGAAGTCCCAGCCGCGCCCCCGCCCCCCGGCGGTGCCCCCGCGCCTCGGCGGCCTTCGCCATGCGCCCGTGCGTCAAGGCGGCGCCCATACCCGCCCTGCACCGATAGCCCGCGCCTGTTTTGGCCTATGGGCCACTGCCCAGTAGGCCCCACCAGCCTCCTTTTCTTAAAAAAACAAGCTTTAAAAATATATATATAAATAATAATTAATTAATTAACTTAATTAATTAGGTTTAATTAAACTAATTACTTGCTTAGTCCAATTAACTAACTGGTTAATCAAATGGGCCTATGACAGGGGGCCCACCCCCTACTGACCGGTCAAACGTTGACTGGTCAACTGGGTCCCCCTGGTCCACATGTCAACCTTTGTGTACACTTTGTGTACACGGGGCTGGGTACCCGTAGCAATTTGTTATGTAATTTAGAATTAAAACAATTTCAGAATATTGTTAAATCTTTGAAAAATCATAGAAAATAATCCGTAACTCGGATGAAAAAGTTTTATACATGAAAGTTGCTCAGAACGACGAGACGAATCTGAATACACAGTCCATTTGTCCACCACACATTCCTAGCATAGCAAACATGCAACCTTCTCCCTCCGTTTCGTTTGCCCAAAAATGCCAAACTTCGGGAAAACATTCCCGGATGTTTCCCCCATTCACCGGTAGCGTGTAGCACCGCGTTAGAACATGTCTAGCTCTGTTTGTTGTCCTGTTATGCAATTGCCTGCTATGTATTTATTGTTTCTCCCCCCTCTTCTCTCTGGTAGACCCCGAGACCGCTGCTGATTCCGCTGTGATCGACTACGTCGACGACGACCCTTCTTCCCTTTCAGCGGAGCTTCCAGGCAAGCCCTCCCTTTGATCATCACAATATCGCCCATTCCATTCTCTCATGCTTGCATTAGATTTTGCTACTATTATTGATTGCTCCTATTCTGATGCATAGCCTGCTTTTGTACCTGCTATTGTTACCTACCTGCTTATCCTAAACTGCTTAGTATAGGTTGGATAGTGATCCATCAGTGACCTCCACCTTGTGCGTGTTGCCCCTGCTTCATCATCGACGACTCGATCAACGTGATCGACGACCAGAGCCAGACACCTCACATCATATGACGCCCCTTTTGTTGCTCGGCTCTGCAGAGCTACTATCGAGTGCCGATGGTGATCCCTCATAATGCACTCCTGATGATAATTCTGTAGTGTAGCTATTCGGTCGTGGTCATCGAGGGTGATTTCCTCTTTCACCATTCCCAATACGGCTCTGACGTGCAACACCTCAAGTGTGAACCTCGAGGGTGGTCCCTCTTACGTTCACCTTGATGATTACATTGAGTGGAATCCACGGGGGTGATTCCTCGGGTTTTCCCCTTGATGTCTGGACACACAGTTACCTTGACTTTACTTGAGACTGTTGTGAAAGCCGGGCGGGCCCGGAGAGCACCCGTGCAATGTGACGGTGGCGGCTGGCTGTTTAGTGGTATCACCCAGGAGGGGTGATAGCTCCGGACTTGTCCCGATAGCCATCACTACTTTAATTGTTAATGCACTAACAGGTTTGGGTATTTGTTCTGAATTGGCCTTTGGCCTTTACGCACTAACTACCACGCGAGAATAGATATGGGGCGCGACGTCGCAGTATAAGCCGAAGCTTTGTTAGACGTCCAGTTCAGCATTGCGGCACAGTTGGATCGTGTTGGCCATCCGAGGCGGTGCTGGTATCCACCTTGCTCGCAACGACCCGGAGGGCAACGGGCGATGGGCCCAAGACCCAGGAGTGCTTAGGATGTAGACCGGCGGGGACCTCTCTGCTGAGCCTAGGTAGGGCTGCAACGTGTTGATCTTCCGAGGCCGGGCATTGACCCCAGAAAGGTGTGTCCGGCCAGAGTGATCGAGCGTGTTGGGTAACGTGGTGCACCCCTGCAGGGAAGATATATATTCGAATACCGTGTCCACGGTAATGGATGTTCAGACTTGTATCTGGATCTTATATAACTAGAAATGGATACTTGAGATATGTGATGGATATGTGGCTCCGGGATTGCTTTCTCACAGGGAGTCGAGGAAGGATCTCTGGGCCTTAATGTTACAACATGCTTGTTAATTAAACTACTATTCTTTACTCTTCTACATGCTGCGAGATGCTTGGAGCTGCTTGAAGATGCTAGTCTTCGATAGGCTAGGCCTTTCCCCCCTATTCTGGCATTCTGCAGTTCAGTCCACAGATACAACCCTTCCATTTGATACCAATGCATACTTAGTATAGATCTGATGCTTGCGAGTGCTTTGGATGAGTACTCACAGTTGCTTTGCTACCCCTTTCCCCCTTCTTTCTTCTTTCCGGTTGTTGCAACCAGATGGTGGATCCCTGGAGCCATATGCCATCACCGATGGATACTACTATGTGGAGACCGCCGACGACCAGGAGTAGTTAGGAGGTCCCAGGAAGGAGGCCTTGCCTCTTCGATCATTGATGTTTGTGCTAGCCTTCTTAAGGCATCCTTGTCTAACTAATGTCTGTACTCAGATATTGTTGCTTCCTCTGACTCTTGTGTATCGAGCTTGTATTCGAGCCCTCGAGGCCCCTGGCTTGTAATATGAAGCTTGTATTATTTTAATTTGTGTCTAGAGTTGTGTTGTGATATCTTCCCGTGAGTCCCTGATTTTGATCGTACACATTTGCATGTATGATTAGTGTACGGTTGAATCGGGGGCGTCACAAATTGGTATCAGAGCCGAGTGCCTGTAGGAACCCCCTTTCCAACTCCTTGGCCGAAGTTGAGTCTAGTCTTTGAATAACTGATTTACTAACATGGCTGTGCGTCTTACGGGCCCATGTTGCCAATGGGTGGTATTAGAATCTTTTACTCCTCGTTTATACTCTGGGACTCTGACCTCTCTTCTATTTGGGTTAAATGAATTTTGCTAACTCCAACATTAGGTTCTCGTGATCACACCCACCCGGAGGTTTGTATTACCCCTTTCTTGAATTAAGGACCAAGTTCTGCTTCACAATATTCACTGACCGCAGGATCCTCTAAACGAGGGCACCCTGCGTCGCCATTTGCAAATTCCTCGCTCCAAAGTTTTTCCTTGACATTGATGTAGCCTGTGCTATGTCCCGTTGTTGAATCCCTCCATCGCGTGCATTGATATGTCCATTTTGCATCATGCTTTTATATCGATATTTATTGCATTATGGGCTGTTATTACACGTTATGTTACAATACTTATGCCTATTATCTCTTATTTTACAAGGTTTACATAAGGAGGGAGAATGCCGGCAGTTGGAATTCTGGGCTGGAAAAGGAGCAAATATTAGAGACCTATTCTGCACAACTCCAAAAGTCCTGAAACTCCACGAAAGTCATTTTGGGAAATAATAAAAAATATTGAGCGGAAGAAGTTCACCAGAGGGGGGCCCACCTGTCCACGAGGGTGGGGGGCGCGCCCCCCTACCTCGTGGGCCCACCTGTTAGCTCTCTGATGGCCACCTTCTACTATATGAGGTCTTTCGTCGAGGATAAAATCATAAGCAACCTTTCAGGACGAAACTCCGCCGCCACGAGGCGGAACCTTGGCGGAACAAATCTAGGGCTCCGGCAGAGCTGTTTTGCCGGGGACACTTCACTCCGTGAGGGGGAAATCATCGCCATCGTCATCACCAACGCTCCTCTCATCAGGAGAGGGGAATCTCCATCAACATCTTCACCAGCACCATCTCCTCTCAAAACCCTAGTTCATCTCTTGTATCCAATTCTTGTCTCCAAGTCCGGGATTGGTACTAGTAGGTTGCTAGTAGTGTTGATTACTCCTTGTAGTTGATGCTAGTTGGTTTATTTGGTGGAAGATCATATGTTCAGATCCTTTATGCATACTAATACCCCTCGATTATGAACATGAATATGCTTTGTGAGTAGTTACGTTTGTTCTCGAGGACATGGGAGAAGTCTTGCTATTAGTAGTCATGTGAATTTGGTATTCGATTCGATATTTTGATGAGATGTATGTTGTCTAGCCTCTAGTGGTGTTATGTGAACGTCGACTACATAACACGTCACCATTATTTGGGCCTAGAGGAAGGCATTGGGAAGTAATAAGTAGATGATGGGTTGCTAGAGTGACAGAAGCTTAAACCCTAGTTTATGCGTTGCTTCGTAAGGGGCTGATTTGGATCCATATGTTTCATGCTATGGTTAGGTTTACCTTAATACTTTTGTTGTAGTTGCGTATGCTTGCAGTAGAGGTTAATCATAAGTGGGATGCTTGTTCAAATAAGAACAGCACCCATGCACTGGTCCACCCACATATCAAATTATCAAAGTACCGAACGCGAATCATATGAACGTGATGAAAACTAGCTTGACGATATTCCCATGTGGCCTCGGGAGCGCTTTTCCTTATATAAGAGTTTGTCCAGGCTTGTCCTTTGCTACAAAAAGGATTGGGCCACCTTGCTGCACTTTATTTACTTTTGTCACTTGTTGCTCGTTACAAATTATCTTATCACAAAACTATCTGTTACCACTTATTTCAGTACTTGCAGAGAATACCTTGCTGAAAACTGCTTATCATTTCCTTCTGCTCCTCATTGGGTTCGACACTCTTACTATTGAAAGGACTACGACAGATCCCCTATACTTGTGGGTCATCATGCATACGTGCCGCCTAGTATGTCTATGATGTTTCTCTTGTACGAACTCATATGAACAACATGTAAGTGCCTCAATACATGTATCAGTATGTCTTCAATGACTGCGGCTTTGTACATACTGTCCCTTCGCTCATTGTCCGACTACATCATGAATGGCTCCATACACTTGCTTCACCCCTTGTTAAACCGCTCCCTGATGTTTTAAGCGGGATGGTTAGACCCGCTAGTTATGGCCGTGGTGGCGACAATCCACCATCGCCCGAATTCATGGCCGGAATGATACAACAGTTGATGTTGAATCGCCAGTTCATGGTATGAGTCATGGCTCAGTTCCCACGCCCCAATATGAATTAGCAACCAACTCCAGTGACTCTGCAAGACTTTGCACGTTTCAACCCTGTCATCTACCGCAACTCAACTCTGCCCCTTGATGCTGATGACTGGCTATGTGACATCACTTTTGAGTTGGAGTCTGCTGATGTAGCCTCTGCCAACTATGTCACCTTCGTGGCTTATTATCTGAAAGGTCCCGTTACTCAATGGTGGGATAGCCACATGCGTTCCTTACCTGTTGGAACCGCCATCACTTGGTCAGAATTCCAAGCTGCATCCCGCGGGCCAATGTCGAACGACCTTGGTTACTCACAATGTCGCCGTTGAAATTGAATGGTTCTAAATACATATCGCCGCTATCATTTGCGTCACTAAAACCGTCCACCTACTACATCCTTCAAATGAGATAGTAAACTACCAGGCTCATCTTGTTTGAAATGTCGAATCACAGATTTATTCCTTGAATGCGTGAAACGCTTCTCCTCTTATAAGAATTAATAACGCTCCTTCACCGATGTTTGCATTGAAGTTGTGGCGACATTTCCTTCTTGGTAATCGTTGAGAGATCTTCATCGATCATCAAAGTCTGAAGTATCTGTTACTCAGCTAGATCTGGATCTTCGTCAGCAGCGATGTATGGAAACAATTACACACTATGACTATGGTATTTCTTATACCCCTGGCAAGGCTAATCATGGCCGATGCTCTGAGTCGCAAGTCTTATCGCAACAACCACATGGCTTATAAAGCTCACCCCTGCAAGATGATCTCGCTTACAGAGAGCATCCGATCCGCGTTCTCGTTCAAACTGAACGTCGCACCCGTCTGAAGGGTATCCAATTTCTAAAAGTCCAGTGGTAAAATCATTCTGAAGATGGATGGAAACGCGAGCATCGTCTTCATGATGAATACCCCTCTTTGTTTTCGTCTACCTCCTAAATCTCGGGACGCCATTTCTTGTAGTGGAGGAGAATTGTAACGCCCGGATAATTAAGCTACAGTAATCCCCTGCTAATGATGCCATGTCATCATTTTCACTATTGCTAAATCCCCCTTGGATTCAATCCGGTTCAAATTCAACTTGAAATTAAAGTCAAATTTCAAAATTCTGAAACATGCAAACTAAAATGTTCAGAGTGTAGCATATATTCCACAACTAATTATGGTGGTGAGCCAACATTTTTATAAAGTGGTTTAATGCCCTAAACTAATTAAAACAGTGCTAGAACAACAATTTAAATGCCTTCCCATTTATGAAAAATTCAAACAAACTCAAAAGCCTCCCTAACTTTTGTGGTAGTGCCAAATATTGCAATGTATTTATGTGGCCAAGTTCCACATTTTTACAAAGACCAATTGGCAGGTCAAAATATTGCAAACAGAATAAAAATAAAATAAAAAGAAAAGGCCTAACTACTATGTGTTAATGGGCTCTAGTGCCATTATGAACTTTGGCCCGTCTAACAACTTTGGCCCAGCCCAACCCCCACACCCGCGGTCGATCCCCTCCCCTCACTATGCCTCCGACCCCGTCGCTATAGGGGCAAGACCCCGCCGGATCACCTCGCCGGTGACGCCCCGACGGGATAAGGCCGAGCCCCCTCGGCCTCGTTAGCTTCCACCACCCCCTCCCCCGAACAGATATTTCCCTCTCTCCCTTGGTCACTCCCTCCCCCCAGATCCCTTTCTCCCTCCCCACATCGAGCGTGTTCGCCGTCGGCCACCTCGCCTCGACGTGGCCACCAACCTTCCTGCGCCAAGCCGACGTTCCCACGAGCTCCACCCCGTCCTCCGCTCCTTCTCCGTCGAACCACGGGACCCGAAGCGCTCCACAATGCCGACGACAACATCGTCTTCCACCTTCGGACGCATCGGAGCTCGCCAACGACCCACGCCACCCCGAGCACCTCGAGTCGTCCCTGGGCCTTCTCTGCAACGGCCGTGAGCCCTCGATCCTCCTCCCTCTCTCCCCAGCCTCTCCTCGTAGCCGTCGCTCGCCCCCGACGCAGTCGCGCTTCCGCCGTTGCGGTCGAGCTCGCCGGCATGGCCTTGTGGCCGCAGCCTGCACCCGAGCCCGCATGCGTGCTCCGTAGCTCCGGCCGCACCCAACGCACGCGCTCGCTCACCCCCACTACCCCGGTCCGTCCCGACGCGCCGCATCCACCCCTGCGCCCGCTGTGTGTGTGTCCCGCTGCTGCTGCTCTGGTGGCCTACTACTGCTGCTGCCATCTGCCCCGCGCCGCTCCGCCCTGCAGCCACCCCCCGGCGCTCGCTGCCGCCCCTTTCCTCCGCGCTGCCAGCGTGTGCTGCGACCTCCGCATCTGCCGCCCGTCTTCACTCGCCGTGGCTGCCGACCGCCTCCTCGCCCCACGCTGCTGGCCTCGCTGACGGCGCCCAGCGCCATGCACGCCCAGCGAGCAGCTGGCGCCCTCGCCGCCCACTCCAGCCATCGCGGCCCCTTCCGCCGGTGCCGCAAGTCCCAGCGACCTCGCTCCCCTCGGATAGCGCCCGCCCGCGCCCGTCGACCGTCGTCCACGCCCGTGCGTCGAAGGCGCCCATGCCCGGCCATAGCGCCCGATAGCCCGTGTCTGTTTTGGCCTATGGGCCACTGCCCAGTAGGCCCCACCGGCCTCCTTTTCTTAAAAAAACGAGCTTTAAAAATGTATATAAAAATAATAATTAATTAATTAACTCAATTAATTAGGTATAATTAAACTAATTACTTGCTTAGTCTAATTAACTAACTGGTTAATCAAATGGGCGTATGACAGGGGGCCCCACCCCCTAGTGACCGGTCAAATGTTGACTGGTCAACTGGGTCCCCCAGGTCCACATGTCAACCTTTGTGTACACGGGGCTGGGTACCCGTAGCAATATGTTATTTAATTTCGAATTAAAATAATTTCAGAATATTGTTAAATCTTTGAAAAATCATAGAAATAATCCATAACTCGGATGAAATTTTTTTTACATGAAAGTTGCTCACAACGACGAGATGAATCCGAATACACGGTCCATTCGTCCGCCACACATACCTAGTATAGCAAACATGCAACCTTCTCCCTCCGTTTCGTCTGCCCAAAAATGCCAAACTTCGGGAAAACATTCCCGGATGTTTCCCCCCTTCGCCGGTAGCGTGTAGAATCGCGTTAGAACACGTCTAGCTCTGACTGTTGTCCTGTTATGCACTTGCCTGCTATGTATTTATTGTTTCTTCCTCCTCTTTTCTCCGATAGACCCCGAGACCGCTGCCGATGCCGCTGTGATCGACTACGTCGACGACGACCCTTCTTCCCTTTCAGCGGAGCTTCCAGGCAAGCCCCCCCCCCTTTGATCATCCCGATATCGCCCATTCCATTCTCTCATGCTTGCATTAGATTTTGCTACTGTTATTGATTGCTCCTATTCTGATGCATAGCCTGCTTTTGTACCTGCTATTGTTACCTACGTGATTATCCTAAACTGCTTAGTATAGGTTGGATAGTGATCCATCAATGACCTCCACCTTGTCCTTGTTGCCCCTGCTTCATCATCGATGACTCGATCAACGTGATCGACGACCAGAGCCCGACACCTCACATCACATCACGCCCCTTTTGTTGCTCGGCCCTGCAGAGCTACTATCGAGTGCCGAGGGTGATCCCTCATAACGCACTCCTGATGATAATTCTGTAGTGTAGCTATTCGGTCGTGGTCATCGAGGGTGATTTCCTCTTTCACCATTCCCGATACGGCTCTGATTTGCAACACCTCAAGTGTGAACCTCGAGGGTGATCCCTCTTATGTTCACCTTGATGATTACATTGAGTGGAATCCACCGGGGGTGATTCCTCGGGTTTTCCCCTTGATGTCTGGACACACAGTTACCTTCACTTTACTTGAGACCGTTGTGAAAGCTGGGCTGGCCCGGAGAGCACCCGTGCAATGTGACGGTGGCGGCTGGCTGTTTAGCGGTATCACCCAGGAGGGGTGTTAGCTCCGGACTTGTCCCGATAGCCGTCACTACTTTAATTGTTAATGCACTAGCAGGTTTGGGTATTTGTTTTGAATTGGCCTTTGGCCTTTACGCACTAACCACCACGTGAGAATAGATATGGGCCTCGACGTCGCAGTATCAGCCGAAGCTTTGTCAAACGTCCAGTGCAGCATTGCGGCACGGTCAGATCGTGCTGGCCATCCGAGGCGGTGCTGGTATCCACCTTGCTCGCAACGACCGGAGTGCCATGGGCAATGGGCCCAAGACCCCGGAGTGCTTAGGATGTAGACCGGCGGGGACCTCTCTGCTTAGCCTAGGTAGGGCTGCGACGTGTTGATCTTCCAAGGCCAGGCATATACCCCAGAAAGGTGTGTCCGGCCAGAGTGATTGAGCGTGTTGGGTAACGTGGTGCACCCCTGCAGGGAAGATATATATTCGAATACCGTGTCCACGGTAATGGACGTTCAGACTTGTATCCGGATCTTATATAACTAGAAATGGATACTTGAGATATGTGATGGATATGTGGCTCCGGGATTGCTTTCTCGCAGGGAGTCGAGGAAGGATCTCTGGGCCTTAATGTTACAACATGCTTGTTAATTAAACTGCTATTATTTACTCTTCTACATGCTGCAAGATGCTTGGAGCTGCTTGAAGATGCTAGTCTTCGATAGGCTAGGCCTTTCCCCCCTATTCTGGCATTCTGCAGTTCAGTCCACAGATACAACCCTTCCATTTGATACCAATGCATACTTATTATAGATCTGATGCTTGCGTGTACTTTGGATGAGTACTCACGGTTGCTTTGCTACCCCTTTTCCCCCTTCTTTCTTCTTTCCGGTTGTTGCAACCAGATGGTGGATCCCTGGAGCCAGATGCCACCGCCGTTGGATACTACTACGTGGAGACTGCCGACGACCAGGAGTAGTTAGGAGGTCCCAGGTAGGAGGCCTTGCCTCTTCGATCGTTGATGTTTGTGCTAGCCTTCTTAAGGCATCCTTGTCTAACTAATGTCTGTACTCAGATATTGTTGCTTCCGCTGACTCTTGTGTACCGAGCTTGTATTCGAGCCCTCGAGGCCCCTGGCTTGTAATATGAAGCTTGTATTATTTTAATTTTTGTCTAGAGCTGTGTTGTGATATCTTCCCGTGAGTCCCTGATCTTGATCGTACACATTTGCGTGTATGATTAGTGTACGGTCGAATCGGTGGCGTCACAATTAAGTTCATGGAGAAACAGAGTAACGCAATAAGAACGATGACATGATGTAGACAAGATCTATTTATTTAGAAATAGACCCCATCTTGTTATCCTTAATAGCAATGATACATACATGTCGGTTCCCCTTCTATCGCTGGGATCAAGCACCGTAAGATCTAACCCATCACAAAGCACCTCTTCCCATTGCAAAATAAATAGATCAAGTTGGCCAAACAATACCCAAATATCGGGGAAGAAATACGAGGCTACAACTAATCATGCATATAAGAGATTAAAAGACTCAAATAACTTTCATGGATAAAAACATATATCTGATCATAAACTCAAAGTTCATCGGATCCCAACAAACACACCGCAAAAAAGAGTTACATCAAATAGATCTCCAAGAGACCATTGTATTGAGAACCAAGAGAGAGAGAGGAAGCCATCTAGCTACTAACTACGGACCCATAGGTCTACAATGAACTACTCACGCATCATCGGAAAGGCACCAATGAGGATGATGAACCCCTCCGTGATGGCGTCTAGATTGGATCTGGTGGTTCTGGAACTTGCGGCAGCTGGAATTGATTTTCGTCGACTCCCCTAGGGTTTCTGGAATATTGGAGTATTTATAGAGCAAAGAGGCGGTGCAGGAGGTAACCGAGGTGGGCACAACCCACCTAGGCGGGCCTGGGCCCCCAGGCGCGCCCTGGTGGGTTGTGCTCCCCTCGGAGCAGCCCTCAGGTACTTTTTGGCCCATTTGGTGTCTTGTGGTCCAGAAAAAATCCACAAAATGTTTTGCTGCATTTGGACTCTGTTTGGTATTGATTTCCTGCGATGTAAAAAACAAGCAGAAAACAGCAACTGGCACTGGGCACTATGTCAATAGGTTAGTACCAAAAAATGATATAAATGATTGTAAAACATCCAAGAATGATAATATAATATCATGAAACAATAAAAAATAATAGATACATCGGAGACGTATCAGCATCCCCAAGCTTAATTCCTGCTCGTCCTCGAGTAGGTAAATGATAAAAACATAATTTTTGATGTGGAATGATGCCTAACATGTTCATCACATATTCTTTTCTTTGTAGCATGGAGATGTGGACTTTTATATGGTTCAAAGCAATAGTCTAGTTTTTACATGAGAACTTTAATACTCAAGCTTATCAACAAGCAACCATGTCTTTCAAAATATCAACGGTAAAATAAGTTATCCTTTGCCCATTATGCTCAAACATTGATCCATTCATGAAACCCACTCGCATATTAGCTACACCAAATGCTCAAGTACGATCATATTGCCCCTTAGTTGGTGCTTTATAAGAGAAGATGGAGACTCAAGTAAAAATAAAAATTGCATAAAGTAAATAGAAAGGCCCTTCGCGGAGGGAAGTAGGGATTTGTAGAGGTGCCAGAGCTCAAAGCGAAAAAGATAGAGATAAAACATTTGGGTGGCATGCTTTTCCTGTCAACGAAAACGATCAAGTAGTTCCCAATACTTTCCATGCTAGATATATCATAGGCAGTTCCCAAACAGAAAATAAAGTCTATTCCTTTTTCAACCATACTTTCACTTTCCATGGCTAGTCGTATCCACGGGTGCATTCCATACCAACACTTTCCAAGGAATTTATTATTTGACAACATAAAGTAAATTCATTTTTCATTTCGGGACTGGGCATCCCTAATACCTTTGCCGTACTCTCGTGCAATGAGAAGTGACTAAACACTTATCTTGAGAATAACATATCTAGCACGGAAATATATCAGCCACCCCCTACCGTTTCACGAGCGGTACGAGCACACAAAAGAGAAGTTTATTTTGAAAATTAGAGATGGCACATACCAATTTGCTTAGGATGGCAAAAGAATACCGCATATAGGTAGGTATAGTGGACACATGTGGCAAAACTGGTTTAAAGGATTTTGGATGCACAAGTAGTGATCATACTTAGTGCAAATGAAGGCTTGCAAAAGATTGAGAAGCATCCAACCAAGAAATGAAAAATCTCATAAGCAAGCACTAAGCAAAACTAACACTGAATAATGCACCAGAAGTAGGATGTAATTTCATTGCATAACTATTGACTTTCGTGCTTGCTTAGAGAATCAGAAACCTTAACACCAATATTCGTACTAAAGCATAATTACTCATCAACATGAGTCACATATCACTATCATCATATCTCAAAACTATTGCAAGGAATCAAGTTTATTTTGTCCAATGATCTTCATGAAAGGTTTTATTATATCCTCCTTGGATATCTATCACTTTGGAACTAGTTTCATATCTTGCTTTTAATAAGCTCAAACAAATATAAGTGAAGAACATGAGCATCATATTTCTTTCTCTCCAATTAATTTAATTAAAGCAAGAGAGAATTTCTTAAAAAATTTACTAACTCTCAAATAAATCTAAGTGAAGCATGAGAGCATTTTTCAAAAATACTAAAGCACACCATGCTCAAAAAGATATAAGTGAAGCACTAGAGCAACTCCATAGCTCATAAATATTTAAGTGAAGCATAGAGAGCAATTCGAACAAGTCATAACATAATTTTGGCTCTCTCAAATAGGTGTGTCCTGCAAGGATTCATGACTTAAAATAAAAAGCAAAACAAGCAAAGACTCAAATCATACAAGACGCTCCAAGCAAAACTCATAATATGTGACGAATAAAATTATAGCTCCAAGTAAAATACCGATGGTTGTTAGAAGAAAGAGGGGATGCCACTCGGGGGCATCCCCAAGCTTAGTTACTTGATACTTCTTGAATATTATCTTGGGGTGCCATGGGCATCCCCAAGCTTAGCCTTTTGCTAATACTTATTCCTTCATCCATAGCGATCTCACCCAAAACTTGAAAACTTCAATCACACAAAACTCAACAAAACCTTCGTGAGATATGTTAGTATAAGAAAATAAATCACTACTATAAGTACTGTTGCAAACCCACACTACTAGAAAAACCCTTACTAATGGCGCACCTATTATGGCTATTAATGGCGCATCTGTGGTGCGCCATTAATAGCACGCCATTAGTAATTTTTACTAATGGCGCACCACATAGAAGTGCGCCATTAGTAACATTTTTTTTTCAATTTTTTTAAATTTTTTCAATTTTTTTAATTTTTTCAAATTTTTCTTAATCTCAGTTCACTATGGCTTAATCTCGGGTCAATATGCTTAATCTCGGGTCAAATCGCACTCCGTGGTCAAACTTCCCAAAAGGTCACCCATCCTCACACTACTCCAGCCCAAGCACGCTTAACTTCAGAGTTCTATCCAACCCCAAAGAACAGCTCACTTCACGTGCACTTGTTGATATATCTAGCATATCAATCCTGTTATACCTTATTGATGTCTAGGACTTTGTTCATGTTAATGACTATGATGAAATTTTGAAAAATATTTCAAACTTCTCGATCATATTACGTATTATTTTTTGAAAAAAAATCAATTTTTTTTTTGAAATTAGTAATTTTTTTTCTGTTACTAGTGGCGCACCACATCCACGGTGCGCCACTAGTAAGTTTGAAATTTGTTGAATTTTTTTGCCGCTAGATCTTGAAAGCCCCGTAACTTTTTTTCTGTTAGGTTTTTGGGGATTTTAAAAATGTTTAACGGGGTTCCCCCGGTTAAATTTGGATGTAACTTTTCGAGTAGATGATTTTTCATATAAAAAACTTTTTCATCCGAGTTAGTATGCAAAAGTTATGCCCATTTTTACAAATTCTCGAGAGATTTTGCAAATGAAGTCAAAATTCATTTTTGCAAATTTTCCCAACAACTAGACCACATATCACATGGGAAACTTATTTTCTTTTATTTTTTTGACATTTTCATCATTTTCTTTTATTTTTTAAAACTGAAAAGGCGATCCACGGGGAGGTGCATTCCGTGGAAGGTGGAAAGTGATATTTTTTGATTTAAAAAAAAACTTAGTAATGGCGCACCAGTGGAAAGTGCGCCATTACTAGTTAAATTAGTAATGGCGCACCACTCCAAGGTGCGCCATTAGTAACAAAAAATTTTCTTATGTTTTTTTCCCAAACTACTAATGACGCACCACACACCAGGAGCGCCATTAGTAATATATTACTAATGGCGCACCGAGACATGGTGCGCCATTAGAATATACTAATGGCGCACCACATCACAGGTGCGCCATTAGTAGCCATTCCATCTATAGCCCTTTTTGTAGTAGTGCCATTCATATTTGTTTTGCATTATATCTATTGTATTCAAACTTTTATATGGAAAAAACTCTTCAAAGAGAACCATAGAATCATCAAAACAAGCACACAACAAAAAGAAAACAGAATCTGTCAAAAACAGAACAGTCTCTAGCAATCTAGATATTTCGAATACTCTTGTAACTCCAAAAATTCTGAAGAATTGGGACAACATGAGAGATTTGTATATCAATCTCCTATAAAAATTCAGATTTTTGTTTGCTTCTATGATTTAAAAAAATTATTTTTTTGGACGCAAAAGTTTCTGTTTTTCAACAATATCAAATCAACTATCACTCAACATGATCCCAAAGGCTTTGCTTGACACAAACACTAATTTAAACCACAAAACACATCTAAACAGAGGCATAATTGGGTATTTTATTGAAAACAACAAGAAAACCAAAAAGCAAAAAGATACAAGTTGGGTTGTGTCGTGGTTTTGTCACGGCAAATGTCCTCATGAAAGGACTTAGTCATGGAGCCATCGCTACGGGTTAGCTTGAAGGGGTTAAAACGGACACAAGGACGCAAGAGAGTTTATACTAGTTCGGCCCCTTCGATGAAGGTAAAAGCCTACGTCTAGTTGTGATGGAATTGATGGGGGTTTCGATGACTAGGGAGCACAAGCTTCACCTAAGTCTCGAGTTGTTTTCTGTTGTCCTCAGAACCGCCGCAGGGTCGTCCCCTTATATACATGGGTGACACCCGTCGGTTTGCAGAGTCCAGAGACCGGCTCATAGACGTGTCCGGTTCGTTCTCTAGTATTTCTAACTTACAACACAAGTTACATACTAATGCCGGTTTACGACTACAAGCCTTAAACCGGTTCTGGGCCTTGGGCCCTTATAGAATATCCTCACGGGCTTCAAGCATACTTGACTACTGATGAAGTTAACCCGGCCTCTCCTGGCCGGTTTACGCCCAGTAGTAATATCCCCAACATTAGGCCCCAGATTGATTTGAACAGGTTCATGTCAATCCTCAGCAAAAAACTTCATCTTCAGCAACTTTGTGTAATTGGGTGAACCGCCATGATGTCATCTTCTCTGGTCATCGTAAACCGGCGTGACGTCACCTGTCATAAAAACTATCCACAATACTTCTTTTGTTTAATAGACATGCGACAATCGAGGCGACAACTCCGTTTCCAAACTCGCGGCTCCTTGATTCTCGTGCCTGACACATGTCCCGTGATTTATAAATAAGACCGAAGGGTCATTTCTTTTTCCCCTTCATGCCCCTCTGGTTCGTCTTCCTCGCGCCGCCCAGTTTCAGGGCTCCGCCGCCGCCGTCAACTTCTGGACCAACCTTGGCCGCTGCATCACCCTGAACGTACCAGAGCATCGCGGCGACCTTCCACTTCTTCCTCAGCTCCGGTAAGTCTTCTATCCTTTCACCATAGATCTGTTCTAGGGTTTCCATGTTCTTCGATGCTCACCGCTTGCTTCTTGTTCATATGATAACTTTTAGTTAAGTCTGCGAATCCTTGTTCTGTGTAGCGGTAGTTTTTTAGCATCCGCTGTCACCTGTGCATCTCAAGGTCAGAAGGCTTCCATGCAAAAATGTCCCGGTTCTTACGGATGAACTCGATGAGCGCGCTTTCCTATTTCGGATCCAAGTTGGTGCTGATACTAAACTGTTTGGATGAATCGCCAGGTACGAAGTCAACAAGCTTAGTCTCAGCTGCTGATTTGAATTTTAGAGCCGGATCATGCTCTGTGGTTGGCTTCTTCAACGGAGTCATGTCCTCCGGATCAACATTATCCTTGTAGTACTTCAACTCTTCCGTGGCACAAACCGACTCTGCATAGGCCGCATCACCTTCTTCACACTCCAAGGCAATCTTGCGACTTCCATGAACGGTTATGGTCCCCTTGTGACCCGGCATCTTGAGCTGCAGATAAATATAACAGGGCCGTGCCATAAACTTGGCATAAGCCGGCCGCCCAAATAGAGCGTGGTACGGGCTCCGGATCTTAACCACCTCAAAAACCAATGTTTCTGACCTGGAATCATGATCATCTCCAAAGGCCACCTCCAGGGCTATCTTGCCAACGGGATATGCTGACTTACTAGGTACCACACCATGGAATACCGTATTGGACGGTTTAATATTCTTGTCTGTTAGCCCCATACGACGGAAGGTCTCATAGTACAAGATATTAATGCTGCTTCCTCCATCCATGAGAACTTTGGTGAACTTATAACCTCCCACCTGAGGTGCCACCACCAACGCTAGCTGGCCTGGATTGTCAACCCGGGGAGGGTGATCCTCTCTACTCCATATGATTGGCTGTTCGGACCAGTGTAAATAACGAGGCACGGCCGGTTCAACAAATTCTTCGCCGCCAGAAGCTTCGGTCTCGCTTATCCAAGCTAGTGGTGAATACATGATCGCCCACTATTCAACCGCTTTGGATTGCTCGATAACCCGACTGCTGCTGCTGGTTGTAACCACCCTGGTTACTCTGATTGTTTTGATTGTTATGTCCACCCTGATCTCCATTGAAGCCTGAACCGGCATTTTCTCCACCGTGACCCGGCCCATGGAATCCGGATCCTGAGCCACCACTTGACCCGTGATCATACCGGAAAGTGTTAGAATTTTTGAACTCCTGCATAATATAGCAATCCTTCCAAAGGTGGGTGGCTGGCGTCTCCTTCGTCCCGTGCTTTGGACAGGGCTGGTTTAATAGATAAGTCAGGCGGTCCGGGTTGGGGTTTGGAGCTCCACCGCGATTCGGCGGTTTACCCTTCCGTCGCTGGCCCCCGTCATGTGCGCTTAGTATTAGCCACGAAGTCCATGCTGCCATCCGCTTTACGCTTGCCTCCGCTACCATGACCTGCCGTGTTGTGTTGCTGCCCTTGAGTTGCCGTTCTTCTTTCCCTTCCTGTCTTGTCATCATCGACTCGGGATCCTTGGTACTATCGTAATCAGCATACTTCACTAACGCAGTCATGAGGGTCCCCATATCGTTACAATGGCGCTTCATCCGTCCCAATTCCAACTTCGGAGGTTTAAACCGCAGTTGCTTTCTAAATTTATAACCATGAGTCGGCGTTGATACTGATCCGATGAGTGCAAAATTTTCAAACTCAGCGCACCCGGTGGGTTGTTGACTCTCCTTCCTCCTGGACACAGGCCGCTAAGTCCACTATCGACATGGGCTGCTTACATGTATCCTTGAAATTCTGGATAAACCGGGCTCGCAACTGGGCCCATGAACTGATAGAATTAGCTGGTAAGCTCTTTAACCAAATACGGGCTGTCCCTTCGAGCATCATGGTGAAATACTTTGCACATGCCGCTTCATCTACGTCAAGCATCTCCATGGCCATCTCATAGCTATCTATCCATGTTTCCGGAGACAAATCGGCTGTGTAATTTGGCACCTTGCGCGGGCCCTTGAAATCCTTGGGCAAGCGCACATTGCATAAAGCGGGGACAAGACAAGGCACTCCCAAAGAACTAGAAGTGACTCCTGGCTCGATCGAGGTGGTTGGACGAACCGGCGTAAGCCGACGAGCCTCCTGCTGCGCTGCTAACACGGCGTCCCTGCGCGCGCGGGCCTGGTCCACCACTTCCTGAGCATCACCTGCCGGGTTATGGCCACGGGGCGCTTCATGGTTCCGTGCATTACTGGATACGGCCGGTTCATCCATCCACCTGCTGTAACTCCGGCTCAGACGGGGGGTGGAATGAATTCGGTCACAGCTATATGAATATGCTTCCTGCTGAACCAAGGCCGTTCGAAGAAGTTCCTTAACCCGGCGCGTCTCCACCGCTTGCGGAGAATCACCTTCAATCGGGATGGCCTCCAGCCGTGAAGCGGCAGCGATAAGATTGTCCATTGGATTGGAATAATGACCTGGAGGTGTCTGGACAGGCTGAGGTACGATATTATTCTGTCGAGGCGGCTCCATCAGGCGAGGCTGAACCGACGCATCCGGCCCAGGTGCCTCCGCCCAGTTTAGCCACGGCGGGTTACTAGTCCCTGCTCCTGGGGTATTAAAGAGGTTTCTGGCATCGAAAACCGTCGGCAGGCGAGACCGATGCTTCCTTTCCAAGACTTCATGCGACGCATTCTGGTCCAGCATAAGCCTATAGGCATGCGCATCCAAAGCGGCCCGCTCTGCGGCCATCCTGTTGTTCTCAGCCGCTAGGTCGGTCTTGGTCTGAGTGATCTGTTCCCTCACCTTTGCGATCTCCATGTTGTGGGCATCCTGATCCGCCGGGTTAGCCTCTGCCATAAGCACAACCAACGCATCAAACAGATCAGATAAAACCTGAGCCGGCGGGCGACAGAGCCCTCTGCCCGGCGCTGCGCCGCTGCTGATCCGGAGAACATTGCTGCTGCAGTCGAAGAGTGGACCGCCGCCTGCGTAGCGGCCATGAATATTCCAACCCGGTTGAGCAGATCAGAGGGATCCGGAATACCGTCACCATCGGAGCAGCCCCCAATACGGCCGTCTTGCAGTTGATACAATGACTCGGTTTCTCCGGTTGAGGATTCGTCGCCGGAATAAATGACGGTCTCGCTACCAGATGCCGATCCATCTTCATATTCTCCTCCGTGAATGACTCCCACGAAGGCACGCTTCACGGCCGGTTTAACCTGGGCAGATCTCGCACACTGAGTCATTTCGACGAGGTCGGTGAAGATGTCCGGCTCAGGGCCTGGTTCACCAATCTTGCCGATGAAGACGTGTATGCCACCAAAGGGGACCCGGTACCCGTACTCAATCGAGCCGGCCTCGAGGCCCCAGCCTGAATCATCGATGTAGAGCTTGCCGCGACGACTCTTGGTCATCCGGCCCACAGCGTAACCCTTGAGTCCTTCCAAGTTGCCCTCCAAGAACTTGAAACCATCGTGCGATAGCCCCACGGTGGGCGCCAACTGTCGTGGTTTTGTCACGGCAGATGTCCTCATGAAAGGACTTAGTCATGGAGCCATCGCTACGGGTTAGCTTGAAGGGGTTAAAGCGGACACAAGGACGCAAGAGACTAGTTCTGCCCCTTCGATGAAGGTAAAAGCCTACGTCTAGTTGTGATGGAATTTATGGGGGTTTCGACGACTAGGGAGCACAAGCTTCGCCTAAGTCTCGAGTTGTTTTCTGTTGTCCTCAGAACCGCCGCCGGGTCGTCCCCTTATATACATGGGTGACACCCGTCGGTTTGCAGAGTCCCGAGACTGGCTCATAGACGTGTCCGGTTCGGTCTCTAGTATTTCTAACTTACAACACAAGTTACATACTAATGCCGGTTTACGGCTACAAGCCTTAAACCGGTTCTGGGCCTTGGTCCTTTATAGAATATCCTCACGGGCTTCAAGCATACTTTACTACTGATGAAGTTAACCCGGCCTCTCCTGGCCGGTTTACGCCCAGTAGTAATATCCCCAACAGGTTGCCTCCCAACAAGAGCGCTATCGTTTTACGCCCCTAGCTAGGCATAACGCAAAGGATCTAAGTGTTGTCATCTTTGTTTATAGATCCATAAGATGCCCTCATGATTGATTCATAAGGTGGCCTAATTCTTGTTCTAGGGAAGTGTTCCATACCCTTCCTTAGTGGAAATTGGAATTTAATATTGCCTTCTTTCGTATCAATCACGACACCAATAGTACGTAAAAACGGTCTACCAAGAATAATTGGACAAGACGGATTGCAATCAACATCAAGAACAATAAAATCTGTGGGCACATAATTCCTATTTGCAAGAATAAGAACATCATTAGTTCTTCCCATAGGCTTTTTAATAGTGCACTACAGGAATCAGGAACTTTGCCGTCTACCATGGCTGACGGCAAAGGCATGCCCGACGGACGGCAATAGGTCCGGCTGAACGAGCTACGGCAAAGGCATCTTTGCCGTCTGCTGGCGGACGACAAAGATGAAATGGTCTTTGCCGTCCGCCAGTAGATGGCAAAGGACCTGGACGATAGATGTGTCAGCTATAGGACGTTAGTGGGTTAATGGTGTGCCAGACGGCAAATACCTTTGCATATATGCCATCCGCTGGCAGACGGCAAAGGCCTTTGCATATTTGCCGTCCGCCAGCCGGCGGCATAGCTGTCCACGTGGCAGCACCTGAGGGGCTGGCCTATTTGATTTCTTTGCCGTCTGCTGGCTGACGGCAAAGATGCAATGGTCTTTGTCGTCTGCCAGCAGACGACAAAGCATCCAAATAGCCAGCCTATTGCCCCAGGTTGCACAGGTAGCTGACAAGTGGCATATTTGCCGTCGGCTGTTTGATGGCAAAGCTCTTTGCCGTCTGCCAGCTGACGATAAAGAGCCTGTATAACCCTTATTTTCTTTGATTTTTCTTAAACTCATTCAATTTCACACACACACACACACACACATATATATATACACATATGAAAATACTTTCGACAAGCATACCAACACATATTACATACCAACACATATACATACCAAATCATATCCCTGCCATATGGACATGATCATCCAATACATATACATAGCAAATCAAAAGTCCATATGCAACATATATAGCTAGCCAACATATCCAACAACAAGCATACAATGGTTTCATCCATACATACATCTATAGGTAGCAAGTTTCACATTGTTCATCCTACAAAATTAAAACAAGAAGGAAGCATAAAGAGAACAGTAGACTCCATCAACGCAAGCTTCCTCATCTAAAGCAAATCTGCAAACTGGGAAAGAAGAAAGTTAGAAGAAGAAGCAGACTAGTTAGAAGAAGAAGAAAAAGAAGAAGAAGAATAAGAAGAAGAAGAAGAAGAAGAAAAAGAAGAAGAAAAAGAAGAAGAAGAAGAATTTTTTCTTCTCTTTCTTTTTCTCCTCTCCTCTTCTTTATCTTCTTCTTCTTCTAACTAAGGTAGGTAAAAATGCCATTTTATTGCTAAGCTAGGTAAAAATGCTAAGTGTGGGTCATTTTAGAGCTAAGCTAGGTAAATAGGTAATTTTGGAGCTTAGTATGGTTATTATGTCATTTTCGAGGAAAATAAGCTAAGTCTATATCATTTTGGAGGTAATAAAGATTATCTTGCCATTTTTTACCTAAGTAAGCTAAGTATGTCATAAATGAACTGAAGAAGCTAAGTGTAGCTCATTTTTATCTAACTTAGGCAATTATGCCATTTAGGAGAAAACTAAGCTAAGTATCCATTTGTAAAGCAAAATACTAGAGAAAACTTACCCTCATCACAACAAATGTGATGAAGATAGCAACTAAGGTAACAATTGATCCAACGTCATAATGATACCAAGCCCCATTATCAATGGCATATTCTCTAATCTTCTTAAGCTTCAGGAGCATTGTATCCATCTTCAAGCGCATTGCATTCATCTTCACCTTGTGATCATCGACGACATCGGCAACATACAACTCCGATGTCATCTTCTCTTCTTCAATTCTTTTATTTTTTCTTTCAAATACCCATTTTATTTTTCAACTAAATTTAACTTCTCGACATGAGGGTTGGTTTCAAATTCCGGTTCACATAACTCCTAGATTAAAATATCTCTATGTCAACTTGATGGCCATAATTGTCATAAAAGCAAAATGCAACAAATAGTTATGAAAGAGAATTTACCACATCCGAATCATAAAGCGGGCGAGGGCCGCCGGGGACAGACATCAAGACCATGACACTATGTATAAGAAACAATCATACATAGTAATAAAATTATACAAGTAACTATATAAATCATACAATCATACAAGTAACAATATAAATCAAGTACAACATAAAAAATTGAATACCTAATAATAATCTGGATCGTCGGGTTCAATAAATGCTCCAGGATCAAAAAATGCATCATCGTCATCACTATCAGTAATGACGTGCTCATCATCATCATTAATAAACGCATCATCATGTGGAAGGCCACCTTTACGTAATCGATCAAGCCTTGACAGGTCATCCGCAACAGTAACCTCTTCTAGTTCAGGCTCTTCTTGTTCCGGCTCAGGGGTGAAATGGGGTTCACTGTCGCTGTCTACTTCAATGTTCTGGGGTGAAGTAGAGCGGTTCTTGAAACATTTTTTGGAAAGACATGTTTCTTGGAAGAATTCTCCTTCATATGTGTCTGGGTTAATGTGAGGTTCATAATCCTCTTCATTGGGGGGGGGGGAGGGGTCTAACACGTGGCGACACTTCATAAATGACATCCCAACCATTGAGATTTGGATCACTTTGACAAGCCCACGGTAGATAGAAAACTTGGGGTTTCTGTTGAGCCATAATATATACATCGGGAGCATGCACGTGGGTGCTTTGTTTGATTTCCACTAGCCCTAAGTGTTCATGAGTCCTTCTAGTCTCCTTCGGCTGGAACAAATAACATTTGAAGACTACGACGTTTGGTGGGTTTGCACCATAGAATTGAAGTTCATAAATTGCTCCAACTCTTCCATAATACTCGGTATCTCCTTCTCCGATAGCAGAGACACAACAATTTGTAGACTTTCGGTCGGCCATAGATAGCTCTTTGCCATAGGTACGAAAGCGATGCCCGTTGATGTCGTATTTGTCAAATGAATGGACCTTAAAGTCAAAACCATTAGCGACTTGTCTCAATTCGGCATCCATTAACTCTGAATTAGCCTACAAGTTTAATACGAAAGGGATTGTTGCATTAGCCACAAATTAGAGGAAGAAATGAAATAGTATAATGGAAATTATCGTTTGTTTGAACCAAGAGATGAAACTAGGATAGCCGCCTCCATGCTTTGCCGGAAGCTCATACTCTTCGACGGAATCCTTTTGGATCACCGCTCCATACGGGAATTTGGCGACGTATCGACTATATCAAATTTATCCGGGAATAAGAGCAATTCAAAGGAATTAGAAGTTGCAAAACAATGTACCGAGAACTTACTCGAAATACGACCGCACTTCTGTTAGGTTGGTGAAGATATACAATGAAATGATATGCCATTCTTCGAAATCCAACGTTAAGGAATTAGAAGCACCGGCTGGTGCGAGATCCCCTTTGAATAAGCTGAGGTTGGATCCACCCGTTTTAGGTTCGCCAGCATTGTACCGAGGCTTCGAATCATGCAAATGACGATTTTTGGCTTCGTAGTGTGCTGTCATGAAGTTTGCCGCCTCCTCAGTAATGAATGCCTCAGCCATCGATGCTTCAATTCTACGTTTGTTTTTAAATTTTGCTTGTAGCGTCTTCTGCATCCTCTTAGTGGCGTAGCACCAATGATTTTGCACGGCCCCCCCCAATCTTGCCTTGGTTGGGAGATGCAAAATGAAGTGCCGCATTGGATTAAAGAAGCCCGGCGGAAAGATCTTCTCTAACTTGTAGATCAACTCCAGTGCCAACTCTTCCATTTCTCCTAGCAGGCCAGGCGATAGTCTTTCGCACAAAGAACACGGAAGAAATAGCTCAGCTTTGACAGTACTGGCCATTCATCCTCAGGGATGAAGCCACGCAACATCATCGACATTACCCGCTCAATCCATATGTGCCAATCATGACTCTTGAGACCAAATATCTTCAATTTATCAAGACTCGCTCCCCTCTTTAGGTTCGCTGAATACCTATCGGGGAACATCAACTGCTGTTGCACCCACAAGATAATTTCCCTCATAGTTGGCCTTCCAAGCTTGAACCATGCCTTTGGCTTCGTCCAGTTCTGCTTTGCTTTCGGTTCTTTCATGTTTTCGAACGGCCTATCACATAGCGCCTCCAGATCGACTCTAGCCTTAGTATTATCCTTTGACTTCCCATCTATGCCGAACAATGTACCAGAAAGTGCCTCGGCGATATTCTTCTCACTGTGCATCACGTCGATGTTGTGTGGGCAAAGGAGGTCTTTGAAGTAAGGCAGATCCCACAAGCATGTCTTGTGAGTCCAGGCGTGTTTTGAATTATACCCCTTGAAATACCCTGGACGCTCTAGATCTGTCTCGAGAGCGTTTAACTGATCCAGGGTCTCTTGGCCTGTCAATGCAGGTGGTGCAGAGTTTTTGACAACTCTACCTCTGATGAAGATCTTCTTGTCTTTCCTGAACTTATGGCGAGGATCCAGGAACTTTCTATGCATGTCAAAGCAAGAAAACTTGCGACCGGCCTAAAGCCAACGAAACTCAAGAGCTCCCTTGCACGTGGGGCACGGGAACCTTCCATGCACACACCAGCCAACGAATAGCGCATACGCCGGCAAGTCATGCGTTGAGTACATGTACCAGACATGCATTATGAAGTTCTGTTTGCTAAAGGCGTCGTATGTCTTGAACCCATTATCCCAGGCTTCTTGCAATTCGTCCTTCAGCGACTGCATATACACATTCATATTCTTCCTCGGATAGTTGGGCCTTGGAATTATCAACGTCATGAAAATGTTCTTTCTTTGCATAATTTGTCGGGGGAGATTGAGTGGAAAGACAAATACGGGCCGACTCGAGATGCCGTCAGACCAAACACACTGAACCCATCCGTGCTGATGCCGACTCGAGATGCCTCGGATCTGCCGCTTTGTCATCATGTAATGCATCGAAGCTCTTCCATGGTTCACCGTGCGATGTGTGCACCATCACCAGCTTCCCATCTGCATCTAATTGGGTTCTTTTGCCCATTTTGTGCCATGTCATCTGTCTGGCCCTATCTTCGACCATGAAAAGACGTTGAAGTCTTGGTACGATTGGCATCTACCAAAGAACATTAACGGGGATTTTGGTCTGTGTCTTCTCACCCATACCGTTGTCTACCACAACATGCCTGGATGACTCGCAAATGGGACAATAGTTCAAGTCCGCATACTGAAGCCTAAATAAGGCGCATCCTTTCTCACAGGCATGTATCTTCTCATAGGGCATCTTAAGAGCACGGAGGAATTTGTCTGTCTGGTACATGTTTGCAGGTAGTACATGGAGTTTGGGTAGAAAACGTCCAAATACTGTCATCATTGCGTCGTAGCATTCTCTGCCCAAGTTGAATTGAGCCTTCAGAGCCATTATTTGTGAGATGGCATCCAGTTGACAAAGCTCAGTGTGCTTGTGGCGAGGACGTTTTGAAGACTCCAACATTTCATTGAAGGCCTTCGCAGATTCCTCCATCTCATCGTTTGAGTCCCGAGCATCATCAAAGTCTTGCACCATGTCTTGCATCCCGGTACCATGCTCCTCGGTGCGACGACGAAGCACCTAAGCCCTGGCACGTTAGGCAGACTCGCCATGAAATGTCCACAATGTATAATCTGGTGTAAAACCCCTCTTATGCAGGTGTTTGCCCATTTCATCCTCTGTCCTCTTGTGCCAATTGTTGCACCCGGCACAGGGGCACCATGTTGTCCTCTGGCCATTTGCAAATGCGGCTCTCAAAAACCCCTTGGTTTTTGTTAACCATTCAATGGTCATGTTTTCCTGACTAGTGTGACCGGTGTACATCCACGCACGATCAGTCATCTTGCCTAGCTCTTGGACACATAAGAATATATATATATATATATATATATATATATATATATATATATATATATATATATATATATATATATATATATATATATATATATATATATATATATATATAGTGTTACTATTCATCACCGAGTGCAGAATAAGTTATTCTTCACCGAGGTAATCTTACGATCATATCATAATTAAATTACATTTGGAATTCAAATAATTACATTCCTATTGATTCACTACGAGAATTTGGTATGGGAAAATAAAAATATAGGTCATAAGACAAGAAAATTTGGATTTTGTGTATATTTTACACTATACTTTTACGCTTGTAATTTTACATAACATAAAATATTTTTATGACAACTATACATTTTCTTACGATCTCTTTTACGTTAGAAATAAGACAAAACTTACGGAATGTAAAATTACAGTGTATTAGTGGTAAAATAGAGGGTGAAGAATAACTATTCCTCACCGAGGGTGACGAATAGTCAATCCTTATATATATATATATATATATATATATATATATATATATATATATATATATATATATATATATATATATATATATATATATATATATATATATATATATATTAGCATGTATATATTCATCGATTAATGGAGTTTTTCACTTTTATTACGTCCATGCAACCTAGACGCTAATAGCTAAAGATAGGTCCTAATCCCACCCGAGTATGTGTAGATTGGGTTCGTTTTCCCATGCTCTGCTTCGGATCGGCGCAAAATTTTTATAGCATTTTCCCGCTGTTCTCTGATACATGTCTCGGCAATAAGCAGAGAGGATGTGTACCCGGAGAACAACAGGGAGGCACTGACAAAATTCTGCATCTGATCCGGAGCAGAGCATATGGGAAAACAAACCCAATCTACACATACTCGGGCTGTCCATGGATAACGTTGGACAATTCAAAAGAATCACGGTTAAATATGCAAATGCATGCATATTATAGATGTAATCCTTTCGAATGGGAGATGCATAGTGGTCACGCATACTGATGATTGAAGACACCTATTGCTAGGAAGTTTCATCGGCACGAAGACTGGAACAGAGCAAATGAAGGGGGAGGAGGAGATGTCATTTGTGCTCATCCATGAACGCAGGGGCAGAGCTCGTCGAACACTAGACCCTCGCAGCGACAAAAAAAACTGCACATTTAAATCAAAAGATGAGTAACATAGCAATTTTTTTTTCGTCGACCTAACTAAATATTTACAACAGGACGAGCGGGTTAGGGGGTTCCTTAACGTTGATGGAACCCTAAATAGCAAGTATCATCGGTGCGAGATACATGTGGCGCTCAGCATTGAACACTAGATCCACATCCCACAAGTGAAGCCGGCGCCCCGCGTCCCGCAACAATAGTTCTGGTGGCCGATAACAGTCGAACACCTTGGTGAATTTGTCTAGCAGCCTTTGCGATGAGGATTAAAGCCAAGTTTTGAAAGTTCAAACAACCAAACCGACTTGAGTCAGTTTGGGTGTTTCAAGTTTCAACACTTGCCTTTTAAAGACGCTGCAAGACAAAATCGGAATGGTGTCCGACCGCCATTGATGCCGAGAACTGTTGTTGTGGGATGCCGGACGCCAGTGTCACTTGTGGGACGTGGATGTAGTGTTCGACACCGACGGCCACATGTATCTCGCACCGACGATACTTGCTATTTAGGGTTCCATCGACACCGAGGAACCCCTTACCCGCTCGACCTGGTTTCGTCGGTGATGCACCCCTAATCTTCCTCTTCCTCCTCCTCCTCCTCTTCTTCTTCGTCCTTTTCTTCTTTTTCTTCCTCTTCTTCTTCTTCTTTTTTTCATCTTTCTTATTTCTTCTTAACCTAAACTAAACCTAATAAACTTAACCTAAACTAAAGTAAATTCATATCTAAAAAATAGAAACTAAACCTAAACTAAATTAAACTAAACCTAATTAAACTAAATCTAAAAAAGGAAAAAAAGAAAAAGAGGGATGTCTCACCTTGGTGGCGGCAGAGGATGGAGGAGGCGCCGCCTCAGGCGGAGGCGGAGGGTGCCTTGATGGGCGGCGGCTGGGCTGGGCATGGGCGGCAAGGGCGGCGGGCGGGCGAAGGTGGGGCAGGCGGCCGGGCGGCGAGGCGGGGCGGCGGGTGTGGCTCGGGCAAGGGGCGTGGCGCGGGTGTGATGAGGGAGGGAGAGAGAGGGGAAAGAGAGGGACGTGGGGCTGGCCGCTTTTTAGTTTAGGTCACAGCTCTTTGCCGTCTGCTAGCGGACGACAAAGAGCCTAGCTAACGGATGCTAGTTGGCCATTTTCTTTGCCGTCTGTTCTTTGTCGTCCGCTAGCTGACGGCAAAGGAAGTGGCTGTTAGGAGGCCCTTGCTGGTACGCCACCCTCCCTCTTTGCCATCCACTAGCAGAAGGCAAAGATTCTATGCCGTATGCTAGCAGACGGCAAAGAGTTGGCTGACGGCAAACACCATCTTTGCCGTCCGCTCTTTCTTTGCCGTCAGTTTTCTGTATGCTGATGGCAAAGACCTCCTTTGCCGTCAGCTAGCGGATGGCAAAGAACTGGCTGACGGCAAAGATCCTGATTCCAGTAGTGGTGGAATCCGCCGAGTGCAAATTTAAAGAACACTCTTCAATATCGGTAAGACCAAGCACATCACATAAAGATTTCGAAATTGTAGAAACACTAGCACACAAGTTACATAAACCAATACACTCATAATTTTTTATCTTGACTTTGATAGTAGGTTCCCATTCATCATTTCTAGGAATTGAAATCTCTAATTCCAACTTTTCTTCCAAAGCTCTCATCATAGCATCGACAATATGTTTAGTAAAAGCTTTATTTTGTTCATCATCATGGGGTGAATTTATCATGGATTGCAACAAAGAAATACAATCAATCAAAGAGCAACTATAATAATTAAAGTCTTTGTAATCCAAAAGAGTGGGCACATCACTAGTTAAAGTATTGACCTCTTCAAACCCACTTTTATCAATTTTCTCAACAAGATTTTTACCCTCCGAATTATCAGGACGCCTTCTAGCTAAAGTTGACTCTTCTCCAGTCCCTTTATTATCAATCTTAATTTTACTAAACAAAGAATCAATAGAAGAAACACCAACCATTTTAAGATCTTCATCACTTTTATGAAAGCAATCAATAGAAAATGCTTTTTCTAAAAATTCTCTTCTAGCTCTAAGCATAGTGGTTCTTTTCTTACTTTCATCCATAGAAACATAAAGAGCCTTAATTTATTCCTAAACTTTAGGCACAAAAATTTTCATCTTGAGATTTTCTACATCATGAGAAATTCTATCAATACTTTTAGAAATATCATCAATCTTATTCAGCTTTTCTTCTATTGTAGCATTGAAAACTTTTTGAGTATTGATAAATTCTTTAATATTATTCTCAAGATCGAGATGTTCCTATTATTATTATTATAAGAAGGGATTACCATAGGAATTGCCATAATTATTAGAGGAATTACTAGGAAAATGTCTAGGATTAAAATTACCTCTATAAGCATTGTTATTAAAATTGTTTCGCGAGATAAAATTCACATCTATGGCATCACTATTTTTCTCAATAGGAGCACTTATATTAGCAACCCGTTTCATAAGAGCATCAAAATTTTCACTCAGAAGAAATTTCTGCAACCAAATTAACTTTTTTACTAGTAGGAGCTCTTTCGGTATGCCATTGTGAATAATTAGCCATAATATTATCAAGAAATTTGGTGGCTTCACCAAAAGTAATTTCCATAAAAGTACCCCCGCGGCGGAATCTAAAAGATTTCAAGAAACAAAATTCAACCCCGCATAAAAATTTTGTATGATCATCCAAAGATTTAACCCATGAGTTGGGCAATTCCTTAGCATCAATTTCATCCTTTCTCAAGATTGTGCAACATGCTCATGTTCAAGTTGCTTGAAATTCATGATCTGGGTTCTAAGGGAAATAATTTTCACGGGCGGAAAATACTTAGTAATAAAAGCATCTTTGGAATTATCCCAAGAATCGATACTATTGCGAAGCAAAGAAGAAAACTAAACTTTTGCACAATCTCGCAAAGAAAACGGAAATAATTTCAACTTCACAACATCATTTTCCACATATTTTTTCTTTTGCATATTGCATAATTCCACGAATGTGTTAAGATGGGACGTGGCATCCTCATTAGGAGTGCTGGAAATTTGATCTTTCATAACAAGATTCAGCAAAGCGGTATTAATATCACAAGACTCCGCACTAGTGGCGGGAGGAGCAATCGGAGTGCTAATAAAGTCATTGTTGTTGGTATTGGAGAAATCACACAACTTGGTGTTCTCTTGAGTCATCGTGACTATGCAACAAGATTGCACTCAAAAAACAGATCTGATGAGAAAAACGACGAACGAAAAAGAGGGTGAATAAAACGACAATTTTTTGTGAAGTGGGGGAGAGGAAAACGAGAGGCAAATGGCAAATAATGTAAATTGCAAGGAGATGAAATTTGTGATTAGGAACCTGGTAGATGTTGATGATGTCTCCTCGGAACGGCACCAGAAATTCCTTTTGATGCAGCTTGAACTACGTCGGTATTTCCCCAAAGAGGAAGGGACGATGCAGCACAGCTATGGGTATTTTCCTCAGTGATGAGACCAAGATAATCGAACCAGTAGGAGAACCACGCAACACTACGTGAACGGCACCTGCACACAAATAACAAATACTCGCAACCCGACATATTAAAGGGGTTGTCAATCCCTTTCGGGTAACGGCGCCAGAAATTGGCAAGTAGACGGGATAAAAATATGATAGATTGGATAAATAGATCTGGAATAAACGCAAAATAAAAATAAAGTGCAGCATGGTATTTTTGGGTTTTTTTGGAAGATCTGAAAATAAAAGCAAATGAAAATAGATCGCGAAGGCAAATATAATAAAGAAGAGACCCGGGGGCCGTAGATTTCACTAGTGCCTTCTCTCGAGAAAAATAGCTTACGGTGGGTAAACAAATTACTGTTGGGCAATTGATAGATTTTCAAAAAATCATGACGATATCCAGGCAATGATCATTATATAGGCATCACGTCCAAGATTAGTAGACCGACTCCTGCCTGCATCTACTACTATTACTCCACACATCGGCCGCTATCCAGCATGCATCTAGTGTATTAAGTTCATGGAGAAACGGAGTAATGCAATAAGAACGATGGCATGATATAGAAAAGATCTATTTATGTAGAAATAAACCCCATCTTGTTATCCTTAATAGCAACGATACAACGTGTCGGTTCCCCTTCTGTCACTGGGATCAAGCACTGTAAGATCGAACCCATCACAAAGTACCTCTTCCCATTGCAAGATAAATAGATCAAGTTGACCAAACAAAACCCAAATATCAAAGAAGAAATACGAGGCTACAAGTAATCATGCATGTAAGAGATCAAAAGATTCAAATAACTTTCATGGATAAAAACATATATCTGATCATAAACTCAAAGGTCATCGGATCCCAACAAACACACCGCAAAAAAGAGTTACATCAAATAGATCTCCAAGAGACCATTGTATTGAGAATCAAAAGAGAGAGAGGAAGCCATCTAGCTACTAACTACGGACCCGTAGGTCTACAATGAACTACTCATGCATCATTGGAGAGGCACCAATGAGGATAATGAACCCCTCTGTGATGGCGTCTAGATTGGATCTGGTGGTTTTGGAACTTGCGGCGGCTGGAATTGATTTTCGTCGACTCTCCTAGGGTTTCTGGAATATTGGGGTATTTATAAAGCAATGCGGCAGTGCGGGAGGCCACCGAGGTGGGCACAACTCACCTGGGCGCGCCTGGGCCCCCAGGCGCACCCTGGTAGGTTGTGCTGCCCTCGGAGCACCCCTCAGGTACTTTCTTGGCACATCTGGTGTCTTCTGGTCTAGAAAAAATACACAAAATGTTTCTCTATGTTTGGACTCCGTTTGGTATTGATTTCCCGCGATGTAAAAAACAAGCAGAAAACAACAACTGGCACTGGGCACTATGTCAATAGGTTAGTACTAAAAAATGGTATACAATGATTGTAAAACATCCAATAATGATAATATAACAACATGGAACAATCAAAAATTATAGATACGTTGGAGACGTATCAGGCGACTCTGGCAGCACCATCCGAGGAAATGCCGATGAGCTCGTGCAGGCCGCAGCCGCGGTGGCACTAACGTGCCCGTGCTAGCCAGGGTTTAACCCTAGGTAGAGCAGGGCCTCCCCTGTTGCCACGAGGACTGATATGACCCCATCCTATCTACTTTTCCAAACACTTTTGCTCTTGTTTTGGACTCTAATTTGCATGATTTGAATGAAAATAATCCGGACTGACACTGTTTTCAGCAGAACTACCATTGTGTTGTTTTTGTGCGGAAATAGAAGTTCTCGGAATTGGACAAATAATTTTGGAGATTTTAATGGAATAAATAAAAAATACTGGAGCAAAGACCAATTGGAGGGGGGCCACTAGTGGTGGGCGCGCCCTGGTGGCTTGTGGGGCCCACGAGGCTCCGCTGACCCCTAATCTCAAGCCTATAATTTCCTATTTCCCTAGAAAAAAATAAGAGAGGAAGTTTGATCGCGTTTTATGATACAGAGACACCTCCACCTTCTGTTCTTCATCGGGAGGCTAGATTTGGAGTCTGTCCGGGGCTCCAGAGAGGGGAATCTTCTGTCTTCATCATCATCAACCATCCTCCATCACCAATTTCATGATGCTCACTACCGGGAGTGAGTAATTCCTTTGTAGGCTTGCTGGACGGTGATGGGTTGGATGAGATTTATTATGTAATCGAGTCAGTTTTATTAGGGCTTGATCCATAGTATCCACTATGTTCTGAGATTGATGTTGCTATGACTTTGCTATGCTTAATGCTTGTCACTAGGGCCCGAGTGCCATGATTTCAGATCCGAACCCGTTATATTTTCATGAATATATTTGTGTTCCTGATCCGATCTTGCAAGTTGTATGCACCTGCATCGTGTTATGATCTGCATACCCCAAGGTGACAATAATTGGGATTCTTTCTGGTGATTACCGTAGTTTGAGGAGTTCATGTATTCACTATGTGTTAATTCTTTGTTCTGATTCTCTATTAAAAGGAGGCCTTAATATCCTGTAGCGACCCGACCTCAGACGGTCAAGCCTATGTGTTACTGTGCCATCCCTGGATCAGTATGCTGGCACACACAGTACATCAATGTATATATCAAAGTGCAATCACATGTATAATTAACGTAAAACTGATATATACCTCATAATACTCAGCGGAAACAATCAAACGGGTGTGGAGTCCCATCAACGCCATCGGCAGGTTGAGTGTAGACCGTAACCTCAGATCGTAACTCTTACTCGTCGAGGAAAATATCGCAACATGATACGTTGCAGCCGTGTAGGTCAATTACATTGAATGTACCGCAAGATCACAACATGAGAAAACAGATGATAAAACTATACTATATGCAATATGGCTTTATGGCTCAGATTCTGAATTTTGTTTGCGTAAAAGCTGGTTTTATTTTACCTACATCAAAGGAATAAAATGAAGCCTGTACTATGGAGTTTTTCTGTCATGACATGGTTCCGCCAACCGATGTCTCATAGCCCAAAATCATCATAAGTTGCCCACAATTAAGTTATCAATCCGTGTTGAGAGTTCGAAATAGATCCAAGTCCAGATGCTCAAATTGTCCGTGAATCGGGACACGACTAATCGATTAGGTTTAAACCCTCTGCAGAGGTTTGTACACTTTACCCGCAAGATTCGATCCTCTCGTTACGTTCTCGCACTTCGTGGTGTTTGAGAACAAGATGACCAAACATGGTCTTCCAAAGAGTTCCTCGACCACCGTCCGTACTCAACCCATCCTACCGTAGTTCTACATCTGCTAGTACCGCCCCACCAGAGTCACAACTAAGGTCAACCAAGCCGAGCCCATAATGACTTGCGGTTGCACAAGTAAGCTTCCGGCATGAAGTATTCTTCCGTCTCTTTGAGTCTGGGTGAAGCTTTTGCAAGATGTCATGGCGCTTCTCCATGCATCCCGCCAACCACTGGTTTCTCCAGGTGCCCGTCAACCATCCTTCACCCAAGAGTGTATTGAATTCTTGTCTCGAGTCTTGAAGTCTTGAGGCCTTGAAGATGAAGTCCTTGCAGGTGCCATCATGGAGTTGT